>OY726528.1:28213392-29459545 GCA_963383655.1 Bathymodiolus septemdierum | reverse complement strand
GACTTACGGCTTCTGATTACCCTTCTGGTATCTTCAAACTTTTGGTCATTGTGTTGCCTGTCCTTCTTAGACTTACAGCTTCTGATTACCTTTCTGGTATCTCCAAACTTTTGGTCATTGTGTTGCCTGTCCTTCTTCGACTTACGGCTTCTGATTACCCTTCTGGTATCTCCAAACTTTTGGTCATTGTGTTGCCTGTCCTTCTTAGACTTACGGCTTCTGATTACCCTTCTGGTATCTTCAAACTTTTGGTCATTGTGTTGCCTGTCCTTCTTAGACGAGTATGATTACGGCTTCTGATTACCCTTCTGGTATCTCCAAACTTTTGGTCATTGTGTTGGCTGTCCTTCTTAGACTTACGGCTTCTGATTACCCTTCTGGTATCTTCAAACTTTTGGTCATTGTGTTGCCTGTCCTTCTTAGACTTACGGCTTCTGATTACCCTTCTGGTATCTTCAAACTTTTGGTCATTGTGTTGCCTGTCCTTCTTAGACTTACGGCTTCTGATTACCCTTCTGGTATCTTCAAACTTTTGGTCATTGTGTTGCCTGTCCTTCTTAGACTTACGGCTTCTGATTACCCTTCTGGTATCTTCAAACTTTTGGTCATTGTGTTGCCTGTCCTTCTTAGACTTACGGCTTCTGATTACCCTTCTGGTATCTTCAAACTTTTGGTCATTGTGTTGCCTGTCCTTCTTAGACTTACGGCTTCTGATTACCCTTCTGGTATCTTCTAACTTTTGGTCATTGTGTTGCCTGTCCTTCTTAGACTTACGGCTTCTGATTACCCTTTCTGGTATCTTCCAAACTTTTGGTCATTGTGTTGCCTGTCCTTCTTAGACTTACGGCTTCTGATTACCCTTCTGGTATCTCCAAACTTTTGGTCATTGTGTTGCCTGTCCTTCTTAGACTTACGGCTTCTGATTACCCTTCTGGTATCTTCAAACTTTTGGTCATTGTGTTGCCTGTCCTTCTTAGACTTACGGCTTCTGATTACCCTTCTGGTATCTCCAAACTTTTGGTCATTGTGTTGCCTGTCCTTCTTAGACTTACGGCTTCTGATTACCCTTCTGGTATCTCCAAACTTTTGGTCATTGTGTTGCCTGTCCTTAGACTTACGGCTTCTGATTACCCTTCTGGTATCTTCAAACTTTTGGTCATTGTGTTGCCTGTCCTTCTTAGACTTACGGCTTCTGATTACCCTTCTGGTATCTTCTAACTTTTGGTCATTGTGTTGCCTGTCCTTCTTAGACTTACGGCTTCTGATTACCCTTCTGGTATCTCCAAACTTTTGGTCATTGTGTTGCCTGTCCTTCTTAGACTTACGGCTTCTGATTACCCTTCTGGTATCTCCAAACTTTTGGTCATTGTGTTGCCTGTCCTTCTTAGACTTACGGCTTCTGATTACCCTTCTGGTATCTTCAAACTTTTGGTCATTGTGTTGCCTGTCCTTCTTAGACTTACGGCTTCTGATTACCCTTCTGGTATCTTCTAACTTTTGGTCATTGTGTTGCCTGTCCTTCTTCGACTTACGGCTTCTGATTACCCTTCTGGTATCTCCAAACTTTTGGTCATTGTGTTGCCTGTCCTTCTTAGACTTACGGCTTCTGATTACCCTTCTGGTATCTCCAAACTTTTGGTCATTGTGTTGCCTGTCCTTCTTAGACTTACGGCTTCTGATTACCCTTCTGGTATCTTAAAACTTTTGGTCATTGTGTTGCCTGTCCTTCTTAGACTTACGGCTTCTGATTACCCTTCTGGTATCTTCTAACTTTTGGTCATTGTGTTGCCTGTCCTTCTTAGACTTACGGCTTCTGATTACCTTTCTGGTATCTCCAAACTTTTGGTCATTGTGTTGCCTGTCCTTCTTCGACTTACGGCTTCTGATTACCCTTCTGGTATCTCCAAACTTTTGGTCATTGTGTTGCCTGTCCTTCTTAGACTTACGGCTTCTGATTACCCTTCTGGTATCTTCAAACTTTTGGTCATTGTGTTGCCTGTCCTTCTTAGACTTACGGCTTCTGATTACCTTTCTGGTATCTCCAAACTTTTGGTCATTGTGTTGGCTGTCCTTCTTAGACTTACGGCTTCTGATTACCCTTCTGGTATCTTCTAACTTTTGGTCATTGTGTTGCCTGTCCTTCTTAGACTTACGCTTCTGATTACCCTTCTGGTATCTTCTAACTTTTGGTCATTGTGTTGCCTGTCCTTCTTAGACTTACGGCTTCTGATTACCTTTCTGGTATCTCCAAACTTTTGGTCATTGTGTTGCCTGTCCTTCGACTTACGGCTTCTGATTACCCTTCTGGTATCTCCAAACTTTTGGTCATTGTGTTGCCTGTCCTTCTTAGACTTACGGCTTCTGATTACCCTTCTGGTATCTTCAAACTTTTGGTCATTGTGTTGCCTGTCCTTCTTAGACTTACGGCTTCTGATTACCCTTCTGGTATCTCCAAACTTTTGGTCATTGTGTTGGCTGTCCTTCTTAGACTTACGGCTTCTGATTACCCTTCTGGTATCTTCTAACTTTTGGTCATTGTGTTGCCTGTCCTTAGACTTACGGCTTCTGATTACCCTTCTGGTATCTTCAAACTTTTGGTCATTGTGTTGCCTGTCCTTCTTAGACTTACGGCTTCTGATTACCCTTCTGGTATCTTCAAACTTTTGGTCATTGTGTTGCCTGTCCTTCTTAGACTTACGGCTTCTGATTACCCTTCTGGTATCTTCTAACTTTTGGTCATTGTGTTGCCTGTCCTTCTTCGACTTACGGCTTCTGATTATCCTTCTGGTATCTTCAAACTTTTGGTCATTGTGTTGCCTGTCCTTCTTAGACTTACGGCTTCTGATTACCCTTCTGGTATCTTCTAACTTTTGGTCATTGTGTTGCCTGTCCTTCTTCGACTTACGGCTTCTGATTATCCTTCTGGTATCTTCAAACTTTTGGTCATTGTGTTGCCTGTCCTTCTTCGACTTACGGCTTCTGATTACCCTTCTGGTATCTTCAAACTTTTGGTCATTGTGTTGCCTGTCCTTCTTCGACTTACGGCTTCTGATTACCCTTCTGGTATCTCCAAACTTTTGGTCATTGTGTTGCCTGTCCTTCTTCGACTTACGGCTTCTGATTACCCTTCTGGTATCTTCTAACTTTTGGTCATTGTGTTGCCTGTCCTTCTTAGACTTACGGCTTCTGATTACCCTTCTGGTATCTCCAAACTTTTGGTCATTGTGTTGCCTGTCCTTCTTAGACTTACGGCTTCTGATTACCCTTCTGGTATCTTCAAACTTTTGGTCATTGTGTTGCCTGTCCTTCTTAGACTTACGGCTTCTGATTACCCTTCTGGTATCTTCTAACTTTTGGTCATTGTGTTGCCTGTCCTTCTTCGACTTACGGCTTCTGATTACCCTTCTGGTATCTCCAAACTTTTGGTCATTGTGTTGCCTGTCCTTCTTAGACTTACGGCTTCTGATTACCCTTCTGGTATCTCCAAACTTTTGGTCATTGTGTTGCCTGTCCTTCTTAGACTTACGGCTTCTGATTACCCTTCTGGTATCTTAAAACTTTTGGTCATTGTGTTGCCTGTCCTTAGACTTACGGCTTCTGATTACCCTTCTGGTATCTTCTAACTGTTGGTCATTGTGTTGCCTGTCCTTCTTAGACTTACGGCTTCTGATTACCTTTCTGGTATCTCCAAACTTTTGGTCATTGTGTTGCCTGTCCTTCTTCGACTTACGGCTTCTGATTACCCTTCTGGTATCTCCAAACTTTTGGTCATTGTGTTGCCTGTCCTTCTTAGACTTACGGCTTCTGATTACCCTTCTGGTATCTTCAAACTTTTGGTCATTGTGTTGCCTGTCCTTCTTAGACTTACGGCTTCTGATTACCCTTCTGGTATCTCCAAACTTTTGGTCATTGTGTTGGCTGTCCTTCTTAGACTTACGGCTTCTGATTACCCTTCTGGTATCTTCTAACTTTTGGTCATTGTGTTGCCTGTCCTTCTTAGACTTACGCTTCTGATTACCCTTCTGGTATCTTCTAACTTTTGGTCATTGTGTTGCCTGTCCTTCTTAGACTTACGGCTTCTGATTACCTTTCTGGTATCTCCAAACTTTTGGTCATTGTGTTGCCTGTCCTTCGACTTACGGCTTCTGATTACCCTTCTGGTATCTCCAAACTTTTGGTCATTGTGTTGCCTGTCCTTCTTAGACTTACGGCTTCTGATTACCCTTCTGGTATCTTCAAACTTTTGGTCATTGTGTTGCCTGTCCTTCTTAGACTTACGGCTTCTGATTACCCTTCTGGTATCTCCAAACTTTTGGTCATTGTGTTGGCTGTCCTTCTTAGACTTACGGCTTCTGATTACCCTTCTGGTATCTTCTAACTTTTGGTCATTGTGTTGCCTGTCCTTCTTAGACTTACGGCTTCTGATTACCCTTCTGGTATCTTCAAACTTTTGGTCATTGTGTTGCCTGTCCTTCTTAGACTTACGCTTCTGATTACCCTTCTGGTATCTTCAAACTTTTGGTCATTGTGTTGCCTGTCCTTCTTAGACTTACGGCTTCTGATTACCCTTCTGGTATCTTCTAACTTTTGGTCATTGTGTTGCCTGTCCTTCTTAGACTTACGGCTTCTGATTACCCTTCTGGTATCTTCTAACTTTTGGTCATTGTGTTGCCTGTCCTTCTTAGACTTACGGCTTTTGATTACCCTTCTGGTATCTCCAAACTTTTGGTCATTGTGTTGCCTGTCCTTCTTAGACTTACGGCTTCTGATTACCCTTCTGGTATCTTCAAACTTTTGGTCATTGTGTTGCCTGTCCTTCTTAGACTTACGGCTTCTGATTACCCTTCTGGTATCTTCTAACTTTTGGTCATTGTGTTGCCTGTCCTTCTTAGACTTACGGCTTCTGATTACCCTTCTGGTATCTCCAAACTTTTGGTCATTGTGTTGCCTGTCCTTAGACTTACGGCTTCTGATTACCCTTCTGGTATCTCCAAACTTTTGGTCATTGTGTTGCCTGTCCTTCTTAGACTTACGGCTTCTGATTACCCTTCTGGTATCTTCAAACTTTTGGTCA
The DNA here is from genome assembly GCA_963383655.1 of Bathymodiolus septemdierum. Classification (NCBI taxonomy): domain Eukaryota; kingdom Metazoa; phylum Mollusca; class Bivalvia; order Mytilida; family Modiolidae; genus Bathymodiolus; species Bathymodiolus septemdierum. The sequence goes on along the minus strand of OY726528.1, from coordinate 29,454,471 downwards.
TTGTGTTGCCTGTCCTTCTTAGACTTACGGCTTCTGATTACCCTTCTGGTATCTTCTAACTTTTGGTCATTGTGTTGCCTGTCCTTCTTCGACTTACGGCTTCTGATTACCCTTCTGGTATCTCCAAACTTTTGGTCATTGTGTTGCATGTCCTTCTTAGACTTACGGCTTCTGATTACCCTTCTGGTATCTCCAAACTTTTGGTCATTGTGTTGCCTGTCCTTCTTAGACTTACGGCTTCTGATTACCCTTCTGGTATCTTCAAACTTTTGGTCATTGTGTTGCCTGTCCTTCTTAGACTTACGGCTTCTGATTACCCTTCTGGTATCTTCTAACTTTTGGTCATTGTGTTGCCTGTCCTTCTTAGACTTACGGCTTCTGATTACCTTTCTGGTATCTCCAAACTTTTGGTCATTGTGTTGCCTGTCCTTCTTCGACTTACGGCTTCTGATTACCCTTCTGGTATCTCCAAACTTTTGGTCATTGTGTTGCCTGTCCTTCTTAGACTTACGGCTTCTGATTACCCTTCTGGTATCTTCAAACTTTTGGTCATTGTGTTGCCTGTCCTTCTTAGACTTACGGCTTCTGATTACCCTTCTGGTATCTCCAAACTTTTGGTCATTGTGTTGGCTGTCCTTCTTAGACTTACGGCTTCTGATTACCCTTCTGGTATCTTCTAACTTTTGGTCATTGTGTTGCCTGTCCTTCTTAGACTTACGCTTCTGATTACCCTTCTGGTATCTTCTAACTTTTGGTCATTGTGTTGCCTGTCCTTCTTAGACTTACGGCTTCTGATTACCTTTCTGGTATCTCCAAACTTTTGGTCATTGTGTTGCCTGTCCTTCGACTTACGGCTTCTGATTACCCTTCTGGTATCTCCAAACTTTTGGTCATTGTGTTGCCTGTCCTTCTTAGACTTACGGCTTCTGATTACCCTTCTGGTATCTTCAAACTTTTGGTCATTGTGTTGCCTGTCCTTCTTAGACTTACGGCTTCTGATTACCCTTCTGGTATCTCCAAACTTTTGGTCATTGTGTTGGCTGTCCTTCTTAGACTTACGGCTTCTGATTACCCTTCTGGTATCTTCTAACTTTTGGTCATTGTGTTGCCTGTCCTTAGACTTACGGCTTCTGATTACCCTTCTGGTATCTTCAAACTTTTGGTCATTGTGTTGCCTGTCCTTCTTAGACTTACGGCTTCTGATTACCCTTCTGGTATCTTCAAACTTTTGGTCATTGTGTTGCCTGTCCTTCTTAGACTTACGGCTTCTGATTACCCTTCTGGTATCTTCTAACTTTTGGTCATTGTGTTGCCTGTCCTTCTTCGACTTACGGCTTCTGATTATCCTTCTGGTATCTTCAAACTTTTGGTCATTGTGTTGCCTGTCCTTCTTAGACTTACGGCTTCTGATTACCCTTCTGGTATCTTCTAACTTTTGGTCATTGTGTTGCCTGTCCTTCTTCGACTTACGGCTTCTGATTATCCTTCTGGTATCTTCAAACTTTTGGTCATTGTGTTGCCTGTCCTTCGACTTACGGCTTCTGATTACCCTTCTGGTATCTTCAAACTTTTGGTCATTGTGTTGCCTGTCCTTCTTCGACTTACGGCTTCTGATTACCCTTCTGGTATCTCCAAACTTTTGGTCATTGTGTTGCCTGTCCTTCTTCGACTTACGGCTTCTGATTACCCTTCTGGTATCTTCTAACTTTTGGTCATTGTGTTGCCTGTCCTTCTTAGACTTACGGCTTCTGATTACCCTTCTGGTATCTCCAAACTTTTGGTCATTGTGTTGCCTGTCCTTAGACTTACGGCTTCTGATTACCCTTCTGGTATCTTCAAACTTTTGGTCATTGTGTTGCCTGTCCTTCTTAGACTTACGGCTTCTGATTACCCTTCTGGTATCTTCTAACTTTTGGTCATTGTGTTGCCTGTCCTTCTTCGACTTACGGCTTCTGATTACCCTTCTGGTATCTCCAAACTTTTGGTCATTGTGTTGCCTGTCCTTCTTAGACTTACGGCTTCTGATTACCCTTCTGGTATCTCCAAACTTTTGGTCATTGTGTTGCCTGTCCTTCTTAGACTTACGGCTTCTGATTACCCTTCTGGTATCTTAAAACTTTTGGTCATTGTGTTGCCTGTCCTTAGACTTACGGCTTCTGATTACCCTTCTGGTATCTTCTAACTTTTGGTCATTGTGTTGCCTGTCCTTCTTAGACTTACGGCTTCTGATTACCTTTCTGGTATCTCCAAACTTTTGGTCATTGTGTTGCCTGTCCTTCTTCGACTTACGGCTTCTGATTACCCTTCTGGTATCTCCAAACTTTTGGTCATTGTGTTGCCTGTCCTTCTTAGACTTACGGCTTCTGATTACCCTTCTGGTATCTTCAAACTTTTGGTCATTGTGTTGCCTGTCCTTCTTAGACTTACGGCTTCTGATTACCCTTCTGGTATCTCCAAACTTTTGGTCATTGTGTTGGCTGTCCTTCTTAGACTTACGGCTTCTGATTACCCTTCTGGTATCTTCTAACTTTTGGTCATTGTGTTGCCTGTCCTTCTTAGACTTACGCTTCTGATTACCCTTCTGGTATCTTCTAACTTTTGGTCATTGTGTTGCCTGTCCTTCTTAGACTTACGGCTTCTGATTACCTTTCTGGTATCTCCAAACTTTTGGTCATTGTGTTGCCTGTCCTTCGACTTACGGCTTCTGATTACCCTTCTGGTATCTCCAAACTTTTGGTCATTGTGTTGCCTGTCCTTCTTAGACTTACGGCTTCTGATTACCCTTCTGGTATCTTCAAACTTTTGGTCATTGTGTTGCCTGTCCTTCTTAGACTTACGGCTTCTGATTACCCTTCTGGTATCTCCAAACTTTTGGTCATTGTGTTGGCTGTCCTTCTTAGACTTACGGCTTCTGATTACCCTTCTGGTATCTTCTAACTTTTGGTCATTGTGTTGCCTGTCCTTCTTAGACTTACGGCTTCTGATTACCCTTCTGGTATCTTCAAACTTTTGGTCATTGTGTTGCCTGTCCTTCTTAGACTTACGGCTTCTGATTACCCTTCTGGTATCTTCAAACTTTTGGTCATTGTGTTGCCTGTCCTTCTTAGACTTACGGCTTCTGATTACCCTTCTGGTATCTTCTAACTTTTGGTCATTGTGTTGCCTGTCCTTCTTAGACTTACGGCTTCTGATTACCCTTCTGGTATCTTCTAACTTTTGGTCATTGTGTTGCCTGTCCTTCTTAGACTTACGGCTTCTGATTACCCTTCTGGTATCTCCAAACTTTTGGTCATTGTGTTGCCTGTCCTTCTTAGACTTACGGCTTTTGATTACCCTTCTGGTATCTCCAAACTTTTGGTCATTGTGTTGCCTGTCCTTCTTAGACTTACGGCTTCTGATTACCCTTCTGGTATCTTCAAACTTTTGGTCATTGTGTTGCCTGTCCTTCTTAGACTTACGGCTTCTGATTACCCTTCTGGTATCTTCTAACTTTTGGTCATTGTGTTGCCTGTCCTTCTTAGACTTACGGCTTCTGATTACCCTTCTGGTATCTCCAAACTTTTGGTCATTGTGTTGCCTGTCCTTCTTAGACTTACGGCTTCTGATTACCCTTCTGGTATCTCCAAACTTTTGGTCATTGTGTTGCCTGTCCTTCTTAGACTTACGGCTTCTGATTACCCTTCTGGTATCTTCAAACTTTTGGTCATTGTGTTGCCTGTCCTTCTTAGACTTACGGCTTCTGATTACCCTTCTGGTATCTTCTAACTTTTGGTCATTGTGTTGCCTGTCCTTCTTCGACTTACGGCTTCTGATTACCCTTCTGGTATCTCCAAACTTTTGGTCATTGTGTTGCCTGTCCTTCTTAGACTTACGGCTTCTGATTACCCTTCTGGTATCTCCAAACTTTTGGTCATTGTGTTGCCTGTCCTTCTTAGACTTACGGCTTCTGATTACCCTTCTGGTATCTTCAAACTTTTGGTCATTGTGTTGCCTGTCCTTCTTAGACTTACGGCTTCTGATTACCCTTCTGGTATCTTCTAACTTTTGGTCATTGTGTTGCCTGTCCTTCTTCGACTTACGGCTTCTGATTATCCTTCTGGTATCTTCAAACTTTTGGTCATTGTGTTGCCTGTCCTTCTTCGACTTACGGCTTCTGATTACCCTTCTGGTATCTTCAAACTTTTGGTCATTGTGTTGCCTGTCCTTCTTCGACTTACGGCTTCTGATTACCCTTCTGGTATCTCCAAACTTTTGGTCATTGTGTTGCCTGTCCTTCTTCGACTTACGGCTTCTGATTACCCTTCTGGTATCTTCTAACTTTTGGTCATTGTGTTGCCTGTCCTTCTTAGACTTACGGCTTCTGATTACCCTTCTGGTATCTTCAAACTTTTGGTCATTGTGTTGCCTGTCCTTCTTAGACTTACGGCTTCTGATTACCCTTCTGGTATCTTCTAACTTTTGGTCATTGTGTTGCCTGTCCTTCTTAGACTTACGGCTTCCGATTACCTTTCTGGTATCTCCAAACTTTTGGTCATTGTGTTGCCTGTCCTTCTTCGACTTACGGCTTCTGATTACCCTTCTGGTATCTCCAAACTTTTGGTCATTGTGTTGCCTGTCCTTCTTAGACTTACGGCTTCTGATTACCCTTCTGGTATCTTCAAACTTTTGGTCATTGTGTTGCCTGTCCTTCTTAGACTTACGGCTTCTGATTACCCTTCTGGTATCTCCAAACTTGTGGTCATTGTGTTGGCTGTCCTTCTTAGACTTACGGCTTCTGATTACCCTTCTGGTATCTTCTAACTTTTGGTCATTGTGTTGCCTGTCCTTCTTAGACTTACGCTTCTGATTACCCTTCTGGTATCTTCTAACTTTTGGTCATTGTGTTGCCTGTCCTTCTTAGACTTACGGCTTCTGATTACCCTTCTGGTATCTTCAAACTTTTGGTCATTGTGTTGCCTGTCCTTCTTAGACTTACGGCTTCTGATTACCCTTCTGGTATCTTCTAACTTTTGGTCATTGTGTTGCCTGTCCTTCTTAGACTTACGGCTTCTGATTACCCTTCTGGTATCTTCAAACTTTTGGTCATTGTGTTGCCTGTCCTTCTTAGACTTACGGCTTCTGATTACCCTTCTGGTATCTTCAAACTTTTGGTCATTGTGTTGCCTGTCCTTCTTAGACTTACGGCTTCTGATTACCCTTCTGGTATCTTCAAACTTTTGGTCATTGTGTTGCCTGTCCTTCTTAGACTTACGGCTTCTGATTACCCTTCTGGTATCTTCAAACGTTTGGTCATTGTGTTGCCTGTCCTTCTTAGACTTACGGCTTCTGATTACCCTTCTGATATCTTCTAACTTTTGGTCATTGTGTTGCCTGTCCTTCTTAGACTTACGGCTTCTGATTACCCTTCTGGTATCTTCAAACTTTTGGTCATTGTGTTGCCTGTCCTTCTTAGACTTACGGCTTTTGATTACCCTTCTGGTATCTTCAAACTTTTAGTCATTTTGTTGCCTGTCCTTCTTAGACTTACGCTTCTGATTACCCTTCTGGTATCTCCAAACTTTTGGTCATTGTGTTGCCTGTCCTTCTTCGACTTACGGCTTCTGATTACCTTTCTGGTATCTCCAAACTTTTGGTCATTGTGTTGCCTGTCCTTCTTAGACTTACGGCTTCTGATTACCCTTCTGGTATCTTCAAACTTTTGGTCATTGTGTTGCCTGTCCTTCTTAGACTTACGGCTTCTGATTACCCTTCTGGTATCTTCTAACTTTTGGTCATTGTGTTGCCTGTCCTTCTTAGACTTACGGCTTCTGATTACCCTTCTGGTATCTCCAAACTTTTGGTCATTGTGTTGCCTGTCCTTCTTAGACTTACGGCTTCTGTTTACCCTTCTGGTATCTCCAAACTTTTGGTCATTGTGTTGCCTGTCCTTCTTAGACTTACGGCTTCTGATTACCCTTCTGGTATCTTCAAACTTTTGGTCATTGTGTTGCCTGTCCTTCTTAGACTTACGGCTTCTGATTACCCTTCTGGTATCTTCTAACTTTTGGTCATTGTGTTGCCTGTCCTTCTTAGACTTACGGCTTCTGATTACCCTTCTGGTATCTTCAAACTTTTGGTCATTGTGTTGCCTGTCCTTCTTAGACTTACGGCTTTTGATTACCCTTCTGGTATCTTCAAACTTTTAGTCATTTTGTTGCCTGTCCTTCTTAGACTTACGGCTTCTGATTACCCTTCTGGTATCTCCAAGCTTTTGGTCATTGTGTTGCCTGTCCTTCTTAGACTTACGGCTTCTGATTACCCTTCTGGTATCTTCTAACTTTTGGTCATTGTGTTGCCTGTCCTTCTTAGACTTACGGCTTCTGATTACCCTTCTGGTATCTTCAAACTTTTGGTCATTGTGTTGCCTGTCCTTCTTAGACTTACGGCTTCTGATTACCTTTCTGGTATCTCCAAACTTTTGGTCATTGTGTTGCCTGTCCTTCTTCGACTTACGGCTTCTGATTACCCTTCTGGTATCTCCAAACTTTTGGTCATTGTGTTGCCTGTCCTTCTTAGACTTACGGCTTCTGATTACCCTTCTGGTATCTTCAAACTTTTGGTCATTGTGTTGCCTGTCCTTCTTAGAGTTACGGCTTCTGATTACCCTTGTGGTATCTCCAAACTTTTGGTCATTGTGTTGCCTGTCCTTCTTAGACTTACGGCTTCTGATTACCCTTCTGGTATCTTCTAACTTTTGGTCATTGTGTTGCCTGTCCTTCTTAGACTTACGGCTTCTGATTACCCTTCTGGTATCTTCTAACTTTTGGTCATTGTGTTGCCTGTCCTTCTTAGACTTACGGCTTCTGATTACCCTTCTGGTATCTTCAAACTTTTGGTCATTGTGTTGCCTGTCCTTAGACTTACGGCTTCTGATTACCCTTCTGGTATCTTCAAACTTTTGGTCATTGTGTTGCCTGTCCTTCTTAGACTTACGGCTTCTGATTACCCTTCTGGTATCTTCAAACTTTTGGTCATTGTGTTGCCTGTCCTTCTTAGACTTACGGCTTCTGATTACCCTTCTGGTATCTTCAAACGTTTGGTCATTGTGTTGCCTGTCCTTCTTCGACTTACGGCTTCTGATTACCCTTCTGGTATCTTCAAACTTTTGGTCATTGTGTTGCCTGTCCTTCTTAGACTTACGGCTTCTGATTACCCTTCTGGTATCTCCAAGCTTTTGGTCATTGTGTTGCCTGTCCTTCTTAGACTTACGGCTTCTAATTACCCTTCTGGTATCTTCAAACTTTTGGTCATTGTGTTGCCTGTCCTTCTTAGACTTACGGCTTCTGATTACCCTTCTGGTATCTTCTAACTTTTGGTCATTGTGTTGCCTGTCCTTCTTAGACTTACGGCTTCTGATTACCCTTCTGGTATCTTCAAACTTTTGGTCATTGTGTTGCCTGTCCTTCTTAGACTTACGGCTTTTGATTACCCTTCTGGTATCTTCAAACTTTTAGTCATTTTGTTGCCTGTCCTTCTTAGACTTACGGCTTCTGATTACACTTCTGGTATCTCCAAGCTTTTGGTCATTGTGTTGCCTGTCCTTCTTAGACTTACGGCTTCTGATTACCCTTCTGGTATATCCAAACTTTTGGTCATTGTGTTGGCTGTCCTTAGACTTACGACTTCTGATTACCCTTCTGGTATCTTCAAACTTTTGGTCATTGTGTTGCCTGTCCTTCTTAGACTTACGGCTTCTGATTACCCTTCTGGTATCTTCTAACTTTTGGTCATTGTGTTGCCTGTCCTTCTTAGACTTACGGCTTCTGATTACCCTTCTGGTATCTTCAAACGTTTGGTCATTGTGTTGCCTGTCCTTCTTAGACTTACGGCTTCTGATTACCCTTCTGATATCTTCTAACTTTTGGTCATTGTGTTGCCTGTCCTTCTTAGACTTACGGCTTCTGATTACCCTTCTGGTATCTTCAAACTTTTGGTCATTGTGTTGCCTGTCCTTCTTAGACTTACGGCTTTTGATTACCCTTCTGGTATCTTCAAACTTTTAGTCATTTTGTTGCCTGTCCTTCTTAGACTTACGGCTTCTGATTACCCTTCTGGTATCTCCAAACTTTTGGTCATTGTGTTGCCTGTCCTTCTTCGACTTACGGCTTCTGATTACCTTTCTGGTATCTCCAAACTTTTGGTCATTGTGTTGCCTGTCCTTCTTAGACTTACGGCTTCTGATTACCCTTCTGGTATCTCCAAACTTTTGGTCATTGTGTTGCCTGTCCTTCTTAGACTTACGGCTTCTGATTACCCTTCTGGTATCTTCAAACTTTTGGTCATTGTGTTGCCTGTCCTTCTTAGACTTACGGCTTCTGATTACCCTTCTGGTATCTTCAAACTTTTCAACTTGATAAATAAGAAACAGTTATGGAAGGTACGTGATTCTCACTCAATACACCAGTTTCCTTCACAAAACATGTTTAGCACAATATAACTATATACACTGTGTTATAGAATGTGGCGATAAACACCCATAATCCTGATCTTAATCTTTTATTACCTTTACATAATTTTCCTCCGACATTCCAGCTCGCCTCTGAAAATTCGTTACTATCACACCTGGACTTTAAATATAGAAAACACAATATAAAAAGGACATCGCATTGTTAATATTTGGTCAAACATGCATTTGTTCATCGGTGGGCAATATTGATAGATCTCTGCGCGTTGAAAGACATCACCATACTTGGGTTCACCTACGGTTTTTTGGTGGGGTCATTGTTGCTCATCTCTTTAATTTTTTATGATGATTGTTTTTGTTTTGTTTATCTTCGCTCTGTGTATTGTGCCCAATGTTGTCAGTGTCTCTGGATTGTCAATTCTTGATTGCCCTTCGATTTCCTCTAACAAATGCAAAATACTTAAATCAGTCATAAATATTTGTGTCAAGTCCATCCGGATAAATTAAAACTATTGTGCAAACACATGTATAACAAAAGCAATAAGAGAAGCTCGGACAACCCTCACTTGTTAGGAAAAAGCAATGAAGAATCTCAAATTGAGAAGGAAGTAGAGGAGAGGTGCAACCAATACTTCAGTAAGTACGAAAAACGGCTAGATGAAATGGAGAGTAAATTAGACAAAAAGTTTGACCTAGATGAAGTCAAAGCCTTGATCGAGGAACACAAAGAGAGTGCCGCCACAGGTGGAAACGACCAGGACGGGACACTGACAAGCCAGTTGGAAGAATTCAAAGAGAGTATGGCTCGAAAAACTATTATTATAATATTTAAAGCCGAAGAGTCGAAGAAAACTGAACCAGAACAGAGAAAAGCAGAAGATATAGCACTAGTAAATAAACTTTGCAAAATTACTGGTACAAATAAACAGACGGTAAAGAATGTAACCAGACTCGGCAAAAATAATGTATATTCTGAAATTCCAAGACCAATGAGGGTCATTTTTGAGGATGAAAAGGCAAAGGGATCATTCATGGCTAATGTGAAGAATTTAGCAACTGCAGAAGATAATCTTAAGCAGCTAAGTATAACTCATGACATGACAAAGAAGGAAAGGTTGCAAAATAGAGGAAAACTAGCAGAAGCTAAGAATAAAAATGATGTATTGGAGGAAAATAACCAGTGGGTAAAATACAAATACCTGGTAAAAGGACAGCCCCCCCCCCCCCCCGGGAGGGGGGGGAGGGGGGTGCCGTAGACAAGAAAAAGGAGTAAGACGCCCAAAAAACAATGTAAATAGTCAAGTTTTAACAGAAACCAATGTAAATAAGGTGATGGATTTTAATGGCCTACAGTGCTTTTATACAAATGTAGAGAGTTTGTCAAACAAGATGGGCGAATTGATGACAATAATACAGGATGGAAAAAATAGTTATGAAGTGATTGGGATAACAGAAATTTACCCCAAAAATTGCAGATATGTGCCTGGGAAAGCAGAAATTGGAAGGATATGAACTATTCTTAAGTGATTCAACAAGCCCTAGCAAACGAGGTGCAGCATTATATGTTAATGAGAAACTGAAAGCAGAATAAATTAGATTCAATGTGAAATTTAAAGAAAGTGTATGGACACAAATTAAGCTAAACAACAATGATATGTTGTTACTGGGTTGTAAATATAAATGTAGTAGTCCAGAGAACCTAGACGAACTGAACAAGCTATTAACTACGGTATCAAAGGAAAAGAAGTTCTCACATATCATGGTAATGGGGGATTTTAACTTCCCTAAAATTGATTGGAAGGGTGACAAAAACAGTGAAAACTTCCTAGAAAGTATCAGAGATAGCTATCTGTTCCAACATGTCCTGACAAACACAAGAATGAGAGAAAATTGTGAACCAAGAACACTGGACCTGATACTGACAAATGATGAGAATATGATAGAAGAGCTGAATATTACACTAGCCCATTTGGAAACAGCGATCATTGTAGCCTAGAATTTGTATTCAAATGCTACTGTGAAGAAAAATCATGCAAAACTGAGAGATGGAATTACTTCAATGGGGATTACACTAATAGGAATACCTTTCTTCAGTGTGACTGGAATGATATATTAGAAAGAAAAAGTGCTGTGCAGCAGTTTGACATTTTTATGACCAAGTTCAATGAGGCAAAAAATAAATATATACCACATATAAATACAAAAGCCAGCAAAAAAGCTAAGAAACACAACTATATTCCTCTGGATGCTAAAACCATACAGAAGATCAAAAAGAAACATAGATGTTGGACTAGATACAGGGAAACTGGGGACAAAAAAAGTATCAGGAATACGCCAAAACAAGAAATCGAGTTAAAAGCACAATCAGGAAAGAAAAAGCTAAAATTGAGAAAGAAATTGCAAAAAATGTTAAGAGCAACCCCAATTTTTTTTGGAAATATGCTAACTCCAAAAGGAAAACTAACACTGGTATACCAGAACTAAAATTTAAGACAGAAGGGGAAGAAAGGAAAACGAAAACAGATAAGGAAAAAGCGGAAGTCCTGGCTAACTTCTTCAGTAGTGTATTCACAATTGAACCGGAGGGCGAACTACCATTGATGCATCCTATAGAGGTCAAGCAGGAATGCATAGAGAAAACTTTCAATGAAAGTGAAATACTAAAATGATTACAAAATCTGGATGTAAACAAATCATGTGGCCCAGATGGTCTTCACCCTAAAATGCTCAATGAGCTTAGTGCAACAATAGCAAAGCCTATAACAATTATATTCAATTCTTCTATGTGCCAAGGTTTGGTTCCTCAACTTGGAAAGAAGGGAACATCACTGTTCTATTCAAAAAAGGAGATAAGGCAGAACCAGGAATTTATAGACCAGTCAGTCTAGCCAGTGTAATCTGCAAAACCATGGAAAAACTAGTAAGGGAAATTATAGTAAAGCACATGTCAGCTAATAAGCTCTTCAGCAATAAGCAGCTTGGCATCATCTCTGGGAGATCAACAACCCTACAACTCCTAAAAGTTATGGATAAGTGGACTTAAATTCTTGACAAGGGTGGGAAAATTGACTCAGTATATATGGATTTTATGAAAGCTTTTGACAAAGTACTACATAGAAGACTTCTGCATAAGATGCATAGGTATAAAATAAGCGAGAAAGTAATCAAGTGGGTCGAAAATGTTCTTAGCAACAGACTACAAAAAGTAATTGTTAATGGTGCCGAGTCCAAATGCCACAATGCCACAAGCGGGATACCACAAGGGAGTGTCATGGGCCCAATACTCTTCGTTATCTATATTAACGACATGCCAGAGATGGTAGAGTCAGCTACCTACCTGTTTGCTGATGATACGAAAATCTTCAGAGAAATCCGAGAGGAAAATGGTGAGAAAATGCTTCAAGCAGATTTAGAGAGTTTACAAAATTGGTCAGACACATGGCTATTAAAATTCCATCCAAACAAATGCAAAGTGATGTCAATCGCCAATAAATGTGTGAACAAAGGAACAAAACACTATTATCTCTATGACAACGATGGCAACAAAGTTGAGTTAGAGCAATCTGACGGAGAAAAAGACATAGGAGTGCTTGTAGATGAAACTTTGTCCTTTAACAAACATATACAAAATCAGGGGAACAAAGCAAACAGCATGATGGGACTAATCAGAAGAACTTGTACACATTTAGATGAACAAAGCTTCAAATATTTATTTCAAGCTTTGGTTAGACCTCATATTGAATACGCGGAAGCAGTCTGCTCTCCATTTAAAGTGGGAGATATTGAAAAAATAGAAGAGCCACCAAACAAGTACCTACTTTAAAAAACATGGAGTATAACGAAAGACTGAAGAAACTCAAGATGCCCACTCTGAAGTATAGAAGAATGCGAGGAGATATGATTGAAATATTTAAAATAATAAATGGCATTTATGACCCTCTAACAACAGTGGATATGTTTGAGCTAAACACAACTTCAAATACAAGGGGACATAGCAAGAAGATCAAGAAAAAAAAACAAGTAGACTGAACGTGATGAAATATAGCTTCACCATTAGAATTGTTGAAATATGGAATAGCCTCCCAGAATCAGTTATCCAGGCAAAAACAGCTAAACAATTTGAAATCGGCTTAGATGAGCACTGGAAGCATCAAGAGTGCAAATATGACTTTACGGCAGACATAGACATTAGATCTAATTCCTGAAGTGACGTAAAGTCGCGCATCAATGATGTGGATTTAGAGGCGGACATAGTGGCAACAAGCCAGCGTCCACTGTAGTTCCTATGGTATCCTATGGTATAAACCGGATGTAAGACCCGGTTCTCTGGACGGATCAACTTTCGATTTTCCAGATAATACGACAAACATGTTATAAAAATGTCACAGTGAGCATCATATTTTGCTACATGTATAACTCCTAAAACATGAATCACTAACATAACAGAAATCAAAAGAAACAGAGTTGCATATAACAGTATGCGAAAAAAATGCAAAATGTGTATCAGTAATAATGAACAAACAAATACCACACAAATTAACATAGCATTAAGCACTCAACAATCATACAAAATTAACTTACTTTACAGAATTAACTCGCACTTTTTGTGGAGCGAGATCTGAAAAGGAAAAATAAAATACATGAAAATCAAACTACGGTAGTACCTCTTTGAATTATATAAGCAAACAAAGGATATCGTTGCTAGGCTGATCATGGATAAAATAAATTTGATATGCTTACTTAAACATGTGGTTCTACGATTCGGGTAAAATCAGCTTGACCTTAGTTGATGTTTCATTCCAGAGACAAATACAAGTAGCCAAAATGTCAACATTGTTTTTCTTTCTTACTACTTTGAAATTATCTAGTAACCACAAATACTGCCTACTGTATAACCTATTCGATATTCAAATTAAAAACACGTGTAGTAAGAATGATTCTTGATAAACGTACCAGACTGTATACTGGTGTCTAACATGATTTCCATATCAACTGATGTTCGTGTAATTTAACAATAACAGGGCAGTGCCACTAGTAGTGCAGAAACTGCTTACCGTTCCGGAACACCTGAGTTCACTTCCCTCCGTTTTAGAGGGGTTCGTATTACTCAATGTTTAGTTTTATGTGCAATGTTTGATAGATCATTATTTGTCCTTCAGCCCTTATTCTTTTGGCCATTGTGTTGTCTGTCCTACTTCGATTTACGGATTCAGATTACCCCTTGTGTTTCTTCAAACTCTTCACATTATCCCATATTATGTGATGTATAAATTTTATCAAAAACCTTTGAAATGCAACAAATAAATAAACACTAATAGTATACTGACTACAAACTACGGACAATAAGAGCCTCGTCAATACGGACAATAAGTGATTGGTGACAATAAACTATGGAAAATAATAGGCTCGTGTGGACAAAAAACGAAAATTTGAGGACAATAAGAGAAACAAAATGTAGGGAGGACAATTATTCCGCTCTACAAACAACAACTCAAAAGAGTCATGGAGATATTCTAGTAAAGTGGACAAACAAAGTAACGATACAATACAATGGAAAAGTCATAACAGTAAACGTTCGGACAACATAAACATAAATGAACAAATTAAGGAATGAAACCCGTAACTCCGAAAGTGTTGGCCAACAACATTTTTTTTCAAATCTGGTATGTTGTGTTGTACAGTGTTATTTCAAAACTAAATATTTAGGACACGTACTCTACTCTGTATGGGTTTATTAAGTTATTGTGATCGTTGTCCATGGCATTTGCAAAATCAAGAACGATGTAACTTCGTGTCATCTCGGCACGTCAGTTATTATTAGTGGAGCAAGAGAATCTCAATTCCGAAGGGAAGCCTGTGGTTAACTCTAGATTTTCGTTGGAGTTCGTGTTGATTTAAGATTTCATTTTTTATTAATTTTGTTTTGCCTTGTATTTGTGAATTATTTGCATCCTGGTCACCCTTTAACTCTGTAATCACTCAAGATACAAGTCAGTACTCGCCTCCTAATACATAACACACCGTGTGCTCTAAATTAAAACCAAAGCTCAGCTCAATCAGGTTACAGGTATTGACAACTTTAGACTATTCTTGCAATCATGTTTAGGCTCTTTGGTCGTCTTGCTCCCGAGGATTTTTAAACTTATTTGGCTTTTCAATCTTTTGACATTGAGCGTACCTCGTGAAGGTTATGATACGCATCGTGTGTACTAAATTTGATATCTACGTTTTTTTATTACATACCTAATGCTAAACATTTAGTGAACATATCTAATCCTGCTTTAGACATACAGTAAGCTGCACAAGCTGCTATCTGAAACAAAACATTTTAAAGAGTATGATATAAGTGTGAATTCTTCGTAAGTTTACTAAACAACGACGGGTGTTGGAGAAAAAAACAGAAAACCAAATCCGGAAATCAATTCAATATGCCCTAGCCTAACCTGTCATTTAAGACTACATAGCCTAACCTGTCATTTAAGATTACATAGCCTAACCTGTCATTTAAGATTACATAGCCTAACCTGTCATTTAAGATTACATAGCCTAACCTGTCATTTAAGACTACATAGCCTAACCTGTCATTTAAGATTACATAACCTAACCTGTCATTTAAGACTACATAGCCTAACCTGTCATTTAAGATTACATAGCCTAACCTGTCATTTAAGATTACATAGCCTAACCTGTCATTTAAGATTACATAGCCTAACCTGTCATTTAAGACTACATAGCCTGACCTGTCATTTAAGATTACATAGCCTAACCTGTCATTTAAGACTACATAGCCTAACCTGTCATTTAAGATTACATAGCCTAACCTGTCATTTAAGACTACATAGCCTAACCTGTCATCTAAGATTACATAGCCTAATCTGCCATTTAAGACTACATAGCCTAACCTGTCATTTAAGATTACATAGCCTAACCTGTCATTTAAGATTACATAGCCTAACCTGTCATTTAAGATTACATAGCCTAACCTGTCATTTAAGATTACATAGCCTAACCTGTCATTTAAGACTACATAGCTTAACCTGTCATCTAACATTACATAGCCTAACCTGTCATTTAAGATTACATAGCCTAACCTGTCATTTAAGACTACATAGCCTAACCTGTCATTTAAGATTACATAGCCTAACCTGTCATTTAAGATTACATAGCCTAACCTGTCATTTAAGATTACATAGCCTAACCTGTCATTTAAGACTACATAGCTTAACCTGTCATCTAAGATTACATAGCCTAACCTGGCATTTAAGATTACATAGCCTAACCTGTCATATAAGACTACATAGTCTAACCTGTCATCTAAGATTACATAGCCTAACCTGTCATTTAAGACTACATAGCCTAATCTGTCATCTAAGATTACATAGCCTAACCTGTCATTTAAGACTACATAGCTTAACCTGTCATCTAAGATTACATAGCCTAACCTGTCATTTAAGATTACATAGCCTAACCTGTCATTTAAGACTACATAGCCTAACCTGTCATTTAAGATTACATAGCCTAACCTGTCATTTAAGATTACATAGCCTAACCTGTCATTTAAGATTACATAGTCTAACCTGTCATATAAGACTACATAGCCTAACCTGTCATCTAAGATTACATAGCCTAACCTGTCATTTAAGATTACAATGCCTAACCTGTCATTTAAGATTACATAGCCTAACCTGTCATTTAAGATTACATAGCCTAACCTGTCATTTAAGATTACATAGCCTAACCTGTCATTTAAGATTACATAGCCTAACCTGTCATTTAAGACTACATAGCCTAACCTGTCATTTAAGATTACATAGCCTAACCTGTCATTTAAGATTACATAGCCTAACCTGTCATTTAAGATTACATAGCCTAACCTGTCATTTAAGACTACATAGCTTAACCTGTCATCTAAGATTACATAGCCTAACCTGTCATTTAAGATTACATAGCCTAACCTGTCATTTAAGACTACATAGCCTAACCTGTCATTTAAGATTACATAGCCTAATCTGTCATCTAAGATTACATAGCCTAACCTGTCATTTAAGATTACCCTATTTTTTCATTGAAGTGTATATGCCAATCAAAGAAAGTGAGTGATCACGTATTTATTAACTAGGGATTTCCACTTCTTAACAAGTTTTTCTCATTTTAGGATTTGTACTTAGATTTCCTAATACATGGTATCTAGAACGTTTTGGCACTTCGATTTTTGAACTTCTATGGCCATAGTAATTTTCGAAATACGTATTTGCTATGCTTAGTACAGTACTAATGGTATCAGAAATTAAACACTGCACATCATAATAAAGCATGTAGCCTTAATGAAGTTATAAGTAGGCTTTAACAGTGAAATTCTTAAATCTGATTTAAAAGAGTTGCAATTTTGGTCTAGATCTTTCATTAAAAACCTGACAAAAATAAGGAATAATTACACGCCTTTTTATTATGTAAAATTTGGACCATCACATGATTTGCTTTAATATTAAATAATTTAACTAAAATATTGTTGAAAATGGCCATAAACACCATAACTCCAACCCTTTAGTATCACCAGATTATTAGTTATCGTATTCATCTATTAATCTACTAGATATTTATGAAAGAAATAATATAAAGAAATGCCTGTATAAAATAAAATATTCCATTTCCAATCAAGGTCCCCCCGTCCCTCACGTAAGGGGCAGAATTATGACAATGACTATAAATGTACACTGTATAATAGATATATTAGACACACATATACATTGTATAATAATCAAAATAAAAAAAACATAATTGTGTGAAAAATAAAGGCATCACAAAAACAAAGTCAGATCACTTTGTCAAGAGGTTCTGAGATACAGCAAAACCAATAGCAATGTGAATATAAGGGCACTAATGTATATATATCTTTATTATTTCTAACATACCGGTCTTTGTCCAGAAATACTAGAAACGTTGACAATACACCCTGTAAATAATACGATAAAGATCAATTAAATAATATGACACAAAACGGTTAGTATTTATGTACAATAAACTAGAAAATAACGAAGGGGCCATCGGAAATAGAGAATTCCGAGAAACTGACAACATAGGGTATACAAGACGAAGAAAAACAAAACAAAAACACAACAACATATGTGTTGGACACCACTATGCGCAAACAAACACAAATAAGGTAAATAAAACATGAGCACTCCTACAAACAACTGGAGGTAAAGATGAACCGAACATCGTTTTTATGCTTCAAAGTATTAGAGATACCGGTAAGTCTATATAAGTATGATCTACAAAAATTAATCTTGACCCACAACTCTAGTTTAACTCCGCCACTGTACCAGGCCAGGGAAGTAATGTATATGTGTGTTAGTGGTGTCTTGTTTAACTCCTCCACTGTACCAGGCCAGGGAAGTCATGTATATGTGTGTTAGTGGGTGTGATATTTTAGAACTGTTCTGAGGGTGTGGTATTTTAGAACTGTTCTGAGGGTGTGGTATTTTAGAACTGTTCTGAGGGTGTGGTATTTTAGAACTGTTCTGAGGGTGTGGTATTGTAAAACTATTCTGACAGTGTGGTATTTTAGAACTGTTCTGACAGTGTGGTATCTTAGAACTGTTCTGACAGTGTGGTATTTTAGAACTGTTCTGACAGTGTGGTATTTTAGAACTGTTCTGAGGGTGTGGTATTTTAGAACTGTTCTGACAGTGTGGTATTTTAGAACTGTTCTGAGGGTGTGGTATTTTAGAACTGTTCTGAGGGTGTGGTATTTTAGAACTGTTCTGAGGGTGTGGTATTTTAGAACTGTTCTGACAGTGTGGTATTTTAGAACTGTTCTGAGGGTGTGATATTTTAGAACTGTTCTGACAGTGTGGTATTTTAGAACTGTTCTGAGGGTGTGGTATTTTAGAACTGTTCTGAGGGTGTGGTATTTTAGAGCTGTTCTGAGGGTGTGATATTTTAGAACTGTTCTGACAGTGTGGTATTTTAGAACTGTTCTGACAGTGTGGTATTTTAGAACTGTTCTGAGGGTGTGGTATTTTAGAACTGTTCTGAGGGTGTGGTATTTTAGAACTGTTCTGAGGGTGTGGTATTTTAGAACTGTTCTGAGGGTGTGGTATTGTAGAACTGTTCTGACAGTCTGGTATTTTAGAACTGTTCTGAGGGTGTGGTATTTTAGAACTGTTCTGACACTGTGGTATTTTAGAACTGTTCTGAGGGTGTGGTATTGTTCAACTGTTCTGAGGGTGTGATATTTTAGAACTGTTCTGACAGTGAGGTATTTTAGAACTGTTCTGAGGGTGTGGTATTGTAGAACTGTTCTGACAGTGTGGTATTTTAGAACTGTTCTGAGGGTGTGGTATTTTAGAACTGTTTTGACAGTGTGGTATTTTAGAACTGTTCTGAGGGTGTGGTATTTTAGAACTGTTCTGAGGGTGTGGTATTTTAGAACTGTTCTGACAGTGTGGTATTTTAGAACTGTTCTAAGGGTGTGGTATTTTAGAACTGTTCTGAGGGTGTGGTATTTTAGAACTGTTCTGACAGTATGGTATTTTAGAACTGTTCTGACAGTGTGGTATTTTAGAACTGTTCTAAGGGTGTGGTATTTTAGAACTGTTCTGAGGGTGTGGTATTTTAGAACTGTTCTGAGTGTGTGGTATTTTAGAACTGTTCTGAGGGTGTGATATTTTAGAACTGTTCTGACAGTGTGGTATTTTAGAACTGTTCTGAGGGTGTGGTATTTTAGAACTGTTCTGAGGGTGTGGTATTTTAGAACTGTTCTGAGGGTGTGGTATTTTAGAACTGTTCTGAGGGTGTGGTATTTTAGAACTGTTCTGAGGGTGTGGTATTTTAGAACTGTTCTGAGGGTGTGGTATCTTAGAACTGTTCTGAGGGTGTGATATTTTAGAACTGTTCTGAGGGTGTGGTATTTTAGAAATGTTCTGAGGGTGTGGTATTTTAGAACTGTTCAGAGGGTGTGGTATTTTAGAACTGTTCTGAGGGTGTGATATTTTAGAACTGTTCTGACAGTGTGGTATTTTAGAACTGTTCTGAGGGTGTGGTATTTTAGAACTGTTCTGAGGGTGTGGTATTTTAGAACTGTTCTGAGGGTGTGGTATTGTAGAACTGTTCTGACAGTGTGGTATTTTAGAACTGTTCTGAGGGTGTGATATTTTAGAACTGTTCTGACAGTGTGGTATTTTAGAACTGTTCTGAGGGTGTGGTATTTTAGAACTGTTCTGAGGGTGTGGTATTTTAGATTTGTTCTGACAGTGTGGTATTTTAGAACTGTTTTGAGGGTGTGGTATTTTAGAACTGTTCTGACAGTGTGGTATTTTAGAACTGTTCTGACAGTGTGGTATTTTAGAACTGTTCTAAGGGTGTGGTATTTTAGAACTGTTCTGAGGGTGTGGTATTTTAGAACTGTTCTGACAGTGTGGTATTTTAGAACTGTTCTGACAGTGTGGTATTTTAGAACTGTTCTAAGGGTGTGGTATTTTAGAACTGTTCTGAGGGTGTGGTATTTTAGAACTGTTCTGAGGGTGTGGTATTTTAGAACTGTTCTGAAGGTGTGGTATTTTAGAACTGTTCTGAGGGTGTGGTATTTTAGAACTGTTCTGAGGGTGTGGTATTTTAGAACTGTTCTGACAGTGTGGTATTTTAGAACTGTTCTAAGGGTGTGGTATTTTAGAACTGTTCTGACAGTGTGGTATTTTAGAACTGTTCTAAGGGTGTGGTATTTTAGAACTGTTCTGAGGGTGTGGTATTTTAGAACTGTTCTAAGGGTGTGGTATTTTAGAACTGTTCTGAGGGTGTGGTATTTTAGGACTGTTCTGACAGTGTGGTATTTTAGAACTGTTCTGAGGGTGTGGTATTTTAGAACTGTTCTGAGGGTGTGGTATTTTTTGTTGTTTTCATTTAATTAACATTCATTTTTAAAAGCCACGAGTTCACGAGTTAGTGGGGATGTTCTGTTATATTGGACTCTTCAGTTGGAGTCTTTCAGGATCATATTTGGTTTACGACAGTTAAAAAGGACTCTGTTTGATCATTTGGTTTTCGTTCAGTAGTGTATGTGTCAGTTATTGGTATAATTAAATCAAAGTACAAATGCATTTTAATAATTGAACCCATATCAGCTTCTAATTGAAAATGATTCCATTTAGGGAAAGTTGCATACATGTAATACATGAAGATAATTTATACTATATTGAATTTTTTCTACAATACTACTGATAATTTTAGGGTACAAACCTTGAGTTTTAATAAGATGAGGTATACATTTCTGTGATAAATAAAATGGCGCTTTTATATTAACATCCATAATTGCATCTAGAATAGCAGGTGTTGTTTCCATAATACGTTTATAATTACCGCACCCAGCATTGTTAACCTGTTAAATACAAATATCCCTATGATGCTGGCTTATGAGAGATTATGTTAGGTTTATGATGTTTAACGTCACTTTCAACAATATGTCAGTTATATTGTGGTAGTCAGTTTTATTGGTGGAGGAAACCACCGATCTGTCGCAAGTCTGCCAAACTTTATCACATTAACAGGTTTCGAACTCACAACTTTATTGGTGATATTTAATGATTGCACAAGTAGTTGTAAATCCAACTCCCATACGATCACGATGGCCCCTGGTTTCTGAGAATAAAGATATATATACAAGAAATATAATGTATATGATAATTAATAATGACTTATCTTTTCCACAAAAACATCATAATTTGAACATAAAAGACAAAATATTTAACAGAACGAAATTTAACGCCAAAATTCATTATTTTTCTTGATTATGATCTAGACCTGTCTATACTATTGATGTTGTGGTATGATGATTAAACGAAACGTCTAACAGAGAGACATGTAGGTTATTGATCAGTGGCGGATTTAGAGGGGGGGCGTGCGCCCCCCCCCCCCCTAAAATTCGCAAAGCAAATGTTATACAACGTTAATTAAGCAGTTCAACAAACAACTTGTTCATGAATGGTTAACTCGTGACCTGTAGTAAAATATTCTTACACATTGTAAATACACGTTGGATGTGTTCGCTGATTCATATACAATATACGTACATTGCCGGTAAATATAAAATTTATTTGTACGAGCTTTAGAAACAGACAGAATAGCGAGCCATCGGAGAGCTTTTCAGGCCTGTTTCGCAGCGAGTACAAATGAATTTTATATTTAACGACAATGTACGTATTTTGTGTTTATCCTGCAATGTCAAAAAAGTCGGAAAACTTGTCAGATTTAAGCAAAAAGGACAGAAGCAAACGTCATTCCTCGCCTTTCATAAATGTTGTCAAGGGTGTCTTCTTCGTGGTCCGCGTTAATTAGTACCAGTTTCATACTTGTCTGCGCCCTCCGCTGGTACATAGCTACAGGATACCAGGAAAGTTTATTCGTAGGCTGAAAAGTTTATTCGTCTAGTACGAATAAAGCAAAAATTTATTCGCATAGCATATATGTACAGCAAATGTACTGATTGCAGGATAAATATATGTATTCGCCGTCAGTAGTTCAAAGATTATTCCATTCTGATTAGTTCCGAGGTACCAGACATCAACTATTTTCTCACGCTAATTAAACATTATTTCTGCAGTCAATTTTACAACTACATGTACACGTGCTATTTAGAAATTATAAAATGGACGAAAATTCTAGGCCAAGAAAACAAGCAAGATTGGATATATTTCTGATTCCTCGACGAGACGAGAAAAGTCAAAGGTAAACTAAAAAGTAAATTCAATCAATACTTCGAATAATTAATTTAACAATTGATTTCATTTATAAAACATACAACGAAAACCTATAACGAGAGAATCATATGATGAAACTGAGACAGTGTGTAGAAACTTGAGTTTCCCAAGAAAATGGTCACTTCTCTTAAATAAATAAGTTTGATTTGTATACAAAATGTTGCCTTTTACTTTTCAAGTAAAGATCAGGAAAAATACGCGTTGGCATATTGTACATTAAAATACAAAAGTAACATATTAATAAAAAAAAAAATTAGCGGCAATTTATTTGTAACAATCTCTGCATCTGCCCGAGGTATCTGCACAAGAAAGTGTGAACAAATCCTTTGTCCGGGTACGTTTATATTATTTATATCTACCAATGGATGTCTGTACATTTTTTTTTACACATTTTTAACAACTGCACATGAAAGTGTGAAAATAATCTCGACAAAATGGTTTATGCATATCTCACACATGATTTCCGTAAACATATTTCTCGAGAACTTTGATACATTTTGTTTGTTTGATCTTTTAGTGTAATGAGGCTTTTACGCCCGTTGCTCAAACACTT
Source organism: Bathymodiolus septemdierum (assembly GCA_963383655.1). NCBI lineage: Eukaryota > Metazoa > Mollusca > Bivalvia > Mytilida > Modiolidae > Bathymodiolus > Bathymodiolus septemdierum. Next base: position 29,431,721 of record OY726528.1, on the reverse strand, counting down.
GATGTCCGTCCGTCCGTCTGTTCGTCCGTTCGTCCGTCTGTAAGATTTCTGCAATCCGCAACTCCCTTGACTGTAACCACGCAATTGATTGACGTTAAACTATATAATGTACTTGAAATACATTGTAGTTGTGCACAATGGTTTTTAGATTTTTCATTGAAGGCCGGGTGGAGGGGGTAGGAGGATGATTCTGCAACCCGGAACTCCTAAATAACCACTCAATGGATTGAAGTGAAACTTGAACTACAAATTTGACATACAATGTAGTTTGCTCACCACGGTTTTATTTTTAGAATTGGAGGTTACGGGTAGGAGGGAGATTCTGTAATCTGCTTTTTTGGCGTAAAATCGTGAATTTTCACACGAAATACCCCAAATATTTTCGCGCCTCCCTCCGCTCGGCGCAATTTTTTTAAGTACACCCCCCCCTCCCTAACTTGAAATCCTGGATCCGCCCCTGTTGAATACTCTAAAGATCAAACAAATGTATGATATATAAGGATGATATATTTATATATTGCTTATGCTTGTATAAAACTTGCATTTGCTGCTTACATGCTAAGGATGAAGAATTTGAAAGTACTCGTTTGCTCGAAAACGGATAACGTGTAAGAGTGGAGCGATATGTATCTCACTGTCGACTGGTTTGATTATGCAAGAACTCAGAAAATCGATCCCGTTCTGTTGGTCTAGTACAAAACATATATCATCGTCATCTCATCAAAATGTAACTTATTCTTTAACATGATATAACTGAACAATCACTCCTATTGCCCTGCTCATCCAAGGTACCATAGATTTTCTAATGATTTCATATCTGAACAGAACATAACATTCCAAGCTATTCCCTATTGCTTTTGATGAACACAATGCTCAAAGTTAACAAAACTAACTGCTTTTGCTTAAAATATCCTTGAAATCAGACGATTCTCCAATTATGTTTCGAAGAGTTATCAAGCAATCTTTGGAGATACCAAAGGGGTAATTAGAAGCCGTAATTCGGAAAAGGCGAACAAGGCAATGACAAAAGAAAAGGGACACAAAGATAAACAATTATCGACAAAATACTACACAAACAACTAAAGATTGTGCAACATAAAGCTCACTAAACATCGGTGGTGAACGAGGGTGCTCCGGAATTGCTAGCAGTTCCTGCTCTACCAGTCTTATGGACATACATTGTCCTAGTAAATCCTATTGTATATATTGCTTGTGGTATGTACAAAAATGTATTACATTAATCTATATTTACCAATGCATCAATTTGACCAAAGGTTGCTAGTGTTTTATCTACTAATAGTTCAAGATTATCATCCTTCAAGACATCACACTTGACCACTAAAATCTGAAAACAACAGTTAGTCGTTTTATGTAAATTTTTGCCCGTAATATCTGTCATACATTTCAGAGAGAAGAGAAAAAAGACAAACATCGAAATAATTATACCCAATTGATAAGTAATATATTGAAAGAGAGGATTTCACATGAATTATATGAATCCTTTGTCTTAAATTACCTTGTAAAATAAATACGTTCTTGGAGCTTGAGCATGAGCAATATATCATGAAAGAATTTCGTACTCGAGTCAGACCTTTTCGTTATAGCTAACAACTCAACGTAAAGTTCTTATTGTAACCAAATCAATGGCCTGTAGTACAGTTATCAAATATTTCAAGTACGAATATATCATCCTCGCATTCAATAATCATCCAACTAAAATGCTGGATTTATGGGTATAGCTCCGAAGTTTCTCCTCACAAAATTTTGCAATAGAGTTATTTTCTAGACAGAGCTCACTTGCTGACACAACAGCTACTCCAGCAAGGCTACGTTGCTCCTGTGTTGAAGTCATCGCTATTAAATTATACAGGACCTCGTCATAACGAACTGGTTGATCGCTACGGAATATCCATGTAAGACCTGTCCTGTGTCCTTTAAGATATCGATATTTGGTCCCACACCTGTTTTTGTAAGAGTTCATTTAGTACTAACTTATTTTTCCTATATTGCTTTGAACTGTTGTATCTGGATCGCCCCTATACTCGAAAGTTTCTTATAACTCTGAAATTAACTTTCATGATACTGTTGATGTCGATATTTCTTTTCTGTTTGAGGAATTTTAGCTTAGATTATTTTTAAGCGTTTCTTCATATCACAATTTAGAATAAAAACGTAGATATCAAACCCAACGCGCACGACGTTATGGAATAACCTTCACCAGGTACGGTCAAAATATTGGAAAGCCAAATAATTAATGTATCAATTTACAAATAACGTCTGCCCACGCGAATAACATTGCGAAGCTTTTGTGGTCTCGTATCATACACTCAACCAACCCCACGCATGGTACATCAATAGACATAATAACAAACTGTATCATGAATCTGTTCACCAACATTTACTGTATGATTATAGTGGTCTACATTATCAGTGAAATCTAGAAATATCCAAACAAACAGTTTAATAACAACGACTGTCATATATATTTATGAATCTTACCAATAGCTCGAGTAATGTTTTTGGAGGATGTGGTGACCCTTTCGTAGACTGGTCTTTTTCCGAATTGTATGGCTGCTCGTGACCTTTTCGTCATGTTCTTTGAACTGTTATTTATTTTCCTATCTTTTCTCGCATGTACTGTAGACATGTGTATCCGGCGTTCATTTTTCGACATGTATATATATGGAATGATTTCAAAAATAAGATATAATGTAACAGATATCGAATAAAAACGTAGATATCTATGCGTTTTTGGAATAATCTTCATCGGGTCAGCTCAAGGTCAAAAGATTGGAAAGCCACCTACTTTGAAAGTTTTTGCGAGCAAGAAACCACAAGGTCTAAATAGTAGAATCCCAAAGGGTCTAAATAGTAGAATCCCAAAGGGTCTAAATAGTAGAATCCCAAAGGGTCTAAATAGTAGAATCCCAAAGGGTCTAAATAGTAGAATCTCCAAGGGTCTAAATAGTAGAAACCCAAAGAGTATAAATAGTAGAATCCCAAAGGGTCTAAATAGTAGAATCCCAAAGGGTCTAAATAGTAGAATCCCAAAGGGTCTAAATAGTAGAATCCCAAAGGGTCTAAATAGTAGAATCCCAAAGGGTCTAAATAGTAGAATCTCAAAGGGTTTAAATAGTAGAAACCCAAAGGGTCTAAATAGTAGAATCCCAAAGGGTCTAGATAGTAGAAACCCAAAGGGTCTAGATAGTAGAAACCCAAAGGGTCTAAATAGTAGAAACCCAAAGGGTCTAAATAGTAGAATCCCAAAGGGTCTAAATAGTAGAATCCCAAAGGGTCTAAATAGTAGAAATCCAAAGGGTCTAAATAGTAGAATCCCAAAGGGTCTAAATAGTAGAAACCCAAAGGGTCTCAATAGTAGAAATCCAAAGGGTCTAAATAGTAGAATCCCAAAGGGTCTAAATAGTAGAAACCCAAAGGATCTAAATAGTAGAATCCCAAAGGATCTAAATAGTAGAAACCCAAAGGGTCTAGATAGTAGAAACCCAAAGGGTCTCAATAGTAGAAACCCAAAGGGTCTAAATAGTAGAAACCCAAAGGATCTAAATAGTAGAAACCCAAAGGATCTAAATAGTAGAATCCCAAAGGGTCTAAATAGTAGAATCCCAAAGGGTCTAAATAGTAGAAACCCAAAGGGTCTAAATAGTAGAAACCCAAAGGGTCTAAATAGTAGAAACCCAAAGGATCTAAATAGTAGAATCCCAAAGGGTCTAAATAGTAGAAACCCAAAGGATCTAAATAGTAGAATCCCAAAGGGTCTAAATAGTAGAAACCCAAAGGGTCTAAATAGTAGAAACCCAAAGGGTCTAAATAGTAGAAACCCAAAGGGTCTAAATAGTAGAAACCCAAAGGGTCTAAATAGTAGAAACCCAAAGGATCTAAATAGTAGAATCCCAAAGGGTCTAAATAGTAGAAACCCAAAGGGTCTAAATAGTAGAAACCCAAAGGGTCTAAATAGTAGAAACCCAAAGGGTCTAAATAGTAAAAACCCAAAGGGTCTAAATAGTAGAAACCCAAAGGATCTAAATAGTAGAAACCCAATGGGTCTAAATAGTAGAAACCCAATGGGTCTAAATAGTAAAAACCCAAAGGGTCTAAATAGTAGAAACCCAAAGGATCTAAATAGTAGAAACCCAAAGGATCTAAATAGTAGAATCCCAAAGGGTCTAAATAGTAGAAACCCAAAGGGTCTAAATAGTAGAAACCCAAAGGGTCTAAATAGTAGAATCTCAAAGGGTTTAAATAGTAGAAACCCAAAGGGTCTAAATAGTAGAATCCCAAAGGGTCTAAATAGTAGAATCCCAAAGGGTCTAAATAGTAGAAACCCAAAGGTCTAAATAGTAGAAACCCAAAGGGTCTAAATAGTAGAAACTCAAAGGGTCTAAATAGTAGAATCCCAAAGGGTCTAAATAGTAGAAACCCAATGGGTCTAAATAGTAGAAACCCAAAGGTCTAAATAGTAGAAACCCAAAGGGTCTAAATAGTAGAAACTCAAAGGGTCTAAATAGTAGAATCCCAAAGGGTCTAAATAGTAGAAACCCAAAGGGTCTAAATAGTAGAAACTCAAAGGGTCTAAATAGTAGAATCCCAAAGGGTCTAAATAGTAGAAACCCAAAGGTCTAAATAGTAGAAACCCAAAGGGTCTAAATAGTAGAAACTCAAAGGGTCTAAATAGTAGAATCCCAAAGGGTCTAAATAGTAGAATCCCAAAGGGTCTAAATAGTAGAAACCCAATGGGTCTAAATAGTAGAAACCCAAAGGGTTTAAATAGTAGAATCAAAGTCGGCTAAAGTCACCTTGTGGGGAGACAACATAATGATATGTACATATTACATCTACCTTATCTGATGAAAGTCCCTTAGCTTGGCATTCCTGTGATACTGATTTTAATTTCTCTTCATTTCTTGCTGCTATAACTAACTTCATACCATATGTAGATAATAACAGGGCTGTAGCCTCCCCAATACCGGAACTAGCTCCTGGAAATGTAATAAACGCAAGCTCAAAATAACTGATATTTTCAAAAATGCTTATCATTCAGGGGCACCCGATCTTTAGTTTTCTGTGTAATGTTTTGTACATTATTGTTTGTCCGTTTACCATTTTTCTTATGGTCATTGTATTGTCTGTTGTTCTTTTATTTACAGCTTCTGATTACCATTTGGTATCTTCTGATTACCCTTTGGTATCTTTTGATTACACTTTGGTATCTTTTGATTACCCTTTGGTATCTTCTGATTACCCTTTGGTAAAGGTTGTAAAAGATTTGCTACAACAGAAGCTGAAATTGAAGAAAAACGTTTAAAATTAAATGCCGAAAGAACAATAAAACAAAATAAAGCAGCAGAGAATGGCAAAAATAGTGCATACAATTATACTGTAACGTGTATCATGTGGGCAGTGTGATATACTATGCAAGATATCTGAACTGGGGTATTAGGTCACCTATGGCTATTTTTAGAACACTCACATCAACACAAGCTGTGGCGTGTTATTTAAAACACTGGTGAAGGTCACATGGACATGGGTCATTTATTATACAGCAGATGCACTAAAATCGCTATGCAGATGACAATATAGAACACGAACACTAACAAAACGCTACACAGAAGACAAAAACATTATCATCCTCTAAAGAGCTAATATTGTGGGTTAAGCTGCAAGTACAAATCTTTTGTAAGGCGCGCCTGCGGTTTGCCTTACAAAAGATTTCTACTTGCCGCTTAACCCACTATGTTAGCTCTTTAGAGGATGATCATATAAAGCATATGACCGCACTCAATGTGTGGATCGATTATAGTAATTTAATGCATAGCCTATAATAGGGTTTAGCAAAAAATGTAACCAGTCATGTCTACATTAGTGTGCCAATACTACATCATGCTAGTGATTGCTAAACTCGCTTAAAATGTATATTATTATTACAAATTCGCTTTAATAAAAATATGAATTGCTATAAATAGACATTGTATTAACATTAAATTTCTATTTTAAGCCATGCAATTACACTTGTGTACTATATTATTATACAAGTGTTCACAATCAATACAATCAATGATCAAAAATGGAAATCTAGATGTATAAAAGGTATAAATAATAAACATATCACCTGTAATTATTACGACTTTGTCCTTTAAGAACCCCATTGCGTTTTAAACTACTGTGTGTAATACCACTGTCGTCAAATAACTCCGATCGAAAATGTTTGGTCAACATCCGGGATATTTTAAAGCGCTATTTTTAAAGCAGACACGAATAATTATCGCAAGTATTTATAAATATACTGTCTATATAATGTTTTGAATTATGATGCTTTATGATTGTTATTATTATTAATTTCATTTTTTGTCTAAATATCATTTATTTTTGCAGTGTAAAATTAGATTTTTCTATAAGTTATAAGGAATCCGGCTTCAAAATCATTACAATCAACTGAAATATCGCTATATCTTGCATTTACGAATGAATTAAATGTTGCCCAAAAAGAAAAAAATATTGATGAATGATTGATTTTACTTAAAAATACTATTTTGTTGATGAAAAGTCAATTAGTAAATAGTTATATCCTAAAACATGATGTCAACAGATGTTTTTGAAATCCGGCTTGGTCAAAATGTAAACATGTATACAAACCGGTTGGGTCATTTATAAATAACCGGGTTTGTCAGTATGTAAATACCACTGATCTTATTGTTATTGAGCATTATATTGCAATTTAGCAATAGTTATGATTAGGAAATATCTCAAATGCGATAAATACTGATCCATAGTATGAATATTCGACATGGCTGCTAATTTCAGCTACTTTGTACAATAAAAAAATCGTTATTTCTATGTTAAATTGCTACTGTCGCGAACACTTGATTTTTTAAATGTTTTTTGTGGCACTGACATCACCGTTGGTGCTCAATACGCTACACTCACTATAAGTAGCTGTCCAGGCGCATCAATTGAGTAGTGGGAGATTCTTTTTATAACGCAATATTTTAATTTTATACTCGTTGATAACGAAGTAAGTCACTCTGTGGAAATAACTTCATGGATACTATATTTAAGTTTCTTCACAGTATAATGTTTACATTAACATTACAGATAAGCAAATTAACAAAGGCTGTAGTATTGAATTCCTTTCCACACGGACGATTTTGGCAGTTTGTATACAAAGAAAATGTTAGGTGTACTCGATTAAAGCAACGTTCGTTACAAGTTGTAATACGACAAAAGTTCGTTCTTTGGATGTTATAGTCCCCCGCCCATCCACCAATATTAATGCCAAAAGAATTTCAATCACCCGTACCGGTATATATTTTGCATTTTGGGAGGGGGTAGAAATGACAGACTGAATGAATTTGTTATGTTGATATATATTTATAATAAATGCTATGCGATCTTGTAACGAACGCACAACCCCACACTGTGTCGAGTCTTATTTATATTACATTATTTTAGTTAATAAAAAAAAAAAATTCTGAGGAGTGAAACGAGGGAGAAAAAAAAATAGACAATATATATACATTGTCGAAAATATAAAATTTATATATACGAGTTTTGACGTATTTTTCATACCTGTTTCGCAGCGAGTGGAAATGAATTATATATTTTCTGACAATGTACGTATATTGTATTTATCGCCCCAAAGAAACTGTCAAATTGTCTAAAAAGAGCAGAAACAAGCGTTGTTCTTATCGTTTTTGATTGTGTCCTCTGTGAAGTCCGCGCTTATAAGTTTATAAGCTAAAAAGCATAAATTCTGTTATTGTTTCTTACCGTCGCTCAACATGAATCAGGTACCAGAAAAAAATATCTTGATCAGAAACCAAATACAAATGTATTTCTTCCTTTTAATGTTATACAAAACATCCACATGTAAAATATTTTGACTATGTGCTGTTGTTGTTTTTTTTCACAACTTTTATTCATTGAAGACATTTTTTTTTTTTTTTTTTTTTTTTATCAATTAGCAAGTCGAACATACCCTTGGCAAGTGTTATAATGAACCTTAAATAAATTACAGAAAGGAAACATAATTGCGATATTGAGCTGTTTTCGCTATTCTTTCAATTTTTTACATAGACAAAACCGGTTCTACTGAAACAATTTTTTTGCGACCCAACCGGAAAGTAGTGGCTGACAGAGCCGGAACGAATGTACGTAAATAAGCATTGTGTTTTTCACTGTAGTAAGTCTAAAACTATTCATGGTGGCACGCCAGTGCAAACTATCATGTATATGAGCATTACAAAGGGTTTGTGTACTTTAATTACACATATAAACTACTTTTTATAGCTTTATTTGATCATTTCAATCTCATTATTAGCATTTTTCATTGTTTATGTCCATCATTTTATCTATATCTGAGTAATCGATGAAGATAACTACAGTAATATATAGGTAAAAACAAGCAAAAATAATCGACCGATAATGACATCTTCTGGATTCAAGATATAATAATACTATATGATCATAATACTTACTTTTTGTCGTCGCCTGTATGTCAAACATGCCTAATTGACTTGTATCGGAAGATGACAGAACAATTCCGACCGGAGCTCTTTGACGACAGTGAATACGGAAGAGGAAAAGTAAGCAACTTGTGGTGTTTATCATTTTATTTGTACACATTATATAAAAGAGAGGAGTGATTTTCTGTAATTAAAATGACACAACTAGTATGACGTTCGAAGGAAATCAGCAGCAAGACTATGCATGCTATTTAAGATCCAGCGTGAACTTATCGACATAGATAGGCAGCAATATCTGAAGCCAGATCATGACAGCCGGACCAGAGGTAAAACCCGCTTCTACCATACGAACAATCATTCTTCCCTACGACCACAAGAGACTGGAATCAACTGCCAGCTAATAAAACATCCAGACACAGTTGAAGTACTCAGAGCTGCCCTAATGTCAAGCTCTGGAAGAAACTCAACAACAATAGCGTGTACATAATTTTAATTTTAATTTGGAGATTGTTTTAAATTTAAATAGTATAGAGAGGGCTTAATTGCTGCTGTGTTACCTGACACTGCGCAAAGTTTTCAAGCGGAACCAAAATACATTCGTTTAACGAATCCGGTTTCTTACCTGGAAGAAGAAAAACAATTAACTAAAATACAAACAAAAAGCCACCAACATATGATTTTTAGATGTTCTTTTGCTTTAGGGTTATGGTGTCAAACGCCACTTTCAACAACATTTCAGAAATATTGTGACGGTCAATTTTATTGGTGGAGGACACCGGAGTAACCGGAGAAAACCACTGACCTGCAGCAAGTGACTGACAAACGTTATCACATAATGTTATATTGAGAATATGTAGCCATGAGTGGGATTCGAACTCACAACGTTAGTGGTGATAGGCACTGAATGCACAGGTAGTTGTAAATCCAACCATCTTACGATTGCGACCACACACCTGTCCTTTCATTTGTTTATATGTTGCCAACATCTTGAAACTCGCGGCATCCTAAACGACGTTCAATGTGGATTTAGAAAGAACTGTTCCAACTTCTCATCGCAACTTCAGGAGTTGGCAAAGGGTATTGATCTAAGTTACCACATTGACTTAATCTGGCTTGAATTTTCGAAAGCATCTGAAGGTACCCCAGGAGAGACTACTTTACACAGCTCAGTACTGTGTCACCATCGTGTCGACTCTTCAGTGGATTAGGGACGTTGTAATCTCCAGAAACCAGAGGGTAATCGTGGATGGGAAATCGTCACACACTGCACCTGACCATTCAGGAGTTCCTCAGTGCAGTGTGCTTGGACCTCTAATGTTCATGCTATTTATAAATGATCTCCCGGACTATACGTAGTCAGCTACAATTCGTATATTTACCTATCACTATGTATTATGCAGAAAGATCCAAAATAAAGCACACTCGAAACCACTACAGGAAGATAGGAATCTGACTGGCAAATGGCGTTCCATCTCAGTAAATGGCAGCTTCTACAAGTTACCAACAAGCATAAACAATCTCCCACAAGTTATGGCATACATGGGCATAAATTAACAAGGCATCAACTGGAACACGCACACTGAAAATATAACCAAAAAGGCCAACTAGATCAGGGCCTTTGCTAAAAGAAATCTGCAACACTGTCCACAAAGAACAAATGTTGTATGCTACACAACGCTAGTAAGACCAATGCTTGAGTACGTGAGTACGCATGTACAGTTTGGAGCGCATTTACCAACGTCAACATCCAGAAATTAGAAAGTGTACAAAGTTTGTAATGAACGACTATCGACAAACCAGTGGCGTAGCAACTTTTCTAAATACTGTATAGGGCAACCATTGGCCGATAGAAGGACCAGATGTAAAATCGTAATGATGTACAGAATAGTAAATGTCCTCGTAACAATACTATCGCTTGAGCTGCATGCTACACCATCTGTAGATAGAGGTCACACATCTCGATTCCTCGTCCCATATGTCAGAACTTTAATCTACAGGCATTCCTTCTTCCCAGACAGAATAAGTATATGGGACAACCTTCCACAACCGTTGCTGGATATCATAGTACCTTCCTGTGTATTTTCAAAAAGGGGGTACTGTGCTGTTTTTTATTGCCTATAGTTATTTCACTCTCTAAAAGAAAATTAGTAATCAAGTTCATGGGTTGAAGTCCCTTTGGTGACAATCTAAATAAAATTAGATTGCTCCGGTGATTAGCGACACTCGAGACATAATTTCAAAATGTTTATCAGTGACTTGTGACACTTCGGTTTCATCCACCCACAAATTCGATATCCCCACAGCTAGTATATATCAACAATTCGAACATGACGTCCTTCTTTCGCTTTGTAGACAAACGAACGATTTATCGATGGTATAATCTCATTCGCACATGCGCCGGTGAATGTGACTAACTTTTCCATTGGCAGCATAAATTGTGTGCGACATTTTCCGCAAACAAATATAAATTACCGTCTTCCAATCAAAGTATACTGGATTTAGTACTGCATTGACTACTATTTTACCTATTTTGAACCGTAATGAAAGCGGGAGGTTTGGCGCCGTAATATCTGATTCAACCCACCAATTCTTTGGAAATGCATGTACCAAGTCAGGGTCATTACGGTTTTCCCAGCTTTCCGGTTGTTGACTGATTTTGTCTGTTTATATACTTATGAGTTTTGACTTTCCCTTTGTAAGATTGTTCGGAGTTCGGTAATTTTGTTATTACCCTTATTTACGGTATTTGTACTCTTAGACATATCAGAATCGAAATCAATCATGGAAGCCAGAATGTGTTTTGAGTTTTAACATTGGTTGGCGGATATAAGTAAATTTTATCTCTCGCCTCTGGCTCGGGATAAAATACTATTATTTCTTATGAAGCAAGAATCTTCCAATCTGATTGGTTAGTTACTTGGGTGTAAATAGCACCCCACCCCAGCTAAACCATTTACACCCGGCCGGATAAAAACATAAAAAAAAATCAGTTTTACACCCCGGTATAACAAGAAGTAAAGGAAAGCTTCATAAGAAATAAATTCGTTATCTTGGTGTAATCAGGGATGTACAGATTTTACACCGGTGTTGAAAATTCATACACCCTTCGGCTGCGCCTCAGGGTGTATGAATTTTCACGCCTCAGGGGGGGTGAATTTTCACGTCTCAGGGTGTATGAATTTTCAACACCGGTGTAAAATTCTGTACACCCCTAATTACACCAAGATAACTAATAATATCCGCCAACCCATGTTAAAACTCCCAACACATTCTAGCTTCCATGATTTATTTCTTAATTCTCCTAGTCATATAAATATTAAATAACAGAAGAGACGATAAACTGATAATTTATCTATCATTGCAGATGTTTGATCGGGCCATGTTTGAAAGTCAGTGTTATTGCCACTTTTGACTTGGAATATGTCATAACATATTTTGTATGCAAAAAAATAGGTTTAAATGGGAATGAAGTATGTTTCTTAATAATTGAAAGAATGCCAGTAGGATAGGTATCTGTATCTGTATAAAGTACGTCGATGGATCCACTTCTGCTATGCGACTTAGTAAGAATGTTGGAGAGCATTTTGAAGCTCTCCAAACTGGACTGGTTTACTGTGTTATCGTCGAGATGGTTCCAGTCTAATACTGTCTTTATGAAGAAAGAGTTTTTAAATGGTTCGGTGTTCGCCCTTTGGTATACTAGACCCTTAGAGTTATTGATGACACTATTTTCTACTATGTTTTGTAATATAAAGTCCGAATATTGTCTGGATTTTATTAATCTTTTTGGTCTAGTTTTGGTTACAAAATCAGAGGGAGAAATTGCCGGTACCAGGCCCTCAACCACTTTGAACATAAATATTAGACGTTGGGCTGTTCTTCTTTTCTCTAGCGTTGGTAATTCTAGATCTATGAGCATTTTGGTTATGCAGCCTGGTTCTCTTGTTTTGTAGTCACCTGTGATGAACCTGGCTGCTTGATGTTGTATGCCGGCTCTAGCCTATCAACGTCTGTTTTGAGATATGGGTCCCAAATTATACCTCCAAAGTCCCATAGGTATCTGTTTTTGTATCAAAAATAACCTTTCATTTGTTTTTCTGTGAGTTTTATCAGCTGTAATCTGCCGGTTACAGTGATGCCTTTTTTTTCTTTTTTGTTTAATTTGATTTTTTCAAAAGGTGTGAACAACCTCGCGGGAACCCCGGGGTATAGAAATGGGACCGAGAGCTTCTTCGGCTTGAAGGGGCGTCCGCCGGTTGTGCGGGATGCATAAATTCACAACCAACCCGTCCTGCGGATGAGACGTAAATAAAACCGAGGTCCCGTGTTGAGAGATTGCCACCCTCTCCGCACGTTAAAGAACCCAGTGTAACAGCTTATTATGAGCATTATGCTCATGATGAGTGGTCCATAAGAGACCTGTTGCACTGGCAAAATTATCCGTCCATACCCATCACCTTTCCTTGTTTTGAGTCCCGTGGCGTTTACATTTTTAAATGTTCTCGTCCTGAATATAGCTGAAAAATTGCTCGCTGGGCGTTAAACACCAATCAACCAACCAATCAACCAATCAAAAGGTGTGTACGCATGTGCGTTTTATCGTACTTCGCCCTTGGCGATGATAGTTGTGGCACGTGTCGATATCCCGCAATTGGTATTAAAAATAGAAAAGCACATGTAGGAAGGGATAAAGTGCGCATGGTCATAGATAGTAAACAAAAATGGCAGCTTACCAAGCAAGGTAGTACGCCGCCCACAATATTTTGATCATATACGTTAATCTGTTAGCTTGATTTGTTCACCATTGCTTAGAATTTTATTTGTAATATTTTTTTAAATAACTTTTATTTCTTTTGACAGGCTGAATCAATTCGAAGAAGTTTTAAAAGAAGATGTTGTTGACTTGAAGAAACTGCGGAAGTTGTGTTTCAATGGTAATATTTACTAACCTATTATTTATAATTAGAAAATGAAATGAACTACAGTACAAATACAAGTATGTCAATTAATCCTGATTAAAGAGATTCCTCCTGTATGTGATGCAATGTATATCACGCATTTTAATAGCTGCAATTGCACTGAAATATAACGTTATGAAAAGAAAGTATAAACAGTAAAATACATGGGTTTCAGATCGTTCCGGCCCCAAGACCAAGTCGATCCGGCACTAAATTAAAAGTCGATTCGGCCCCATTTGAAATTAAATACTTTTGAACTGAAATACACAAGTGGTTATCATTTCAAAATGTTTTTGATCGATTTTAATTTAAAAAAATCAAATATTAGAATTTGTTGTGTGTAATCAAGAAATCAATGTACTCGTTATCTTTAATTGTACTCTAAATTAAGCTACACCAAAGCTAATTTTATTGTTTGAACAATTTATAAAATCAAGTGTAGTAAAAACATAGAAGAACTCAAAACCCAAGCTAATTTTAGGGTGTGAGAAATTTGAAAGTCTTTGTTTTGCCTCGCTGTGGCTATAAAAAAGGAACTATGACTATAGCTTTCATTCATTCCTTCCATGATGTCTTGCCCATGTGTAGTGTGTTCCAGACCTGTCAAACCGCGGGAGCAAGCTCTAGAGTGTGACTCCTGTGGAAACTAGTTATCTCCCGCTTATCATTCGGAACACACTTTCTGTTTGACGTTCAGGTTTGCTAGTTTATAACGTAATATATATAGTAGGGCCGGATCGACTTGGGGCCGGAACAACTTGGGTCCAAACTGGTTTGGGGCTGGATCGATCTGATACCAAATACATGTACTGTACATACCATCTGTGATGATCTGAATGGTGTTGTGTTGGTGAACTTATTAGCTGTGGTGTATGCAAATGGTCACTTTTGCAATTATCACAATTGTCAAAGGAGAGCATCTTTTACATTTAAAAAATGTAATGTCCCCGATTGGATTTGATCCTGACCTAACGTCCTAAGCTACCACAGGGGCTAGGTGCATCCGAAAAAAAACTCAACTATATAATACAACAAGGGGAGGAACTCACTTGCTTGCATTTTTTAAGTGGTCATGTTAAATTGATCGTAACTTCAGAATGCCTTAATATTTAAAAAAAATGTTTTCACCAGTCGAAAGCCACGTAATTTTCCTTTCCAAAGAGTTAGTGTAGGCCTCCGAACTGCTGAGGTACCCTGCACGAACCAAAACAAAACGGCGTGAAAATCGAAGTAGGACAAATGCTGGGACAACCACTTCACATCTGTGTAGACCTTCTCATGCGTAAGCGAGTCATTTTGACTAATTAAATACATTCATCCATTCAAATTACGTTAAAATGTCTTACCTTTCGTCTATTTTTGAAAGAAATCCCCTTTCCATCCTTCCCAAACACCACAGACTTGAAAATATGAGAGAGTTCTAACGGGTGTTTTGATTGGCTGAACAGATTTGATGACCTTCCCCTTTTCATCAAAAGTCATGTAGAGTCTAAAGATGTTCCGAAAAATTGTCCCAACATTTATCCTACTTCCGATTTTCACGCCGTTTTGTTTTGGTTCGTGTAGTGTACCTCAGCATTTTGGAGGCCTACACTAACAATTGGGGTCTCTTTGGAAAGGAAAATTACTTCTCTTTCGACTGGTGAAATCACTTTTTGTAAATATTAAAGCGTTCTGAAGTTACGATCAATATAACACGACCACTTAAAAAAATGCAAGCAAGTGAATTCCTCCCGTTGTTGTATTATATCGGTTTTTTTCCCGGACGCATCTAGCCCCTGTGCACTCTACCAACTGAGCATAATGGAGATCTACACTAACAGTTAACAGAGGTAGTTTATGAACCTACTTCCTAATGAATAAAACTTATTATATTTTACAGGTTGTCCCTTTGAATGTGGATACAGATCGCTGTGTTGGAAGGTACATGTATCTTTGTATTTAATTCATACAGTTATGAACAGAAAGTTTAAACATTGAACACCAACCATTCCTCAAATATCAACAAAATGGACTATCACCTCTCACCTCAAACCACCGAATACGGTGCATAAAATACCTCAACATATGAAATCCAGATCTTGGTCTCGAACAGGCACAAAATGGGGCGTGGTTAAACCGGTCAATGGGATGACAAACCCCCCACCCCTGTTTTGATATTTAACAATGCAGAAATAAATAAATGATAAAAAAACATATACAGGTACATATTCGCTTCAATAGTAATCACATTTTAAATTTCATGAAATGGGTTTACATAATTCCCCGTTTAAAAAAAATAAATTTCACTGACATGACTTAATGAAGCTCAGTTAGTTATATCACATTTGAAAAAAAATTAATTGAGGAAAATTAACAATGAACAAGAAAGAAAATCAATCAGAAATCCAGGTGAAAATCACAAGTTCACAGTTCTGGTTCACAAGTGTTACCTGTTTAAATCCACTTTCAGCAATACTTCAATGATTTTGTGTCTGTCCTTTTTGTTGGCATATAGGAAATTGGATTGAATACACAGAAAACCAATGACCTGCTGCAATACACTGGAAGCTTTAAATTATTGCATGAAGTGTTATTGAGTACACCTTGCCATATGGTTGAATTAAGCTAGTAAATTTAGTAGTGATAAACACTGATTATGTAAGAAGATGTTAATTCTAGTACCATACTTGTATGAGGGATAGAACTTATCAGGGACCCAGTGAGTAGCCCAAACCCACAAAATTTCGCCTGGGCCACTGAAAATTTTTCTGTCACTATCCCAATTGGTTACTAAAATTTTTAATATTTCATTTGAAAGTCAGTTGCTGGACCAAAAGAATTTTTGCTGGGCTGGTGAAAAAAAAGTAAAATTATTGTTTTTGGGAACCCAGGTGGCAGCGGTAATGTAAAGTTTTGTTCCTTATACTATGATGGCCAGTATGTCCTACAACACCCATAATTCTATTCATATAATGCAAGTTTGTATATGTTGTATTTAGTTTTGGCTTTTTTTATCGAAAACCAGAACAAATTTGATTCTTTTTATAATCCATTTTGTTTTTATGTTTTAGCTATTACTGTGTTATCTCCCTGAAAAACGAAGCGACTGGAATGACACCCTGAGCAAACAAAGGTGAGTTATATACATGTTATGGGTTAGGATTATGGTGTTTAATGCCACTTTCAACAATATTTCAGCTATATCGTGGCGGTCAGGTTTATTGGTGGAGGAAACCATCAACCTGTCGCCAGTCACTGATAAGCTTTATCACATAATGTTGTATCGAGTACATCTCGAACTCATAACATTAGTGGTGATATGCACTGATTGCATAGGTAGTTGTAAATCCATCTACCATACGATCATGACCACGACAGCCCCTATATACATGTAGTTGAACATTATTCATCAGTTGTTTTTTATGGATTAAAGTTCGTTCCTAAGTTAGGTTAATTTATATTGGTTCACTTGAATACTCTGTCATTTCACAGTAAAATGATTGGTTCATTTGACACATTCATGATGCACATGCAAAAATATAAATGAAATACAATATTTGCATGATATTATTATTGTGTCTGTATGCAAAGTTGATATTGATTGGGTAAAATTACATACATGTATATTTGACTGGGCTATACATGTAATAATACACACATTCTGAAAATCTAAAAGTCAGTTCTTTTGACAATTATGTTGGTCAATATTGCTTTTCAGTGCTCCATAGCACATCACATCAACACTGAATGGTTGATTTGATTTGATATTTGGTGTTTTAGTGCCACTTTCAGCAATATTTCAGCTATCCATGGCGATTCAACACTGAATGAAGTGCTGTTATTGTTTTATTACACTTAACACACTAAGTTTTGTTTGCGTACCTGGATCGTATTGTTTTATTACATTTAACACATTAAGTTTTGTTTGCGTACCTGGATCGTATTGTTTTATTACATTTAACACACTAAGTTTTGTTTGCGTACCTGGATCGTATTGTTTTATTACATTTAACACACTAAATTTTGTTTGCGTACCTGGATCCATTTTTAGGGTTGTTTGTTTTTTTCAAACTCAAAAGCACCTGAGCTGATCCATTTAATATCATAGAACACTTGTACAAAAATACGAAATATGAAAAAAGTTTATTTATCAAAGATTTTCATCTCTCATCCATTGATGTATATTTAATCACATAAACATTTCTGATTTATACTTAATGTATTTCATATTCAATATTTACTTATTTCAGAAAGCTGTATTCACATTTTATAGATGAAATGATAGTTAAACCAGGTTTAGAGGCTTCAACTGGTACCCATAACGATGATCATGTAAGTATAAACCAGGTTTAGAGGCTTCAACTGGTATCCATGAAGATAATCATGTAAGTATAAACCAGGTTTAGAGGCTTCAACTGGTACCCATAATGATGATCATGTAAGTATAAACCAGGTTTAGAGGCTTCAACTGGTACCCATGAAGATGATCATGTAAGTATAAACCAGGTTTAGAGGCTTCAACTGGTACCCATAATGATGATCATGTAAGTATAAACCAGGTTTAGAGGCTTCAACTGGTACCCATGAAGATGATCATGTAAGTATAAACCAGGTTTAGAGGCTTCAACTGGTACCCATGAAGATGATCATGTAAGTATAAACCAGGTTTAGAGGCTTCAACTGGTACCCATGAAGATGATCATGTATGCAGAGTTCCAGATAATTTTCAAGTCCAAAGGGTAATTACCCCCTACTTTTGAAAATGATGCGTATTTGCATATTTCCTTTGCACTGTTGTACTCTCTACTTCAGAAAAGATTGCTTACATGTACACTTTTAAAATTATGTTGGACACAAGTGTTATTCAATAAACACAGGATGCAAGTGAAATGTATATCTCTGTTTAATTTGACACAATTGTGTCGTGTTTATTAATAAAATGTTGTAAATATTTTGTTTTTTGCTCGTCGACTTCGGCAGTTTTCACAGCCGTGTTGATAATGTCATTAATGATTCCTTTAACTATACTGTCACTAGACACAGATGAAACTCAGGAACTTTTAAAAAAGTATATAATTTTCCGTAGCACGCTTATTCATGTTCTTGCTCATTTTCAACGAACAACGTGTTCCCAAATTCACTTTCGTTTTAGTTCTTAGCTAAACCGCATTTATTTGTAATATTGACCACGATTGGATGATTTATCCTAAACATCCAATCAGATCTCTTTTGACATCGATGCTTAGAAAGGCAAACATTCGGTACCCCTCTGATGTATACACTTTCTCTTTCGAAAAGTATAAAGAGAAGTAATTACGGGGAATTTCTCAAAGTCAAAAATGTATTGTTTATGTACACGATGTATTATCGTCAACAGCGTACAAGTACGCTCCGAATTTGGAAAGTTTGCGTAAATGTACACTCTGATCTGATAATACATGTGTTTTTTACTCGTTTTCATAGGGTAAAAAACGCAAATACACAGCTTATCTGGAGCTCTGTGTATGTATACCAAGATAGATGTAAGGTCTTAGAGTTCAACTCTGGTGAATGGTGAGGAGGTGTAGTTAGTACAAGTTTATCTGATAAAGTTTGACAGTTACTTGTGGCAGTTCAGTAGGTTTCTCAGAGTACTCTAATTTCTTTCATCAATAAAACTGACCATCACATGATAACTGATATTTTGTCGAAAGTTGTGTTAAACACCCATTATCCAAATTACTCTGTACTATAGCATGTGATAGTATGGCATTTCAGAATGTTTCTATTTGAATTGCAGGCACTGTTGATGTGATTATTGAGAAAGTGATTGTTGTTTAACTCCAAATGAGCTATTTTTCAGCTATATCATAGCTAGAGCCTAGAACAAGTCACATTCAATGAGATGATGATGATGATTTAGTAGACCAACTTGTTAATTAGTTTGATTTTTGTATTGCTAGCCTACTGAAACATTAGTCAGTGTGTACACATCATGCTGATTTTGAGCCAAATGAAATTGTTTTGTTCGTACATTTTAAATGATAAATGCTCTGCAGAGAAGCAGCGAATAGCAATTTTATAATCTGGTTTGATTTGACCTGGGCTCGAACTTGATCTTATTTGTGAAATAGTTTTGATAATCAGATGTAGTCAAAATGAGGATCTGTACCTTTTTAATGTTTAACACATAATTGATAAGAATTTTAATCTTTTATTTTTGTTGCAAAATATATTTCGTTATGATAATTGTTAATAATTTTGTGATTTTCAGCCTTTGAATCCTAACCCTAACAGCAATTGGGGCACTTTGTTCAAAGACAACGATATGCTCCTACAAATAGATAAAGACTGCAGGTTTGTAAAAACAGCCCACAAGTATGAAAACCATATGATGCTAAAGTAAAAATCAGAGCCCTGGTGGCTCAATGAGTTAGGTAGTTGGATTACCTAGTAACTCATATAAGCCTATCACCAATACAGCGTGGGTTCGCGCCCGGCTTTGTAAATTACAAAAAAGGGTGCACCTGACTCGCAGCCACAAGTGATAAAGTTTACCAGTTGCTTGCCCATGGTTGATGGTTCTCTCTGGGTACTCCGGCTTCTTCCACCACTAAAACTGGTCGTCATGATATAGCTGAAATATTGCTGAAAGTGGCGCTAAACACCAAAAATCAAATGAAATCTAAAGTAAAAATCCATTCCTATCTAACCTTGGAGTTCCGAGTGTAATAGCCTAGAGTACATACATAGGCAATGAGGTTTGTAAGGACAATCCTTGAATATCAAGAAGGACTATTACGGGTAAAGTCAAGATTTTGAATGAATTGGGTATATTGAAATCAGGATTTCATAAATCATTACTATTGGAAGTCAGGATTTTGAGTCTTATCAAATATCAAGTCTATCGGCATATCCATTAACCCTGGTTAACTAACATAAGTCAAGCAATACCAAAATTAAACAAGTGCATACATGAAAAACACACAGTTGAGATATTTGTTTGTTTGTTTGTTTGATGGTGTTTAATGCCACTTTCAACAATATTTCAGTTATATTGTGGCGGTTTGAGATCATTTGAATTACAAGACAATATAAATACTAATATAGATAAATTATATTAATTCTCAGCATGGCATGATAAATGTATTGAATCAGAACTTTTAATTTTTTTACTTTGGAATATTAGAATAGTGGACAAATTATCTGCCTTTACCAAAGTGAGGTAATAAAATCATAACCAAAAGGAGGTAATTCTATTATCTCTTTTGTCCATTAGTGAAGGGAGGAAATTATGTTATGTCTTGTGTCCAACTTAGTGAAGGGAGGTAATTCTGTTATCTCTTGTGTCCCACTTAGTGAAGGGAGGTAATTCTGTTATCTCTTGTGTCCAACTTAGTGAAAGGGACATAATTCCTTTATGTTTCTCTAATTCTTTAATGTACTTTAAATATAATAAAATCAGTGAATCTCTTTTTAGACGATTGTGTCCAGATTTATTTTTCTTCCAAAAAGCTACAGATTATCCTTGTAAGGAGATCATCGATGCAGACTCCCGTGTAGAGACATTACGTAAACGTGTAGAACAGTGCGTTCTCCAATCAGAAACTGTCAAAGTCGACAGACTGGGTAATTATAATGTAAGTGTTGTAAACATATTAAATATCCAGAAATATACAATGTATGCATGTTGATTGGAAATGTAAAATTTACTTGTACGAGCAATAGAAGCAAGTCTTTTTGCAAGCTTTTCTGGTCTGTTTTGCAGCAGGTGCAAATAATTTTTATTATTATATGACTTCAAATAATGTCTTTTCTGATTGGCTGACCTCCATAGTAACGTTCTTTGTTAAACCTTTATATTTCCATCGCGGGACATAGCGCAGGTCAATATAACATTCTAATGTCTTGCACCAAGCTAAACCAATTCAAAGAAAACGTTGTGATAAAGGCTTATTTTAAAGGTGAAAGAAACATATAAAATGTGTCGTATAATAAAACAATTAATGACTTTCAATTCGATGGATGCCAGAATTTATTAACCCTAGAATAATATATTTACCTCTGCCTCTGGCCTGTAAATATAATATTCTTAGATTAATAAATTCTTGTATCCACCTCATTAAAAGTCATTAATTGTATATTGTTATGATACAATATACATGTGTTTATCCTGCAATGTCAAAAAGTCTGATCCTTACTGAAAACAGCAGAAACATACTTCTTTCTAATAATTTTTAATGGTGTCTTCTTTCACAACCAGACTGTTACTGGTTTTTTTTACCATTCACTCTACATGAATCAGGTATCAAGAAAAGCTTTCTTTAACTCAATGACAAAAATACATGTAACACTGAAGTTTATTTGAACCCTTATTTTGTACTCAAATTAACACAATTCCAGGATAAATAGGGAAGTTCTAATGATTGACTGGAAATTATCTGATTTTGCAGGACAAACATTTTCAAGATTGTGTACTTAATTGGCCAGTCCACATATAACATATAATTTTTTTTAAATATGATGCACCTGATGAATTGTAACTGATTCTCTTTAAAAAATCCCAGCTCAGCTACAAGTCATGCCCACATGAGGATATAGACCTTTTACAGGTTTTATTTCTTGTAAAAGAAAGGTGATTTGTCCATTCCCTTAGATACTGTCTGCCTTGTAGATGTACGATGAGCAACATTTACAATGTATATTAACTTCCAGAAAAGAGAATTTGTTTGCCAATTAATTTTGAATAGTAGTTTACTGCTTGTTGTGCCACATATTAATAAGCTCTTTAAACAGGACTTTCTCTGTTTCTTTATGGTATTCAACATCTGCACACATCCTTCAAAAGTAATCATTATGTTGATATCAAAACCAAGGTAATAAAAATACAGTCAAAGGTGCCTTAAAGGGCACCTCTATATACAAACAATGTAACAAATCACTTCCTATAAAGAGCACCTCTATATACAAACAATGTAACAAATCACTTCCTATAAAGAGCACCTCTATATACAAACAATGTAACAAATCACTTGCTATAAAGAGCACCTCTATATACAAACAATGTAACAAATCACTTTCTATAAAGAGCACCTCTATATACAAACAATGTAACAAATCACTTCCTATAAAGAGCACCTCTATATACAAACAATGTAACAAATCACTTGCTATAAAGAGCACCTCTATATACAAACAATGTAACAAATCACTTCCTATAAAGGGCACCTCTATATACAAACAATGTAACAAATCACTTCCTATAAAGGGCACCTCTATATACAAAAAATGTAACAAATCACTTCCTATAAAGAGCACCTCTATATACAAACAATGTAACAAATCACTTCCTATAAAGAGCACCTCTATATACAAACAATGTAACAAATCACTTCCTATAAAGAGCACCTCTATATACAAAAAATGTAACAAATCACTTCCTATAAAGAGCACCTCTATATACAAACAATGTAACAAATCGCTTCCTATAAAGGGCACCTCTATATACAAACAATGTAACAAATCACTTCCTATAAAGAGCACCTCTATATACAAACAATGTAACAAATCACTTCCTATAAAGAGCACCTCTATATACAAACAATGTAACAAATCACTTCCTATAAAGAGCACCTCTATATACAAACAATGTAACAAATCACTTCCTATAAAGAGCACCTCTATATACAAACAATGTAACAAATCACTTCCTATAAAGAGCACCTCTATATACAAACAATGTAACAAATCACTTCCTATAAAGAGCACCTCTATATACAAAAAATGTAACAAATCACTTCCTATAAAGGGCACCTCTATATACAAACAATGTAACAAATCACTTCCTATAAAGAGCACCTCTATATACAAACAATGTAACAAATCACTTCCTATAAAGAGCACCTCTATATACAAACAATGTAACAAATCACTTCCTATAAAGGGCACCTCTATATACAAAAAATGTAACAAATCACTTCCTATAAAGAGCACCTCTATATACAAACAATGTAACAAATCGCTTCCTATAAAGGGCACCTCTATATACAAACAATGTAACAAATCACTTTCTATAAAGAGCACCTCTATATACAAAAAATGTAACAAATCACTTCCTATAAAGGGCACCTCTATATACAAACAATGTAACAAATCACTTCCTATAAAGAGCACCTCTATATACAAACAATGTAACAAATCACTTCCTATAAAGAGCACCTCTATATACAAACAATGTAACAAATCACTTCCTATAAAGAGCACCTCTATATACAAACAATGTAACAAATCACTTGCTATAAAGGGCACCTCTATATACAAACAATGTAACAAATCACTTTCTATAAAGAGCACCTCTATATACAAAAAATGTAACAAATCACTTCCTATAAAGAGCACCTCTATATACAAACAATGTAACAAATCGCTTCCTATAAAGGGCACCTCTATATACAAACAATGTAACAAATCGCTTCCTATAAAGGGCACCTCTATATACAAACAATGTAACAAATCACTTTCTATAAAGAGCACCTCTATATACAAACAATGTAACAAATCGCTTCCTATAAAGGGCACCTCTATATACAAACAATGTAACAAATCACTTCCTATAAAGAGCACCTCTATATACAAACAATGTAACAAATCACTTCCTATAAAGGGCACCTCTATATACAAACAATGTAACAAATCACTTGCTATAAAGAGCACCTCTATATACAAACAATGTAACAAATCACTTGCTATAAAGAGCACCTCTATATACAAAAAATGTAACAAATCACTTGCTATAAAGAGCACCTCTATATACAAACAATGTAACAAATCACTTCCTATAAAGAGCACCTCTATATACAAACAATGTAACAAATCACTTCCTATAAAGAGCACCTCTATATACAAACAATGTAACAAATCACTTTCTATAAAGAGCACCTCTATATACAAACAATGTAACAAATCACTTCCTATAAAGAGCACCTCTATATACAAACAATGTAACAAATCACTTCCTATAAAGAGCACCTCTATATACAAACAATGTAACAAATCACTTCCTATAAAGAGCACCTCTATATACAAACAATGTAACAAATCACTTTCTATAAAGAGCACCTCTATATACAAACAATGTAACAAATCACTTCCTATAAAGAGCACCTCTATATACAAACAATGTAACAAATCACTTTCTATAAAGAGCATCTCTATATACAAAAAATGTAACAAATCACTTTCTATAAAGAGCACCTCTATATACAAACAATGTAACAAATCACTTCCTATAAAGAGCACCTCTATATACAAAAAATGTAACAAATCACTTTCTATAAAGGGCACCTCTATATACAAACAATGTAACAAATCACTTCCTATAAAGAGCACCTCTATATACAAACAATGTAACAAATCACTTGCTATAAAGAGCACCTCTATATACAAAAAATGTAACAAATCACTTCCTATAAAGAGCACCTCTATATACAAACAATGTAACAAATCATTTGCTATAAAGAGCACCTCTATATACAAAAAATGTAACAAATCACTTCCTATAAAGGGCACCTCTATATACAAAAAATGTAACAAATCACTTTCTATAAAGAGCACCTCTATATACAAACAATGTAACAAATCACTTCCTATAAAGGGCACCTCTATATACAAACAATGTAACAAATCACTTTCTATAAAGAGCACCTCTATATACAAACAATGTAACAAATCACTTCCTATAAAGAGCACCTCTATATACAAACAATGTAACAAATCACTTTCTATAAAGAGCACCTCTATATACAAAAAATGTAACAAATCACTTCCTATAAAGAGCACCTCTATATACAAACAATGTAACAAATCACTTTCTATAAAGGGCACCTCTATATACAAACAATGTAACAAATCACTTCCTATAAAGAGCACCTCTATATACAAACAATGTAACAAATCACTTCCTATAAAGGGCACCTCTATATACAAACAATGTAACAAATCACTTTCTATAAAGAGCACCTCTATATACAAAAAATGTAACAAATCACTTCCTATAAAGAGCACCTCTATATACAAACAATGTAACAAATTACTTTCTATAAAGAGCACCTCTATATACAAAAAATGTAACAAATCACTTCCTATAAAGAGCACCTCTATATACAAACAATGTAACAAATCACTTTCTATAAAGAGCACCTCTATATACAAACAATGTAACAAATCACTTCCTATAAAGGGCACCTCTATATACAAACAATGTAACAAATCACTTCCTATAAAGAGCACCTCTATATACAAACAATGTAACAAATCACTTCCTATAAAGGGCACCTCTATATACAAACAATGTAACAAATCACTTCCTATAAAGAGCACCTCTATATACAAACAATGTAACAAATCACTTCCTATAAAGGGCACCTCTATATACAAAAAATGTAACAAATCACTTTCTATAAAGGGCACCTCAATATACAAAAAATGTAACAAATCACTTCCTATAAAGAGCAGTCCCATTTTCCCCATTAATGAATAGTGTATATAATTTTAACCTGTATATAAAGGACAACTGCTCATAAAGGCCACATGTTCAGGTTCCCTTTAGTGGCCTTTATATACAGGTTTGACTGGAAATGTTTATGCATTGTTAGGATCAGATTTATTGCATTTTTTATCCAGAGTTTGTGGGACTTTATCAACAAGATATATACATGTATGTTGTAAAATAACTCGTTTTTTTAGACGTTGGTAGGATTAATGAGAGGGTTATTTTCAATACTGACTGCTTTCACCTTTTCTCACCAAGAATATGCGACTGTTTACACAACATGTTGGATTTCAAGATTGTTTTATCATACAATGACAATTTTTTTGGCTCAATCTTAACATATGATGTATAGCAGGATCCCTTTAGACTATAATCATTCTAAAGATTATCAATATCATTCTTATATATTAACCACATCAGTGGTGTTATGGTTAGCGTTCCTGCCTCGAGTGTGGTGGATTGTGGGTTCAAGCTTTGATCGGGTCAAACCAATAACTATGACATTGGTATTTGTTGCTTCTACGCTAATCACGCAGCATTAAGGAGAAAGAGCAAAGACTGGATGGCTCGGAATCAGGATAATATGTCTAATGGGGCGACATGTTTGTCCGCCGAATGTCGTTTCAGTGTAATCTGACTAAGTGTTTTGGTCTAGGACAAAGCGGACCTCATCATCATCTCATTGAAAATTAACTTGTTCTCACCATGATATAGCTGAAAAATTACTGAATAGCTCACTCTTTATATATTAGATGGTTATGATGAGATTATGCATGTGTGTATATAAGACTAATCAGTTGTAATGATGCCTGTACATATTTGGTTTTGTTCATATAAATGTAATATTTGATTCTATTTATAGAAAGTTCTAACCAGAAGAAAAGTGAGTGAGGAATATATGGTGTTACCAGATGGACAAGAGGCCCATTGGGAAGTTGTAGAAAGAATACTATTTATATACTCTAAATTAAACCCAGGACAGGGCTATGTACAGGTAAGATATAATTTACAAGGATTAAATCAATTAGGGAAATTGACAACTTAGACTGAGTCTATCTAATGTAACGATAATATGTCAGGAAAACAAATACCATTTTAACATTTGAGTGCTAACTCTATACAAATCAAACTCAACATGTTGGTCTAGTCTAGTGCTAAATAGATATCATCTCCACATCACATAGTCATACCCCTCTTTCAAGACCACCGCTTCTGCAATTAAAAAGTTACCTCACTTGTGGGTGGTGGCAATTTATTTTACATCTGATTTAATATCTGGCCTGATGAGAGGGGTGGCCTTTGATTGGAGTTTTTCTATAAGAAAACTTGATAGCCTAAACATTTCTCCCTTGGCATTAAATTTAAAAAAAATGGTGGTAATAAATGTTTGAAATAGGATATGAATACAGCGTACCAAAGAACCAACTATAGAGTCTTGACTGGAACTGGAAGAAATTGTTGAAAAGGGTGTTCAACATTCATAACATTAATCCTTGTTTTGTAGGGAATGAATGAGATTATTGGGCCAATTTACTACTCATTTGCTGCAGATCCAGTCACAGACTGCAAAGGTATGACATGATGTTTAATAGGGCAAAGCTCACATGGCTATGGTGAATATTTGTTCTTGTTGTTCTCTCTAAGAATTTGGTACCATAAAAGCTTTATTAGGTCCATGACTAAATAACACTCAAGTTTATTTGACCCCTTTATTAGCACTCAAAATCCCACAATTGCAAGATAAACATCCTTAACCCTCTCTCTGGTAAACAAAATGGATTACTGGTCTAATATGGTGGTAGTTATATTCCTCCTAAATCAGGTGAACCACTGAGAAAGAAAAAAAATTAAATGTTTGCTAGCATGCACAGATCATGTTAGGCCAAGGAAAAAAATACCTGTATTTCTGAAAAAATTCTTGAAAAAATGGTACCAGTAAGTAGGGAGGCTAAACATTTTATTTTTTTTAAATCTAGGTTATACAGGACAAATATCTGACTTAAGCATGTTTAGTGCTTGTCTAAATATGGTAATAATAACTTGAAGGTAGGCACAAACAATTAGGATTGGAAAGATCAGCAGAAACACAGGTATTCTTATTTTTTGGGGTTACAGATATATTTTATCGAAATAAATTTTGGATCACCCAAACACATTAAATTTGTAGTAGAGAATAAATAAAAACAATAATAATTTTTTTCCATTTTTTTTTCAGAGAATGCAGAGGCAGATTCTTTCTTTTGTTTTATGAATTTAATGTCAGAGATAAGAGATCTATTTATAAAGACATTGGACACAGACTCACAGTGTGGAATAGGTAATTATATAATACTGAAAGGGAAATAAAAAAATGGACAATCCAGAGAAACTGGCAACATAATGTACACAAGACACAAGATGAAGACAAACAAGATAAATCACAACACACTATGTGTTGGACACTATTAAACGCAAAACAAATACAACTACCATGGCCTCTACCACACTCTAGGCGAGCATACGAACTATTATGCCATCAATGCGGCTTATGTGTTCTTATAAGAGGGATTACTTCTCTTGGGGCAGGGGTGGGGGATGAACTTATACTATTTCAGTGCATTCTGAAATCTGGCCTGATAAGAGGGTGCATTTGGTGTGAGAGGCCTTCTAAGAGGGGAACTATTGTACTAACATAGTACTGTGCAAAATAATAACTTGCGTAGCAACAAAGGGATACGTTGCTACGTAAATTTATTAATTCATCTTTATAAACTGTATGGGGTATGGATGTTTTAAGGTCACTTTTATTTACATGTGTATATTTAATATTTCTGGGAATTAATTGTGTGTATTGTTAAGGATTGTTGGTGCTTAATGCTCAATGATATTTCAGTTACAAGTGTATTGTGGCAGACATTGTCATTGGTGGAGGAAACCTGAGTGTACAGACAAAACCACAGACCTGCGGCAAGTCACTGACAAACTTTATCACATAAAGTTGTATTTAGTACACCTTGCCATGAGTGGGAATTGAACTCACAACTAAAGTGGTGATAGACACTATATGCACTAGTAAAGGTAATCCACCTACCATATGAATGACCTATCCGTAGATGTGACCTATATTAGATTTTGTTAACTGAAAACAAAGCTATGTTTTATGATCATGTGGAAGCTAGTCATGTTCACAATTTTTTGTTTTGCTATTGTGTTTAAATTGATATTGTTTTTGTACTGGATCTTACCTTTACTCCTAAATGCACCGACTTTGGAACTATGCATTGGAAAAGTGTGATATTCACAGAAACAAATTTGAAATTAATCTTTAACAGTTTTTATATTATAAAAAAAATGTTTGGAAGATGAAAAAAAGAATTTACAAGTATTTTTTATGCAAATTTAGTGAAAATACATAAAGGTAAAGAAAAGAAGCCAAAAAAGGAACAAAATATTTAATATCTACAATTTGTTCTAGGATATATGATGCAGAAGTTTTCTGATACATTAAAGACAAGTGATGAACGATTATATCATAGAATAGAAGACTTAAACATCAAACCTCAGTTTTATGCCTTCAGATGGTTAACGTTACTGCTGTCACAAGAATTTCCACTGCCAGGTAGTATTGAAATGTTGAAAAGAAAGTTTAAAAAATGATGGTCAACAATTATACTAATATCAATAAGCAGCAGTTTGTTACAAGTGACAATGTTTTTACCCTATCTATTATCTCCCCTTTTACACGTGGCAATCAATCCATCAATTGTACTGCCACATTTTGTTCTAAGATGATTTATTGTATGTAAAATTGTTCTTATCATGAATATATCTGAAGTACGTCTCACTTGATGATGAGCAGAAATGATTCAATGTAGGCTCTGTCATAACAACAACAACAAACAACAAATGCTTTATTGTCAATCAAGATGCCCACAATGAGCAGTATAATCAATAAAAAATCACAGAATACAATTGATTCACATAATATTTTTTTCATTGTATAGGACAATGCAAAAAAAAAAATCAAAAAAATAAATCACATTTAGTCAGAAATATAGTTATAATGGTTGTATTTTAGTTCTACCAAGCACAGAGACCCATTCAATCCACAATTTAATTAAGGCAGAGTTCTAGTAGTATATTATAAATATGTACAATATACAGTCAAACCTGTAAATAAAGGGCACTCACCAGGGGCCGTCGTGGCCGTGATCGTATGGTAGTTAGATTTACAACTATCTATGCAATCAGTGCCTATCACCACTGATGTTGTGAGTTCGAATCTCGATCAGGGCGATGTGTTCAACATTATATGATAAATTTGTCAGTGACTTGCGACAGGTCGGTGGTTTTCTCCGGGTCCTCCGGTTTCCTCCACCAATAAAACTGACCGCCACGATATAACTGAAATATTGTTGAAAGTGGCGTTAAGCACCATCTAATAAACAAACAAACACTCAAAGGATCGTGAAAATGTAGCCTTTATGAGCAGTTGCCCTGTATAAACACTTGAAATTATATGCACTATTCATTAATGGGAAAAGTGAGACTGCCCTCTATAAACAGTGATTTGTTATATAGAGGTGCCCTTTATAGACAGTGATTTGTTATATAGAGGTGCCCTTTATAAACAGTGATTTGCTATATAGAGGTGCCCTTTATAGACTGATTTGTTATATAGAGGTGCCCTTTATAAACAGTGATTTGTTATATAGAGGTGCCCTTTATAAACAGTGATTTGTTATATAGAGGTGCCCTTAATAAACTGATTTGTTATATAGAGGTGCCTTTTATAAACAGTGATTTATTATATAGAGGTGCCCTTTATAAATAGTGATTTGTTATATAGAGGTGCACTTAATAAACAGTGATTTGTTATATAGAGGTGCCTTTTATAAACAGTGATTTGTTATATAGAGGTGCCCTTTATAAACAGTGATTTGTTATATAGAGGTGCCCTTTATAAACAGTGATTTGTTATATAGAGGTGCCCTTTATAAACAGTGATTTGTTATATAGAGGTGCCCTCTATAAACAGTGATTTGTTATATAGAGGTGCCTTTTATAAACCGTGATTTGTTATATAGAGATGCCCTTTATAAATAGTGATTTGTTATATAGAGGTGCCCTTAATAAACAGTGATTTGTTATATAGAGGTGCCTTTTATAAACAGTGATTTGTTATATAGAGGTGCCCTTTATAAACAGTGATTTGTTATATAGAGGTACCCTCTATAAACAGTGATTTGTTATATAGAGGTGCCCTCTATAAACAATGATTTGTTATATAGAGGTGCCCTCTATAAACAGTGATTTGTTATATAGAGGTGCCCTTTATAAACAGTGATTTGTTATATAGAGGTGCCCTTTATAGACAGTGATTTGTTATATAGAGGTGACCTTTAAGGCAGAGTTGACTGTACATGTAAATGAAAAGAAGTTTCTTTACATATAGTGATGTATTTCAAATGTTACGAGGATACTGTGAGTTTGGTGATGACAAATAAATGTTCACTGTCTGTTATGTCTTGTTTCAGATGTAATGAGAATATGGGATTCTTTGTTCGCAGATGAACAACGTTTCAACTTTCTAATATATGTCTGCTGTGCAATTCTTATGTAAGTATGATATAGCTAAATTCTGTCCTTGTTATAAATTTTATTACTTAAAAAAAAAATTCACACAAGATTTTTGTGTTAAAGTTGAAAAATTATACTGATAAAATTATAAGAATTTTTTATGCAAGAATAAAGATAGAGAGAAAAGTTGTGTTCTAAAGAGTGAATGAGTGAGTGATTGTGCAGTAGACTGGAAAATGTTCAGTATTGTTCAATAGGATATTTGTTAGTCCAGGTCCATAGATGGGAAGATTTTTCAAGGGGAGGTAAAAATCTAGACTAATAGTCTTAACTGCAATACTAATTTCAATAATCATAATTCAACCAAAATATTGACCAATAGTCTTACTTGTTGTCAAGGGGAGAGAGGGAATGTTAACCCCAAACCCCTTCTGCCTACAGGTGCATAGTCCATCTTAAGTGGTGGTCTACTAAATATATTTCTGGAATACTTAAGAATCAATATTGTTGTATGTTTGATGTCATTTTGTTGTTAAGAAAAAATAATAATATTATTTTACAGAGAAATACGGAATGAAATCATTCAAGAAGATTTCCCACATGTGATGAAATTAATACAGGTTAGTACATTCTTAAAAAAATAACATTAAAAAAATCCAAGCAGTTTTAATGTTACATGTGTAAATGCTGAACATGAACTTATATCTTGCCATTTGTGGAACTATGGCTTGTCAACTTCTTTAAACAAATGGTATATCTGAACCCCAACAGAAATCTTGGTATGCAGGGAAATGAATTGAATCATGGTATATCTGAACCCCAACAGAAATCTTGGTATGCAGGGAAATGAATTGAATCATAGTATATCTGAACCACAGCAAAAATCTGGGTATCCAGAGAATCGAATCAAACCATAATACAACCATGATACAACCAAGTTATTTTTTTTAGCCTTTAACACCAATTTGTCAGCTATATCATGGCAAGAAACAAGTTTTGTCATGATGAGATGATGATGAGGTCCACTTTGTACTAGACCAAAACAGATGGATTTTCATAGTGCTAGCTCACTGAAACAACAGTCTGCTGGTAGACATGTCACTTTACTCTGACACATTATCAGCTCATTGAAACAACAGTCTGCTGGTAGACATGTCACTTTACTCTGACACATTATCAGCTCACTAAAACAACAGTCTGCTGGTAGACATGTCACTTTACTCTGACACATTATCAGCTCACTGAAACAACAGTCTGCTGGTAGACATGTCACTTTACTCTGACACATTATCAGCTCACTGAAACAACAGTCTGCTTGTAGACATGTCACTTTACTCTGACACATTATCAGCTCACTGAAACAACAGTCTGCTGGTAGACATGTCACTTTACTCTGACACATTATCAGCTCACTGAAACAACAGTCTGCTGGTAGACATGTCACTTTACTCTGACACATTATCAGCTCACTGAAACAACAGTCTGCTGGTAGACATGTCACTTTACTCTGACACATTATCAGCTCACTGAAACAACAGTCTGCTGGTAGACATGTCACTTTACTCTGACACATTATCAGCTCACTGAAACAACAGTCTACTGGTAGACATGTCACTTTACTCTGACACATTATTCTGATTCTGAATCCAATCAAACTTTGCTCTTACTCTTTAACGCTGCATGCTTGGCAGAAATGCAGCTAATACCAATTTTATATTCTTTGGTTTGACCATATTGGAGCTCACACACACGATCTACTGCACTCGAGACGAACATGCAAACCATTAAACTACCAATGTGGTTCTGACAAAACTGATGTAGAAGGATATTTGGACATGTGTTATATTAAACCATTACTCTTAGAGATCGTCTCAAAATGTGACAATTTTTTTCAAATGAAGTTAGTTTCATTTGGCTCAGACCACCCACCCACCCCTTCCAAATGAAAGTGTGAAAAACAGAATACTAATGTATTATAAACCAAACTCCACCTAAAAATATAGGGTTTAGAACCATGTATTCTCCATATGCATGTCATGATAAAGGGTCTATCTATGAATCTTTATCCTTTCAAAATCACAGACACTTGATTTCATCTAAGTGTACATACTGTACCAAAAAAATGTAGTATTATTTTAAATTGACAACAGTAAACGTTCCAAGAATCGAAAAATTATTTTTTTAATTTGCAAAAGAAGACTGTTGCTTTTCGTTGCGTATGATATTTAATTGTACCGCAAACAGGAAACCAGAGCTGTGTACATATACACCCATTACTTATTCAGTACTAAAGAAACAGTAAAATATACAGACTCGAAAGAAATTAAAACGATGTTCCATTCAATTTTATGCCGTTTTTTAAGTACATTTTTAAAGATTTATTGACAAATATCAATGTGATTTTTTTTTCTTTTTTCCAAACGTGACAGCTGAAAACCACCCACCTACCAAACGAAACTAACTTCGTTTGAAAAAAACTCACATTTTGAGACGATCCCTTATTTGTTGCTTCAGCATTATTTGATTTTTAGCTCACCTTGCCAAAGGCAATGTGAGCTTTTGTCATCACTTGGCGCCCATCGTCTGTCTTCCGTCGTCCGTTAACTTTTCACATTTTAAACTTCTCCTCTTAAACCCCTCAGCCAAATGAAGTGAAACTTGGTAGGAAGCATCTATGGAAGCTCCTCTCTAAAGATTGCTCATTTTGTGCCGATTAATCAACAAACATGGCCGCCATAGGCAATTCTTGTTTCTGATTGGCCAATTTTTTTAAATCTTCTTAACTCTTGCCTAAACTGTTAAAAGAAAGATAACTCTTGCCATTATCTCCCTTAGAAATTAACTAATGCTGATATAGTGTAACATTTTTTATTCTATACATTACAAGTAGGTATTCACATTTTAATATTCTTTTTAGCAAACCTTGCCAAAGGCAATATGAACTTGGTGTCCGTCGTCTTTTCACATTTTAATCTTCTCCTCTGAAAACTCTGCCAAATGAACTGAAACTTGGTAGGAAGCATCTATGGAAGGTCCTCTCTAAAGAGTGCACATTTTGTTATGATCCATTACCAAGCATGGCCGCCACAGGCAATTCTTGTTTCTGATTGGCCGATTTTTTAAAATCTTCTCTGAAACCGCTTGACCAAATGAACCGAAACTTGGTAGGAAGCATCTATGAAATGTCCTCTATGTAGATTGCTCATTTTGTCCCGATCGGTTAGCAAACATGACTACCACCAAAACTTGGTAGGAATAATCTATGGAATGTCCTCTATGAAGATTGCTCATTTCATCCCGATCGGTTATCAAACATTGCTACCACCGAAACTTGGTAGGAAGCATCTATGAAATGTCCTCTATGAAGATTGCTCATTTCGTCCCGATCGGTTAACAAACATGACTACCACCAAAACTTGGTAGGAAGCATCTATGGAATGTCCTCTATGAAGATTGCTCATTTCGTCTCGATCGATTAGCAAACATGGCCACGACATGTAATTCTTGTTTCTGATTGGTCGATTTCTAAAAATTCTTCTCCATTGAAACTGCTTAGCCATATGAACCGAAGCTTGGTAGGAAGGATCTACATGTATGGAAGGCTCTGTATTAAGTTTCCTCAAAGCAGAATGAAAGGTGAGCGACACAGGCTCAGACCACTGAGCCTCTAGTTATATTAAGAAAAACGTTATAATAAAAAATGTCTGAACTCATGTCTATAAATCAACTTTTTACATGATTCTTTTGCTTACTCGCAGAATGTACAGAATAAAGTAGATTTACAACGAGTATTAGCTAAGGCATCAGAAATTAGATAACAGCGACCTACTTTCTAGTCAGCATTTTATCTGTGATAACAAAGGTAAGTGATAGTGTTGATTGATTATTGCTTAGCGTTCAACGATCAGTATTTCAGCTAGATTCAGAACGAGAACAAATTCAACAATATATTAAATTAACCAAAAATGAGGGGAGCATATGTCAACCGGGTCAATGACTTTTGTCGGCCACTAAAAATGTATGGAGAGTGGTAGGGACGAAAAAGTTACTCCTTTTCAAAATTTACAAAGACGGTGGCACCCTCAAAAACACGTTACACACTATGGTCCATGGTCAGACTTTCTGTATTGTAAGCTGACAACCCCCTCCATTGAGAAGGCTCCCCTTATCTAACCCTCTGTGATGTGCTGAATAGCTCCCTGATTTAAGTCCAGGAGACTTTACAAGTACCCAGTTCATGATAGTAAGTAACAGGAAACAAATTATTGTCAGAATAGGCATATGTTATGAAATAGTTCCCCTCTTATATAGCCATCCTTTCTGCAAAGAAAAAGGTAGCCTTATAAAAGAGGGGGAGCTTAGTAGTAATTTCCTTTCTCAGTGCATCTGAAATCTGACCTGATAAGAGAGATGGCATTTTAGGTAGGGAAAGCCTTAGAAGAAGGGTACTACTGTATTATACTGATACAAGATATCAAACAGTAACCTTAAATTTGAATTTCAAGTCCATCATACTACATTGTCGGAAAATATATAATTTATTTGCACGAGCTTTAGAAACAGGTAGAAAAGCAAGCCTTTGCTGAGTTTTTCTAGCCTGTTTTGCAACGAGTGCAAATTAATTTGATATTTTTTGACAATGAACGTATATTGTGTTTATCCTACAATATGAAAAGGTCAAAATATCATCTGTGACGTCAGCACATATACTGTTACCGTTTCTTTCTGTTGCTCAACAGGAATCGGGTACCAGAAAAGCTTTATTTTGATTAGTGATCATATATAGCAAAACTTTATCCAGTCAATGCAATTAGACTGCTCAAATAGAATCAGTGTAGGATGAAAAATATTATTTTTGTTTTATTTCAGGAGAGCCAATTAGAGGAACTGCAATATAGAAGAAGAATGAGCCAAAGATCAATGGTCAATGTAATCTGACAGTTTCAACAATTGTTGTTTCCACATTTAAAAGACAAACAAACATTAAATTGTTACATTTTAATTTTGTTTAGCAGAATGATAATTATTTGCCAGTGCTATTGCAATTTTTGTATCATAATACATTTTTTGTCAAAGTACTCATGAAACTATCCAGTGATTTGTAGTTTGTGAGCTTTTTTCTTTGGTAATGACGAAGACTTACCTAATGACGAACCTTATCGTTAAAAAAAAATGTTATTGATAGAAATTAGGCATTCTTTTTTTCATTCCCATCATTCCTTTCTGTATTGAGCTGATGTTAATCAACAGCCACAGTTGAGTGACCTAATTGTTCAAATATTGTTTTTTAATAAATATTAAGGATTTTTAGCTCACCTGGCCATAGGCCATGTGGGCTTTTGTCATGGGTAAGCGTCCGTCGTCCGTTCGTCCGTCCGCTAGCTTTTCACATTTAAATCTTCTTCTCTGAAACCGCTGAACAGATTTCAACCAAACTTGCCAGAAATGTTCACTGGATGGTCATATACAAGATTTGTGTTTTTGGTGCTGATCGGAAATCCAACATGGCTGCCAGGGCCCATAATGTGTTCTGATTGGTCGAAATTTTAAAAATCTTCTTGTTAGAAACCACTAAGCCAATTGAATTGTGGCTTTGCAGGAATGATCATTGGGTGGTCCTGTACTAAATTTGTGAATCGTTTGCTGATCGGAAATTCAAGATGGCCACCATGACTCGACTTAATTTTAATATAGGACCCTATGGAAAAAATGTTTAAAAGTCTTCTCCTCTGAAACCAGTAAGTCAGTTTAAAGCAAACATGGCATGAATGGTCCTTAGGTGGTCAACTTTCAAAATTATGTCCTGTGACCCCGACCTCCATCCAAGATGGCCGCCATCAGCAAACATATTTTTAACATAGGACCCTATGGGAAAAATGTTTAAAAAAAATTTCCTCTGAAATCAGTAAGCCAATTTAAAGCAAACATGGCATGAATGGTCCTTAAATGGTCAACTTTCAAAATTATATCCAGTGACCCAAAACTCCATCCAAGATGGCCACCATCAGTGGACATAGTTTTAACATAGGACCCTATGGGAAATATGTTTAAAAATCTTCTTCTCTGAAACCAGTAAGCCAATTTAAAGCAAACATGGCATGGATGGTCCTTAAGTGGTCAATTTTCAAAATTGTGTCCAGTGACCCTGACCTCCATCCAAGATGGCCGCCTTCAGCGGACATACTGTAGTTTTAACATAGGACCCTATGGGAAAAAATGTTTTAAAATCTTCTCCTCTGAAACCAGTAAGCCAATATAGCAAACATGTCATCGATGATCCTTAGGTGATCAACTTCCAAAATTGTGTTCAGTGATCCCGATCTCGTTTCAAAATGGCCGCCGTCAGCAGACATAGTTTTAACATAGGACCCTATGGGAAAATTGTTTAGAAGTCTTCTCTTCTGAAACCAGTCAGCCAATTTAAAGCAAACATGGCATGGATGGTCCTTGGGTAGTATACTTTCAAAATTGTGTCCGGTGACCACGACCTCCATCCAAGATGGCTGCCATGAGCAGACATAGTTTTAGCATAGAACCCTATGGCAGTATGGGATTTGAATAGTAACTTAGATGTATTCGGCATGCAGACATTCTTAAGAGGACTTATTTATGTCAGGTGAGCGATACAGGCTCACCTGTGCCTCTAGTTTTTCATTCCCAGCATTCCTTTCCGTATTGAGCTGGTGTTAATCGGCAGCAACATTTTCATTATGTTTTTTTATGCATGTATGTGATATAATAAACATGTTATGTTTCAAATCAAAGTCTTATCATTAACACAACCAGACTGATTTTTATAATAATAAATTGGATGGCAACAGACTTTGTTTGCTTTCCGCAAATTCCGTTGATTTTGTGTTTTTGCAAGTTTTAATTGATGCATTATTATGACAAAAGCCGAGATATTAATTCAAGATTGAAAGACTTTAAATATTTAAATGTTAAATTTGTCTGATAAAATTCATTTCTGGTATAAAAAAAAAGTTAATTTTGAAAGATGATTGTGTGTACTTTACTTCAAATTTCAGGTTTTATAGACAACTATAAACAATTGTTTTTTGTAAATAAAAATAAGTCAGAGTTTGGTACTAAATGAGAATTTTAGGTAGAGTTATGGCCTTATATGAGAATTTGAGAATATTTTTGTTACGTTTGATTTTGTAAATATTACCAGAAACATTCCAAATGGCTACATACTTCTGTTTTGATATATGGTCTGTATTTTTTTTTAAATAAGATACCCTCTATATTTATACCTTATGTTGATGCCATTATAGAGAACAACATGTTGTTCTCTATTCTTACTAAACTAATTGAAATCTTTGTAATAATTGTTTTTTTATCTCTTTTTAGGACTTATATTCATTGTATTCCATCTCCTTATGATAATAGTTTTCTCCACAAAGCATTCCAATTCCTAAGTCCAAAACCTAGGTCAAGGCCAGAGTAAATCCAAAACCTAGGTCAAGACCAGAGCAAGTTCAAAACATAGGTCAAGACCACAGCATATCCAAAAGCTAGGTCAAGGTCAGAGTATTCAAAACCTACGTCAAGGCCAGAGCATGTCAAAACCTAGGTCAAGGCCAGATCAAGTCAATACCTAGGTCAAGGCCAGAGCGAATCCAAAACCTAGGTCAAGACCAGAGCAAGTTCAAAACAAAGGTCAAGACCAGAGCATAGCCAAAAGCTAGGTCAAGGTCAGAGTATTCAAAACTTAGGTCAAGGCCAGAACATGTCAAAACCTAGGTCAAGGCCAGATCAAGTCAAAACCTAGGTCAAGGCCAGAGCATGTCAAAACCTAGGTCAAGGTCAGATCAAGTCCAAACCTAGGTCAAGGCCAGAGCTTTCAAAACCTAGGTCAAGGCCAGTGTATGTCCAAACCTAGGTCAAGGCCAGAGCATGTCAAAACCTAGGTTAAGGCCAGAGCTTTCAAAATCTATGTCAAATTCAGAGCATGTCTAGGTCAAGGCCAGATCATGTTAATAACTAGGGCATGACGAGAGCATTCAAAACCTAGGTTAAGACCAGAGCATTCCCAAACTTTGGTCATTGCCTGAGCCTGGCAAAATATAAATCAAGGCTAGAGTATTCAAAACCCAAGTCAAGGCATGTTGAGCAAGTATATATCAGAGGTGCTGGATGTCAGTAAATCAGGAATGTCATTAAACATCCATTTTGAATCCATTGTTTTGTTAATACATTTTGTTATATGCTTTATAGTAGTTATATTTTTTTGTATATTTTGAGTAAAAACCCAAGATTGTTATAGCATGCAAAGTTAAAACTATCAGAAAATTGAGCCCCAATAGATATTTATTGATTGAGCAATTGTTCTTTAATGCCAAGTAAGCACGTTTCACACTTTATCATTGTGAGATCATGTACCTTTTGACAAGATCATGGTGATGTCTGTTATTTACTATCGCACTTAATTGGATTTATGCAAAAATGTTTAGTTCCAGCTCACTAGGGGCCGTCGTGATCGTATGGTAGTTGGATTTACAACTACCTGTGCATTATCAGTGCCTATCACCACTAAAGTTGTGAGTTCGAACCTGGTTCATGGCGAGGTGTACTTGATACAACATTATGTGATAAAATTTGTCAGTGACTTACTACAGGTCAGTGGTTTTCTTCGAGTATTCCGGTTTACTCCACCAATAAAACTGACCGCCATGATAATTGAAATATTGTTCACAGTGGTGTTAAACACCATCAAACAAACAAACAAATCTGTTATGTACTAACACACTTAATTGGATTTATGCCAAAATATTTAGTGCAAGCTCACTGGAACAATAATCATTACGGTAGTTAGACTTGTCACTTTACTTGGTAGGTAGACTTGTCACTTTACTCGGTAGTTAGACTTGTCACTTTACTCGTTCACATTAACCTGACTTTAAGCCATCAAGTATTTGTTCTACCTCCTTAATTCTGTGTGTTTAGCAGGGTTGTAGCTAATTTAATACTCTTTACCCCAAAATAACTCAAACTGTACTCACAAAGGGAGGCAATTGTTGCTCAGTAATCTATAAATGTGTCATTGATTTATATTTTTTGTTTGTTCATGATATATTTTGTTATTGTTCTAAGTGTGACACACTGACTGGATTTAAATGAATATATTGTTAATTAAATATTAATAAAACATAATTTGTTATTTATTTGCACCATTAGAATATTTGCATATTTGATTCTAAAGTTATTTGTTTTTACAAGTGTTATTTCCTTATAATAGCCCAGCAGATTAGTGAAACAATCATTCACATTGTGGTACAAGCACCAAAATTGACATGGAGACTCCTTAGGGACTACTTATTCGGAAAATCACGTTAGCCATGTGAAATTCATCATGGCGGCCATATTTTTCAAGATGGCTGCCATTCCAAGTAATCATAACTGTTTTTATTATATAGCTTGTCGTGCATGACCAAACTAAACGGTTTTTGGTAAGAAATTATACATATTTGTTTTATATATATTTACAATAATGAAAACAAACTTTTTGTTTTTGTTTTTCCTAGTTATATTGGTGGCGGGGAGGGTATTAATTTTTTTTTTGTTGGTTTTTTTTTTTGTGTATTTTTAAACAAACATTCTCGTTGTTTTATCCTTAAAATTTACCATTTGAGATGCAGTTTAATTGAACAATTCATCCTCACTGCCTTTATAGACCTTAAAGTGAGAAATCATTGTTTTGGATTTCGGTAATTTACCGATTTTTTACCGAGTTAGGCAAAAATCATGAATAGATTGTAGCCGCCGCAATTGCAGCTACACAAAGCTATGCAAGGAAGACTAAAGCAATAGCACTTGCACCTGCCACGGAATTCAGTCTTGCAGCCACTCTTCATAAACTGTTGGCAACTCTGAGCAATTGGCCGAAGTACTGTCCAAAACATTTGCCACATGTCATCTTGCTTCTTCCAACCCCAGTACGCAAGGCTTTTGGTTTCCATTTGACATATAGTAGTTTCTTTTCCCCATATGCAAACTGCTTGGTATGCAGCACGCTTAAAATGTAGAATGAGAGCTGCTTGTGTTGTGGGTGGGGAGGGGGGTGAGTCTTATGACCTGTTTTCGGTGGCACTAGATATATAATGCATAATGACTACAAACTTCTCCAGAATACTTTGATCGTCTTTGCCAAGTACTGGTGGGTATTGACTGAGTTTTCTAAAAACAGTAGACTCCTCAGGCCATGCATTCCATGTGTGTCATGCAGTCTTTTCCCATGGTATGCAGATACGACATCACAGCCATTAAATGCATGAATAAATAGAAGGCATATTGACTTTTCTAGGCCAATTGAAGGACTTCTATCATTTATGAGAATCCACTTTTTTGTTCTTGACCAAATGCGACCCACAGTTTTTCTACACCAAGGTTCTGCAGAATTAACAGAGCACTGACCGAAATGACAAGAACATCTGTGTCGCTGGCTTTATTCATTATAGTGTTGTTACCGTCTGCTGGAGTGTGTTTTGAATGCAGGAAGATTTGTGTGTCTGCTCTCTCATGATTGCAGTGAGCTAGTCCTTCAAGGCTTATTGAATGATTGCAGACAACACCATCTTCTTGGGTGACTATAACTGTATTACTAGTATTAGGACACATCTTTACAATTTTATCTGCCAGAAAGTTATATAGCCCAGTCTTGTTGCTGTTGTCTCAAGAAGATGTGCCAATTTTCCCTTTATCAGTCACTGCGTCTAGCGCCTATGCCTCGCTTTGATCGTGTCTCAGCTTTTAAACTAGCAGACCAGTATACGTCAAACACAATATCTTCTCATGTAAGTACAACTGTATCCTTGAACTTTTGGGACTATCTCTAGTACTGCATATTCTTCAAACGTCTTCGATATCCTTTAAGACAATGCATTTATTAAAGCAGATCCGTCCAAAATGATGAAGCTATCTTCTGGCTCAGTATCAGGAGGAGTAACGTGTGTCTCCAGAATTGTTGCAAGCTGCGATTTCTGACAGCTCTGGAGATTACCATTATCACTCAGTGCAGCGGGAAAAGACTGATTCTCAAGCTGAAAAAATTACATCAGGTCATCTTCTCTAGACTGGCAGGATATAAAAATCGTTGAGAACAGACGACAGTCGTCCTTTAATGTTTTTTTGCTTTGAATCACCCGCGTTTGATTCTGGCTTTTGCTGAAAGAAATCTCTCTTGTTCTTCTTGATTGGTTGATAAAATTAATACTCATCTGTATCTAACCCTTTCAAGAACTCATTGAATCCAGGTTTACCATTATCATATTGAGAAGCAACCAATTCAGCAACACTAGGATGGGCAATAATTTTTTGTATCTAGTGTAAAAAGATCTCCAGTCACTTCCATAAACGAATTGCCCATATCTTTCATTGTGTACAGCTTCTGTACTTTATCGAAGAAAGCCTTGACATCATGAGTTTTCATTCCTAGTTGTTCAAATCGCTGTTTGGAGAGACTGACTAGATCTGCAAGGAGGAATACAACAGGATTATCACTACTTGTTTTTGTCCCCAATATATAGGTGAGGAGCTCAGAAAACACGAGTAGATATACTTCCCTTTCTTGAGACAGTTCGCTGTCATCATGATTTTCAATTGTCAGTAAGTAAGCCCTCTCCTTATTATACATAGCTGTCAGGTAGAAATAATGATACTGTGCAACCACATCACCTCCATTAAGTACAGCCAGAATCTTTCATCGTTTAGCTTTCGGGCACATTCAATTAACCATTTATCAAGCTGCTTTGTCATAGCTTGCCGAAGTTCAGATGTTGAATTTTCTTTCTCGCATAAAACACATGACCTTCAATGCTATTTCTACTAATCTTGCTTTTTCCATCGTCTGAAGAGATATTACTACTAGCTGCTGTCTTCCTTGTCTTTTCTAGCATGGTGTTATTGAACAATAACCTACAGTTTTGATGATATTTGCCATTGTTCCGTCTCAATGTTTCTTCAATGCCACCACCTTCTTCTAATATGATGGGATCTAAAATAATTGGAAGTTGGTTGATTCCTTGAAAGAGGGAAATATTTGTTGCAATCATGTAGTAGCCATCATTGTTCTTGATAAATGAATAGTGAGTTGGTGGAGATTTTAAATCTTCACCTTTCTTTTCTGTTCGACAAAGGAAACATTTGTTCCAATCAGTTTGAGATTTAGATTTCAATGGGGATACACCTGACATCTTGATAGTACACAATTTCAATAGATTACTATAAATATTTTCAATGATTTAAGGCCGAGGGAATATCCATTTACCACCTTAAACTATAAATAAAGCACATTCAAATATGGGATACAACTACGTTCGAGAATAAACTAACTGCTCTACACCTAGCCCGATCGTTCATCCAATGGCATGTATGTCTCATGCCCTGACTCGGCTCTTCAGCGTTGCCTCATCCTGTAAATTCAGGTGTGGCTATCTAACTGGCCCTGCATTTAATAAGACTGCAGGCAAGTATATATAGAGATTGTTAGATAGCATCTGAGATACTAAATAATACTAAGATGAATATTTAGCTGACACTGAACCCTATGTTGAGTTTCACAGCAGTGCTGTCACCAGTGTGCCCTGCTTGTGCTCCGACACTCACTCTATTTCTCCGGTAAATGATGGTGGGAGCTTAAATTTGTTTATGCATTTTATATTTTATATACATTTATTTATTTCGTTTCTTTGTTAAAGGAAATGTTTTATTTGACATTTAGATGGATCTACAAAGTCAATTTTTATACTCAGAAAACATTTTTTCAACCATGATTGGCAGCCATCTTGAAAATAGCCGCCATTTTGAAGAAAAAAACAGGTGGCAAACGGGTTTTATCAAACAAATACC
This sequence comes from Bathymodiolus septemdierum, assembly GCA_963383655.1. Classification (NCBI taxonomy): domain Eukaryota; kingdom Metazoa; phylum Mollusca; class Bivalvia; order Mytilida; family Modiolidae; genus Bathymodiolus; species Bathymodiolus septemdierum. Next base: position 29,387,364 of record OY726528.1, on the reverse strand, counting down.
TTAAGAGGAGTACCCATGCCAACTTTTATGTTTGTACCACAAAGTGAACGATTTTGTCTATATAGTGACTTAATATGCCGGGCTATAAGGCAGGAAAAGGATCCAATTTTATGCCATGTGTAATGAAAATCACATGTATATTTTCCCCATAATCTATTAAAAATTTTAATCTTTTTAACAACTTGTGAATTTTCTATTTGTAATTAAATCATCGTCTGATTATTTTATGGTTCAAACATCTAAATATAATGAGAAAATTATTATAAAATTTGTTGTCCTTTCCATTTCTCTTGCTAGACTGGGTATTTTCGATATTTGGAATGCAAGAGTGCTTATATCATAACTACAGTCAAACCAGTCTTATAAGACCTTCCTAAGGATCATTGAAATAGGGTAAATTCAGAAGAGATTGAAGATACCAAAGGGTTAATCAGAATTCTTAAATCGAAGGACAGACAACACAATGCCCAAAAGAAAAAGGACAAACAACGATCTACAAAACACTACACAGAAAACTAAAGATAGAGTAACACGAACCCCACTAAAAAACGAAACCCACTAAAAACCGAGGGTGAACTTGGGTGCCTTGGAAGGGTAAGAAGTTCCTGCTCCACTAGTGGTACCTGTCGTTTTGCTCTAGTTACAAACCCGGTTATAAGTCATGAATGAGGAATGAAAGGGAAGTGTTTACCACAAGTGGAACATATCCATTGTCATATTTGTTATATAAGATGGGTGGTTGCTAAATACATGTATAATTGATATGAAATGCACTGTTAAGGGAAATTAAAATTAAGGTCACATATTGCTAGTGTTTGCTTAATAGAGGTGGTCACTAAAGCAGGTTTGACTATTTTTAGTCTCTTTTGACGAAAATTGTTCCTTTGATTTTTTATTGGATTCTTGAATATGTTTGTCACAACAAGATGCAAGCGTTCATAGGAAGCAATCTCCAAACGATGTCTTCAGTCAAGTTTAATTTGTATTTTATGTTTGATTTTAATCAGTTAAAGTTTAATATAGAACCCTATGTAAAAAAGGAATGAATTTTTTTTTCATAAAAAATAGACTAGATTGAGCACAAACTGTTCATGAATAACCAAATGACCCCCTGTAGATTGAGCACAAACTGTTCATGAATAACCAAATGACCCCCTGTAGATTGAGCACAAACTGTTCATGAATAACCAAATGACCCCCTGTAGATTGAGCACAAACTGTTCATGAATAACCAAATGACCCCCTGTAGATTGAGCACAAACTGTTCATGAATAACCAAACGACCCCCTGTAGATTGAGCACAAACTGTTCATGAATAACCAAATGACCCCCTGTAGATTGAGCACAAACTGTTCATGAATAACCAAACGACCCCCTGTAGATTGAGCACAAACTGTTCATGAATAACCAAACGACCCCTGTAGATGGAGCACAAACTGTTCATGAATAACCAAATGACCCCCTGTTAATTTTGTTTGTTTGATGGTGTTTTACGTTACTTTCAACAATATTTCAGCTATATCGTGGCGATCAGTTTTATTGGTGGAGGAAACCGGAGGACCCGGAGAAAACCACCGACCTGTCACAAGTCACTGACAAACTTTATTACAAAATGTTGTACACCTCGCCCTGATCGACATTCGAACTCACATCAGTGGTGATAGGCACTGATTGCATATAGGTAGTTGTAAATGCAACTACCATACGATCACGGTTACGACGGCTCCTGACCCCCAGTTAATGTTTAAGAATAAACTCTCATTATTTTACTTGCTCTAATTAAGTTACGGATTTTGTTTGTTCTTCAAATTTTCTATGATTCTAATATTAAACAAAGGTTTATCTCCACTAGCACAGAATAATTTCTATTTTTTTTATCTTTATTTATTAAAAGGTTAATGTATATATATGTCTGCTTTCACAATTCGTTTACAAGAGACGTATTTTGAAAATCCATAGAAGGTATCACTTGTGGAGCAGACACTGATTACTATTCCGGAACATATGGCGACTTCATCCGGTTTTTATTTGAGTTCATGTTGCTTAATTTTCTAGTTTTCGACATAGAGTTTTCTCGACCAGTGTTTGTCCTTTTGCCATTTTCCCATCGGACATTGCATTGGCTGTCCTTCGATTTACGGCTTGTGATTACTGTAATGGTATCCTGTAATATTTATAAATACAGAAGCACCGTGTCAAATACATTGATCATAGAAATCGGGTGCAAAATTGAAAACAAACATGACACGAATGCGAGAATGGTGGAATAGATCAACAACAGTTGTATACCATTCAAACACAAGTTTCAAGACGAACGCATGTCGGATAATTACGTTACCTGGATACAAGAGATAAATACCCGGAAGTGAAAGCAGCAGGTGCTCTGGAAGGGTTAGAATCTCTAATGTAGTGTTCAGTTTTATTGGTGGAAGAAACTGGAGTTTCATGATAACATCATTGATCAGCGGCAAGTCACTGACAAACTTTATCACATAAGATTGTATCGAGTACACCTCGCAACGGGCTGGGATCAACCTTACAACTTAAGAAGTGATAGGCATGAAATGGAAAAAAAGTTGAAATACTGTGGGAACATTTTATAAAAACAATAGGCACTCGCTACATAGGTAAATGTAATCGTGGAAACAACTGCCCCTTCATTTATAAAGCACAACATAATTAATTTAGGCTGTAAATACATCATCTACAAATATTCACTTATCAAATTAATTGTAATACCAGACTGGACATTTCGTCTCGTATTCATCCCATATATTAATCATTTATGCTTGGAGTAACCATTTAAGCTGCCATCTTTTTTAATTGGATAAGTTTCATAAAATGTTGCTACCTACAATAAGCGGATGTCTAAAACAATGGTGAAGATTCAAAAATATCAAGAAAACTGCCTGAGAGTATTGCATTCCGACTATTAAATAGATGTTTACTATGAAGTAATCCGACGGATCCCACTAGTGGGACAGGAACTCCTTACCTTTCCGGAGAACACGAGTTCATCCTCTGTTTCTAGTTAAGGCTGTGTTGCTCTTTTAATGTTTTTGTGGTCCGTATTTGGAAAATGTTGTTTGCTCATATCAAATGACAGAAGATTTTTTTTTAATTTCATTTCTGTTCCCCCGAAATATTGGTTATTTGTTTATTTTTATATTAACATAAGTTGATCTATTTTTAGTAATGATTCGTGTTTCTCTTTTTTATTTGCATTGCTTTGTGCTCAGTATTTGTAATTGTGTTTGTCCATGTTTTTTTTCCTATTTTTAACTATGGTTTTATCGTTTGTAATTCTCGATTGACGTATGGCTTTTGAATGTGTATTGGTACCTTCTGACTTTTCTCACAATGATTGACGTATGGCTTTTGAATGTGTATTGGTACCTTCTGACTTTTCTCACAATGCTTTAACAATGATCAACATCGGCAGTCTTACGTCAAATTTTAAAATAACCTATAAAAATAATAGTATGGGTGTTTTAACATTTCACATTTTTGAAATGTCAAATATATGCAACAGTGTCATCAACATGCTCCCGCTTTTTAATATTTTGCGTTTGCTTTAGACCTTAGTTTATTAGTTTTCCGATTTTCATGACAGAAATCTTATATTTCAAAAAGAAGAAGAGTCAGAGAACATCGTTTAATTGAAGAATGGTTCTAAAGCATTTAATTTAATTTTCCAAATACTATTGGTAGATATGTTGTTTTGATTAACATTAGTTTGGCTTGTACGACTAGTGTACATGTTGTATAGGGTTCTGTTAAATCAAGAATGTTTGACGAGGACTTTTGGTAATATTAAGACGGTACATATTTTGTGTTGCTTTATACTGTATGTAGAGGGCATGACCTGATTAACAAGTTGTTTTTGTATAGTTTTGATTTATTTAAAATTCAATTTTTAGTTCTCTGGGTAGTGTTTTGTAGATCGTTGTTTGTCCTTTATCCCCTTTTCTTTTGGCCATTGTATTTGTCTGTCCCTCTTCAATTTACGGCTTCTGACTACCCTTCGGTATATTCAAACTTTTCTTAAGACTGTGTGTAGGTTGTTTGGTTAAACCCTTTCGTTTTGAGACCATACACATTCATTCTTATCTTTCTGGATGGAAATATCACTAAGAACGACTCTAATTGTTTTACAGCATTAATTAGTCATTGGGAATCTTAAAATGTGTTGTCAATATGTTAACTCCTGACATAATTTTTTTTCAAAATTAAAATTAAAGATTTAAAAAAAAAATAGCCCCGCGGTGGTGACATTTCAGTTGACAAATGTTTATAGTTGGTATTTTAGTTATCAAGAGAATTTCATAAATGATCACGGATATGTTTCACTTGTCGTAAACACTTTCCGGTCCTTTCCTCATTCATGACTTATCACCGGGTTTGTAACTAGATTAACACGGCGGGTGGCACTAGTGGAGCAGGAACTGCCTACCCTTCCGAAGCACATGAGTTAACCCCGGTTTTTAGTGGGGTTCGTGTTACTCGATCTTTAGTTTTATATGTATGTTTTGTAGATCGTTGTTTCTCGTTTTGTCCTTTGACTTTTGATTTACGGATTCTGATTACCACTTTGATATCTTCAAGCTCTTCATGAATCCATCGTTAGGGCACAACATATGCAGATTTTTTTTTTGCAAATTTCAAATTAAAAGATTTAAAACAAATAACCGCTTAAGAGGTGACATTTCAGTTGACAACAATCTATAGTTGGTATTTTAGTTATCAAGGAAATGGGTAAGGCACAAAATATGAAGATATTTTAGGCGACTCATAATTTGCTTATATAGATTTAGCTATTAGTGTCACACATGCAGAAAATCAATGCTGTAATTGATAGCTCAGTACAGTAACTGATAGCGAATGGACGGTTAAAGTGATTCTAAATTGTTACAAGTTGACACCAGTGACATATTAAATTATGAAATATATGTCCCCAGGTCACAGTTGAACGAGATCAAGATGTATTGTGTAATTTAACAGTTTAGTGGAGTCACGTTGTAACAGAATCGATCACTGACACAAAATAACATTTAGGAAAAAGTTTTCAATCTTTATGTTTCTGTAGAGGAATAAGATTAGTCTTCAGACTACTTTAAATACTAGTATTAAGATTTGCTCATGATCATTCAACTTAAATATAAGGAACAACTGAATAAAACGTTTATATAACTTTGCATATTCTTCCTATGTTTGAAATGTGCGTTTTCTTGTTCATTTCCAAATATACTGTTATAGCACCGTTTGATAAATTAAAGCATTTGTCAAAAAACACACCACAAATAGACCAACTACTTCTCTGACATACATCTAACAGTAATGATCAGCAATATTACCTACAATAACTACGCGTATTACTACTCTGACAAAGCTCAAACCGCCAGAAATGGAATAAAAAACAAAAAATACCACGCTATCTTAACAGTTCAAAATCTAATGAAAAATATCGTAGGAATAAAGTGAAAAGCAAAAAAATATCACACGGTCGGAACAATTCCAAAATCAAATTTCAAAATTGTAGAAAGAGGTCAACTGGATACTCCTAAAACACAAATACATGACCTCTGACTAACCTGGCTTAGTAGATACTGCTAATACACAAATACATGATCTCTGACTAACCTGGCTTGGTAGATACTCCTAACACACAAATACATGACCCTCAACTTTCCCGTATTGGTACAAACACATCAATAAAAGTGTCAGGGTTAATATGAGCACTGATATTTTACCCCATTCTATAACCTTAATATATACTATCATTTTCCTTTATTACATGTTAAGGTGGTGGACTGCTTAATGAGAGATAATAGGTTTGTTGGAAACAGGTCATCGGTTAGACGTTAATATAGTCAAATGTAAACACCTCATTTGATTTTGGCGGTCCTGTTCATGGCATTCTGGAGTTCATGTTCTCAATGGCGTTTTTTTTGGTTTTCAAATCTTTTGATTTTGAGCGTACCTAATGAAGGTTATTCCAGCAAGTCGTCGTTAGCACTACGAACAGTTTGAAGATACGAAAAGGTACCAGAAGATACGAAAAGGTACCAGAAGATATCAAAAGGTACCAAAAGATACCAAAAGGTACCAGAAGATACCAAAAGGTACCAGAAGATACCAGAAGATACCAAAAGGTACACCAAAAGGTACCAAAAGATACCAAAAGGTACCAGAAGATACCAAAAGGTACCCCTGCAGAAGATACCAAAAGGGAAAACCAGAAGATACCAAAAGGTACCAGAAGATACCAAAAGGGGAAACAAGAAGCCATAAAACGAAGGACATACAATGCAATGGGCACTATAAAAAGAATAAAAAGACAAACAACAATTTACAAAAACTGATGTGCTCCGTTGCGGTTTTATTGTTGTTATGCAAAATAAGATTATTTTAATCTGCTTGCTGTGATGATATATACTAGAGATCTTTGTACTACCAGGGGTTAAACGTGGACACTATACTATAGTAGCTGGATTCTCAATCTACATATTAAACCAAATACTACAAATGCTAATAAAAATTAATATACCCCGGTATCTAATTTGCAGAACATGTTTCTAGAATAACCTCCAGTTGCTTGTATATCCTATTTTGCCAGATTCTCTGAATTGTCCATTTTTGATTGCCTCTTCAGTATTCTCTAACGTTTATTTATCTTCATCGGGTATGCTCATAGACACTAGATCAGTGAGCCAAATGTTTAACGTTTATTTATTTTCATCGGGTCATAGACAATAGATCAGTGAGCCAAATATTTAACGTTCATTTATCTTCATCGGCTCATAAACAATAGATCAGTGAGCCAAATGTTTAACGTTTATTTATCTTCATCGGCTCATAGACAATAGATCAGTGAGCCAAATATTTTAAGTTTATTTATCTTCATCGGGTATGCTCATAGACAATAGATCAGTGAGCCAAATATTTAACGTTCATTTATCTTTATCGGCTCATAAACAATAGATCAGTGAGCCAAATGTTTAACGTTTATTCATCTTCATCGGCTCATAGACAATAGATCAGTGAGCCAAATATTTTAAGTTTATTTATCTTCATCGGGTATGCTCATAGACAATAGATCAGTGAGCCAAATATTTAACGTTCATTTATCTTCATCGGCTCATAGAAAATAGATCAGTGAGCCAAATATTTAACGTTTATTTATCTTCATATGCTCATAGACAATAGATCATTGAGCTAAATATTTAACGTTTATTTATCTTCATCGGCTCATAGATCAGTCAACCAAATATTTAACGTTTATTTATCTTCATCGGGTATGCTCGTAGACAATAGATCAGTGAGCCAAATATTTAACGTTTAATTATCTTCATCGGCTCATAGACAATTGATCAGTGAGCCAAATATTTAACGTTTATTTATCTTCATAGGCTCATAGACAATATATCAGTGAGCCAAATATTTAACGTTTATTTATCTTCATCGGCTCATAGACAATATATCAGTGAGCCAAATATTTAACGTTTATTTATCTTCATCGGCTCATAGATCAGTGAACCAAATATTTAACGTTTATTTATCTTCATCGGGTATGCTCGTAGACAGTAGATCAGTGAGCCAAATATTTAACGTTTATTTATCTTCATCGGCTCATAGATCAGTGAGTCAAATATTTAACGTTTATTTATCTTCATGGGGTATGCTCATAGACAATATATCAGTGAGCCAAATATTTAACGTTTATTTATCTTCATAGGCTCATAGACAATAGATCAGTGAGCCAAATATTTAATGTTTATTTATCTTCATCGGGTATGCTCGTAGAAAATAGATCAGTGAGCCAAATATTTAACGTTTATTTATCTTCATCGGCTCATAGATCAGTGAGTCAAATATTTAACGTTTATTTATCTTCATGGGGTATGCTCATAGACAATATATCAGTGAGCCAAATATTTAACGTTTATTTATCTTCATAGGCTCATAGACAATAGATCAGTGAGCCAAATATTTAACGTTTATTTATCTTCATCGGGTATGCTCGTAGAAAATAGATCAGTGAGCCAAATATTTAACGTTTATTTATCTTCATCGGCTCATAGATCAGTGAGTCAAATATTTAACGTTTATTTATCTTCATGGGGTATGCTCATAGACAATATATCAGTGAGCCAAATATTTAACGTTTATTTATCTTCATAGGCTCATAGACAATAGATCAGTGAGCCAAATATTTAACGTTTATTTATCTTCATCGGGTATGCTCGTAGAAAATAGATCAGTGAGCCAAATATTTAACGTTTATTTATCTTCATCGGCTCATAGATCAGTGAGTCAAATATTTAACGTTTATTTATCTTCATGGGGTATGCTCATAGACAATATATCAGTGAGCCAAATATTTAACGTTTATTTATCTTCATAGGCTCATAGACAATAGATCAGTGAGCCAAATATTTAACGTTTATTTATCTTCATCGGGTATGCTCGTAGAAAATAGATCAGTGAGCCAAATATTTAACGTTTATTTATCTTCATCGGCTCATAGATCAGTGAGTCAAATATTTAACGTTTATTTATCTTCATGGGGTATGCTCATAGACAATATATCAGTGAGCCAAATATTTAACGTTTATTTATCTTCATAGGCTCGTAGAAAATAGATCAGTGAGCCAAATATTTAACGTTCATTCATCTTCATCGGCTCATAGAAAATAGATCAGTGAGCCAAATATTTAACGTTTATTTATCTTCATATGCTCATAGACAATAGATCATTGAGCTAAATATATAACGTTTATTTATCTTCATCGGCTCATAGATCAGTCAACCAAATATTTAACGTTTATTTATCTTCATCGGGTATGCTCGTAGACAATAGATCAGTGAGCCAAATATTTAACGTTTAATTATCTTCATCGGCTCATAGACAATTGATCAGTGAGCCAAATATTTAACGTTTATTTATCTTCGTAGGCTCATAGACAATATATCAGTGAGCCAAATATTTAACGTTTATTTATCTTCATCGGCTCATAGACAATATATCAGTGAGCCAAATATTTAACGTTTATTTATCTTCATCGGCTCATAGATCAGTGAACCAAATATTTAACGTTTATTTATCTTCATCGGGTATGCTCGTAGACAGTAGATCAGTGAGCCAAATATTTAACGTTTATTTATCTTCATCGGCTCATAGATCAGTGAGTCAAATATTTAACGTTTATTTATCTTCATGGGGTATGCTCATAGACAATATATCAGTGAGCCAAATATTTAACGTTTATTTATCTTCATAGGCTCATAGACAATAGATCAGTGAGCCAAATATTTAATGTTTATTTATCTTCATCGGGTATGCTCGTAGAAAATAGATCAGTGAGCCAAATATTTAACGTTTATTTATCTTCATCGGCTCATAGATCAGTGAGTCAAATATTTAACGTTTATTTATCTTCATGGGGTATGCTCATAGACAATATATCAGTGAGCCAAATATTTAACGTTTATTTATCTTCATAGGCTCATAGACAATAGATCAGTGAGCCAAATATTTAACGTTTATTTATCTTCATCGGGTATGCTCGTAGAAAATAGATCAGTGAGCCAAATATTTAACGTTTATTTATCTTCATCGGCTCATAGATCAGTGAGTCAAATATTTAACGTTTATTTATCTTCATGGGGTATGCTCATAGACAATATATCAGTGAGCCAAATATTTAACGTTTATTTATCTTCATAGGCTCATAGACAATAGATCAGTGAGCCAAATATTTAACGTTTATTTATCTTCATCGGGTATGCTCGTAGAAAATAGATCAGTGAGCCAAATATTTAACGTTTATTTATCTTCATCGGCTCATAGATCAGTGAGTCAAATATTTAACGTTTATTTATCTTCATGGGGTATGCTCATAGACAATATATCAGTGAGCCAAATATTTAACGTTTATTTATCTTCATAGGCTCGTAGAAAATAGATCAGTGAGCCAAATATTTAACGTTTATTTATCTTCATCGGCTCATAGATCTGTGAGTCAAATATTTAACGTTTATTTATCTTCATGGGGTATGCTCATAGACAATATATCAGTGAGCCAAATATTTAACGTTTATTTATCTTCATAGGCTCATAGACAATAGATCAGTGAGCCAAATATTTAACGTTTATTTATCTTCATCGGCCCATAGAAAATATATCAGTGAGTCAAATATTTAACGTTTATTTATCTTCATGGGGTATGCTCATAGACAATATATCAGTGAGCCAAATATTTAATATTTATTTATCTTCATCGGGTATGCTCATAGACAATAGATCAGTGAGCCAAATATTTAACGTTTATTTATCTTCATCGGGTATGCTCATAGACAATATATCAGTGAGCCAAATATTTAATATTTATTTATCTTCATCGGGTATGCTCATAGACAATCGATCAGTGAGCCAAATATTTAATGTTTATTTATCTTCATCGGTTCATAGACAATAGATCAGTGAGCCAAATATTTAACGTTTATTTATCTTCATCGGGTATGCTCGTAGACAATAGATCAGTGAACCAAATATTTAACGTTTATTTATCTTCATCGGCTCATAGACAATAGATCAGTGAGCCAAATATTTAACAGACAAGTCTTTGGGAATCAGATAGTAAAACTAGGCTCCGGTTATCTATGCCTGAGGGAGTTTGACGTTAGTTTTAATAAATATTTAATTATTTAGGAAATGTAAATCTTAACAATACATATATCTAATAAAACATGTACGAAACACTGACTACTGTGTAATAATTCTGAGTTTGTGATCACATGCACATGTCGTTGATTAAAACTGCCAGTTTGTTTTATAACTGACGTTAACAAAATGATGCTAACAAATCAAGTTATTGTTAGACGTATGCTTTGTTTAATTAATGCTACAATCATTGTCAGTAAGACGATGTGTTCAGGGATTCAGCTGTACAATTACGAAAGTAAATCAAGCAAAATGACATAGCTAAATAAGTTCATGATAAAAGCACCATATATAGGTCCAGATATAGTCACGACAACATTTAAGAACAACTAAACACCAACAAGAACTGCACCTCGCAACACAACGAAAAATTGAGTCGGAACAGCTAGTTTAATATTCATGTTCGTCACCATCAGGTGTGAAGTCACGTGTTCGTCACCATGAAATGTGAAGTCTTATGTGTTCGTTACGATGAGGTGTGAATTCACATGTGTTCGTCACCATCAAGTTTGAAGTCACATGTGTTCGTCACCATCAAGTGTGATGTCACATGTGTTCATTACCATCAAGTGTGAGGTCACATGTGTTCGTCACCATCAAGTGTGAGGTCACATGTGTTCTTTACCATCAGGTATGAGGTCACATGTATTCGTCACCATCAAGTATGAGGTCACATGTGTTCGTCACCATCAGGTATGAGGTTACGTGTTCGTAACCATCAAGTGTGAAGTCACATGTGTTCTTCACCATCAGGTGTGAAGTCACATGTGCTCGTCACCATCAAGTGTGAAGTCACATGTATTCGTTACCATCAAGTGTGAAGTCACATGTATTTGTCACCATCAGGTGTGAAGTCACATGTATTCGTCACCATCAGGTATGAAGTCACATGTTGTTCTGTTCACACCGTGTGGTATTTTTTGATATTCATCTAATTGGCTACTTCGCTTACATTTCGAAAATGCATAAACTAGCATTACATTGTTTATGAAATCAAAGTTTTGTCCATGCTTATTTTGATGCCAGATATGTATGCTTAAAGTAACTGATTTTTATCAGGATTTTGATATATTTTGCATCTCTGATTGATTGGATTGGGTATTGGCACTTAGCACTACATTCAATTTAATACTTTTTTTCTATATCGTGGCAGTCAGTTTTATTGACATAGGAAACTGAAGTAACACGAGAAAGCCACCAACCCGTCGCAAGTGACTAAAGTGCATTAACTGTTGGGGATATTTTCTTGTTTTGGGTTAGGGTTAGGGTTATGGTTGTTAGCGCCGCTTTCAATAATATTTCTGTTATATCGTAGCGGTCAGTTTTATCGGTGGGCGAAACCGGAGTACCTGGACAAAACCGCTGATCTGTCGCATGTCACTGACAAACTTTACCACATAATATTATATCGAGTACACCTCACCACGAATGGGATTCGAACTCACAACGCTATTGGTGACTGCTGATCCTTCCGAAGCACCTGAGTTCACTCCGGTGGTTTTGTGAGATTCGCGTCGATCAATCTTTAGGTTTTTGTGTAGTGTGTTGTGTATAATTATTTGTCATTTTGTCTTTTCATTTAGCCATTGTATTGTCTGTTCTTCTTCGATTTACGGCTTCGTATTAACCCTTTGGTATCTTCGCAGTTTTCGATCTGAATTGATAGAGAGATACGCATACACCTATCATACGATCACGGCAATGATACTACAACTTCTAATTATTATTTTTACGTTATAGTATATATTTATGCATATTTGTATAATTCATTTAATGTGTAAACATTTAATAGATAAAAATAGATTATGCAAAAGGTCAAATATGCAAATCATAAAAAATAGATATAAATAGATGCTGACACGTGATAAACACTTGTAGTTTTCTCAGAACGTAACCTTTGACCTTTATCTTGTAAATCGCAGAACATTCGGCGGGAATCGAAACAATAGACAATTATTGTTCTGGAAATAAGCTACAATGTAGTTCATTCTTTTTTATTCAATGCCGTTGTCATGCGCATGATTGACGTCATTAAATTAATAAGTGCACATGTCGTTAATCTCCATGTGGTTGTCCTTGGTTACGCATTTGACTATTATCAGAAGCGACAGACAGACATAAGTAATACACTGCCGTAGAATATTTGAGGTCCATGCATACACAAAGTACGGAAGGAATCACAAAATAAAAAAGAATAATTAAAACACAAATAGAACTTTGTTATATAAATAATTCCATTTTGTAACATATTAAAATAAGAATGTATCTATACACAAAATAAGGAAAGAATCACGAAATCAAATGTACAATTAAACAGTTTGACACAAACAGTTCTTGTATAAATAATTCCACTTTAAAACATACAAACAATATGATGTTCTGTGTTCATGTACACACAAGATTCGGAAAGAATGACGAAATAATAGGAACAATTAAACAGTCTAACACAAATATTTCTTGTATAAATAATTCCATTTTGTAACAAATAAAAACATGCATTAGTTTTAATTTTCAAAATTATTCGTTTCAATTCAAATCAAATTTTCAGATATCATATCTAGGTGGTACTGCATTCAATTCACCATCTGCCTTTACCGAGGAAGAGAGAACCGTATCGCTTACTTCCGCCGGAAGTGAAAAGACGACCATATCTTTTCCCAATCTTACTAGTGAATGACCTTGACGGATAGCCATAACCATTGGCAAATAATCTTCCAAATCTTTTATCCTTTTGACTTCCGAACAAGTACGAGCTGCCCGGATATCCCCCGAAGAACATTCTACCATAGCGTTTGCTTGGACGTGCAGGATACGCCCAGCCTCCGATAAACATCCGTCCGTATCGTTTGTCAACATCCATATCGTCATCGGAAGAACTACTATCGATGAATTCCTCCGACGAAATACTTTGAGCATCCTCAAGACACCCCTCTGGATCTTTCGTACATATTTTGCATACACTGTATGCTTTCGGTTCCGAACAACACACAGTTATAGGGACAGCAATAACTTGATCAAGTCTTGAACAAGTAAGACATGTATAAGCTACTTCTTCGTCAGCATCACATTCTGTGCCTTCTCCTGTGTCACTCACTTTAATAGCCCTTTCCTTATCAGCAGATACTATTACAAACAGCGACAAAACAAGCCCTAGATACAGTAATGAATCCATCTGAAAATAAAAATAATAATTGTCATTCAGGAAGATAAAATTAAATTTACACCCATATAATACAAATAAAACCCCTTCCGAAGCCCCTGAATCTACTTCCTGTTTTTAGTGAGGTACGTATTACTTAATCTTTAATTTGCAGTGTAAAGTTTAGTGGATCATTGCTTGTCCCTTTACCATTTTATTTTGGACAGGTCGGTTGTTTTCTCCGGGTACTCCGGTTTCATCAACCGAAAGAAAAAAAAAAAAAAACAAAAAAAAAAAAACTGACCGCCAAGATACGACTGAAACTGAAATATTGTTGAAAATGGCGTTAAGAACCCTAACCTCCCAGCCCTTATTATGGACATTGTATTATCTGTCGTTCTGTGATTTACGGCTTCTGATTAACCCCTTTGGTATTTTCAAACTTTTCGTGGCGTAATATCATGACTGCTACAACTTTACCAGGAATTAGCGAATGAGTAATGTAATGATATTTCATCAACATTATCTTGTTCTACCAGGTCGGTGAAAGATTGTTAACATTATAAAGTTGAAAGTCGGGATAGTGTGGTCTCCAGTTCGTAGTAAAACACAATAAAAAAAAAAACAATAAAAAGCAGAAAAGATGAGACAACGTCTTTTGACTGGCACTTAAAAAAGGAGAACTGGGTAAGGATCGAACATTTAATCTTTTGTGGCAGCTACATTGTCCCTACTTGTTTTCAAAATCTAAAAAAGAGGACTTTAACGTGCACTCTCTAAACACGTAACCCATTCCCATTATGATACACAAACAGGCTTATCAGTATTATAACCTGACATCCCCATCGATAGGACACCACCCGCACCATCCAGGTTCAGTCCTGGGAACCGTCACCAATACCCAGAACTGTTTCAGAAATCAGAAATATTATTAGATTATAATTATATGATCGTTGGAAAAAACTTAAGGGGCATAGAAGAATGGACAATCCAGAAACACAGAAACAATTGGACACAAAACCCAGTACAAAGAAAAACAAAACAAATACAAAACAACAGAAAGCTAAAAAGATAAGGAAGATGGGCATCATCACCATTATATTGTATTAAATGGAAAATGCAAGATGAAATATTTAGAAAGAACCCTGAAAATATCATGTTTTAATTTTAGTATCATTCGTCCAATTTGATATTAAAAATATATAGTATAATCTTGTAAAACAAGAAAAGAAAAACAAAACAAAATACAAAATACGGAAAACTATAAAGATAAGCAACAAGGATATCATTACCGTTATATTGTATTCAACGGAAAATGCAAGATAAAATATTTAGAAAGAACCATGAAAATACCATGTTTTAAATGTTAGTATCATTCGTCCAATTTGATATTAAAATGATATTGTATAATCTTGTAGAAGTTATTGATTAGATTTAATAACTAATTAGCAATTATCTGCGGCATTAAGTAATCCATACAAATTAACTGTAAAGAGGCAATTAAGAAATTCATTTACACGTTAGCTAAAAGCTTTGAGCCGTCGTAAAATACATCTCCATCAATCAAATTTCTAAAAATAAAAAAAGGTAAAAACAAAAAAAGACCATACTATCAGAAGAGTTCCAAAATCTATTAGCAAAATCGTAAAAAGTGGCAAAAATCGATATATCTAACACACAAATATACGACCGCCCACTTTCCTAGCTTAAAACGAACACTTCAATAAAAGTGACGGGGTTAAACTAGCTTTATGGGCCTAAACCTCCTCTCTTCGTGAAGTGACGTGGTCATGCAAGTTCTTTCTACACGCGAGTAAGATGCAAACTCTCACATATCACCAGGCGAACAGGGTTTATTGTACAATTGGCGATTAAAATATACTTTAGCAATAAAGTCTGTTTGACAATCCGAAAAATTACGATAAAGATGCGAGTTTTCCTTCGCTATCAATTACAGCCACTCGAACCTGATCCTCTGAAAAAGACACCCGTTTCCAAATCCTGCATAAATAGTGGGGTTCGTGTTACTCGGTCTTTAGGTTTATACGTATGTTTTGTTGATCGTTGTTTGTCCTTTTGTACTTTTTCTTTTGGCCATTGTGTTGTCCGTTCTTCTTCGATATACGAATTCTGATTGCCCCTTTGATATCTTCAAACTCTTCTTTGAACTCTTAACACTTGACAAATATAAATACTCATGAAATGACAAACTGCAATTAATTGATCAAAACTCTATGGAATGTTTGCTACCGTATCGTAACTAGTATTGTCTGTACTTTACAATAGTAATTAACGTGTAATTACAACTGTAAACAAGACATAAGCTGTATCATTATACCCATTATCATATCTAAAATTACTTAACGAACGGAAATGTTTTAGCATTTAAAAATCCAAATAGTAACTCGTATTGTTGAATTAATGATTTTAAACACGAGTTTCAGGAAGTTAAAATAAATAAAACAGTAATTAACGTAGTTAACTTCAACGTGATTGTTAAGATCAAAATTAACGTGTTATTGCAGGAATGATTACAAATATTTCAATATGAACCATATTCATTTCAAATAAACGTTAAAGAATATATAGCGAATAGCGAATCACAAATGGACAATCCAGAGAAACTAGCAACATAGGGTACACAAGTTGAAGACAATCAAAACAAAAACACAACACAATAACGTAAATAAGACATGAGTCCTCATGCAAACAACTGGAGGAAACGACAAAATAGTTCCATGTTTATAATATATGATTTTTGAGTGTATTAGTTTTCTTAACGGGCTTTGAGAATTAGGACTTCAGATCTTTAGTATAACAAGAAATTTTAATTCTCACAAAACACCTCGTCTCATTTTCAGTTTTTGTGGAGGTTTGCTTTATTCGAAGGTTTGCTCCTTTGTTCGATATCTCTTCTGAATTTATGTACTTACGCCTCAAGAAGATAATTGATCAAACAATGAAAACAAAGTCAAAATTTAGACGAAGCAAGAAACCAAACAAACAAAAACAAATCACAGCAAAACAAAAACAAATATGCTACTTTTTATGCAGTTTTTATTATCAATTTCATTTTTACGGAATATCTGTGTCATATATTACCACGGACATATTCGGTTTGTCGAAAAACCATAGAAAGAGTCAAAATCAACACCTCTAACACACAAATAGATGATCGTTTCCTTTCCTGGCTTGGTACTCGCATCTCAGCAAGTTGTCATATGTATAATTTTGTTCTATTAAATATAGTCGATAAATAAGTCACAAATGACCTATAGACATATATGATAAATAAGTCACAAATTACCTATAGACATATATGATAAATAAGTCACAAATGACCTATAGACATATATGATAAATAAGTCACAAATGACCTATAGACATATATGATAAATAAGTCACAAATGACCTATAGACATATATGATAAATAAGTCACAAATTACCTATAGATATATATGATAAATAAGTCACAAATGACCTATAGACATATATGATAAATAAGTCACAAATGACCTATAGACATATATGATTAATAAGTCACAAATTACCTATAGACATATATGATAAATAAGTCACACATGACCTATAGACATATATGATAAATAAGTCACAAATTACCTATAGACATATATGATAAATAAGTCACAAATTACCTATAGACATATATGATAAATAAGTCACACATGACCTATAGACATATATGATAAATAAGTCACAAATTACCTATAGACATATATGATAAATAAGTCACAAATTACCCATAGACATATATGATAAATAAGTCACACATGACCTATAGACATATATGATAAATAAGTCACAAATTACCTATGGACATATATGATAAATAAGTCACAAATTACCTATAGACATATATGATAAATAAGTCACACATGACCTATAGACATATATGATAAATAAGTCACAAATTACCTACAGACATATATGATAAATAAGTCACAAATTACCTATAGACATATATGATAAATAAGTCACACATGACCTATAGACATATATGATAAATAAGTCACAAATTACCTATAGACATATATGATAAATAAGTCACAAATTACCTATAGACATATATGATAAATAAGTCACAAATTACCTATAGACATATATGATAAATAAGTCACAAATGACCTATAGACATATATGATAAATAAGTCACAAATTACCTATAGACATATATGATAAATAAATCACAAATTACCTATAGACATATATGATAAATAAGTCACAAATTACCTATAGACATATATGATAAATAAGTCACAAATTACCTATAGACATATATGATAAATAAGTCACAAATGACCTATAGACATATATGATAAATAAGTCACAAATTACCTATAGGCATATATGATAAATAAGTCACAAATTACCTATACACATATATGATAAATAAGTCACAAATTACCTATACACATGTATGATAAATAAGTCACAAATGACCTATAGACATATATGATAAATAAGTCACAAATTACCTATAGACATATATGATAAATAAGTCACAAATTACCTATAGACATATATGATAAATAAGTCACAAATGACCTATAGACATATATGATAAATAAATCACAAATGACCTATAGACATATATGATAAATAAGTCACAAATTACCTATAGACATATATGATAAATAAGTCACAAATTACCTATAGACATATATGATAAATAAGTCACAAATTACCTATAGACATATATGATTAATAAGTCACAAATGACCTATAGACATATATGATAAATAAGTCACAAATTACCTATAGACATATATGATAAATAAATCACAAATTACCTATAGACATATATGATAATGGTATTATATTTCATATTTGAAACAATGAAGTCATTAAAATTCGCTGAATATCAATTGTCGTAGTTATCCTGGCCACCATAGAAAACCACGATATTGTGTATGTAACCAACTATAAAACACGGAATGTAATAAACAAAACAATTGAAATAGAACACAACATTCTAGCATCTGGAATCGATTTGTATATAAACAGCGTATTTCCCATCCATTCACGAAAAGTTGGTACCTACCAAAGTAACTGGAAACAGTATACGAAACATTAATGTACCAAAATTATTTTACTTACAGCTGTGTCTTTTATTGGTAGCAATATTATGGCGGAGGGGTTGGTGGTAATTCCCTATGTAATGAAAAGCTGTTCATTCGACACCTAGAATAAGCGATTCAATACTCCAAAATGTTAAGTGGTGAAATCACAGAATGCTAACGTTTACTTCACCCCGCCCCCATCATAAACATAGCAGAATATTGAGATTTTGCTTTAATTGCCCATGAAACAAACGAGGGTGTTAATTACCTATATACTGGTGTGAGTGTGATATACGGAGGAATCAATAGAACGATTATCAGGATAAATACAGAACAGTACAGTATTACATTTCTACTAAAAACTCCATCAATTTCTCATTAATTGGAAAAATTCACATCAATTTGTTGCGATTAAATTCAATAAATGCATCGTTGATGATGTTTCATTTTGCTATACAGACTTGTCTATTGCCACTTGTTAGTATATGATGTAAAATATAACAACCAGGCACTACTTACAAAAAACATATTGACGATTAATGAATGGTTTTCATGTATTTTTGCAAATAAACGTTAGAGAATACCGAGGTGGCAATAAAAAACGGACAATCCAGAGAAACTGGCTACATAGGGTAGAAAAGACGAAGAAAAATAAAACAAAAACACAGTACAACATGTGTCGTGCACCATTATACGCAAACACACACAAATAACGCAAATAAGACATGCGTCCTCCCACAAACAACTGGAGGTAAAGGCGAACCAGTTTAATCCCGCTTTATCAAGATAGGAAAACTAGTGGTCATGTACATCTGTATTAAAGGTATATATTTTGCCTGTTTCAATGATTTTCCAAATTCGATTTTGAAACTGTTTTACAGTGGTGATTTTGTTTTGTTTTTCATTTTTCTCAAAAATCTCAGATTTCAGATGTACTGAGATGGTAACATAACAATAAATTGCCTCCCTCAGGAGAGGCCATCCTTCTTCTAATGTCACTGTCATTGATCTTATAAGATGTAGATTACTGTACATGACAATTATTTCATAAAGATTTAACTTGAACAGTCTTTTCTAAGACAGGAAACATCTTATTATAAATGTATTTTCTGTTGCTTTTTTAAGTTGTTTTAACTCATGGCGAATTAGTTAAAATACAACACAGTACTTAGGAACCGAGAGGGTACGTATTAAGACCACATGTATTGTGGGTTCAGCTTAGGTTTCTATGTTGCTCAAGGCTGTCCTGTATTCATTTGTTAATAATGTATCATTTCACATCACTTTCATTCTAGTGAGAATTAATTTTACCATTTAAAACGCTCCTGTTGTAGTCATACAAATCTCCCGTGGGCAGTCATCTCGGCGTAGTTATTTCTATATTTTGAAGATATATATGGCAATGTAACTTTATATTACACAACTGACCAAAGTTTCTATATTAGTCTTATACGGAACAGTAGCTACAATAAACTCATCAGAAACTTATTTTGATTCATAAGCCGATAAATCTATCAGAATGGTCTCTCAACACAAATCAACAACTTTTATCACATACAATGTACATTGTATAGAGAAGATGTTGTATCGATTAAGAATTAAAATATGCTTACTGTGGCAAATTACAACTATTTAAAGAAAACATTACACGACAATAAAATAATTCCGTCATGAATTGTTTAATGACATCGCTCTTGTTCAAGAAGATGAAATACGTACAGTTATTTTTAACGTTTATTTAGGTTTTGCTTGTCTCGCCCTACCAATTGTTGGAAAGAGAGATTAAAAAAAAGTAATTTCTGGACGAAAGTAACTTAAGCAAAAAGATATTTCAGGTTCTTCAATTTTGGGAAGAAATTTCAATATCGAATTTGTTTTCATGCCCTTTAGAAAGATCATATTTCTGATATCTAGGTAAAACAATTAACAATGTAAATATTCGCTATGGTAATTAATAAAGTGCAACAAGTAAAATCTGGTTGGCCGTAAATAAGGATAATGTGTCTGAGTATAGTGACATGTATCCATGGACTGTTGTTTATATGAACTAATCATGTTGGTCTAGTACAAAGAAGACGCCACCCTCATCATCATCATCTAATCTAAATGTATCTTGTTCACTCCACGACATAGTTGGAAGAAGAGTTTGAATATACCAAAACGGTAATGAGAATCCGTAAATCGAAGAACAGACAATTTGAAAATGTTGTTTCATTGGTGTTAGACAATAATCACTGACACAACTCTCCAGTATTTGTCTTTGGTTACCCACCGGGCCGATATATCTACAACTTTACAACTTGAATAATTCTACTACAGCTTAAAGTGGTGTCCAACACATATTGTGTTGTGTTTTTGTTTTCCTGTTTTTCGTGTGTTGCCAGTTTCTCTGAATTGTCATTTTGTGATTGCTCCTACGGTATTCTCTAGCGTTTATTTATTCTGTTTTATCAAAACATTGATATTGTCCGATAGATTTTCTATACTAATATTAAAAGGAGATTATCAAATATTTTAATTTCCATCTGTCATTTAAACCGATGTGTATAAACATCCCAGTATTGGACAGATGTGAATTAAAAGATTATTTTACTATATGTAAATAACTATAGGCATTAAAAAGAATTGCACTGGATGATGTCAATTTGATTTGATTTTTAATTTAGATTTTTGGTGTTTAACGCCACTTTCAGCAATATTTCAGCTATATCATGGCGACCAGTTTTAGTGGTGGAAGAAGCCGGAGTACCCGAAGAGAACCAGCGGCCATGGGCAAACAACTGGTAAACTTTATCACTTGCGGCTGCAAGTCGAGTGTACCCTTTTTGTAATTTACAAAGCTGGACGCGAACCCACGCCGTATTGGTGATAAGCTTGCATGAGTTGTTAGGTAATCCAACTACCTAACTCATTGAGCCACCCGGGCCCTGATGTCAATTTGAGCAACGCCACTAATTGAATGTAAAATGTGTATGTTAATATGAGGTCACAATGAAGAGGTTAATAATCTAAAATGATTTCTAGATTTGGCGGGGTTAAGCAGGTTAATGAGACACCAACCCTCCCCTATTGATACCCAACCCCTATTGATAACTGGATCTCCAACTACAATGCATATATAAACAAACGATACAAACCTGCTCAGATTCTCTTCCAGTAAAAAAGACCACATACTATCACACAATTTGCAATTTTCCAATCGTTAAGTATTTCTTCAATTGTGACATTTTGCTGTACATGATCTTTGTATTTGGATTCCAGAATTAGCAATAAAATTATAACTTTTTATAGATTTGTAATTTAACGTCAGGACTATGTTTTGACATTATATAGGGATGTTATCGTGTGCTGTCCTTTTAGAATTTATCTTTGAAATAATATAGATATGAAAAATTTAATTAAAATTGATATATTGATATAAAAATCTGAAATGTGTCCTTTGATCATTGTATGATTAATTGACAACATTGAAATGGTATACTTCCTCTAGTACTGGACTTGATATAATAAAGATCAAAACATTTCCGGGTACCAATTACGTAAAAAATTAGGAAAAGGACAAAACAACGATTAACCCAGAATTACACTGTTTGACGCTATAAAGATCAGCATATATATTATATGATTTAATTTGATTGATTTTTGGTGTTTTAACGTCACTTTCAGCAATATTTCAGTTATATCATGGCGACTAATTTTAGAGGTGGAAGAAGCCGGAGTACCCGGAGAGAACCACCAACCATGGGCAAGCAACTGGTAAACTTTATCACTTGCGGCTGCGAGTCGAGTGCACCATTTTTTGTAATTTACAAAGTCGGGCGCGAATCCACGCTGTATTGGTGATATGCTTGTATGAGTTGTTAGATAATCCAACTATCTAACTCATTGAGCCACCCGAGCCCTGATATATATTATATCATTGAGCATTACGTCCGTTTTGCGAATCAGGTAGCTATGTGATAGAGTATTGTATCCAAGAGGGAGTTTGCAAATAAAAACATAGATATCAAATTTTGTGGGCACGACACGTTTCTGGAATAACCGTCATCAGGGACGCTCAAAGCCAAATGACTGGAAAACCAAATAAATTAAAGATAATTGGTAACCTTCTTCAATTAAGGTACAATCCAAGCACACCCGCTGTGAGCTGCAGTCAAATGGCCCTTTTGGTGTAAAGTTTATATGGCTAATATAGATTATCTACCAGATCAAGATCACAATATAGCATATAATGTCGCTAAAGAGATTGACGTTGTATTTACTAATTTATAACGAAGAAGAATATAACAATAAAATTCCGGAGTATATTGCATCACTTCAGGTTTTTATGACAGCCTTTGGTCTTATATTTCATTTTATACTAGATGCATACCCTGAGGTATAGAAATAGGACATTATGTCATCATTTCCGATTACTTGCTACATCCGATAAATTAACAACAGTAGGTTATAAATGGTGACCCGTTGATAGGCAAAATATTTTTTTCATTATCCATGCCCCTTTTTCATTTTGAAAGCAAATACAATTTCATCGGTGCATCCCAGCTCCACCATTTCCCTTAGCTGCTCACTTGACGTCAATCAATCAATCAATCAATCAATCAATCAATCAATCAATATTTTAGTATCTACAGTAAATAAAATCACAGTATATAATCCCTTTACTAGAAAATTTATTTCTTCTTGGAAAACTTGTAGTGAGACTTTAAATTGATTATAAGAATAATAAATAAATATATATAAATATATATATACGGATTCTGATTACCCCTTTGGTATCTTCAAACTCTTCACATAGTTGTAATGCGAGTGTTTTTACAACACTTCATCGATCTATGTTTGTAGTTGATGAACATCGAGGGAATTTACAATGTTGTAATACTTCCCACACAAACATTAAGCACATTATCAACGAAACAACATTCATTTTTATACCAGAAAACCATTTTATGAAGTTATAACATTTTATAAAATGGAAGTTATAAACTGTAAAACTTTATTATCACTACAACGATAATAATTTCAATATCGGAATAACTGCGATGCACAAATATTAAATAGTAGACATGAAAATCGGTTGACAATGTTTGAGGAGGAACGTAGTAAATAGAAATAAGAGAAAACCGAAGAGACAATCGAGACTGGACAAAATAGAAACACTAGTAACATTAGTCACACAAGACATAGGACGAAGACAAAAATAAATAATAAAAACACACATAGAACAAAAGAGATGAGTAACACGAACCCCACCAAAAACCATGGGTGAATCGAGGTGCTCGTGAAGAGTAAGCAGTTCCTGCTTGTTATAAGACACCCGACATGTGATCCATATATTTTGCCACAACTTCAGTTCTTAATCGGGTTGTATTTAGATTTGGTTTGCAACAGTTCCAGATCGAACACAAAAGAAGAAGCTAATATTTGTATTCTCTATATAGTCATATAAAGAAAGAAGGAAACAAGAAAAGTAAAGCGTAGCTCGAGCCCCAAATTGAACTCACTGACCCCGTATATATCGTATTAGGTCACTAAACACACCGTGTAACGAATATATCTTACTGATTACCTTTGAATGAGGGATTTAGATATAACGGCATCAAAACTAATAAATCTATAATTTTTGTGTTGTGAGTAAGTGATCAGGTGCAGTGATCAATATGTGACGTCATCTTTGTTTTGAAAGAAAATGGGCAGATAACTCTACTACTAACCGTGTATTGAATATACACGGTTTCCACGTGTTCATTTTAAACAAATGATATTCCTAGAAGCTTGTAAGAAGCAACATAGTGCTAATTATTGTATTCGGAAGAACTTTTGTTTTACCCCAATTTGCTATATTTAACAACTAAAATATGCTTGAACCAAACATAGCTATTCACCTTCTTCTTTTCAGTGTAAAAAAATGAATGTTTCTTTGTGTGTTTTCTTTATGTAGATTGTGTAAGGAGAGATCTTAATATATGTTGGTATAACTTTCTACCCAGTCCTGTCGTTTATGTACAGTATGATATTATTAAACTAAACTGATCAAATATTATACATACTACAATGGCATGACTTTATAAAGCGATACTATGCTAGTGAAATGAAGAAAATATATCGCTGGCTTGTCCATATTGTGTATGTGATTTCGCTATTTACATGCACAAATGGGTTTACGTTTGAAACACAAGTCAGGACCTGGATTTTCAACATCATATGTCATGGTCCTCTTTGTGTTCAATGACTTGAGGTGAGAGGTGATTGTTCATTTTGTTGATATTGGTGAAATTGTTGATCATCACTGTTTAAATAAAGTTTGTTTTCATAAAATGTAAGCTATGTAACAACCATTATTGCAATAACGACGCTTATTGTTATAGAAAATATCACTACACATACGCTAAGTGATGTCTGTTTACTTGTTATAGATCTAAAAGTGGCTATCATATTATAAAACTGTTAAAAATCAATCCAGATGATAATAACATTGGTCGACATAATTAAAACGCTAATATTTATGTTCTGAGTTCCGTGGTGTGATGTCCGTTACGATTTCCGCATACAAACAATGTTCCGTTCGTTTTTACCTTCGGTTGTTTTTGGGAGGGATCGTATCTTATTTACGTTATTTGTATTTGTTTGTGCATAGTGGTGTCCAACACATATTGTGTTGTGCATATGCTTTGTTTTTCGTCGTTTTGTGCACAGTATGTTGCCATTTCCTCTGGATTGTCCTTTTTGATTGCACCTTCAGTATTCTAACGTTTATTTATATTAGGATATTTTCTTTGTTGTTTGCACTTTTTCTGTTATCTGACATCTACCAGACACAAAACCATGATCTGCCGATGTACAAGTTCTCAGTCGAATGATATGGTCCCCAGTACCATGTGGAAATTAGTTGATCTTTTCGGAATTCAGATTGCCAGCATATTAGCAGAGACAATTTGTCTAGTTATGAGTCTTAAATCGACACAGAAATGAGAGATGGGACAACCGAAGCAACCGCTTTAAACTGCCACTGGAAAGGTGTGTCGAGTTTAGTAGAGACGAACAACTTAGGCATTTGTAGCAACTACCATGCTCATAGTATTTTTTCATAATCTACAATAAAGATTTTTGAAGAGAAGACAGTGGCGTAGGAGCCGGGAGGCAAAGGGGTTGACTTTTTGACGCCAGTTTTTGGTAAATATTTAAGAAAAAGCTGATTTTGGCATGAAAGCAAAACAAAATAATTGTCCAGGTAACCAAGAGGTATAAGGTTATGATTTGAAACAGACCTCTCTTTTTGCTTGACAGTTTGACAACTTGCCCTTTCCCACGTTTGCACCAGTCCTATGACTGCATGGTCCTCTCCAAAAGCGTGCCCCTAATTTGCTGGTCCACTCGTACGCCACTGAAACATCCACAAGCCGTCACCTGAGAAGCTCTTCGGATTGCCCCTGGAGATCTTCACCAAAACTCAGCAGCTATGGCTATGTAGTTCTTATTGTATTGGATAGATTGTCGTGATAGCCGATCGTGTAGTGTCCGCCATGATGCTGTAATATTTCCATCTGAATTTGGATATTGACGTTGCCTTGCATTGCATTGTACAAAATAAGAAACTTTGCAAATTTTACACACCATTCTGTTATTGTAGATTCATACGCCCTTGTGTTATATTTCACACTCTACAATAAATGCTAGAGAATACCGATGGGTTAATCAAAAATGGACAATCCAGAGAAACTGGCAGCATAGGGTACACAAGACGAAGACAAGCAAAGCAAAAACACAACGCAATATGTGTTGGAATTATTCACTCAAAAACACTATTATTTTTATCTGAACTAGTTTTTAACCCAAACTGCATTGTTTTTGCTAAAGTCCGATTTTATTTATTTAGCCAAACGCATATAGATTTTGCTTGTGTCAGATGAAAGTTCTACATTAATGGAAACAAATATGATTAGTTCGCATTGTATTTGTGCAAAATATTCTGGAACAGAAGAAACTTGCAGTTCCGGAACACCTGGTCTTATTTTATCAATTTATACTGTGCGTTTTTCCTTCTCCATGGCATTATTGTGTTTGTGACTATATATAAGGAGAGGACGTCATGTAAATTGAAATAACTGTTTACTCGTTCGGAGCAACTGAGTTCACTCCCGAAATTTAGTTTTTTTAGTAGGCTTCGTGTTGTTCAATCTTTAAATTTCAGTGCTTTTTAGATAATTGTTTATGCTTTTTGCTTCTTTAATTTACGGCTTCTGATTACCACTTTGGTATATTCAATCTTTTGGTCTTTGCGTTGTCTGGCCTTCGGTTTATTGCTTCTATTACCACCTAGCTATATTCCATATTTTCGGCCATTGCGTTGTGTGTCCTTCTTTGATTTACGGCTTCTGATTACCCCTTTGGTATATTCAATCTTTTGGTCTTTGTGTTGTCTGACCTTCGGTGTACGGCTTCTATACCACTTTGGTACATTCCATATTTTCGGCCATTGTGTTGTGAGTCCTTCTTTGAATTACGGCTTCTGATTAGCCCTTTGGTATATTTAATCTTTTGGTCTTTGTGTTGTCTGGCCTTCACTTTACGGCTTCTATTACCACTTTGGTATATTCCATATTTTCGGCCATTGTGTTGTGTGTTCTTCTTTGATTTACGGTTTCGGATTACCCCTTTTGTGTCTTCAATCTTTACCTTGTCAGCATGCATGGAATCGTCTTACTTTGTAGATATGTAAACAAATCGACTACATTGGAATTGCAACAACAGCATAATAGATTCATCCTACTGAGTGAATAAATCGTTTTAAACGATCACATAATTAATTTGTTCAGTGAGGTACATTACCGATAATACCATACTTAAGTCACTCATAATTATTTTCAAAATGCCATTATTTGCCTGGGATAATTTGTGTATTAGTGTCAATATGCTGTTTTATATTTGTTTAACAATTAAATACATATAGAATAATGACATTATTGAAGACCGAGACAGACATTATAACTGGCATCCCAACGAGTTCGATAGGACAAGCTGCGATGCTAGTATTAATGTATGTTGATACCTTCAAAACTGACGTTGCTGTTTCTAGCGACAGTAGGCGTCATAATATGACGTCAGACTGATGTTATTGACTAAGTTGATACTGACAATAATACTCAGGAAAAAATATCCAATTTACCGATAAATTATGTTATAGATATTGCTGTAAATAAACATTAGAGAATACTGAGGGAGTAATCAAGAATGGACAATCTAAAGAAACTGGCAACATGGAGTACACAAGACGAAAAAAAAACAAAAAAAACAAAACCTCAACACAATATGTGTTGGGCAACACTATTCACAAACAAACACAAATAAAGTAATTAAGACATGATCCCTCTTACCAAAAAACAAATGGAGTAAAGACGAATCGAACATCGTAACATAACGTTTATTGTTCTATTTTGATCTTTCTTGTATCTAATTAAAATGAAATGTAATAACACAACAAGTTTAATGTGAAAAACACTTGGATGACCACATCATTTCACTAAGAGGGGAGGTTTGGGCCTAAAGAATTAGTTTAACCCCGTCATTTTTTCCTATTGGAATATCTGTACCAAGACAGGTAAGTGAGCGGTCATGTATCTGTGTTTTAAGGTTATCGACTTTGCTTCTTTCTACGAATGTGATATTTGATTAAAGTTAGAACTGTTCCGACAGTGTGGTTCTTTTTTCTTCTTCCATTTTATCTTTACATATTTAACAATAATACATGTATTAAGACTTAGTTAAGAAAAATATAAAATAAAATTAGTAAAAAAAGGAATAACAAAATAACAACATGGAATATTACTTGAAAGAGACACATCTGTATGAAATTCGGTACAGGTGAATCGATTCACCTTAACCGTTCCTTACTTAGGTCCTTTGTTTTATTGATCCCCAAAAGTTTTAAATTATTTGACTCCAATATTTCGATATTGAGGGTACCTGCTGAAAGTTATTCCAGAAACACGTCGTGTGCACTAAATTTGATATCTATGTTTTTATTACTCGTGGATGTTTACAATACACAGGAGAAATTGATATATGTGTTATATTAGATGGATTGTAATGTATTGTTTTAGTATGTCTATAAGAACTAGTCCAATTCAAGAGAGTAACCTGCAATGATATACCACAACCAATACATGTTCATGCAATTTTTCCTTTACACATGAAAGCTAGTCAATATCAATTACAATAAAAACGTACAACAGACGTCACAATTTGACCAAAGAGGAACAGGTGGTCGATTCGACTTCTGACCGCACACATAACACCAGTAACGTGTATTCGTCCCCCATTTTCCATTTCAAGTGATAAGTTTTTCAGACACCTACCCGTGGCTGTAGTTACACCGGTTATTTCGTTATTGCTAGCTTGCCTCCCTCATTAAATATGGTAGTCATGATAAATCTCAAATAATTACCCAGTGTGACCATATACATACATACATACGCTATATATAAAGCATTACGAGACGATACAATGCCATATTAAACGTATTATCTCTATACATCATGCTTAGAAAAGGTTTGTTAATACCAAAGAGGTAATCAGAAGCCATAAATAGACAACGGACAGAAAATACAATAATAAAATAAAACCACTACACATAAGCCGAATGTTTGTATTGACTAAATGATTGACAAATATTGTTTCTATATCAGTGTTATATCTTGCTTGTAAATGGGGTGATTTTCTAACAATCACTTTTATTAATTTCCTCAATGTTCTCTGTGTAAGTGTCTGAGTTGTAATGTTCCATCACAGTTCGTGATAAACCTTACAATATTTCAAATTAAGTATCTCTTCATATTAGGTACAATGTATTGTCATCTATGTAAATCTAGACCAAAGTCTATGGCTTCAATACATTAAATCTAGCTTAATGCACATTAACTGGATAATTGATACGCTTTCAATGCCACTTATTAAACATCAAAATTAATTTAAACAAATGTCACATCAAGTCCTATGTCAATATGCTTTGGATGATCCTAATTGAGAAAATATACAATGTAATACATTACTTAGCTTCATGTCATGACTACCCCACTATAGTAATAGTTAATGTTAATATATGATCAGATACAGTATAATACATTAATGAGCTTCATGTCATTGCTACTCTACCATAGTAATAGTTAATGTTAGTATATCAACCATTAGATAAAACAAGGATGGATCTAGTAACCAGAATGGACGATAAAACAATAATGAAATGCATCTAGAAAAGAGGTTTAACTATTGGATAATACAGAGATGACTATAGCAGAGATGGTTAACGATTGGCTAATAGTGAGATGAACATATTTAGTAGACAGGATCTACCATAAAATATAATCAACAATTGGATAATATTATGCTGAACAGTAGAAAGCTTGGTCTATGAATGGATAAAACCATCTAAACATCAAAATCATCGATTAACCAATACTGTAATGACCATCGTTACCAGTGTGTATGTACAATGCAATGATAAATTTTGTAGAGAACTTCATAAGTCTTTGCTTAACTTGTGTCTAATCCGTTTTGTGTACTTAATTGGCAAATAAAATATGCTTAAACTGGTGATAAATTTGTCCATGAAACCCTCTAATTCTGGACTCCCAATGATGCACCTGTAGAGGAATACCAGTGATTCTCGACAATACATTGCTACTTATTGATGTATGGGTATTGAACACCACTTTTAGCAGTATGTCAATTGTATCCCGACGGTAACAGAATTACCCTAATAAAATCGCTGACCTACGCTCTATAAGTTCATGATAAATGAAATCAAAATACCGTCGAAACAGTTCTAAAAATCCAATGCGAAAATCAAAGAAGGAGACAAGATCAATACCCATAACACACATATTCATGACCGTACATTTTCCTGACTTGGTGCAAGCACTTCAATAAAAAGTGGCGGGCTTAAGATATTACTATGGGACAAAACCTGCTATCTACGTTTAATGATGCGGTTATGCAAGAGATTTTCAAATGACAAATTATATTACATACCGTTGTACTGAGTACTCCTTACAAAATGGCTTTTCCATATTTAGTTTAAGGCTCATGCACGATCGTACATAAACCTTGAAATGCGATGGTAAAATCATCAGTTTATTCTTGGTAATAATTTTCTGTTTCAATGAATTTTCCGGTTTAAATATTAACATTTTAGAGCTTCTTAACTCTATTTTCTCTGGATTGTCCATTTTTGATTGCCCCTTCGGTATTCTCTAACGTTTACTTAAACAAGATTATTCAAATTCAATTTTAATAGTGTTACAATACCAATTATTAACATGTAGAACGTAATGTCGTGTACAGATTTAGTCTTAAATCTAATAATAGACTAATAAACCTACATACCGGTATAGAACATGACTGGGAGAATATAATTTTGAAAAAATAATTTTTCATTAAATAATTCGGGTTGATAGCTTTATAAGAACACTCACACTCAATTACAGTAGATGATCGTACTGAGTTGCTTTTGGGTTAGAAATATAATAGGGGCTGTCGTGGTCGTGATCGTATGTAGTTGGATTTCTAACTACCTGTGTAATCAGTGCATATCACTACTAACGTTGTGAATTCGAACTCCATTCATGGCGAGGTGTTCTCGATGCAGCATAATGCGATGAAGTTTGTAAGTGACTTGCGACAGGTCGGTGGTTTTCTCCGGTGTACTGCGGTTTCCTCCGCCAATAAAACTGACCACCACGATATAGCTGAAATATTGTTGAAAGTTGAGTTAAACACCATAACCCTAGCCAGAAAGGGACTATGTGGGTATGTTTGTATTGTATTTATTGCTATGTATGTTTTATGTGTGCAATAATTAACCAGTCACGACTATAGATACAAGTTTATACAGCACTGAAAATTTTACGAATTGCTTTTCTCGGAAATTACATATAGGATTCGGTTTCTTTGATATTTTATCACTTCCCCCAAATAAACTTTCCAGCAATATGATAGCTGCTGGAATGTTGCTACATACACGAAATGTATTTTGTAGGACAAAAGTGGCAAAACGATAACAATAAAAGAGGTATGAAGTACAACGTAAAATAGTTAATATATGCCCTATGCAGAATTCGTTCTGAAGTAGAGGCGCTGTTTCTTTACTTTAATTTGTGTCTACGTGTAAAAGTGAATAATCTCCCATGTTAATTGACATTCATATCCTTTTTACTAACATCCGGTATAATGATAAGATCATCATAACAGGTAAGACGTATATTCTCAAATAAAACATGAATGAAATCACGTACAACGAAACTATTCTTATCTCGGATGATAAGACATACTTCCTACATTTAACGTAAACTATATGACTGAATAGAAATGCTGCTTGATCAGTCTTTGTTGTAATTACTGTTATAATTAAAAACTGACGTAGTCATGGCGCTCGGACACAAATGCTTGAATACATTTGAACAATTAATTCTGTTACAATTGCAAATTACAAAAAAAAATAGGACTTTTTAATAGTAGTTGTCCAATAATGGAATCAATAAACTTCTACATGACCGCATCATTTCACTACAAGAGGAGGTTTTGGCCCATATTACTAGCTTAACCCCGCCACTTTTTATTGAAGTGACTGTACTAAACCAGGGAAGGGAGTGGTTATGCACATGTGTCTTAGGATTATCGATAATGCCTCTTTTTACGATTTTTCTATTGGATTTTAAAACTGTTCCGACAGTGTGTTATTTTTTTTTTTTCAATGTTTTCATTTTAAAATCTGAACTTATTTCCTATCGTTGATTTCTCAGATAATAAATCTATTTCACTCACAAAAAATAAGTCCATATAAATGTTGTTGATTTCTAATTTTACAAAAAAAAAATCAAAAAAAATCCACGACATCGAGGCCTTGACTTTCAAAGAAATTGAAATTAATTATCATTTCATCTCTTTAATCACTCTTGTTTTCACAATTTAATGAAATTCATTTCGTACGAGACTCAGCACCAATTATAGCAATCACAAATAATCTTATGATCTATAAAGTCATTAGAAATGTTTTGGTATCGAGAAGACCCCTGTAGTATGTTATTATTATAATATGCTGTATATGTACAATTTACTGACTTATCAAGTTTTGCCATCAAATATTACATTCATTGTTCGCTAAGTGCATTTTAAAATCTATGATATACTGGAGCTTGTGGTACATATCATGATTTCATTAATAGAAGAGGTAGGTGATCTTAGCAAGGAAACTACTAAACGCAGGATTCCTAGCACATGCTTATGTTGAAAGTTTTTCGCGCGCAACTATTACTTGGTTAACAAATGACGACGGATATGTTCCACTTGAAGTAATCACACCGGTTTCAGAGGTGTTGTTCTCAACAGTGGAAAAGCTTACAACTTAGGATAGAAGAAACAAACAATAGACACACATATTATTAATAAATACTGAGTAAGAATTATCCGCAAGCTTAATTTCCAGTTAACCATATTGCTTCTATGTGGCCGGTGTTATTATATGAACGTTAGAGAACACCGAAAGGGCAATAATAAAATGGAAAACCCAAAGAAACTGGCAACTGCTTGCCCTTTGTGAGTTCACCCCCAGTTTTTAGTGGGTCTGTCCCTTTCAGAATTTTGTGTTGTGTATTTTGCTTTGCTTGTCTTCGTTCTGCGTCTTGTGCACTCAATGTTGCCAGTGTCTCAGGTTTGCCCATTTTGATTGCCCCTTCCGTTTTCTCTAACGTTTATTTATTGTGTCCCTTTCGTTTTCTCTAACGTTTATTTATTGTGTTTTATCAAAGAACCAATATAAACGTGAGCTGAATCTGCTTTGTTACTGGTATGTATAGCCTAATGCAGTTAAATGTATGTACAGGTACTAACATGTATGCATCGTTAAATGGATAGGAATTCGTGTTGTTCAATCTCAACTTCAATCTCTGGTATGCTTGCCGTGAATTGTATTAACCATTGGAAATGCGATGCTGTGAATCCATAGTTACACATGATTTGTTGTTGTTATGACTTTAGTTTTAAAAATATGTTCTTTATGTATAATTTGATCAATATGTTAGTATAGTGTCCGTCATGGCCGCGATATACAGTCAAACCTGCACAAGCGGTCACCCCTATTAAGCAATCACCTGCATTGAAAGGTCACCTTTTTCTTGTCATGTCATAGAAAATTTCATATGATTTGAACCTGTTTTAAGAGGTCACTTCTCTTATAAGGTCATTTTTTCTTTGTTCCAAAGGTGACCTCTTAATACAGGTTTGACTGTAGTATGGTCGTTTTATGTACATCTATTTATACGATTAGTGCATATCAACACTAACTATGTCAGTTTGATCAACATCTGGGGTGTGCTCGATACTAATTTATTGATAGGGTTTGTCAGTGTTTATAAGGAATATGTGACCTTTACAGATTTGGCCTATCCTATTTAGGCCCATTGGTTTATTGCTCACAAGACCTTAAATTATTTGGCATTCCAATATTTCTATATCGAGCGTACCTGATGAAGGTTATTCCAGAAACTCGTCGTGTGCTCTACAATTGGTACAGGTCTACGTTTTTATTTTAATATTCAAGACAGCACCCTAAACGCCATCAAGCATAGATTAGAGTTTTACAAACCTATCCTTCACCATTCAATATTCTAGAGATGTTTTCTCACGGACAGAATATATTTCGTGATTATCGGTTTCTTTCCCACAAAGTATATGGAAGAATTATTTTCTAAATACATTAAAGGAAAGGGTAGAATCTATACTTATCATTCGTCAGTTAAATAAAATTCATGAACATGAAATGTACTTTTATTAAAAGTGCATATGACTTCATAATATGTGTTTCTTTGAAGATGTGCAACTGTATTAAAATATAGAAAAAAACTAAAAAAAAATCGATTGCTTTGAGAGTAGTTACATGTAACTACTTAAAGAATGGTAAGATGAGAATACAATATTTTTAATTTGTTCATACCAAGAATCGAATTCCTATAAATCGAAATATATGTCAGTACGAGATATAATAACATAAAACAATATTTTTACTTCACGTAGACAAAAATTAATAGATAACAATATAAATTACATCATTAATTATTAAAACAATATTTACAGAAAACACTGTTACAGAAACAACGCTTATAACCTCAATGTAATTAATTTCCGTAACGATTTTGTCAAGAGTCATCAAAGAAGACAATACCGCCAAAGTATTAGTCGATTGAGACTTTGTCGTAAAATAATTGTTTTTGAATGGATGTTAGAGAATTGTATCAATATTGCTAAGTGGATACAAGATATACATTATTGGTTTATTGGATAATTTTACAATCAGGTAGATAGTTTTCAATTTGGAATATTGGATCATCCTATAGGTTTCGAGTGTCTCGAATTCAAACAGTGAAGAGGATGACAAGTGTCCGATTTTATCAGCAGGGAGAAGTTATTAGACTGCCTCGAAAGTAAATGACAACAATATATATATATATACGTCTGAAAATTAAACCAAACAGTGTTAGAATTAGATCTTTGAGCTGACAAATATTTGTTCTTCCCTCGACGGGATTTGAACTCACACCATTGATACACTGCAGCAACAATCGCTTAGCCTTATGTACAGCGCTCTAGACCACTCGGCCACATCCGCTATTTAAAAATATAGCTTCAATAGTCGAAGTGTTACCTTGTCTCGTAGGGAAAATCTAGAGATAGACATAAGACATGTGTTTAAGCGTGTGTAGATGGTACATATATACTTAATATTATAATTTGACAGCAATCTAACTCAGCAATTTTTAATATATTGTATAGGATGACGAAGAATTTATATATATATATTTATCCTGCAATTGGGTATTCTTTGTCATAATAAATGGGTTGAAATAAACTGTTGCTTTATTATGACAGTGTCATAATAAAACTTTTCACATTAGCCTAATAAAGCTATTAAGCCACACCCCTGTCATAATAACACTTTTCACATAACCTAATAAAGCTATTAATCCATACCCCTGTCATGATAACACTTTTCACATTAGCCTAATAAAGCTATTAAGCCACGCTCCTTACCGGAACTACTATTGAGGTTTCAATGGGGGTTCCGTTATCATTTTTTTATCACTAAAAAATTTGTTTTGCAAATTTTATTGCAGGATAAATACAATATGGGTGTATTGACGGTAAATATATAATTTATGTGGCTCGGCACGATACGGACGGAAAGACTCGATAAATCTCGTCTTTCCCCCGTTTCTAAGCTTCGCCACATCAATTCTATATTTACCGTCAATACAGTAATATTGCATATATATACCAAAGGAGTCATCAGAAGCCGTAAATCGAATATATATATTGTCACATTTCAGCTATCCTGTTTGGTTTTATTACTCCCGAACTTTAGATTATTTGACTTTCCAATCTTTCGACCTGATGAATGTTATACCAGACTCTCGTTGTGAGCACTAACATTAATATCTACGTTTTCATTATTCTAAATTTAGAAAAAATTGAAGATATCAAAAGCCATAAATCGAAGAAGTGCATCAATACGGTAGGAAAAGGACAAACAATGGCTTATAAGATAACTGCACAAAAACTAAAGATTGAGCTAGCCTCTTAGCACTGGTTAGAATACTGATTTCGAGTGCGGCAAATCGTGAGTTTCGTCCACGATCGGGGAAAACCAAAGACTATGAGAACAGTTTGAACATACCAAAGAGGCAATCAGAAGGCGTAAATCGAAGAAGGGCGGAAAGAAAAAGGAAAAACAAAGATCTAAAAAAAACAACTTACAAAACCAAAGATTTATCAGTATGAACTCCACAAAGAACCGGGATGAAAATGGTATTTGCTTATTATGAGTTAAGCACGCACTATTCAGCAGTAAGAGGCAGGACAATGTGACATAATGTGCATTTGGGCACGAGTTTAATGGATTGATAGAAATATAATTTATGTAATTTGAATAATGTTAATAATTGCTTCAATTTGTCCTTAATTGTCAGACCCAATACTTTCTCGCTTATCTGCAGAGTTGGGAAAAGAAATGATCAAGCCCGATAAATCAATTACCATATTAAGTGTTATAAATGCTATCAGTGCAGAAACTGTCAGAATTGTAATATTGGCAATGACGGCATTCATCTGAAGTACACATGTATTATATATCATATACAATCAAACCTGTCTTAAGTGACCTTCCACGGGAACAATGAAAGAGGGTCATATAAGACAGGTGGTCACTAAATATAGGATTACTTAATATGAAATGCATCGTGAAGAAAAATTAAAATTAAGGTCACATATTACAATATATTGCTTAATAGATGGGGTCAGGAAACGAGGTTTGACTGTATGTCTGGAAAAACACAGGTGTTGTACGTATATCATTTGAAGAACAATCTACGTGACATGAAACACACTTATTGTTGAAGTTATGTGTTTTACATAGCGTTTATGTTCGAATGATCTCGGGCGCTTTGGATAATACAAGACGATGCATGTCAACATGTTTGTTTCATCAGTGAGGGCTTGAATCGCAATGACAAGAGAGAGAATATCTGTCAGCAATATAATGATAGGGTTAATTTTACCATGTATATATAAAAGACATTATATACTGATGCCTCGCACATCTAGTAGAATAATTAGCATACGTTTGACACATTGTGAGAACCATCACACACAAATACCATAGAGACACATGAGCAAATAAACGTTAGAGAATACCAAAGGGACAATCAAGAAAGGACAAACCAGAGACACTGGCAACATTGTGTACACAAGACAAGGGACGAAGACAAACAAAACAAAAAACACAACACAGAAAACTACAAAGATAAGCAACACGGACCCCAGCGAAACCGGGGGTGAACTATGTCACCTGCGAAGGCCAAGGATGTTTTCTTGTTTTTGGAGCATGTCTATAGATTAGTCTTACTACCATGACAACAAATGTATCTAATGGGTGTGTGGGTCACGAGAGTCTTGAGATTCTAGAAAAGGGTCGTAGCCAAATATGTGGGTAAGCTTTTAGGGTGAAAAAACATTTCCAAAGTGAACTTAGATTAAACTATGTCTTGGCGTTCGTTAAATTTGTTTTTTGTTAAATGACTTGTGTATTCATTACATATATAATGAATTAAAAATAAAATTAAAAAAGGCGTCTTTTATAATGATAATTTGGGATAGACCGTGACTGGAAGATCATAATATGCTTGCTCGAGATTTTTGTAATTTTAAACACAATCATACCGTTTAGCAGAGTGTACCATTTAAAAATAGATCAAACAAAATGTACTTTTCAAATATACTTCAAAGAAACCGATATTAATATACTGTGTGTATGATTGATGTTAATTAAATTCTTTTCACTCTCGTTTCCTTTAGTTAAATAATATTATATTGGGAATAAATAATAGGATAGGACAGCAAGAAAAGTGTGAAGAAATAAAAGGAGTACTGTACTGCTCCTTATAGAATGCTTCTTATAAAGTATTTCAACAAATATTGTATGGTTCTTACTGCTTTCACGATATAAGGGGTCAATGAAAAGTTTGAAGTTACGAAAGGTTAATAAGAAGACGTATATCAAAGAAGAACAAACAATACAGTGGCGAGAAGAAAAAAAGACAAGCAATGGTCTACAAAACAATTTGCGTTTGATTGTTCAACCGTAAAACCGTGGTATAAATGATTTGTAACATGCAATATCACATCTAGATCGTTGATTATTGCACGGCTCTCTGAGCGTAATAAAACGACATCCCAAATTTAAAGCGTGCAAGCATCTGCGTGTATTATTTCATAGTTCTTAGCTGTTGCTTACATTCTAGTATAAAAATATCAAAGGAAAATAATGCATTCATGTTGCACAGTTTGCATACTGTTGAAGATGATACAGAACTGTCATTCAGTCCTGGTGAATCAATGATGTATAAAATTGAATCGAATTTATAATTGTATGCCAAGGATAGATTATTTTAAAAGAAACAAAAAAGTGCCTGGAGTTACAAACTTGGAAGGAAAACATGCTAATCGATTTCATAAATATACACTTATTTTTCAGAATACAATTAAGAGAAGTTTGAAGATACCAAAGGGGTAATTAGAAGATGTAAAGCTAGGAAGAACAGACAACACAATGACTAAAAGATACCAAAGGGGTAATCAGAAGATGTCAAATTAAGAAGAACAGACAACACAATGACCAAAAGAAAAAGATACCAAAGGGGTTATCAGAAGATGTAAAGCAAAGAAGAACAGACAACACAATGACTAAAAGTAAAAGATAACAAAGGGGTAATCAGAAGCTGTAAAGCTATGAAGAACAGACAACACAATGACTAAAAGAAAATGATACCAAAGGGGTAATCAGAAGCTGTAAAGCTAAGAAGAACAGACAACACAATGACTAAAAGAAAACGATAACAAAGGGGTAATCAGAAGTGTAAAGCCAAGAAGAACAGACAACACAATGACTAAAAGAAAAAGATACCAAAGGGGTAATCAGAAGATGTACAGCTAAGAAGAACAAACAACACCATGACTAAAAGAAAAAGATACCAAAGGGGTAATCAGAAGATGTAAAGCTAAGAAGAACAGACAACACAATGACTAAAAGAAAAAGATAACAAAGGGGTAATCAGAAGATGTACAGCTAAGAAGAACAAACAACACCATGACTAAAAGAAAAAGATACCAAAGGGGTAATCAGAAGATGTAAAGCTAAGAAGAACAGACAACACAATGACTAAAAGAAAAAGATAACAAAGGGGTAATCAGAAGATGTCAAATTAAGAAGAACAGACAACACAATGACTAAAAGAAAAAGATACCAAAGGGGTAATCAGAAGATGTACAGCTAAGAAGAACAAACAACACCATGACTAAAAGAAAAAGATACCAAAGGGGTAATCAGAAGATGTAAAGCTAAGAAGAACAGACAACACCATGACTGAAAGATACCAAAGGGGTAATCAAAAGATATAAAGCTAAGAAGAACAGAAAACACAATGACTAAAAGAAAAAGATACCAAAGGGGTAATCAGAAGCTGTACAGCTAAGAAGAACAGACAACACAATGACTAAAAGAAAATGATACCAAAGGGGTAATCAGAAGCTGTACAGCTAAGAAGAACAGACAACACAATGACTAAAAGAAAAAGATACCAAAGGGGTAATCAGAAGCTGTAAAGCTATGAAGAACAGACAACACCATGACCAAAAGATACCAAAGGGGTAATCAGAAGATATAAAGCTAAGAAGAACAGACAACACAATGACTAAAAGAAAAAGATACCAAAGGGGTAATCAGAAGCTGTACAGCTAAGAAGAACAAACGACACCATGACTAAAAGAAAAAGATAACAAAGGGGTAATCAGAAGATGTAAAGCTAAGAAGAACAGACAACACC
Organism: Bathymodiolus septemdierum; assembly: GCA_963383655.1. Classification (NCBI taxonomy): domain Eukaryota; kingdom Metazoa; phylum Mollusca; class Bivalvia; order Mytilida; family Modiolidae; genus Bathymodiolus; species Bathymodiolus septemdierum. The sequence continues at coordinate 29,346,995 of OY726528.1, read as the reverse complement.
ATGACCAAAAGATACCAAAGGGGTAATCAGAAGCTGTACAGCTAAGAAGAACAGACAACACAATGACTAAAAGAAAAAGATACCAAAGGGGTAATCAGAAGATGTAAAGCTAAGAAGAACAAACACCACCATGACTAAAAGAAAAAGATACCAAAGGGGTAATCAGAAGCTGTAAAGCTAAGAAGAACAAACACCACCATGACTAAAAGAAAAAGATAACAAAGGGGTAATCAGAAGATGTAAAGCTAAGAAGAACAGACAACACCATGACCAAAAGATACCAAAGGGGTAATCAGAAGCTGTACAGCTAAGAAGAACAGACAACACAATGACTAAAAGAAAAAGATACCAAAGGGGTAATCAGAAGCTGTAAAGCTAAGAAGAACAAACACCACCATGACTAAAAGAAAAAGATAACAAAGGGGTAATCAGAAGCTGTACAGCTAAGAAGAATAGACAACACAATGACTAAAAGAAAAAGATATCAAAGGGGTAATCAGAAGTGTAAAGCCAAGAAGAACAGACAACACAATGACTAAAAGAAAAAGATAACAAAGGGGTAATCAGAAGATGTAAAGCTAAGAAGAACAGACAACACAATGACTAAAAGAAAATGATACCAAAGGGGTAATCAGAAGATGTAAAGCTAAGAAGAACAGACAACACAATGACTAAAAGAAAAAGATAACAAAGGGGTAATCAGAAGATGTCAAATTAAGAAGAACAGACAACACAATGACTAAAAGAAAAAGATACCAAAGGGGTAATCAGAAGATGTACAGCTAAGAAGAACAAACAACACCATGACTAAAAGAAAAAGATACCAAAGGGGTAATCAGAAGATGTAAAGCTAAGAAGAACAGACAACACCATGACTGAAAGATACCAAAGGGGTAATCAAAAGATATAAAGCTAAGAAGAACAGAAAACACAATGACTAAAAGAAAAAGATACCAAAGGGGTAATCAGAAGCTGTACAGCTAAGAAGAACAGACAACACAATGACTAAAAGAAAATGATACCAAAGGGGTAATCAGAAGCTGTACAGCTAAGAAGAACAGACAACACAATGACTAAAAGAAAAAGATACCAAAGGGGTAATCAGAAGCTGTAAAGCTATGAAGAACAGACAACACCATGACCAAAAGATACCAAAGGGGTAATCAGAAGATATAAAGCTAAGAAGAACAGACAACACAATGACTAAAAGAAAAAGATACCAAAGGGGTAATCAGAAGATGTACAGCTAAGAAGAACAGACAACACAATGACTAAAAGAAAAAGATAACAAAGGGGTAATCAGAAGATGTACAGCTAAGAAGAACAAACAACACCATGACTAAAAGAAAAAGATACCAAAGGGGTAATCAGAAGATGTAAAGCTAAGAAGAACAGACAACACAATGACTAAAAGAAAAAGATACCAAAGGGGTAATCAGAAGCTGTACAGCTAAGAAGAACAAACGACACCATGACTAAAAGAAAAAGATACCAAAGGGGTAATCAGAAGATGTAAAGCTAAGAAGAACAGACAACACCATGACCAAAAGATACCAAAGGGGTAATCAGAAGCTGTACAGCTAAGAAAAACAGACAACACAATGACTAAAAGAAAAAGATACCAAAGGGGTAATCAGAAGATGTAAAGCTAAGAAGAACAAACACCACCATGACTAAAAGAAAAAGATACCAAAGGGGTAATCAGAAGCTGTAAAGCTAAGAAGAACAAACACCACCATGACTAAAAGAAAAAGATAACAAAGGGGTAATCAGAAGATGTAAAGCTAAGAAGAACAGACAACACCATGACCAAAAGATACCAAAGGGGTAATCAGAAGCTGTACAGCTAAGAAGAACAGACAACACAATGACTAAAAGAAAAAGATACCAAAGGGGTAATCAGAAACTGTAAAGCTAAGAAGAACAAACACCACCATGACTAAAAGAAAAAGATACCAAAGGGGTAATCAGAAGCTGTACAGCTAAGAAGAACAAACGACACCATGACTAAAAGAAAAAGATAACAAAGGGGTAATCAGAAGATGTAAAGCTAAGAAGAACAGACAACACCATGACCAAAAGATACCAAAGGGGTAATCAGAAGCTGTACAGCTAAGAAGAACAGACAACACAATGACTAAAAGAAAAAGATACCAAAGGGGTAATCAGAAGATGTAAAGCTAAGAAGAACAAACACCACCATGACTAAAAGAAAAAGATACCAAAGGGGTAATCAGAAGCTGTAAAGCTAAGAAGAACAAACACCACCATGACTAAAAGAAAAAGATAACAAAGGGGTAATCAGAAGATGTAAAGCTAAGAAGAACAGACAACACCATGACCAAAAGATACCAAAGGGGTAATCAGAAGCTGTACAGCTAAGAAGAACAGACAACACAATGACTAAAAGAAAAAGATACCAAAGGGGTAATCAGAAGCTGTAAAGCTAAGAAGAACAAACACCACCATGACTAAAAGAAAAAGATAACAAAGGGGTAATCAGAAGCTGTACAGCTAAGAAGAACAGACAACACAATGACTAAAAGAAAAAGATATCAAAGGGGCAATCAGAAGTGTAAAGCCAAGAAGAACAGACAACACAATGACTAAAAGAAAAAGATAACAAAGGGGTAATCAGAAGATGTAAAGCTAAGAAGAACAGACAACACAATGACTAAAAGAAAATGATACCAAAGGGGTAATCAGAAGATGTAAAGCTAAGAAGAACAGACAACACAATGACTAAAAGAAAAAGATAACAAAGGGGTAATCAGAAGATGTCAAATTAAGAAGAACAGACAACACAATGACTAAAAGAAAAAGATACCAAAGGGGTAATCAGAAGATGTACAGCTAAGAAGAACAAACAACACCATGACTAAAAGAAAAAGATACCAAAGGGGTAATCAGAAGATGTAAAGCTAAGAAGAACAGACAACACCATGACTGAAAGATACCAAAGGGGTAATCAAAAGATATAAAGCTAAGAAGAACAGAAAACACAATGACTAAAAGAAAAAGATACCAAAGGGGTAATCAGAAGCTGTACAGCTAAGAAGAACAGACAACACAATGACTAAAAGAAAATGATACCAAAGGGGTAATCAGAAGCTGTACAGCTAAGAAGAACAGACAACACAATGACTAAAAGAAAAAGATACCAAAGGGGTAATCAGAAGATGTAAAGCTATGAAGAACAGACAACACCATGACCAAAAGATACCAAAGGGGTAATCAGAAGATATAAAGCTAAGAAGAACAGACAACACAATGACTAAAAGAAAAAGATACCAAAGGGGTAATCAGAAGATGTACAGCTAAGAAGAACAGACAACACAATGACTAAAAGAAAAAGATAACAAAGGGGTAATCAGAAGATGTACAGCTAAGAAGAACAAACAACACCATGACTAAAAGAAAAAGATACCAAAGGGGTAATCAGAAGATGTAAAGCTAAGAAGAACAGACAACACAATGACTAAAAGAAAAAGATACCAAAGGGGTAATCAGAAGCTGTACAGCTAAGAAGAACAAACGACACCATGACTAAAAGAAAAAGATACCAAAGGGGTAATCAGAAGATGTAAAGCTAAGAAGAACAGACAACACCATGACCAAAAGATACCAAAGGGGTAATCAGAAGCTGTACAGCTAAGAAGAACAGACAACACAATGACTAAAAGAAAAAGATACCAAAGGGGTAATCAGAAGATGTAAAGCTAAGAAGAACAAACACCACCATGACTAAAAGAAAAAGATACCAAAGGGGTAATCAGAAGCTGTAAAGCTAAGAAGAACAAACACCACCATGACTAAAAGAAAAAGATAACAAAGGGGTAATCAGAAGATGTAAAGCTAAGAAGAACAGACAACACCATGACCAAAAGATACCAAAGGGGTAATCAGAAGCTGTACAGCTAAGAAGAACAGACAACACAATGACTAAAAGAAAAAGATACCAAAGGGGTAATCAGAAACTGTAAAGCTAAGAAGAACAAACACCACCATGACTAAAAGAAAAAGATAACAAAGGGGTAATCAGAAGCTGTACAGCTAAGAAGAACAAACAACACAATGACTAAAAGAAAAAGATATCAAAGGGGTAATCAGAAGTGTAAAGCCAAGAAGAACAGACAACACAATGACTAAAAGAAAAAGATAACAAAGGGGTAATCAGAAGATGTAAAGCTAAGAAGAACAGACAACACAATGACTAAAAGAAAATGATACCAAAGGGGTAATCAGAAGCTGTCAAGCTAAGAAGAACAGACAACACAATGACTAAAAGAAAAAGATACCAAAGGGGTAATCAGAAGCTGTAAAGCTAAGAAGAACAAACACCACCATGACTAAAAGAAAAAGATAACAAAGGGGTAATCAGAAGCTGTACAGCTAAGAAGAACAGACAACACAATGACTAAAAGAAAAAGATATCAAAGGGGTAATCAGAAGTGTAAAGCCAAGAAGAACAGACAACACAATGACTAAAAGAAAAAGATAACAAAGGGGTAATCAGAAGATGTAAAGCTAAGAAGAACAGACAACACAATGACTAAAAGAAAATGATACCAAAGGGGTAATCAGAAGCTGTACAGCTAAGAAGAACAGACAGCACAATGACTAAAAGATACCAAAGGGGTAATCAGAAGCTGTACAGCTAAGAAGAACAGACAACACAATGACCAAAAGAAAAAGATACCAAAGGGGTTATCAGAAGTGTAAAGCTAAGAAGAACAGACAACACAATGACTAAAAGTAAAAGAAGACAACGAGCACTGATATTCAATCATTACAATGGAAAATAAAAATTAAGCAAGACGACGATTCCACCAAAAACCGGGGCTGAACTCAGATGCTTCGTAAGGGTTGGCAGTTATTCCAAATTACAATAAGTCCTCTCCTTATATAAGTATACCTACGATAATGACAGGCAAAAGACAAAACACAATATACGTATACGACCGCGTACTCCGGAAGTAACAGTTACTACTGCTTCAGAAAGGTTTGGAAAATTGAGTTACAAACAGAATTATTACGAACTGAATGCATGATATTTGTGAAGGTTGGGTTGCGCACCTGTTAATGCATTCACACAACATTTGCACATTCCCGACCTGGTTAAAAATTGATATGTCTTTTACATGAGTTTTTTCTCTTACAACGGGAACAATAGTACCTGTTCCTTACAAGAGCAACGGAAAGAACAAAGATATTTCGTAAAATTTTCTGATAATATGTCAGGTGCGTGGTTTTCACCGTGTACTCTGGTTTCCTCCACCAATGCAACTGACCGGCAATATACAGCTTAAATATTGTTGTAAGTGGCCTTAGACACCCTATCCCTGATAATTACCCTGATAATATGTAGGTGTTTGATCCTTGCAAAGCAAAGAGCCAAATTTTATATTATTTCAACATGTCACATTTCTTTCACCTTTTCATGGAAGAGACGCATTTTGTCCCACTTAAAGAACATAACTTCATGTAAATGCGTGTAATTTCATAGTCATGTCAGAATTAAGCAAATGATCTAATTAAGCGACATGCTAAGCTATAGATAAGTATCTGTATTTTTACTTAAACAAGAGCTGAAACATATCGACCTCTGAAAACGTATACACGTTAGGGTTTTGTTCTGTAACGACTAATAACGTCGATATCATATTAAGTGCGCACGACGCGTTTCTGAAAAAAAACCTTCATTAGTTACGCTTAATATCGAAATATTGGAAAGCCAAATAATTTAATAGTCTTTTGGAGTAATGACGACAAAAGGTCCTAAACAGGATAGTCAAAATCGGCTAAGGTTACCTATGCCTGAGGGAGTAAACCTTAGACATAAATTAAGGAAGACATATATTGTATAGCCATTTTATGAAAATAATAAAATTTCACAATCACTATGACAAAATAACGATTTTTTTTTCTCCTACGTTGATCCTCTCTACAATGAGGAGGCTTCCATGAAATTCCACATGCGATTCGTGAATTCTTACTAGATACTACATATACCTTAATAAAAACGTACATATACAATTTGGCGTATTTCTGGAATAACCTTCATCATGTACTCTCAAAGTCGAACGATCGGAAAACCAAATAATTTATATGTCGTTGTACAGTCAATCAACCTCAGCCATTGGTGACCTTGAGCGGTACAGTCAATCAACCTCAGGCATTGGTGACCTTGAGTTGTACAGTGAATCTATCTCAGGCATTGGTGACCTTGAGTTGTACAGTGAATCTACCTCAGGCATTGGTGACCTTGAGTTGCACAGTCAATCTACCTCAGGCATTGGTGACCTTGAGTTGTACAGTGAATCTACCTCAGACACTGGTGACCTTGAGTTGTACAGTGAATCTACCTCAGGCATTGGTGACCTTGAGTTGTACAGTCAATCTACCTCAGGCATTGGTGACCTTGAGTTGCACAGTGAATCTACCTCAGACATTGGTGATCTTGAGTTGCACAGTGAATCTACCTAAGGCATTGGTGACCTTGAGTTGCATAGTGAATCCACCTCAGACATTGGTGACCTTGAATTGTACAGTGAATCTACCTCAGGCATTGGTGACCTTGAGTTGTACAGTCAATCTTCCTCAGGCATTGGTGACCTTGACCAATAGTGTCTGTCCAGTTTACACGATTTAGTTTATTTTACCCCCAAAAGACAATTACAGTATTTGACTCTCTAATCTGTTGATTATGAACGTACAGGGTAAATGTTTTTTTTTCCAGAAATCCGTAGTTTCCATTTTTTTTTAGCCAAGCAGGATGTTGGATTTTCCTATGCTTTACCTAACTATCCTTTGCAATTTTCACGTCTTTAGTCAAATAATTTATTTTTAAGATACCGAAATAGACGCGGTGTCCATGACAACAAAATATAATATAAGAATTATCACATCGTAGATATCACATTTAGTGCGCACGACGCACGACGCTGTTCTGGAATCCAACTTCATCAGGTAGGCTCAAAATCTTAAGATTGGAAAGCCAAGTAATCTAAAAGTTACGAGAGCAATAAAATCAATGAGCCCAAACAAGAAGAAAATCGATCTCGAATTTAAGTGGGAATCGCAATTGTTGCATAGAAAGATGTACGATACGATCACGCCCCCGGGTTACAGATAAGTGTTTATTTTTTTAAATAACGTACTGATTGCAAAGAAGAGTTTGAAGATACCAAAGGGGTAATCAAAATCCGTATATCAAAGAACAGACAACACAATGGCCTAAATATTCCTTTCCGCACCAAAATCCTAACAGTTTGATATCACCACAACACAATGTATAGTATTACATTTTATTTAGACGAAGGGACGATCTCCCCAATTACATACCATAATAAATACTATAGATTGATCACTGTATGATAGAATTACAAACCTACTAGTTACGGAAATTATACGGACAATCGATTTGCTATGATTTCTATCATTAACATACAGTAACACGATCTGATTCCTCATTACATTTATATAAGATCGGTCGAAAATATCAACTTTTATCATAATGTGTGATTAGTCTTATAAGATATCATGAAGTCCGCGGAATAGTGTAGCATACACTTTGATAAAGTATTAGTATTTAGTAATCGGTATTCAAAGCTATCTCTTGCACGTTCAATTTGAGAAATTATTGTACATCTTAGGAGAGAGGTGAGGGGCCGTCATGGCCGTGATCGTATGGTAGGTGCATTTACAACTACCCACGCAATCAGTGTCTATCATCACTGATGTTGTGAGTTCGAATCTCTTTCAGGGCGAGGTGTACAACATTATGTGATAAAGTTTGCCAGTGACTTGCGACAGGTCGGTGGTTTTCTCCGGGTCCTCCGGTTTCCTCCACCAATAAAACTGACCGCCACCATATAACTGAAATATTGTTGAAAGTGGCGTTAAACACCATCTAACAAACAAACAAACAAACTTTAAATTTGAAATATTTTTTTGTACATCTGGGGGGGGGGGGGGGGGGGGGGGTGGTGGTGGAAGGGGAGGGGGTGTCGTTGTGGCCGTGATACTATGATACTTGGATCTAAGACTAGTAATGGAACCAGTTCTTATCACCCCTAACATTGAGAGTTCGATTCCTGTACGTGTAGAGGTGTACTCAATGTAACATTATGTAATGCAAGTTTCTCAGTTACTTGGGTAAGGTTGATGGTTTTCACTGGATACACCTGCTTTATCCACCAATAAGACTGCCCGCCATGATTTAGCTAAAGCAATGTTGGCGTTGAGCTCCCATAAGCCTTAAACCTAACACTTATTTTACACCAGTAATAGGTAGGTTAAACTTGATCTGAAGACTTGTACATTTTGTCCTAGAGTCGATCACCACAAAAAAAATGTAATTGGTGCCACTGTCAGTTTATTGAAAAGGTGAAATTGTGAATCTTAATAACATTTACCCGGCGCTTTTTTTGAAAATTTATTTTTTTAAACCATACTGATAAAACAAACAAAAAAACCCACACACAATTAAATTGATTATCAAGATTTATAGGAGTTTAACGTCATTTATGTCCTTCTTCGATATACGGATTATGATTACCCCTTTAGTATCGTCAAACTCTTCTTGAAACGATATTTCAATTTCATCGTGACGGTCAGCTTTATTCGTATTCTACACACATTATGGTCCACGGTCAAGCTTTCTCTGGTATCACACATCCACCACACGAGAAAATATTTTGCTTTCAATCTAGCAAGATTTTTAATGCAATTATTTAGATCCAACCGACGTGATGGCCACTAGTACGACAGCGAAGTCAAATTAATAACATGGATTTACGTGATACATATTAACTCGGTGCTTAATTAAACACACAACATGTAGTCAGTCTAACAGCGGTCACTATCTTCTCTGCTCCGTGACAACATTTATACAACAATAGCCGTAATTAATTAGAGACTTGTCATGCATACTTTGCTTTCTCTGCAGGATGAGGGAATTAAAAAAAACATAAGATTGATTGGTCTTGATTCTGTGTTCCACATTGTCAATCGCAACGCATCATAGATTAAAATGTTGATGTCAGTTAACGATAAAACGCTAAAGACAACAGTGATGGTCGAATGCTCTTGCAATACGAGTTTCAAGAGCTTTTGCATTGTAAGCAAACTAAATATTATATGTATGCATGTATGTGTTTTTCTCTTCTAATAAAAACGTAGATATCAAAGTTAGTGCATATGAAACGTATCTTGAATAACCTTCACCATCTACTTTCAATATCAAAATAGTGCAAAGCCAAATATTTGAAAAGCAATATAACTAGAGGGCCTAAACATGATAGCCAAAATCGGATAAGGTCACCTATGCTTAATGGAGGAAAACCTTAGTTTTGATAATAATTACATTATTTAAGCGCCCTAAATTTCAATAATAAAAATATATAATAAACCATGTCAGTGCCGAAACACTAACTATTGAGGGTAAGATACCGTCGAGGACTAATATATATGTGTGTGTGGTGAAGTAAAAATACCAATTACACTCAACTATGAAACGAAAATAAAAAAAGACAAATTAACATTAGTAAAATATATAGAAAATAAAATAATTAACAAACAGGCAATGAATTTACATGAATTTACGTAAAAAACAAGCGCGTCCAAACGGGTTAATATTTTTTCTGCTCCATATAAACAACTGCCATGATCTTGTAATTAAAAAAAAAAAACTTATTATGTAATAAAAATAATGTGAAAGGAGGCATTTTTTTCAGAAATACTTAATGGTTTGCTTAATTAATAAAAACGTATTTAATTATTAATTTTTTATCTTTTTTTCCATTTAAAATTGTACATTGTATGTCATTGTTTCCCGTTTATTTTACAAGTAAAACAAATCCCCCCCCCCCAAAAAAAAAAACAAAAAAAAAACGAAAGAAAAAAAAACAAGAAAAAAAAATAAAACCAAACAAACAAACAAACAAAAAGCCCCCCCCCCAAAACCCCCCCCCCCCCCCACCACAAAACCAAGTACTAACTATATTAAAATAATACAATAACATTTATATATGCATAAATATATCGCTTACCTTACTCTTAGCGTGTTACAATGGTGAGCCAGATAGATTAGTTTTGAATTAAATCTGTTATGATATAATTTATATAGCAGGTAGTGAACCCACACGCTACGGAAAATCAATGGTGGAACCAAAACATAGCACTCTCCTACTTCCGGTCTTCGAACATTGTGTTCATTAAAATGTTTTGATTACGTTAACGATTATGATGGATTAAATTGTAGTAAATTGCTTTAACTCAACGTATATTCTTGTTTGAAAATGGTTTTTGTTAGAATTTTCGGCTTTGATTGATGCGGTTTTCAACAAGGGTTAATTATTGGACTTCAAATAGCTAGAAAACTCATAAAATGTCAACAAAAATGTAACTATTTGTGATTTTCTAATGGACCTTTTTGTAATTGGCAGATCTATTGATTGTTTAAGTAAATGATACATTTTTATCTGATTGTACATACGTATTTTATTTTAAGTACCAAGAAATCGACTCATTGCTGCATACTCAAACATCCATTTATATTAGATGTATATGTTAATAACATGATTGACATTGTATTACATGGGTGGTCTTCAAGAAGATAATTTATAGATTGATCGACACATTTATATATCAACACGTTTATAAGAAAATTTGAAAATGCAAACGAGGTAATCAGAAGATGTAAGTCGAAGACGGACAGACAATGCAATGGTCAAAAGTTTGAAGATACCAAAGAGGTAATCAGAAGACGTATAAGTCAAAGATGGACTGACAATGTAATGGTCAAAAGTTTGAAGATAACAAAGAGGTAATCAGAAGACGTATAAGTCAAAGATGGACTGACAATGTAATGGTCAAAAGTTTGAAGATAACAAAGAGGTAATCAGAAGACCTAAAAGTCAAAGATGGACTGACAATGTAATGGTCAAAAGTTTGAAGATAACAAAGAGGTAATCAGAAGACCTAAAAGTCAAAGATGGACTGACAATGTAATGGTCAAAAGTTTGAAGATAACAAAGAGGTAATCAGAAGACGTAAAAGTCAAAGATGAACTAACAATGTAATGGTCAAAAGTTTGAAGATAACAAAGAGGTAATCAGAAGACGTAAAAGTCAAAGATGAACTGACAATGTAATGGTCAAAAGTTTGAAGATAACAAAGAGGTAATCAGAAGACGTAAAAGTCAAAGATGAACTGACAATGTAATGGTCAAAAGTTTGAAGATAACAAAGAGGTAATCAGAAGACGTATAAGTCAAAGATGGACTGACAATGTAATGGTCAAAAGTTTGAAGATAACACAGAGGTAATCAGCAGACGTATAAGTCAAAGATGGACTGACAATGTAATGGTCAAAAGTTTGAAGATAACACAGAGGTAATCAGCAGACGTATAAGTCAAAGATGGACTGACAATGTAATGGTCAAAAGTTTGAAGATAACAAAGAGGTAATCAGAAGACGTAAAAGTCAAAGATGAACTGAATATGTAATGGTCAAAAGTTTGAAGATAACAAAGAGGTAATCAGAAGACGTATAAGTCAAAGATGGACTGACAATGTAATGGTCAAAAGTTTGAAGATAACACAGAGGTAATCAGCAGACGTATAAGTCAAAGATGGACTGACAATGTAATGGTCAAAAGTTTGAAGATAACACAGAGGTAATCAGCAGACGTATAAGTCAAAGATGGACTGACAGTGTAATGGTCAAAAGTTTGAAGATAACAAAGAGGTAATCAGAAGACGTAAAAGTCAAAGATGAACTGACAATGTAATGGTCAAAAGTTTGAAGATAACAAAGAGGTAATCAGAAGACGTATAAGTCAAAGATGGACTGACAATGTAATGGTCAAAAGTTTGAAGATAACACAGAGGTAATCAGCAGACGTATAAGTCAAAAATGGACTGACAATGTAATGGTCAAAAGTTTGAAGATAACACAGAGGTAATCAGCAGACGTATAAGTCAAAGATGGACTGACAATGCAATGGCCAAAAGGAAAAGGACACAATAACAAACAATGGTCTTTAAAACACTACACTGAACACCAAATATGGAGCAACAAGAATCCCACTAAAAACCGAAAAAATGAAAAAAATAAAATGATTCTAAATGCACGGAGGGCGTCTTGGAAGTTATTGTTTTGATAGTTGTATTTACATTTAACTTTATATAAATGTATGTATTCCTGAAATGCAATCAGTGTCGATCGACACTAAAGTTCCGAATTTGATTCTCAATCCTGAAAAGGTGTACTCGATACAACATTATGTGATAAGACTTGACAGCATGTTCTGGCAGGTCGTTGCTTTTCTCTGTGTATTCGAGTTTCCTCTCTCAATAGAACTGAAAATATTGTTCAATAATGTAAAAAGTGGTAATAAGCAATAACTTAATTCCATCTTACTGTACTTATAAAATTCAAAATATCGTACATTCATATTTATATACATTGTACATATATTATTAGATATGATTGCCGTCGTGGTTGTGAACATATGGTAGTTGGAATTACTACGCAATCACTGCTTATATTATCACTATAGTTGTGAGCTCGAATCCCACCCATGGCGAGATGTACTCGATACATTATATGAACAAGTTTGTCAATGCTTTGCGACCTGTAAAGTGGTTTTCGCCGGGTACTCCGGTGTCCTCAAACAATAAAACTGACCGCCACTATATAACTGAACTATTGTTAGTGACGTTAAACATCATAGCCATAACCCATAACCCATCTTTTTGGGTAGCATAAGATAACTTGCGTAAAGTTTTGATATTGGTGGATACTGGAGTACAATGAGAAAATGTAAACAACCTACCGCCGGATTCTTTCCTGCTAATATGTACCATGTATAAAAGTGTAGGACAACAAGCTGGAGGATGGAATTATTTTCAGATTTCTTCTCCAATGTACAACACGATCACATGCAACTAATATTGGTGAAAATACACCAAAGAAGTTTACACGAAATTTAGTCCCACAATACAAGACTCCGTACGTTTCCAATCGTTTACTGTTAACGTTTTTTTTTTATTATTTGATTGGGTTTTTTTTACCCTTTTTTTGTGGGAAACGCGAAATCGTATATTGTATGAGATATTATATTTAAAAATAAATAAGCTATGTAAGAATTCATGTACGACTGAGTGAGGTTTTGGTATATTAAGGCAACATATATCTTGGTCGACCCTCTATATATCTGTCAATGTATTACAATACCATAGTCAATTTTCTGAGCACACCTCTCACCAATAAATATATGTGAATGCGTAGTGACATACACAGGGCCTCCAAGAGAAATTTTGCAAGACGGAACAAGACTGCTTTGGGGCCCGGGGGATAGATTGAGACTTCTCTCCAAATTGATGATTTGAGTTTAAAATTTCAATACCCCCTCCCCCCCACAAAAATGATAAAATAAAACTTCTATGGCTAAGTTTTAGATTCTTGGCTTTCCGGGCACCGGACCAATGTACCGACTGAACCCCCTCCCCCTCATAGGCCTTGGTCATACATAATTGTTGAACCAATATCAACAAAACGAACAATCACCTCTCAATGCTCACAGCTAGATTTAACCACCTGCTCGTTTAATAATATTTTTGAATTATTGTTTGGTATTAATGTTTGCCTTTATCACATCGTCATTCTCTCTCTTGTTTCTAATGCTATTTTAATTGAGCGTTTGTGTTGCTACTTAGGTTTGTGAAAAGAATGTTTAAACAATGGTGGTCAACAATTCCACCAATATCAACAAAACAAACAATCACCCCTTACCTTAATTGAACACAAACAATGACCATGACATATGACGTTGGAAATACAGGACCAGTCTTGTTTATATAGTGAATGAAAGGTTACATATACCGTATTACCACCTATTATAATTATTATTGATTGTTTAGTGAATGCGTATCGTCCAGCGGCAAATATTGCATGCATATACACGACGTGAACAAGTTCAATAATATGAAATATTAAAAAGAGAAGAAGGAGAGAAAGAACAACGAACAGAGCCGGATTTACCATTGTGCTTATGTGTGCTTAAGCACATGCCCCGTTGGCCAGGAGGGCAAGGGGGGGGGGGGGGAGGAGTGTCTTCCTGCCAAAAATTACGATGGATTTTTGCCTATGTGGTGCAATTTAAAAAAATTAATTATTCCTAAATTTCCTGAGCATGTATGCCTGACTGCCTGTGTAGGACTACCGGATCTACCCCCTTCAGGGCCCAAGTAAGGAGCCTCATAACTTAACTAGCACAGGGCCTGATTTGTCCTAAATTCGACACTTACAACGACTTATTATCGCCATTGTAAATTTAGAGTTAGGTAGGGAATACAAATTTAGCTTTCTGTAGTGTCTACAATGAGCTTATCTATTCTTTTTTCATTTCGGTATCGTTAACGTGGAAGGAGCAGGATTTTACCCACCATCACCCATGTTAAGTTCTTCTGTATTATAACCTGACGCCTCCTTCACAAATCTATTGACGTACTGGGGAATCTATATTGGTTGAGATCGGAGAACGTTACCTACACCAATATAGTTTTGTGAAATGTATATAAGGAATATACGCACAATGGAATTATTGAGAAATAGCCATTTTATTATTAAATTATCGTGTTCCTTATCAGGATTAGTGTATTACAAAGTTGTACTTCAATTGTCTGGGTCATCAGGTCCATTGATATTATTGTTCCCAAAAATTTTAATTATTTGGCTGTCCAATCTTTCGAATTTGAGAGTACCTGGTGAAGGTTATTTTAGAAACGCGCCGTGCGCACTAAATTTAATATCTACTTTTTTATTTTTAATGCTAGAAAAAAAAACTGTATATCAACGTTGTCTTCTAAATCCATTGATATTGTTGTTACTCAATGTGGAGAACTAAACTAAAAGCAGTAGTTCCGCCCTGATTTTTGTTGTTGCTACGAAATTCGGAATGTCGAATATCAAATATACAAACGTCAATCGGAATATCAATATGAAACAAAGTTTGGAAACCAAATTTTGAAAACTAGAGTTGCCACAAAATATTTGTAGTAAAAATAAATCCTACAAAGGATTAAATGATAATGATGATAACAGAGCTTTATATGGATCAACCAATTCATATTAGCGAACATATGTACATAAACAAATGTCACCTGATGACATAAAAAAACTGAAAACAAAATAAAACACCACACTGTCGGAGCATATCTAAAATGCAATTAAAATCCATAGAAAGAGGTAAAATCGATACATCTAATACACATATGTATCACTGCTCACTTTCCTGGTTTGCAATGACACATCAAAAACCTGCCCTCTTAGTGAAACGATGCGTTCTAAAACCAGCCCTCTTAGTGAAACGATGCGTTCAAAAACCTGCCCTCTTAGTGGAACGGTGCGTTCAAAAACCTGCCCTCTTAGTGAAACGATACGTTCAAAAGCCTATCCTCTTAGTGAAACGATGCGTTCATACTTGTTTTTTCCACATGTGAGTAAGAAACGTTTGGAGATATCAATGAGGTAATCAAAAGTCGTAAACAGAAGGACAGTCGTAGAAAAGAGAACGTGACAAAAGGACAATTCTAATATGACGTGCTGTTTTGGCTTTGTGAACAAAGGGTAATAAAATCACCGATTTATTATGACTTACACGCGCTGATGATCATGACATATTTGGCTGTTCTATTATACCCTTTTCGGCTTTTGCTTACAAAGCCAAAACAGCACGTCATAGAAATAATTTACGGAAGGGGTAAGTTTGTTGGAGATTTTAATATGGGAAGGGGTAAGTTTGTTGGAGATTTTAATATGGGTACACTATAAAGGAATGTGGATTAAAAATTTACCGTATATGTCCTATTAGAATAGAAATAATTTATGGAAGGGGTAAGTTTGTTGGAGATATTTAATATGGGTAACATTATCTGCGCAAATTTTACCCAGATAATTTTACCAATATTAAAATCTCCAACAAACTTACCCCTTCCATAAATTATTTCTTAAGCAATGATCTACAAAACACTACATAGAAAACATAGAACTCGTGTGCTCTGGAAAGGTAGGCAGTTCCTGTTCCACTAGTGGTACCTTCGTGTTACTCTAGAGAACTAGTCCGTGGTCATTTATGACACATATATTCCGGACTGGTTAACGATTGTGATTTCACCTTAACTACTAGAAACCTTTGGTTCAGTACTTTCATGTTAGCAGCAACCTTATACCAAGGAATTCATGATAAGAACCAGAAAATACTGCCCCTACATATAACTGAATGAACAGTGTTGTTGAAGGAAGTGATATACGACTACAATGATTTAATGATAACGTCATATAAATAGTTCTAGGTAGCTTTCAATACTATGTCAGGTTGTTTGCGTGGGAAGCATGAATATTCTGAGAAAATTACTGAGACTGCCGCCAGTCACTGATAAACAAATAAAGTTGTATCAAGCATACCTCAAAACGGATGAGATTCGAACTTACAACTTCAGTGGTGACTAATTGCAAGAAAAAGTATATTGTAATAGCATTAAAAAAAACCCAGCACTGTCGGCACGGCTCCAGAATTCAAAAGAAAAGTCGTAGAAAGAGGCTAAATCTATATCATTAACACTTAAAGAATTTAAAAAGAGATAAACGTATTCTTATGTATATAAACGTCAGAGAAAACCGAAGAGCCAATCAAGAATGGATAATCTTTGTAGTTAGATACCATAGGAAAGAATAATTTACACAAAACATATAAAGCATATAAACGTTAGAGAAAACCGAAGGAGCAATCAAGAAAAGATAACATTTGTAGTTAGATACCATAGGAAAGAATGATTTATATAAAACGCATAAAACATATAAACGTTAGAGAAAACCGAAGGAACAATCAAGAAATATAGGGTCTAACACCAGGAGAGGTGCAAAATAGTAATATATGTGACACCCGAGAGTGTCACGGATTTTACTATCTTGCATCTTTTACGGTGTTTATCTCTTTTTCTCACCCCTTTCTACCGTGTCAATGTTTGTTTACTTTTTGTGTAGCTTGGTGCATTAATTAGCGAACCATATCACAAGACTAAAATGCCACGTAATAAAATAAAACAAGATTTTTATTTTACAACTTTAGAGAGATTCAAAATAATAAAGTTAACAAACTTGCGATAGATTCTACAATAACAAAATCTGGCACCTTTTACGATGTTTGCCTCTTTTTCTCATATCTTTCTATCGTGTCAATATTTGTTTACGTTGAGAAAATATAGAGTGCTCTCCCTTGTTAGGTAACTAACGTAAATAAAAAAAATTACCTCTCTTGGACCAATGTCAAATAACTTTTTTACATGCATTTATCGCTGTTGTAGTAGCATTTATAATATATTTATATAATACATTATATTTTATTGTGAAATACATAAAAAATACTGCAAA
This sequence comes from Bathymodiolus septemdierum, assembly GCA_963383655.1. Taxonomy (NCBI): domain Eukaryota; kingdom Metazoa; phylum Mollusca; class Bivalvia; order Mytilida; family Modiolidae; genus Bathymodiolus; species Bathymodiolus septemdierum. The sequence goes on along the minus strand of OY726528.1, from coordinate 29,329,556 downwards.
GACACTATAAATCGACAATTTAATTCAACAATGGAAAACAATTTTGCCGGAAAAAACGGCGTGTAGCTTGTCTTACCCTGGAGCCAGGGTAAGATAGAAAAATCTGTTTCACCTAAATTAACGGATTACTTTATCCAAGGGGTGAGAAAAGATAATCTTTGGAGTTAGATACCATAGGAAAGAATGATTTATACAAAACGAATAAAACATATAAACGTTAGAGAAAACCGAAGGACCAATCAAGAAAAGATAATCTTTGTAGTTAGATAACATAGGAAAGAATGATTTATACAAAACATATACAACATATAAACGTTAGAGAAAACCGAAGGACCAATCAAGAAAAGATAATCTTTGTAGTTAGATAACATAGGAAAGAATGATTTATACAAAACATATAAAACATATAAACGTTAGAGAAAACCGAAGGACCAATCAAGAAAAGATAATCTTTGTAGTTAGATAACATAGGAAAGAATGATTTATACAAAACATATAAAACATATAAACGTTAGAGAAAACCGAAGGACCAATCAAGAAAAGATAATCTTTGTAGTTAGATACCATAGGAAAGAATGATTTATACAAAACGTATAAAACAAGGACATTATCTTTATATGCGAGCGTCAGCGAGCTCTTTATGGTATAAAATGTGTACTTAGGATTTTTTGACAAACATGGCTGAACATAGTGACGAATAAAAAAAAATCGACGCTTTGTAAACACCGGTTCCGTGTAACACACTAACACACTCAACTAATGAAGATCTTCTTAGCACAAAGCGCAAAGGTGATCCTGAAATCTCGTACCCTCTCTCGTACGTCCGATACCACTAAATATGAAAATTTCTTAATTCTTGGCGATTTAAATTTTGATATGTAAGTAAATGAAAAATGTACAGCTTTAAAAGAAGTTTGTGGTATATTTGATCTAACAAATATGGTAGTTGATCCAACATATTTTACAAAAGGTGCATCGCCTAGTTTAAATGATGTCATACTTACTAACAAACCAAATTATTGTATGAATACCAACAATTATAACTGTGGTATTAGTGATGTACATAACATTATATCAATACAAATAAAAGGTAATCTGCCATCAAATAAAAAAGAGTTAAATGCTTTAGATGTTTTAACAATATTGACCAGGAAAAATTTACAGAAGACCTAAATAAAATTGATTTTGATAAATTAACTGATCAAGATGATGTGAACACAACGTATTCAGATTTTGAACAAGCTTTCATACAGACTGTAGATAAGCATGCCCCAGTAAAGCAAAGAAAACCATGTCAAAATCCAGCACCATTTATAAATAAGGAATTAAGAAAAGCTGTGTACAAAAAAAGACAGTTGCATAATAAATATAATAAATGTAAAACTAAGAGTAACTGGGAAAATTATAGACAACAGAGAAATCTAGTTACAAAAATTAAGAAAAAGTCTATTAAAACTTATTTCTTTGAAAGATGTATAGGTGGTTCCAAATCAAAGGATTTTTGGCCTACTATCAAACCGTTCGTTTATTACCAACATAGGTAGCCATTTTACTAAAAATATTATACTCTGTGAAAAAGATGAAATCATAAATGATCAAATCATGATAACAGAATGTTTTAATGATTTCTTTATAAATGTGACAAAAGATATTGGAAATGCAACTGTTGTAGAAAAAAATCATCCTAGTATCATTGAAATTAACAAAAACAAAAAAGATATACTTAATCTTGAATTTAAAGAAATATCTGATGAATTTGTACATAAACAGATAAATAAGACCAGTGTTAAAAAAGCAACAGGTATATCAGCTAAATTATTAAAACTAGCTAAACCTGTAATTGCAAAACCAATAACAAAAATGATAAATAAAACAATAACACATTCTGTGTTTCCAGACCAACTAAAACAAGCACAAGCTTCTGCACTACACAAGATGAACAATGCACTGGACAAAAGTAACTATTGACCGGTAAGCATACTATCTGTTATTTCAAAATTCTTTGAACGGGCCATTTACGAACAGTTAACAGAATATATTAACAATCACTTCCATCCATTTCTGTCAGCTTTCAGATCGGGCTACGGTTGCAATACTACATTACTAAAAATTATAGAAGATTGGAAACAGGCACTAGACCAAAATAAATACGTTGCAGCAGTACTAATGGACCTGTCCAAGGCCTTTGATTGCCTACCACACACATTATTATTACTCAAACTTGAAGCATATGGCATGTCAAAATCTGCATTACAGTTAATTGAAAACTACCTTACTAACAGGAAACAATGCGTCAAAGTTGGTACCACACTAAGAAACTGGCAAGACATCTACAAAGGCGACCACAAGGGTCAGTTTTAGAACCTGTACTATTCAATATCTTTTTAAACGACATTTTTCATTTTACCACAAGCAGCACATTTTTTAACTATGCAGACGACAACACTCTCGCTCATGCAGATGATAATATTGATAAAGTAGTTGAACATTTAGAAAAAGACAGTTTGGCATTAATAGAATGGTTTTCATGTAACCAGATGAAGGCAAATCCTGATAAATTTCAGGCCCTAGCTATTGGCAAAAAATCAATGGATAAAAATATTGTTCTTGATTTAGCAGGATATAAAATTAAATGCGAAAAAGAAATAAAATTACTAGGGGTTACAATTGATTTTGAACTTAAATTTAATTATCATATTTCAAACATTTGTAAAAAAGCATCTAGGCAGTTAAATGTGTTAAAAAGGATAGGTAAATATTTAAATAAGTTGGGTATATTAACCATATATCATTCATTCATATTGTCTAACTTTAACTTCTGTCCACTTTCATGGCACTTTTGTAGTGAAGCCAATACAAATACAATAGAAAAAATTCAGGAGCGAGCACTAAGATTTATTTATAATGATTATAATAGTACATATGAAAACTTGTTAATAGTATCTAAGCTTCCAACATTAAAAGTGAGAAGGCTGAGAACTATGGCCATTGAGGTTTATAAAATTTTACATCAAGAAAGTCCTTCATATTTACATGACTTAATCAAAATTAAAGATATTAAATATTGTTTTAGGTACGACAACATTACAGAAATTCCTTCTGTGCGAACAACAAGGTATGGTCTAAAATCCTTTCGATATGTTGCTGCTAAACTGTGGAACGAGTTGCCAAACCATTTCAGAACACAAACATCTTTTAATCAATTAAAAAAATTAATAAACTCATGGAATGGCAACTCGTGCCGCTGCAATGCTTGCTGCTAGTATTATGTTTTTCTAGAATAGACATTGCATGAAATTTGCCTTACTGCTGCCTTCTTGCTTTTGTATGCTTTTCAGTTTAACTTGTGCTTTATTTTAGTGCTTGGCTATTTCTGGATGAATTTTTTTTAAATATTTTTAGAATATTTTTGGAATATTTTTAGGATATGTTTTAGAATATGTTTTGGAAGTACATGCATATTTTACTTTGTATGCTTTTCAGTTTAACTTGTGCTTTATTTTAGGGCTTGGCTATTTCTGCATGAATATTTTTAAAATGTTTTTAAAATATTTTTGGAATATTTTAAAAATATGTTTTGGAATATGTTTTAAAAGTACATGAATATTTTATATGTGTTTTGAGTTAATTTGCTTATTTGCTTAATTATAGACTGCTTATAATTTGCATGAATGTACTTGTATGTGTAATGGTTGCTATAAATGTCGGCATCTATTTTGTGTTTTGACTTCTGGTCCTATGACAATAAGTGCACAGAGAGGCACTCTCCACATGCGCACTGGCTGTAGGGGTCCAGAAGTCAAAACACAGAAATGTATGCATACATATTATCTGGATATGTAATAATTTTGTATTGCATGACATGTTTTATTGTGCTGTATTTAATTTATGTAATTTATTATGCATGTCGGTTTGAAAAGCTCTTGAGAGCTTATGGTGTACTGTTACACAATGTATCGACTTTAAATAAAACTTTTTGATTTGATTTGATTTGATACCACTGAAACTCGGAACCCGTGTGTAATAAAAGTCCTTTTGTTAGCTTGTTTTACTGATATTGATATTTTTTAATTTATTAAATCTCTTCTGACATACTGACAAGAATTTTTGTTTCTATGCGGAAGTTAACTTTTGAGATTTCGTAAGGAACGATAACTCGAATAAAGGAACGACAGTTCGATTGAATGAGACGAGATCCGGCCCTAAGAAAAGTCGTCCCCAATATATCTCGGCGCAAAAAATCTCGACACTTTTTGACGCACTGGATGAGCGTGAAATTGCCAGATAATTTTCAGATGCGCGAGCATTCATGACCATGCCGGTTTCATATTAATATTGTTTGATCATAAATTTTGCCAATTTAATCCAACTAAATTTTACAAATATAAACAATTTAACCTCCTGGAAATCCCCCCTTTAAGAACTTTTGGATCCGCACCTGCATTTTATTTGATTAAAACATGCACATCATCATTCATAACGGTAGCGGGGGAAATCCGGAATAAATATAGACCCGTCACCGACTTTGTAAGGGTTGTTAGTGTTTGCCTACGCCGTTGCCACTCCCTTAAGACAGACTCCTAAAAAATAGAGTTACGTCCCTTGATTTCGGGATTTGACTTTGCATTGTTGGAGGTACGGAATATGTGCATGGCTTCCCGACTGATACAGAAATTATTTATTCTACGTCTTTGAGAAACAATCCGTTCGCAAATAGCTTTTTTCCTCAACTTTTATAGAAACTTACCTCAACATCCATGCTGCAGCATCCGAGCTACTGGCATAAAAATAGATAAAAATAGGTTTGGCCTCGCTCAGGTCAGTTCATAATTAATTAGCTTCCAGTAACCACACCCTTTACAACGATAAGTAACCCGCATAGGAATCAGCATTACGCGGTGTAGTTCTGCAACGACAGGCTGCAGGTAAGTCTAATATTTGTTGTTCTATGTCGTTAAAACAGCACGTTTTCAACAAAATAGGAGTACCATCTTTTGCAGTTTTTCTTGGGCTTTCTCTACATACAAGTTGTGTATAAACTACTTTAAACTGAATATTTTAAATTGACAATATTTCATCGTAAATTTGCGTTTTCCACGAAAATTGCTGAAACAAGCTCATAAAACAGCGGAACGGCTGATTAAAAGTCTATAATACACACCCAGTCAGAGCTCGCAGTCTATTACTGATTTTATACTAGCATGTTGTTGGATAAAATTGTCCCGTTTCGAAGATATGAATGTGTTTTTATGCATGGTACACGATTATCGGGAATAAATTCAATAAGCTGCAGCGGATGAATGATCACCAAATCATTTACCGAGTTCTACACATCGCATTATTTTTTTCATCCACGGTAGCTTATTCTCGATAATCTTGTACCATGCATAAAAACACATTCATATCTAAAGAACGATCGACCCTAAACAAAAGTCGTCCCCGATATATCTCGGCCCTAAACAAAAGTCGTCCCCTATATATCTCGGCCCAACAAATCTCTTTTGCAATACAATTAACTGGGTAAGTCGAATTGAAGAAGAAAAAAAAATAATCAAGAATAATGAAGAAAAGAACTCAAAACTACTATTTGTAAATGTACATGTCTATGCGTAGATGCGATGCTCGCCTGTAGGCTGTGCCTAATCCATATTATAATTTCGATAATTGTTTAAAAATTTAGTCTTTGTGTCAGATAATTATAGCGATCTTGTTACTTAAACAGCATATGTATCGCGTCTGTAAATATGAGATGAACTTGTATCAAGCTGAACAACGGGGAAGATATGAGTTATTTCCCCCTGTCTTGTGCAATATGCAAACACATCTAATTATTTAATGATACTGTCAAAATATTACTTTATACTGAAATTTAAAAGTATTATGAAATGTGCTATATATATGTATCTTAATTATTTTGTTTTATGTTTAACTTTTTGGTACCCCAATTAGGTGTGAAGGGCCTGGGTGGCTAAATAAGTTAGGTAGTTGGATTACCTAACAACTCATACAAGCCTCACCAATACGGCGTGAGTTCGCTCCCGGCTTCGTAAATTACAAAAGGGTCACTCGACTGGCAGCCGCAAGTGATAACGTTTACCAGTTGCTTGCCCATGGTTGGTGGTTCTCTCCGGGTACTCCGGCTTCTTCCACCACTAAAACTGGTTGCCATGATATAGCTGAAATATTGCTGAAAGTTGCGTTAAACACCAAAGATCAAAAATCAAATCAATCAATTAGGTGTGGGTTGTTGCTTTGTAGTCTTATAGTCTGTGAGATCTACGAACTTATAAACCACAAGTTTATACGTACCCGTTTATATAGAAATAAAACATTAATTATAGTATAAATGATATTTCCTGACATAGTTACTGTTTCCTAGAAATTGAACCATTCCGGAAAGAAAAATTAAAGTTCAATGTTTGGTTGTGACCATATAACGAATGAACCAAATTTGGGTTAAGGGATAGGACTATGGTGTTTAGTGTTACTTTCACCAATATTTCAGATATCGTGGCGATTAGTTTTATTGTTGGAGAAGTACCCGGAGAAAATCACCGACACGCTGCAAGTCGTTGACAAACTTTATCATATAATGTTGTATCGAGTACACCTCGCCTGAGGAAGATTCGAACTCAAATTTGGTGTTTTATAAGAAAATTCTTATAAAAATGATATGCCAACATCTGGTTAATCATTAAACATATGCATGTAATATTTGACTTGATCATTTTATTTTAGTTACTACAAATGAGACGACAGTAATTGTACAAGGAATAAAGAGATATTATATATCTATATGGTATATGGATTTTGTGCTTTTTGAACAGAAAATGCTGAATATGGCGTACCATTATATTACATCGAATATTACGATTAAGGTTCTATTAAAATAAACAAACATTGACGGTGAGACAAACACTTGACCACCACCAACCCCGCTAGAAACCAGGAGTGAACTCATGTTTTCCTTAGGATAAGCAGTTCCTACACAAGTAGTGGCATATTTCGTGGTGCTGTTGTTTCATTAAGCAACACGAATATAATAAATAACTTGGAATCTCCATCATTATTGATCGGCAAAGTTCATGACTTCGTACCACTCGCATGATCCTCTGTGAGGTTTCTTGATATCATCCATGCGGCGAAAGGTCAAGAAGTGGGATTAAGTTGGACATGTGATTTTAATGAAATCGAGTACAATCTTACAATCAATGCTTTAATAGTCAAGAACTTAATCAAAGTGACATAACCCCAATAATAACATGTGGAATGGAATACATGTTTTAGTGCAGGAAAAGATGAAAGATACCAAAGGCATAATCAGACACCGTAAATCGGAGGACAGACAATACCTTGACCAAAAAGAAAAAAAAGGACAAAAAGACAACACTGAAGAACACGTTAGATAGATCAACGCAAACCCCATGAAAACTGGGAGTGAACTCAGGTGTTCCGGAATGATTAGACGTTCCTGTCCAGTAGTGAATCTCGTCGAGATAGTGTTAAATATTATCAAAGTATTGCCATGAATCAAATATGTTGTGCCTTTTTGTTCATATGTATACAATACGGTAATGCACCTGCATTACAGAAAGACAATAACTCCTTTAGGGCTGAAAAAAACTAGCTGCTTTACCCGCCAATATGTATTGAGGTAACATACCTAGCCCTGCAAGTGAGCTTTTAACTTATTTCATCCTGGATAACACGAATATTAGATTAATTCGAAGTAAAGTTATATCTTTGATTTCCACGTTCAATTGCATACCAATTATTTGGCATGCATTAGTTATCTCCCCTGTAAAAGTTTGATAGTCAAATGTTCTTCAAGATACAAAGTTTGATATGAAACATTTTTATTATATTTCTACCACCATCATAGCGCTAGCATTTATTTTGCTATTTGAAGGGCCCGGGTGGCTCAAATAGTTAGGTAGTTGGATTACCTAACAACTCATACAAGCCTATCACCAATACGGCGTGGGTTCGCGCCCGGCTTCGTAGATTACAAAAAGGGTGCACTCGACTGTCAGCCGCAAGTGATACAGTTTACCAGTTGCTTGCCCATGGTCGGTGGTTCTCTCCGGGTACTCCGGCTTCTTCCACCACTAAAACTGGTTACCATGATATAGTTGAAATATTGCCGAAAGTGGCGTTAAAACACCAAAAATCAATCAATCAATTAAAATCCTTATTTTGCTATTTGTAAGAAAATTTTGAGTTTTAGAATTTTCTTAGTCAATGGAACTATTACATCCAGTGTGACATTGATTATATACAATGTATTATTATAGACCATTTACACATGTATGCCTTTGATTCTAATAAAGACGTAGATATCAAATTTAGTCCGCACGACGCGTTTCTGGAATAACCTTAGACTGACGAGTTATGTCCCCTGGCTCGTACCTCGGCAATATCCAATAGATTGAGACAGGCAATTGTCAGTCTAGATTAACCTTCATCAGGTACTTTATCTAACAGCATACATTTTACACGAGTTATTTCTCATTGAAGCGGACAAAAATAACCCCTTTCATGTAACCATCAATGAAAATAAATAAACGATATTACCTCCATAATTTGTTCAAAATGTTACTGTTGTGAGAACTTGTGAATTTTCTATTTGCAATAAAATTATCTTCTGTTTTTTAACGTTCAGATATCAACAACTTATGAGAAAATTATACTCGAAGTCGCCGTTCTTTCCATTGCACTTGCTAAACCGGATGTTGCCTGTCGTAAGGGAAATAACTCTAATAATAAAATGTATAAAAACGTATAATTTTAGAATTAGATTTGAAATGCGCAAAAGGTCTATTAATTCTGAAGCATGTGGACTAGAATGAAACAATTTAATGACTTTCGTGTTCTAAATATGTTGGGTTATAGTTGTTTTTCTTGTTTATCCTGTCTATCATTTGTATCCAAAGTGGTGGGACGGATATTTCAGTTGTGTGTGTATCGATTGTTTCCATTGAATCAATACCATATTTGGTTGACTTTCCACTTGTACTACTTTTCAGTATAAGAAAAGATACGATGCCGATTAATACTCCAATACCAGTTACCCCAACAATCGCAACAGTAATTATTCCTCCCAATGCCTCTGGTGAAAGTGTTTCCTCCTCTGAAAAACAAACATACGATATTTAATAAGAATTCGACTACATAGTATATCTAGAATAAATTATAATCATGCATATCTTTTGCGATTGGTAGTAGAAAATGTAATTGCCGGTGTGACAGGTGCTCGGTTTCGCGACGTGACACTTTGACAACGTTTTTCTCTTTATGTCGTTTCACCTCCATAAATCTGGAAATGTGATGGCGGGTCACATATTTGAACAACAATTTGTCATAGAGTATATATTGCAAATGAAATAAACAAATAATCCAAATGTGCTGATATATGTTATGGCTATTGAACGCCAGTTTCAAGAGTATATCATTGATATCATGGAGGTTAGCGTCATTTGTAGAGAAAACCTGATACCGGGAGAAATTATGAAAAGAAAGTTAAAGCAGTGATGGTCAATTATTCCACCAATAATAACAAAACAAAAAGGGGGATCATGACATACGACATTGGAAATCTATGTCCTGTTCTGGGACAGACACAATAATTTGGCGGTGTTAAGCCACTCAACTACCATAAGTAGTGACAAACTTTATCACATAAAATAAATTTTTTCGAGCATACCTCGCTATGGGTGGGAATAAAGCTACCAACAATGACTTGGTTGACTGTTGCTGAATGTCTGTGTCTCAATATGACAACGAGTGAGTTCCACTTGTCATAAACACTTCCCGGTTCTTTTCTCATTCATGACTTATCAACGGGTATGTAACGATTGTAACACGACGGATGTCATTAGTGGTGGAGGAGCTGCTTACCCTTTAAGAACACTTAAGAGTTGACTCCCGGTTTTTAGTGGAGTTCGTGTTACTCGATCTTTAGTTTTCAGTGTAGATCGTTGTTTGTCCTTTTTTCCTTTTTCAAAGCACAAGAGAACAAACAATGAGCGGCAAAACTACACAGAATAGAAAATAACTGTTTGACATCCGAAACAGTAAATATTTCCTGTTCCACTAGTTGCACCAGTCCTGTTACTAATAAACAACAGACACATATACCATCTGATGCAGACATCGTGTTGGACACCAGTATGCGCAACATTTTCTTTCATTGGGGACAATCCATGTGCAGAACAAGAAATATACAATCCTACATACATAAACATAGTCAACAATTCCTGTTCCACTAGTTGCAACAGTCCTATTACTAATAAACAACAGATACAAATATCATCTGATGTCGACATCGTGTTGGACACCAGTATAGGTAACATTTGCTTTAATTAGGAACAATCCCGATGCCGAACAAGAAACATCCATACATGTATCAAACTTAGTGACTCGAACGGCAAGCAACAGAAACGGAAGCAATTAAAGGTGTTCCCTGTGGGGTGTCATATTATACTTCTTCAAGGCGCTCGTAGATTGACTTAGTCATTCCAGGAGCTGACTGAAATTAGCACAATCCAAGCGAAGAAAATAAGTGTAGTCATTCGCTGCAACACGAATATGACATTCGGAAGAGAATATAGGTTATGGTTATTGTACTTAAGTCCACTATTAGCAATATTTCATTTATATCGTGGAGGTTAGTTTTAATTGAGGAAACCGGAGTATCCGGAGAAAACCATCGATACTTCTGCTGGTGGACTATTAGTCACCGATGGTATCATCCGCACAGTAGTCATGGCCCGGCACTGTTCTAACATTTTGTATCTAACATTTTGTTACATTTTGATAATTGTTTCTGTTGTCAAACTGATAAATTGTTATCACATAATGTTGTATCAAGTACACTAAATCCGATAACTGATTGCATACATAGTTGTAAATCCTAATGCAATGCGATCACGACCACGGCTGTCCTGCAGGCAATAGGACACATGTATTATACATATGTTCTCGCTGCTTTGGATAGCAACACAAGAATGTCCGTAATGCACATTTATATATGGTCAAATTGTGTTCGGATACAAATATCAAGTCATCATAGTTCACAATATCCCTATGAAGTTTCGAATATACCTACCCCAAATTTACTACAATGTACTTCTATTAATGTACTGTCATAATTTGACCTACCTGGTTGTATAGTAGTTGTTGAATCCATCATACTTGTTTCTGTTGTTTCTATAGTATCTGCAGTTTTATATTTGGTAGAAGTTTCAGACACTGAAATAGTTTCTGATGAAAACGAGGTTCCTGTTGTAGGAACCACAGTGAGTGTGTCTGGCTGCACAGTTGTTGTCGAGCCGCTTGTACTTTGTTGTATAACAGTTGTCGAATCTGTCAAATTTGTTGTTGGTATTGTCTCTATATCATCTGTAGTTTGATATTTTGTAGAAGCTTCTGATGAGGACGACGTATATGTTGTAGTCTCCATAGCATGTGTCGAGTGAATTGTAGACGTTATCGACACTGAAATGGTTTCTGATGACGACGCCACTCCTGTAGTGGTAATATCAGTGGACGTGTATGGCTGTACGTCTGTTGCCGGGTATGTTGTTTTTTGTTGATCTGTTGATATTTGTTGATGCGAAGTTGTCACTAGCGTTGATGCAGTGGAAGTTATTGAATACAAAGTAGATGTATGACTGGAAGAAAGGGTTTCTGCTTCAGACGTGGACGTTTGTGCTGTTGATGTCGAGTATAGCGACGTTGATAATTCGTCAGTGGTAGTCTCAGTATTTGATGTGGACTCTTGTGTAGTTGACAATTCAATATTGTTTGTCGTTTCTACTTCCGGTTTCATCGACGTCGGTGCTTCTGTTGTATTGTCATACCGTGCAACGTAAGACAAGACAAAGCCATGTTCTGGTTGCATATTATCACTTGTGAATGTTATTAAAAAAGAATCGTTGAAGACATATGTCATGTTAATATTGAATTCCCAATTTGCACATAGACGTCCGGAATCTAAAAACGAAATTAAAATGCTAGATACGTACAAGTACTTTTTGTGCGTTAAGGTTTTAAGTAGAATGGGAAAAAATCCACACAGTTCCAAAATCCATTATCAAAATCGGAGAAAAACGATATATCCACACAATTTTCTGGCTTGCTAACGGTACTTCAATAAAAAGTCAGCAGGCTTAATTAACTTTATTGGCCCAAATATCCCCTCTTCACGAAATGATGAGGTCATGTAAAAGCTTTCCACATATGAATAAAATGCCGACCCTAGCATATAACTAGACGAACAGCGTGATAATAAAGAACGAAAATATTGAACATTATGCATAATATATTTAATCTGCCTGACACAGAAGTTGCCATAAAGTATGCCAATAGTAAAACTATTGGAAATCTACATACTTTAATTGTCTTTGGGAGCAAGTATTCAACAGGACGGTCAACATCGACCAAGTTCATATAGTCTGAAGGAGGGGAATCTTAATTTTAACCAATTACATTATTTAGGAACAGTAAATTTCAAAAATAAATATATTCAATAAACCATGTCAGTGCCGAGCACTGACTACTGGTCGGGTGATACTATCAGTGACTAATAGTCCACCAGTAGAAGTATAGACCCAGTGAGAGTAATAAAAACGTAGATATCTAAATTAGTGAGCAAGACGCATTTCTGGAGAAACATTCATCACGTACGCTAGTAGTCAAAATATTGGAAAGTCAAATAATTTGATATTAGTCTTTGGGAACAAGTGATCCAAAGAGTGTAAACAGGAAGTCAAAATCTATCAGGAACGTGCTTAACTGAAAATGTATTTGATGTGCTTACCACCAATAGTCACGTAATCATAACATGTAGGTGGTTCTGTTTCCACATCCATATATATCACCGATACTACGACTTCATCTGTAGTAGTTATATTCCATGTACAGTTAGTATTACTGGAAATAAAAATACTGAATAAACACCGGGGTAAAGGTCAATGGTATACGGTTAGAGGTTAGAAATACATCAACAATCCCACACATAGCTAAATATGTCTACATTATCAAGCAATAAAACTTAATTCATATTTTCGTTGGAAATGTTCACGCCACTTAAGTAAACGTTGATAATTAACAACCAAAGATAGCCCATGAATAAATTAGAACTTGATGAACATTGAAATATATATACAATGTACATGAAAAGGTAATATATCTATTACAGAAAACAGCATAGCACACAACATCCCGGCAGAAGAGGTTGAAGATGCCAAAAGTGGCAATCAGAATCTGTATATCGAAGAAGAAGAGTTTGAAGATACCAAAGGGGTAATCAGAATCCGTATATCGAAGAAGAACAGACAACACAATGGCCAAAAAGAAAACGTACAGAAAACGATCAACAAAACATACAAATAAAACTAAAGATCGAGTAACACGAACCCCACTAAAACGTGGGTTAACTCAGGTGCTCCGGAAGGGTAGTTCGTTCCTTTTTCACTAGTGACAACCGTCGTGTTAATCTAGTTACAAACCCGGTGATAAGTCATGAACGAGGAAAGGACCGGGAAGTCTTTGCGACAAGTGGAACATATCAGTGGTCATTTGTAACACAGATATTTCATAACGGTCATCCAAGTCGCGGTGGCAACCGTAAAACCTTCGAAGTGATGACTTCAACTTAAATAAGAGGAACCCTTGGTTCAGTAGCTTCCTTGTTAGCAGCAACCCCCTATCAATGAAATACTGATAGGAACCACAAGCTCTGAATAGCGTATCAGCAGAGAGATATATACTCCATATGCTGGTGCTGCTGTAATGTTGCTACATATGAATGGAACGTTCACAACGGGAAATTGAAATCATCTCTTTTGTCGCAATATTTCGTTCTTAACCGCCCCTCACTATAAATTTCAAGATGTAGGTCAAGGTACGAAGCAGACCTATCTGTATTTGTGGTATCCAATGGGATAGATGCGATCAACGAAATCACCAAACTTGGAATTATTCAGTGAAAGGACATCATCTATGTAGCGGAACGTGAAATTAATGGATCGGGCTAGTTTCTTTTCGTTTTTCTTGAGAAGCTCCTGTATGAAATCTGCCTCATACGAATGAAGGAACAATCCGGCGAGAAGAGGTGCACAGTATGTACCCATAGGTATGCCGACTGACTTGAAAAACACGTAAACCAAAGATAACAAATATATTGTCAATCAAAGACTCCAGCATGTTGATGATATCAGTTTCAGAAAACTTTTTGGTAGAAATATAAATAGCTGTCCCTTCCTAGCACAAGGAATTTGTATCTACGTTGGCCGTTATTCTTACTATGAAATTAAGAAGAATTATATTATGAACTCATTTATTAGTTAAATTATAAATACCGTAATATAATAAAACAAGGGGTAATAACAAAATTACCGAACACCGAGCAATATTCCAAAGAGAAAGACAACACTCATTAATCAACAAACAGACAAAATCAGTCAACAACCGGAAAACTTGGAAAACCGCAATGGCCCTGACTTTGTACAGGCATTTTCAAAGAAATGGTGGATTGAATCAGATTTTACGGCTTCCATTACGGTTAACAGGTTCCGGTTGTCACTATAACAGCATTTTTAACAATACTGGGACAAATTAGGTATAATAGTAGTCAACGCAGTACTTTATGAAAATCCATCGTTTATCATCGTCTCTGCAGAACGGTTTAACTAAACGGTCATCTTCTTACACAATTTGATTTCAAATGAGATGTTGAATGACGTCATGTCTAAACCACGATTACTTAATCCCTATCTTTATACATTTTCCATATTTTATGAAAATCCATAGTTTATTCTCGTCTCTGCAGAGACAGAATATTTTTCGACAAGATCTTGGTATCGGAATATAAACTTTTTAGGAGATCGAATAAGGCGAATCCTTTGATAGCCCTGGTCCATTAGCCTGTTTCTCAGATAAAGATGACGTTTCAAGAAATCAGAATAATTGCTACTGGTCATTGCATAACGAATCAATTGCGAGAGGTAAACACCATATGCAGGAGAAGCTGGTATATTGCTGCACATATTTGGAAATTTCCGATATATTTTACTTCTCACATATAGAATGTCGCCTGAAAATTATCGATATCACTTTTAAATGATTCTATACGATTATTCAGGATCTTGGGAAGCTCCATTTGTTAAAAATTAAATGCAAACCCTAAAGTTAGAGGAGTTTGAAGATACCACAGGGGTAATTAGAATCCGTAAATCGAAGTAGGACAGACAACGGATTGACCAAAGGAAAAATGACAAAAGGACAAAAACACTACACGGAACACATCGAACAACAACATGAATCCTACTAAAACCAGGGGTGAGCTCAGGTACTCTGGGTGAATAAGCAGTTCCTGCTCCACTAGTGGCACCCGTGGACTAGCCCTTAACATTACATCTTTCTCATAATATTTTCAAAGATTAATCATCAATATAATAATACGAGTTTTTTCTCAATAAGTTTACCATTGAATGTTTTGTATTAAAATAAGGAGCCATCGTGGTAAAATGGCAGTTGGGTCTACAACTACCTATGCAATCAGTACAAATCACTACTGATGTTGTGAGTTCGAATCTCGATCAGGGCAAGGCGTACAACATTATGTGATAAAGTTTGTCAGTGACTTGCGACAGGTCGATGGTTTTCTCCGGGTCCTCCGGTTTCCTCCACCAATAAAACTGACAGCCATGATATAACTGAAATATTCTTGAAAGTGGCATTAAACACCATCAATCAAACAAACAAGCAAACAAGCGTATTAATATACAAATGTACTTACATGGGATACTTTTGAGGAAAATTTTGACTAGTGAGGTACTGTGTAGTTGGTTGTGGCTGAATCTGTTTTGTTGTTAAGCAGTCTGTTCCTGCTAATTAAAGGTAGATACTTGAGATAATTAATTCTTTAAATAAAAATAAAAAAATAGATGTACTTTTGTAATCGCTACTTTGAGTCATGTTCTACAAAACCTCTTTGTGATGACAAGAAAATTTAAACAGTGATGGCAAGAGGAGTTTGAAGACACCAAAGGGGCAATCAGAATCCGTGTATCGAAGAAGGACAGACAACACAATTCCACCAATATCAACAAGACGAACAATCACCTTTCATCTGAAATGAACTCACTGAAAACACAAAGACCACGACATGGATTATGTCAATGTCAGCCATTTTACAATTCAACGGACCGTTGATTTTCATCTTATCTGTGATCAATAAAGCTGAACGTTGGTTATTTTTTCCCTGTAATTAGGTCTTGTGTACCAATACAACTGGCGTGTACGAACCGATGATTTTCATTTCATCCGTGATAGATTAAGCTGAAAGCTATCACGAATGAACCACGTGCTTACTTCGAGTTATCAAGGGGGACAACTCTAAAGAATTCGAGAAAATGGGGTTTAAGCTTATTAATCTGTCCTAGATGTAATAAACTTTAGGTCATGAACAGAAAGTTTAAACAGTGATGGTCAACAATTCCAGTCAGGACTTTCTTTTTTAAATTAAGTTATAGCGTCTTAAATGCAGATCATTTGACACGACAGAGAAATTTATTTAAGTTCTTCCCGCAAAATATATTTATATTCTCCCTAGAGATATAGACTCAACCATAATTCACGTCATTTCTTTACCATTGATACCTCTTATAAGAGGCAGGAACTGCTAACATTTCGCGAGCACCTGGGTTCACCCCCGGTTTTTAGTGGGGTTCGAGTTGGTCATCGTTTTAGTTTTCTGTGCTTTGTTGTGTTTGTCTGTTTTGTTTGTCTTCGTACTGTGTCTTGTGTGCCCAATGTTGCTAGTGTCTCTTGATTGTCAATTCTTACTTGTTCCATCGGTTTTTATTAACGTTTATTTGTCTTCTGTGACCTTCTTAAAATATAGCAACCCTCACGACCATGATCGTACGGCTGTTAGAGCTACATCTCCCTATTTTACCTGTGTCTGTCATAACTGAAGTTGGGATTTCATATTTCTCCCATGGTGAAGTGTAGTCGGTACAATTGTATTTGGTTAATCGGTTATTTCTTTCTTGTAATTAGATATTATGTGCCAATGCAACTGATAAACGGAAACGATATACTGCAATATTGTTGAAACTGATTCTATACATCCATTCCACCATCAGAGCGCAGCCCATGGAGCTTCCCAGTAGGTCTATAGGTGGGAAATACATTCTACTTTTGGGTTTGCCAGGTTATAGCTCCTAACATGGAAAGACTGACCGTGGATTGTAGTGAGTATTGTGCTGGTAAATTGCTGCGCCATCAGCACGTTAAGAAACTCTGTTTGGAATTAAACAAACAGTAGACACATTGTAGCTGCTACAGAAGGCTATCATTGTAGAGCCTACGCAACTTTTTCAGTGGCAGTCGAAGACGTTGCCTCTGATGTTTCGTTCCTTCCTCATTTTTATGTCACTTTTATATATTGTTGGGCTTGTATACGTCATGAATATGCATGAAATAAAAATGTAGATATCCAATTTGGTGCGCACGAGTAACTTTCATCGGGTACGCTCAAGCTGAAAAGATTGGAAAACCAAATAATGAAATATTTGCCACTGGACTTCAAGCAATCAACTAATCAATCTACAGTTTTTTGGGGATTTTTTTTTATCGACAACGTACATTAATTAAATATATATAGGGTATTCTCTAGCGTTTATTTAAACATATGAGCAATGAAATTCAGTGGTGATATATATATATATATATAATATTAGTGCAGCGTCTTTAAATATAAAGGGGGCCGTCGTTGTCGTGATCGTATGCTAGTTGGATTTATAACTAGCAATGCAATCAGTGCCTATCACCACTACCGTTGGGAGTTTGAATCCCGCTGAGGCGAGGTGTATTCGATACAACATTATATGATAAAATTTGTCAGCCAATATAACTGACCGCCACAATATAAGTGATATTGATGAAAGTGGCGTTAAACACCATAACCCAAACCTTAAGATATAAAGCTTATGTGTATTAGGGTTAATATTGGGACAAAGGTGAAGTTCAACAAGTCTTTTCCAATTTTTGCGCCTAGTACATGTCAACTTTAGATTAATATTGTGTTGATCCTTCAGAAAAATCACAATAATCAATGGGCGGTAATATTTTAAATTAAATATTTAAATTCTACAATTATCTCTTGATTGTCCCTTTTGATATGTTCTATCAATAGGAAGTGAACTGGATTGATAACTAGCTTCCCAACCAACAACAGGTAACTAGGTCTGTGACAGTATATAACACAAATTTATCCAGTGGAATTAGACTGCTCAAATTGAATTAGAGGGGCCGTCGTGGCTGTGATCATATGACAGTTGGATTCACAACTACCTATGTAATCAGTGCCTATCACCACTGATGTTGTGAGTTCTAATCTCGTTCAGGGCGCAGTGTACTACATTATGTGCTACAGTTTGTCAGTGACTTGAAACAGGTAGGTGGTTTTCTCCGGGTCATCCGGTTTCCTCCACCAATAAAACTGACCACATTGTTGAAAGTGGCGTTAATCACCATCAAGCAAGCTAACAAACAAATTGAAATAAAATTTGTTATATTACTTACAGTAATCTGCAGATTCAAGAATGTATATTTCAAATCCATCTCCATCATTTGACTCAACATCGTCTGTTCTAAATAGTAGAAACAAAGAGCTATCATCTACTACCTTACGTTGAGTGTAATCCTGAGATATGCTGGTAGTCGTATCAATTAGTACAGTCCCCGTATTGTCGACACCTATGTAATGACAAAAGTGAAATTGCTTTATTAATTTGACAAGTCTAGGCATAGTATTTAAGCTTAATATTATGTTATTAGCTTAAATTATGCATATACATGAAGAACAGTTTGAAGATACCAAAGAGGTAATCAGAAGCCATAAATGGAAGAAGATGGTGGTTGATGGTGTTTAACGCCACTTTCATTAAATATTAAGTTATATCGTGATGTTCAGTTTCATTGGTATAGGAAATCGGAGTACCCGAAACAAACCATCGACCTGTCGCAAGTCACTGTCAAATTTTATCACATAATGCTGAATCGAGTACTCTTCGCCATGAACGGGGTTCGAACAACTTTAGTGGAAATCAAAGAATGACATACAATGCAATGGCCAAATGAATAAGGACAATACGACAAAGCATGATCTACAAAACACTGCACAGAAAACTAAAGATTGAACAACACGAACACCACTACAAATCGGCGGTGAGCTCAAAAACTCGGGAAGAGTAAGCAGCTCCCGCTCGCCACGTGGCACCCGTCTTCTCCTATTCATATGTTATATTGATAAATGAAGCATTCCAATTCAACAATTAACAACGAAATATGTAGATATAAACCAGAGTAAAAATGAGAAGACCAGGATTGATTTTGGTTGGTTTGATGATGTTTATCGCCATTTTTAACAATATTTCATTTATATCGTGGAGGTCAGTTTTATTGGTGGAGAAAACCGGAGGACCTGGGGAAAACCACCGATCTGTCGCCTGTAATTGATAAACTTTATCACATAATGTTGTACACCTCGGCGTGATCGAGATTTGAAATCACAACATCAGTGATGATAGGTACCGATTACTTAGGCAACTACCACACGATCATGACCACGACGGCCCTCATGATACGTACGCGGAACAAAGATTCAAGAAATAAAGTTCGCACACAACATTTCTACAACAGGTTAGAGTTTGACAGGAAAAACGTTTCGGCTGCATGAAAGTTTCGGTAGAATGAAAGTTTTGACATGATGACTGGAGATCAACGTAGTGAGTGTAGCAATAAATGTACTGTGACTGTAGGTTTATTTGATCGAGGAACACACTGCAGTATCAAACATAAGCAACGTTAACCGCAACCTACATGTAATTCATTGTTAAATTGTTTGTCATGTTTTATTTACGTTATTCGTTGTGTTTGTTGGCGCATAGTGGTGTCCAACACATATTTTTGTCTTCTTCTGTTTGTTTCTCGGTGACTTGCGAGAGGCTGATAGTTTTCTCGTGGCACATCCGGTTCCCTCCACCAATAGAACTGACCTCCACGATATAGCTAAAATATTGTTGAAAGTGACGTAACCTTAACATTATTTTTCTCCTTTTGTTTGTTTGTCTTCGTCTTGTGTTTTGTGTACCCACTTTTCCAAGTTTATCTGGAGTGTCCATTCTTGATTGCCCATTCGATATTCTCTAACGTCTATGTAAAAGATATCAATTGCATTGAGTAGACACGCCTCCATATGGGGCGTAAGTCAAACCCCTATAGATAGGTCTTTATTGTATATGTAGATGTCAATGGTATTACAAGGTGTTTTTACCTAAAACGGTTCCTGTTTGCAAAACAAATGAGCGAATTCAGTTTAGAGACCACTTCCTTGCCTTAGTACAGTAAGTGAGTGATTATTGCTTACCTCATAAATGAGCAATTCAGCTATATCATGGCAACCAGATACATTCGATGAGATGATGATGATGATGATGATGTCCGCTTTGTACTAGATTAACACACTTGGTTGATTTGTTTAGTGCTAGCTCACTGAATCAACATTCCTCGGGTAGAAATGTCGCTCCACTCGGTCACATTATTATGATTCCAAGTCAATTAATCTGTTCTCTTACTTCTTAGTAAAGATGTAACATATGCCAATTTTACAAATATATGTTTAGACCTGCCTGGTGCTCGAACCCACGATCTACTGCACTCGAGGAGAGCACGCTAACCATTACACCACCTATGTGGTTATACCTTAGTACAGGATTAATCGATGGATACATAAGATGTACAAAAAACTATTACATAATGTGTATTGACCAAGTGTCGTCGTGGTGGTGATCGCATGGTTGTTGGATTTACAATCAGTGCCTATCACCACTGTATTTATGAGTTCCGCTCAGACGAGGTGTATTCCACACAACATTATGCTAGAAAGTTTATCGGTTACTTTCCAGTGGTCGATGGTGTTCTCCGGGCAACCCGGTTTTCTCCACCAATAAAACTGACATCCACGATATAACTGAAATATTATGGAAAGTGGCGTTAAACATCGCAACCATCACCCATAACCCCAACTTTGTATAGACCATGATAACTTACAGACCATGAGAGAGAAGACGAGATAATGTATGCCTACCTCCATATAATGATATGGTGTCTGGTGTGTTCTTCATTCCTTTAAGATGAAGAGTGTATATGATTTCACTCGTATTTCGTGAACGGTCGAATCTCCATGCACATGATAAATTTCTGCAAAAACAGATTAGAAATATGTACATATTAATATAATCGCAGAATCTAAAATTGTATTAAACACTAAATCTTCTACGCATGGTTGCTATAGCCACTGCCATAGGGAGTGGATGTGGTCGAGTGGTGTAGGGCGCTGGACGTAAGGCTAAGCGAATGGAGCTACAGTGTATCAATGGTGTGGGTTCAAATCCCGTCGAGGGAAGAACAAAAATTTGACAGCTCTAATATCTAATTCTAACACTGTTTGGTTTTATTTTCAGACGTATATATATATATATACACATATATATACGTCTGAAAATACACACACACACACACATATATATATATATATATATATATATATATATATATATATATATATATATATATATTAATTGATGTATATAGTGTCGTGCTAAATGAGTGTCATGTTAGTTTTCAAAATTGCCCTTTACATGTATATAACAACACATTTTCCTTATATTATTCTCAAGATTGTGTTTGCTGTCAATTTTAAATGTCCAGATAGAGGTTGTACTATTTTTTACAGCTTACATTAATATGCAGGTCTTGAGGATACAAATATTGTTGCAAATGGCTTCAGTAGAACACACAATCAGTGCAAATTACTTTGTATTGTCATGATTATTTATCTGTTCCAGGTAGTAATTATAATATTACAAAACTTTATATCTTTTGAAAACTATAACATTTTACCGGCAACGATAACTATGACAAGAATAACACAACAGGTGCCACTAGTGGAGTAGGAACTGTTTACTCTTCCTGAGCACCTGAGTGCACCCTTTTTTTAGTTGGATTCTTCTTCCTCACTCTTCAGTTTTCTTGTGTGGTGTATTGCATATCATTCCTTGTTGTTCTGTTTCGATTGTCTGTCCATTGATATACATGATTTGTGCATATAATATCATAGAATTGGTCGAATGTAGTTGAAATCGAAATATTCTTCGTCAAAGATCTCGTATCCAAAAACTAGAAGTTTAAGAGAAATACTGATTTCAAACTATTCTTCATGTATATAGATATGACCATTTGTATAATTTAAGCCAATAACATATGCTTAAGCTTAGATACTATGCCTTGGACGTCGCGCAAGGTGTTGCGTTTTTAACGAATTTCAGAATAATTTGTAATCATGATAAAAATATACAGTACCCCTGCCTGTAAATATCTACAATTTATATATCATGATATTCGCTGAATATAGCAGATTAAGCTTAATAACATTTTCTTCTAATTAAATAAAGCATAATCAAGATTTATGAATATTAAACAATCATACACGTATTTTAAGTGCCTGTCACGCGTAACATTTTACAACCTTTACTCCTATATCTGTGTAACAAAAGTATAGAACCCGTCGTCGGATTTTCGTGAAATTTTGTACAACACTTTCATATGACGGCATAATAGAAGGGTCGACGTGATTTTAGATTTGGACGCCAACTACGCCATGTCCGAAAAACAATCTACAATGTAAAATTCTGTCACAATTGATGTACTATGAGTGACAAAGTGGAAACAGATGACAAATAAGTGATCAAAAAGTTTTCAGTAAGTAACCAAAATATTATGTAATAATCCTTTTGTGATGACAAATTATTCAGCACAACTATTTGAAAAATGGTCAAGTATTTATTTTGTTAGAGCATTTTAAAGACGTCAGTTAAAATTGTCCAATGTGTGAAGTTAATCCGTCTTGACGTTAAGTATCGAAATTCACGCGTATGAAAAATACCGTATCTGATAATGAAAAAATAAATAAAATGACTGAAATACGTCTTTTTTGTCATATATCATAATATTACAATGACTTTGGATTTTAAAAAGAAATAGGAAAACTGCATAAAAAAATGTTCGTTATACAGAAATGTCCAATGTTACATTTTTCAACCAGAAACGTCATTCAATGTCTTCGCATGGTAGAATGAAATCCGACATAGCATGTTGAATTGTCCACGTACAAACAAAAGAAAATTATTCTCAAAATACGTTTTTGGTCAATATTGTATAGTTGAAATTTCTTTGGAAATGATTGTAAAAAGAACAAAATACAACGTAAAATGCTTGTTCCATACAAATATCCAATAGTCCCATTTTTGACGTCAAATCTAAAACCATATGGTAAAAATTATACGATCATAAAAAAATAATTCGCACACCAAAAAAAAAAATATGAAAACATTTTAGAAATACGTTTTTTACATTAATTTCAAATTTGTAATTCTTTTTCGATGCACTTCAAAAAACAAAAAAATATACCCGAAAATGCTTGTCCCAAAAAATGTCCAATATTGCAGGCTGAACTGTGAACGTCGTCAAATATCAAAATGTCTTGACGTAATGAAAAAAAAATACCTCACCGATCTTCAAACAATTTGCAAATAAAACTCCCCTTTACTAACCTAAATGAGTGATAAATAAAAAAAATAAATAAAATAAATAAATAAAATGTTTACATACGTGTACTTTATTTTCAGAAATGAAATTATCAACAAATCTGGATTTAATATGGAACGTAATTTGTTTCTTTTTTCTTCTTTTTTTATGCATGATGTGCTATTTACAACTGCATAATACACGTTTGTCATCTATCTTTATGTGTTTTCCTTTCTTTTTTTTTGTGTGGCAAATTTGGAAAACAAATCTTCCGAAGTTTGAATTCTTTATTCCAACAAGCAATGTATAAGTAAAAATTGTCTTTGATATATTTACTTCACATATTTTCAAAAGACTGTTTATTTTTAATTTCACATTTAAAATAAAACAATGTATTTTTATATTCTCTTGAAACGAGGAAAGGTAAATTTGACAGACGTTTATAATGCAAATGTAAATTATGACATCCCAAACACACATAAAAATAACCTTCATATGGTCCTATATAAAATCGATTGATTAACGTTACGTTTGGTAACGCAACACCTTGCGCGACGTCTCTCGACATATCAGATTAATAAAGAAATCTCACTTTTGGCATTACATAGATGTCGATAATACGAGGACTGCACTATTTGTTCTGTTGTCCTTTTTCTTTTGGCCATTGTGTTGTCTGTACTTCTTCGATTTACGGTTTCTGATTACCCCATTTGCGCATTAAAACTTTTGTTTTATACGATGGTAGATTGCTTTGTACTCATTCGCAATCGGTTGATTAATTGATTGTTTTTTAACATTAAATAAGTAATATTTCAGCCATAGTCAGACAGGGAACAAGTTGAAAGAAAAGAGATTAATAGAAAACGAGGATAAAATAGAAAAGTTTGAAGATACCAAAGGGGTAATCTATTATTAGAAGCCGTAATCCGAGGAAGGACAGACAACATAACAGCCAACAGAAAAACGACAACAGGACAAACAACGATCACAAAACATTACACAAAAAACAATAATCGAGGTCTGAATTTTAGCTTCTTTGCAAAGGGCCATCAATGACCACGTCTACCAAGAAGACTGCTGCTTGTTGTATAGTAAGCTCAAGGAGTATGACGTTTTCTAGTCACGGGAGATTCATTCCTGCCCCCTTCCTGAGGGAGAAATGTTAATTTGATACATTCCCACCACTAGTTGACGCACGCTATGAAGGGGCGTGTCTCATAATGGATATAGTAGGTCTATATTTACATACCACGGGGCTCCAGTGGTGTGGACACCGTCTTATATAAAACTATCTACCGTAGAATCATATGTAAACAATTGCTGTAAATTTTGGAGTAAAATCCATTTTCTATTTTGATCTGAAAGCATGGTACACTTTAGCATTTATATAAATATGCTTTATTGCCTATTTGTGGTCAAACTTACTGTGGATACTGTCCTGCTTGAAAACCCGGTGACTGTATTTTAACCTTGGTAAATAACTGTAACTGCACAACCAGTGTTGTACCATTACATTGACTCCAAGCTAGAAGACAACATATTTTATATAAATCGAAAAAACAGATTCAGTTACTTTACAAAGTATCTATATACAAATATATCTTCGCTAGATTTTTAAAAAGAGATGACATTCTTTATCTTTATGTTTATTCGTGAAATTTTCAATGGTATTCCGTAGTTATCGTGAACCATCACGGGGTCGTCGTGGCCGTAATCATATGATAGTTAGATTTTCAACTACCTGTGCAATCAGTGCCAATAACCACTAAAGCTATGAGTTCGAACCTGTTCATGGCGAGGTGTACTCGATACAACATTATGTGATAAAGTTTGTCAGTGACTTGCGACAGATCGGTGGTTTTCTCCGGGTACTCCGGTTTCCTCCACCGATAAAACTGACCGCGACGATATAACTAAAATATTGTTGAAAGTGGCGTTAAACACCACAAACCTATAAATCGGATAACTAATTCAGTTACTTTACAAAGTATCTACATATAAATATACCTTTGTTAGGTTTTTATAAACATACAAAAACAAATGTAAAGAGACATGGCAATCTTTATCCAATCTTTCGACTTTAAGTGTACCTGATGAAGGTTATTCGTGAAAGGCGGTGTGCACACTAAATTAGATACATGTATCTACTCTTTATTACAATTAAAATAATTACACTGTACTGCTATTGATGCACTGTCATAATTTAACGTACTTTGGTGTATATTAGTTGTCGAATCTGTCAGAATTGTTGTTGATGTAGTCTCCGTAGCAGCTGTCGGGTGAATTGTAGATGTTTTCGACACTGAACTGGTCTCTGATGACGACGCCACTCCTGTGATAGTAATACCAGTGGACGTGTCTGTCTGTACGTCTGTTGACGGGGATGTTGTTGTCATGGACGTTTGTTCTTCTGTTGTATTGTCCTTGCGTTCAACGTAAGACAAGACAAAGCCATGTTCTGGTTGCATATTATCACTTGTGAACGTTATTAAAAACGAATCGTTGAAGACATATGTCATGTCAATATTGAATTCCCAATTTGCACATAGACGTCCGGAATCTAAAAACGAAATTAAAATGCTAGATACGTACAAGTACTTTTTGTGCGTTAAGGTTTTAAGTAGAATGGAAAAAAATCCACACAGTTCCAAAATCCATTATCAAAATAGGAGACAGACGATATATCCACACACTTTTCTGGCTTGCTAACGGTACTTCAATAAAAAGTCAGCAGACTTAATTAACTTTATTGGCCCAAATATCCTCTCTTCACGAAATGATGAAGTCATATAAAAGCTTTCCACATATGAATAAAATGTCGACCCTAACATATAACTAGACGAACAGCGTTATAATAAAGAACGAAAATATTGAACATTATGCATAATATATTTAATCTGCCTGACACAGAAGTTGCCATCAAGTATGCCAATAGTAAAACTATTGGAAATCTACATGCTTTAATTGTCTTTGGGAGCAAGTATTCAACAGGACGGTCAACATCGACCAAGTTGATATAGTATGAAGGAGGGGAATCTTAATTTTAGACAATTACATTATTTAGGAACAGTAAATTTCAAAAATAAATATATTCAATAAACCATGTCAGTGCCGAGCACTGACTACTGGTCGGATGATACCATCGGTGACTAATAGTCCACCAGTAGAAGTATAGGCCCAGTGATAGTAATAAAAACGTAGATATCTAAATTAGTGAGCAAAACGCATTTCCGGAGAAATATTCATCACGTACGCTAGTAGTCAAAATATTGGAAAGCCAAATAATTTGATATTAGTCTTTGGGAACAAGTGATCCAAAGAGTGTAAACAGGAAGTCAAAATCTACCAGGAACGTGTTTAACTGAAAATATATTTGATGTGCTTACCACCAATAGTCACGTAATCATAACATATAGGTGATTCTGTTTCCACATCCATATATATCACCGATACTACGACTTCATCTGTAGTAGTTATATTCCATGTACAGTTAGTATTACTGGAAATAAAAATACTGAATAAACACCGGGTAAAGGTCAATGGTATACGGTTAGAGGTTAGAAATACATCAACAATCCCACACATAGCTAAATATGTCTACATTATCAAGCAATAAAACTTAATTCATATTTTCGTTGGAAATGTTCATGCCACTTAAGTAAACGTTGATAATTAACAACCAAAGATAGCCCATGAATAAATTAGAACTTGATGAACATTGAAATATATATACAATGTACATGAAAAGGTAATATATCTATTACAGAAAACAGCATAGCACACAACATCCCGGCAGAAGAGGTTGAAGATGCCAAAAGTGGCAATCAGAATCTGTATATCGAAGAAGAAGAGTTTGAAGATACCAAAGGGGTAATCAGAATCCGTATATCGAAGAAGAACAGACAACACAATGGCCAAAAAGAAAACGTACAGAAAACGATCAACAAAACATACAAATAAAACTAAAGATCGAGTAACACGAATCCCACTAAAACGTGGGTTAACTCAGGTGCTCCGGAGGGTAGGTCGTTCCTTTTTCACTAGTGACAACCGTCGTGTTAATCTAGTTACAAACCCGGTGATAAGTCATGAACGAGGAAAGGACCGGGAAGTCTTTGCGACAAGTGGAACATATCAGTGGTCATTTGTAACACATATATTTCATAACGGTCATCCAAGTCGCGGTGGCAACCGTAAAACCTTCGAAGTGATGACTTCAACTTAAATAAGAGGAACCCTTGGTTCAGTAGCTTCCTTGTTAGCAGCAACCCCCTATCAATGAAATACTGATAGGAACCACAAGCTCTGAATAGCGTATCAGCAGAGAGATATATACTCCATATGCTGGTGCTGCTGTAATGTTGCTACATATGAATGGAACGTTCACAACGGGAAAATTGAAATCATCTCTTTTGTCGCAATATTTCGTTCTTAACCGCCCCTCACTATAAATTTCAAGATGTAGGTCAAGGTACGAAGCAGACCTATCCGTATTTGTGGTATCCAATGGGATAGATGCGATCAACGAAATCACCAAACTTGGAATTATTCAGTGAAAGGACATCATCTATGTAGCGGAACGTGAAATTAATGGATCGGGCTAGTTTCTTTTCGTTTTTCTTGAGAAGCTCCTGTATGAAATCTGCCTCATACGAATGAAGGAACAATCCGGCGAGAAGAGGTGCACAGTATGTACCCATAGGTATGCCGACTGACTGTTGAAAAAGACGTAAACCAAAGATAACAAATATATTGTCAATCAAAGACTCCGGCATATTGATGATATCAGTTTCAGAAAACTTTTTGGTAGAAATATAAATAGCTGTCCCTTCCTAGCACAAGGAATTTGTATCTACGTTGGCCGTTATTCTTACTATGAAATTAAGAAGAATTATATTATGAACTCATTTATTAGTTAAATTATAAATACCGTAATATAATAAAACAAGGGGTAATAACAAAATTACCGAACACCGAGCAATATTCCAAAGGGAAAGACAACACTCATTAATCAACAAACAGACAAAATCAGTCAACAACCGGAAAACTTGGAAAACCGCAATGGCCCTGACTTTGTACAGGCATTTTCAAAGAAATGGTGGGTTGAATCAGATTTTACGGCTTCCATTACGGTTAACAGGTTCCGGTTGTCACTATAACAGCATTTTTAACAATACTGGGACAAATTAGGTATAATAGTAGTCAACGCAGTACTTTATGACAATCCATCGTTTATCATCGTCTCTGCAGAACGGTTTAACTAAACGGTCATCTTCTTACACAATTTGATTTCAAATGAGATGTTGAATGACGTCATGTCTAAACCACGATTACTTAATCCCTATCTTTATACATTTTCCATATTTTATGAAAATCCATAGTTTATTCTCGTCTCTGCAGAGACAGAATATTTTTCGACAAGATCTTGGTATCGGAATATAAACTTTTTAGGAGATCGAATAAGGCGAATCCTTTGATAGCCCTGGTCCATTAGTCTGTTTCTCAGATAAAGATGACGTTTCAAGAAATCAGAATAATTGCTACTGGTCCTTGCATAACGAATCAATTGCGAGAGGTAAACACCATATGCAGGAGAAGCTGGTATATTGCTGCACATATTTGGAAATTTCCGATATATTTTACTTCGCACATATAGAATGTCGCCTGAAAATTATCGATATCACTTTTAAATGATTCTATACGATTATTCAGGATCTTGGGAAGCTCCATTTGTTAAAAATTAAATGCAAACCCTAAAGTTAGAGGAGTTTGAAGATACCACAGGGGTAATTAGAATCCGTAAATCGAAGTAGGACAGACAACGGAATGACCAAAGGAAAAATGACAAAAGGACAAAAACACTACACGGAACACATCGAACAACAACATGAATCCCACTAAAACCAAGGGTGAGCTCAGGTACTCTGGGTGAATAAGCAGTTCCTGCTCCACTAGTGGCACCCGTGGACTAGCCCTTAACATTACATCTTTCTCATAATATTTTCAAAGATTAATCATCAATATAATAATACGAGTTTTTTCTCAATAAGTTTACCATTGAATGTTTTGTATTAAAATAAGGAGCCATCGTGGTAAAATGGCAGTTGGGTCTACAACTACCTATGCAATCAGTACAAATCACTACTGATGTTGTGAGTTCGAATCTCGATCAGGGCGAGGCGTACAACATTATGTGATAAAGTTTGTCAGTGACTTGCGACAGGTCGATGGTTTTCTCCGGGTCCTCCGGTTTCCTCCACCAATAAAACTGACAGCCATGATATAACTGAAATATTCTTGAAAGTGGCATTAAACACCATCAAACAAACAAACAAGCAAACAAGCGTATTAATATACAAATGTACTTACATGGGATACTTTTGAGGAAAATTTGGACTAGTGAGGTACTGTGTAGTTGGTTGTGGCTGAATCTGTTTTGTTGTTAAGCAGTCTGTTCCTGCTAATTAAAGGTAGATACTTGAGATAATTAATTCTTTAAATAAAAATAAAAAAATAGATGTACTTTTGTAATCGCTACTTTGAGTCATGTTCTACAAAACCTCTTTGTTATGACAAGAAAATTTAAACAGTGATGGCAAGAGGAGTTTGAAGACACCAAAGGGGCAATCAGAATCCGTGTATCGAAGAAGGACAGACAACACAATTCCACCAATGTCAACAAGACGAACAATCACCTTTCATCTGAAATGAACTCACTGAAAACACAAAGACCACGACATGGATTATGTCAATGTCAGCCATTTTACAATTCAACGAACCGTTGATTTTCATCTTATCTGTGATCAATAAAGCTGAACGTTGGTTATTTTTTCCCTGTAATTAGGTCTTGTGTACCAATACAACTGGCGTGTACGAACCGATGATTTTCATTTCATCCGTGATAGATTAAGCTGAAAGCTATCACGAATGAACCACGTGCTTACTTCGAGCTATCAAGGGGGACAACTCTTAGGAATTCGAGAAAACGGGGTTTAAGCTTATTAATCTGTCCTAGATGTAATAAACTTTAGGTCATGAACAGAAAGTTTAAACAGTGATGGTCAACAATTCCAGTCAGGACTTTCTTTTTTAGATTAAGTTATAGCGTCTTAAATGCAGATCATT
The DNA here is from genome assembly GCA_963383655.1 of Bathymodiolus septemdierum. Taxonomy (NCBI): domain Eukaryota; kingdom Metazoa; phylum Mollusca; class Bivalvia; order Mytilida; family Modiolidae; genus Bathymodiolus; species Bathymodiolus septemdierum. The sequence goes on along the minus strand of OY726528.1, from coordinate 29,298,773 downwards.
TGACACGACAGAGAAATTTATTTAAGTTCTTCCCCCAAAATATATTTATATTCTCCCTAGAGATATAGACTCAACCATAATTCACGTCATTTCTTTTGCATTGATACCTCTTACAGGAGGCAGGAACTGCTAACATTTCGCGAGCACCTGGGTTCACCCCCGGTTTTTAGTGGGGTTCGAGTTGGTCATCGTTTTAGTTTTCTGTGCTTTGTTGTGTTTGTCTGTTTTGTTTGTCTTCGTACTGTGTCTTGTGTGCCCAATGTTGCTAGTGTCTCTTGATTGTCAATTCTTACTTGTTCCATCGGTTTTTATTAACGTTTATTTGTCTTCTGTGACCTTCTTAAAATATAGCAACCCTCACGACCATGATCGTACGGCTGTTAGAGCTACATCTCCCTATTTTACCTGTGTCTGTCATAACTGAAGTTGGGATTTCATATTTCTCCCATGGTGATGTGTAGTCGGTACAATTGTATTTGGTTAATCGGTTATTTCTTTCTTGTAATTAGATATTATGTGCCAATGCAACTGATAAACGGAAACGATATACTGCAATATTGTTGAAACTGATTCTATACATCCATTCCACCATCAGAGCGCAGCCCATGGAGCTTCCCAGTAGGTCTATAGGTGGGAAATACATTCTACTTTTGGGTTTCCCAGGTTATAGCTCATAACATGGAAAGACTGACCGTGGATTGTAGTGAGTATTGTGCTGGTCAATTGCTGCGCCATCAGCACGTTAAGAAACTCTGTTTGGAATTAAACAAACAGTAGACACATTGTAGCTGCTACAGAAGGCTATCATTGTAGAGCCTACGCAACTTTTTCAGTGGCAGTCGAAGACGTTGCCTCTGATGTTTCATTCCTTCCTCATTTTTATGTCACTTTTATATATTGTTGGGCTTGTTTGCGTCATGAATATGCATGAAATAAAAACGTAGATATCCAACTTGGTTCGCACGAGTAACTTTCATCGGGTACGCTCAAGCTGAAAAGATTGGAAAACCAAATAATGAAATATTTGCCACTGGACTTCAAGCAATAAACTAATCAATCTACAGTTTTTTGTGGATTTTTTTTATCGACAACGTACATTAATTAAATATATATAGGGTATTCTCTAGCGTTTATTTAAACATATGAGCAATGAAATTCAGTGGTGATATATATATATATATAATATTAGTGCAGCGTCTTTAAATATAAAGAGGGCCGTCGTTGTCGTGATCATATGATAGTTGGATTTATAACAAGTAATGCAATCAGTGCCTATCATCACTACCGTTGGGAGTTCGAATCCCGCTCAGGCGAGGTGTATTCGATACAACATTATATGATAAAATTTGTCTGCCAATAAAACTGACCGCCACAATATAAGTGATATTGATGAAAGTGGCATTAAACACCATAACCCAAACCTTAAGATATAAAGCTTATGTGTATTAGGGTTAATATTGGGACAAAGGTGAAGTTCAACAAGTCTTTTCCAATTTTTGCGCCTAGTACATGTCAACTTTAGATTAATATTGTGTTGATCCTTCAGAAAAATCACAATAATCAATGGGCGTAATATTTTAAATTAAATATTTAAATTCTACAATTATCTCTTGATTGTCCCTTTTGATATGTTCTATCAATAGGAAGTGAACTGGATTGATAACTAGCTTCCCAACCAACAACAGGTAACTAGGTCTGTGACAGTATATAACACAAATTTATCCAGTGGAATTAGACTGCTCAAATTGAATTAAAGGGGCCGTCGTGGCTGTGATCGTATGACAGTTGGATTCACAACTGTCTATGTAATCAGTTCCTATCACCACTGATGTTGTGAGTTCTAATCTCGTTCAGGGCGCAGTGTACTACATTATGTGCTACAGTTTGTCAGTGACTTGAAACAGGTAGGTGGTTTTCTCCGGGTCATCCGGTTTCCTCCACCAATAAAACTGACCACATTGTTGAAAGTGGCGTTAAACACCATCAAGCAAGCTAACAAACAAATTGAAATAAAATTTGCTATATTACTTACAGTAATCTGCAGATTCAAGAATGTATATTTCAAATCCATCTCCATCATTTGACTCAACATCGTCTGTTCTAAATAGTAGAAACAAAGAGCTATGATCTACTACCTTACGTTGAGTGTAATCCTGAGATATGCTGGTAGTCGTATCAATTAGTACAGTCCCCGTATTGTCGACACCTATGTAATGACAAAAGTGAAATTGCTTTATTAATTTGACAAGTCTAGGCATAGTATTTAAGCTTAAGATTATGTTATTAGCTTAAACTATACATATACATGACGAACAGTTTGAAGATACCAAAGAGGTAATCAGAAGCCATAACTGGAAGAAGATGGTGGTTGATGGTGTTTAACGCCACTTTCATTAAATATTAAGTTATATCGTGATGTTCAGTTTCATTGGTATAGGAAATCGGAGTACCGGAAACAAACCACCGACCTGTCGCAAGTCACTGTCAAATTTTATCACATAATGCTGAATCGAGTACTCTTCGCCATGAACGGGGTTCGAACAACTTTAGTGGAAATCAAAGAATGACATACAATGCAATGGCCAAATGAATAAGGACAATACGACAAAGCATGATCTACAAAACACTGCACAGAAAACTAAAGATTGAACAACACGAACACCACTACAAATCGGCGGTGAGCTCAAAAACTCGGGAACAGTAAGCAGCTCCCGCTCGCCACGTGGCACCCGTCTTCTCCTATTCATATGTTATATTGATAAATGAAGCATGCTAATTCAACAATTAACAACGAAATATGTAGATATAAACCAGAGTAAAAATGAGAAGACCAGGATTGATTTTGGTTGGTTTGATGATGTTTATCGCCATTTTTAACAATATTTCATTTATATCGTGGAGGTCAGTTTTATTGGTGGAGAAAACCGGAGGACCTGGGGAAAACCACCGATCTGTCGCCTGTAATTGATAAACTTTATCACATAATGTTGTACACCTCGGCGTGATCGAGATTTGAACTCACAACATCAGTGATGATAGGTACCGATTACTTAGGCAACTACCACACGATCATGACCACGACGGCCCTCATGATACGTACGCGGAACAAAGATTCAAGAAATAAAGTTCGCACACAACATTTCTACAACAGGTTAGAGTTTGACAGGAAAAACGTTTCGGCTGGATGAAAGTTTCGGTAGAATGAAAGTTTTGACATGATGACTGGAGATCAACGTAGTGAGTGTAGCAATAACTGTACTGTGACTGTAGGTTTATTTGATCGAGGAACACACTGCAGTATCAAACATAAGCAACGTTAACCGCAACCGACATGTAATTCATTGTTAAATTGTTTGTCATGTTTTATTTACGTTATTCGTTGTGTTTGTTGGCGCATAGTGGTGTCCAACACATATTTTTGTCTTCTTCTGTTTGTTTCTCGGTGACTTGCGAGAGGCTGATAGTTTTCTCAAGGCACATCCGGTTCCCTCCACCAATAGAACTGACCTCCACGATAGAGCTAAAATATTGTTGAAAGTGACGTAACCTTAACATTATTTTTCTCCTTTTGTTTGTTTGTCTTCGTCTTGTGTTTTGTGTACCCACTTTTCCAAGTTTATCTGGAGTGTCCATTCTTGATTGCCCATTCGATATTCTCTAACGTCTATGTAAAAGATATCAATTGCATTGAGTAGACACGCCTCCATATGAGGCGTGAGTCAAACCCCTATAGATAGGTCTTTATTGTATATGTAGATGTCAATGGTATTACCAGGTGTTTGTACCTAAAACGGTTCCTGTTTGCAAAAAAATTGAGCGAATTCAGTTTAGAGACCACTTCCTTGCCTTAGTACAGTAAGTGAGTGATTATTGCTTACCTCATAAATGAGCAATTCAGCTATATCATGGCAACCATATACATTCGATGAGATGATGATGAGGATCATGGTGATAATGATGATGATGATGATGATGATGATGATGATGATGATGTCCGCTTTGTACTAGATTAACACACTTGGTTGATTTTTTTAGTGCTAGCTCACTGAATCAACATTCCTCGGGTAGAAATGTCGCTCCACTCGGTCACATTATTATGATTCCAAGTCAATTAATCTGTTCTCTTACTTCTTAGTAAAGATGTAACATATGCCAATTTTACAAATATATGTTTAGACCTGCCTGGTGCTCGAACCCACGATCTACTGCACTCGAGGAGAGCACGCTAACCATTACACCACCTATGTGGTTATACCTTAGTACAGGATTAATCGATGGATACATAAGATGTACAAAAACTATAACATAATGTGTATTGACCAAGTGTCGTCGTGGTGGTGATCGCATGGTTGTTGGATTTACAATCAGTGCCTATCACCACTGTATTTATGAGTTCCGCTCAGACGAGGTGTATTCCACACAACATTATGCTAGAAAGTTTATCGGTTACTTGCCAGTGGTCGATGGTGTTCTCTGGGCAACCCGGTTTTCTCCACCGATAAAACTGACATCCAAGATATAACTGAAATATTATGGAAAGTGGCGTTAAACATCGCAACCCTCACCCATAGCCCCAACTTTGTATATACCATGATAACCTACAGACCACGAGAGAGAAGACGAGATAATGTATGCCTACCTCCATATAATGATATGGTGTCTGGTGTGTTCTTCATTCCTTTAAGATGAAGAGTGTATATGATTTCACTCGTATTTCGGTCGAATCTCCATGCACATGATAAATTTCTGCAAAAACAGATTAGAAATATGTACATATTATTATAATCGCAGAATCTAAAATTTTATTAAACACTAAATATTCTACGCATGGTTGCAATGGTCACTGTCGTATATATATATATATATATACGTCTGAAAATGAAACCAAACAGTGTTAGAATTAGATTTTAGAACTGTCAAATTTTTGTTCTTCCCTCGACGGGATTTGAACTCACACCATTGATTGATACATTGATTGATACACTGCAGCACCATTCGCTTAGCCTTACGTCCAGCGCCCTAGACCAATCGACTACACCCACTATATTAATTGATGTATATAGTGTCGTGCTAAATGATTGTCAAGTTAATTTTCAAAATTGCCCTTTACATGAATATAACAACACATTTTCCTTATAATATTCTCAAGATTGTGTTTGCTGTCAATTTTAAATGTCCAGATAGAGGTTGTACTAATCTATACAGCTTACATTTATATGCAAGTCTTGAGGATATACATATTGTTGCATATGGCTTCAGTAGAACACACAATCAATGCAAATTAGCTTTGTATTGTCATGATTATTTATTTGTTTCGGGTAGTAATTATAATATTATAAGACTTTATAACTTTTGAAAACTATAACATTTTACCGGCAACGATAACTATGACAAGAATAACACAACAGGTGCCACTAGTGGAGTAGGAACTGTTTACTCTTCCTGAGCACCTGAGTCCACCCTTTTTCAGTGGGGTTCTTGTTGATCACTCTTCGGTTTTCTTGTGTGGTGTATTGTATATCATTCTTTGTTGTTCTCTTTCGATTGTTTGTCCATTGATATACATGATTTGTGCATAGAATATCCTAGAATTGGTCGAATGTAGTTGAAATCGAAAGATCTCGTATCGAAAAACTAGAATTTCAAGAGAAATACCGATTTCAAACTATTCTTCATGTATATAGATATGACCATTTGTATAATTTAAGCCAATAACATATGCTTACGGTTAAATACTATGCCTTGACATATCAAATTAATAAAGAAATTTCACTTTAGGCATTACATAGGTGTCGATAATACCGGGACTGTACTATTTTGCCTTTTTCTATTGGCCATTGTGTTGTCTCTACTTCTTCGATTTACGGCTTCTGATTACCCCATTTGTGTATTAAAACTTATGTTATATACGATGGTAGATTTATTTGTACTCACTCTAAATATGTTGATTAAGAGATTGTTTTTTAACATCAAAAGGGTAGTATTTCATCTATAGTCATACAAGGAACAAATGCGAGGATATAATAGACAAGTTCAAAGATACCAAAGGGATAATCTATTAATAGAAGCCGTAAACTAAAGAAGGACAGACAACATAATAAGCCAACATCAAAGCGACAAAAGAACAAACATTGATCTACAAACACCACACATCAAACTAAAGATCAAGGCCTGCATTTTAGTTTCTTTACAATGGATCACACACGACCATACCTTACAAGAAGAGTTTTAGGACACCAAAGAAGTAACCAGAATATGTAAATCGAAGCTAATTCAGGTTGTATTGTAGGTGTAAAGAGTATGACATTCTCTAAACAAGGAAAACTCATTTCCGCCTCCTTCCGGAGAGAGAATTGTTAGATTGATTCATTCCCACAAATACCTGACGCTCGTGATGGAAGGGGTGTGTCTCATTAGGTCTGTATATATATATACTTCGGGGTTTCAGACAAACAACTATCCACCGTAGAATCATATGTGAACAATTGCTGTCCATTTAGCAGTAAAAACCCCTTTTCTATTTTGTTTTGAAAACATGATACATTTTAGCATTTAAACAAGCATGTTTTAATGCTTATTTGTGGTAAAACTTACTGTGGATATTCTCCTGCTTGATAACCTGGTGACTGTATATACACTTTGGCAAATAACTCTAACTGTATAACTAGTGTTGTTCCATTACATTGACCCCAACCTAGAAGATAACATATTTTACCGCTTGGTGTTTAGGTTTATGGTTCTTAACGCCACTTTCAACAATATCCCTGTTATATCGTGGCGGTCGGTTTTATTGGTGAGTACTCGGAGAAAACCACCGACCTGCCGCATGTCATTGACATAGTTTATCACATATTGTTGTATCAAGTACACCTCACCCTGATCGAGATTCGATTTCACAACATCAGTGGTACTAGGCACTGATTGCATAGGTAGTTGTAACTCCAACTACCATACGATCACGCGACGGCTCCTCATATTTAATATAAATCAGATTATTGATTCAGTTACTTTACAATGTATCTACATTTAAATATGAATTTGAATTGTGTGCTTAACGCCACGTTCAACAATATTTCAGCTATATCATGGCGACCAGTTTTAGGCGTGGAAGAAGCTGGAGTACCTGGGGAGAACCACGGACCATGGACAAGCAACTGGTAAACGTTATCACTTGCGGCTGCGAGTCGAGTGCACCCTTTTTGTAATTTGAAAAGCCGGACGCGAACCCACGCTGTTTTGGTGATAGGCTTGTATGAGTTGTTAGGTAATCCAACTACCTAACTCATTGAGCCACCCGGGCCCTACTTTACAATGTATATACATTTAAATATAGCGGTGCTAGTTTTTAGAAACATATAAAGACAGCATGTAAAGAGAGATAACATTCTTTATCCAATCTTTTGTCTTTGAGTATACTTGATGAAGGATATTCCTAACACGCGACGTGCGCACTAAATTAGATATCTACTTTTTAATATTTTCACTAATAACCTATTTTTGATTTTCAGTAGTCTTTTGTAGTGAACTTCACTTATTTTCATTGGTTTTCTGTAGTTATCGTGAATCATCTCTAATTTTGAACTGATATCAGAACTTCTAGCTAAATCAACCCTTTTAGGGTTCGTGTTACTCGATCTTTAGTTTTATGTGTATGTTTTGTAGATCGTTGTTTGTCCTTTTGTTCTTTTTCTTGTGGCCATTGTGTTGTCTGTTCTTCTTCAATTTACGGATTCTGATTATCCCTTTGGTATATTCAAACTACTTCTTGAGCCATTGTTGTATTCGTCTACTTTTCATTTTGTCAATATTTGTTTTGTCCATCTTCAACTTACGGCTTCTGTTTATTCTGTTGGTATAATTAGCATTCCTTTACTATATCAATACATTTGATAAAATCTAAAAATGATCAATCTTATTAAAACTAGATGTTTGCTTGTTGTAGCTTTTTTTTCTTTGGCAATACACTAACATATAAACACATCCTATATTTTGTCAGGTCAGGGTTCATATTATCAACCTACCAATCAGCAATGAGCCTACTAAATTTTAAATTATCAAAATCGAGCACACTCCAAGAGTTGTTGCTCGGCTGACCAATATATCTAACTGTCTTGCATATGATTGGATGGCCAAATATGAATAAAAGGGACCGTCATGATAGTGACCGTATGGTAGTTGGAGCTATAACTACATATGCAATCAGCACGTATCATCACTAACGGTTTGAGTTAGAATCCCGCTCATGGCGAGGTGTACTCGATACATCATTATGTGGCAAGTCGGTGATTTTCTCCGGGAAACTAGTTTTCTCCACCAATAAAACGGGCCGTCACGATATAACGTAAGTATTGTTGAACGTGGCGTTAAACACCATAACCCTCCACCCCCCAAGATGAATGAAAGGTAACATAAAATTGTCCCAAACGTGATGAAGTTAGATCTTAGTGTATCACCAGAAAAAAAAATACAACAAACATCTAATTTTAATTAGATTGAAAAATAATACTATGAAACCTTTCTAAAAATGAAACCTGCTTAGGACCAACTTGTACTTTCTGAATAGACAGGTATTCAGTTTATATAGGTTAAATTAACAAAGATTTCCTACATTTGGTTCTTAATACAGAGTTACTTTCTTTTATGTATCATATATAGTTGAACATTATAATATTATGTTGAATTAATTAATAAGAAGAGTTTGAAGATACCAAAGGGGCAATCAGAATCCGTATATCGAAGAAGGACAGACAATACAATGGCCAAAAGAAAAAGTACAAAAGGACAAACAACGATCTGCAATACATACATATAAAGCTAAAGATCGAGTAACACGAATCCCATAAAAAACAGGGGGAAATCAGGTTCTTCGGAAGGGTGAGCATTTCCTGTTCCCATAGTGACACCCGTCGTGTTGATTAAATTTAAAACTTAAACTAATACAGAGTTCTGTTTATACATGATTCTCGTTTAGACATGCTTCACTATAAAATGTCATACGTACCTGGCTGAAGACATGTTAGAAATACTAACAGAGACAAAGTAAAGGACATATCTAAAATCTCCAGTTGTGTCTATCATTTTATTCCATATTTTTATCTGAAAGATAAAAGAAAAATGATTAGTGATAGTGCCTCAAATCACTGACAAATTGTATCACATAATGTTGTATTGAGTACACCTCGCCATGAGAGGATTCGAACTCAAAAGGCTAGTGGTGGTTGGTACTGAGTGCATAGGTAATTATAAATCCAACTACCATACGATCATGATCACGACGGCCATTAGTCATAAACGATACATAACGAAACCAGTAATATATAACTTTATAATTATATAACGTAACTCGTAATATATAACTTTATAATTATATAACGTAACTCGTAATATATAACTTTATAATTATATATTTCGTAACTAAATTCTACCTTTATGGAATTAATAATCCTGCTTATTTTTTTTAACTTTGTGTGTTCTATAGGGTTCAATAATAGTTTAGGTGCATTCGATTTGTTATTTGTCAAGTAACAAATCGTGTTTCACTCGTACATTGCATGTCTTTGTTATTAATGAATATTGTAACTTATGTGTATTTATGTTCAACTGTATATGCATATTGTTTATATAAAGGAGAGGGAGAGAGGATACGGGTGGCTCAATGAGTTAGGGATGTGGATTACCTAGCAACTCATACAAGCCTATCAGCAATACGGCATGGGTTCGCTCCCGGCTTTGTAGATTATAAAAAGGGTGCACTCGACTGGCAGCTGTAAATGATCAAGCTTACCAGTTGCTTGCCCATGGTCGGTGGTTCTCTCCGGGAACTTCGGATTCTTTGTTGTTTGAAAATAGTTTGAGATAATGCAGTCTTGAGTTTTAAGTATTTTCTGCGGAACCGGTCTCGTTTACGTATCTCCCTCCGAATATTTGAATCGAACCATATTTTATCATTACATCTAACAGTAACCTCTCGTCTAGGAATACACTCTTCTGACACAGAAAGAACTACATTGGTAAAATTAATACATGCTTTGTCAATATCAGGTTCTCTTTTAATTAAGGCATCCCAATCAAATTTCAACATTTGTTGTTTCATTATATTATAGTCCCCTTTTTTATAATCCCAGATAAGTCTCTTAAAACTTTTTGAGTTACTATAACCACTTCTTATGGTTATATAAATACCATCATATTCACTAATAGATCTGTCAATATGCATAGTATCAGAGTCCACATACTGAATAGAGTCCGTTATCAAAATCGGATCAAGAAATGAAGAGCTACCAGTGCGTGAATCAAAATGAGTAGGCTGGTGTATTGCATTGAAAAGTCCATTAATACTAATCAAATCTTTTATATTTGACGGTACATTTAAAACGTTTTTGCTAAAATCACCCATGCATATCAAATGATCAGATTCTTCCATTGCATTTTTCAACATAGCATCAAAGAAGGCCCAAAAACGATGATGAGACTTTCTCTCAGATCTGTAAATTATATTTATTAAAATATTTTGTAGCTTGGTTTTTAATTCGAACCACATACATTCAACAAGTGGGTTCTCTAAATCTACGCGTCTTTTGATATTAACATGAGTTTTATAATACATTATTATATCACCTCCATCGAAGTTTCTATCTTTTCGCACTGGAATATCGTAACCCGAAAAATGTATATTTTTGTCTAATACCAATTTATCAAGATGTGTCTCTGTAAAAAATACAATATCATAATCTTCAATAATATTGGAAATATAATCTACCTTATTACGAAAATTTCTAATGTTGCCGTGAAAAATTGACAAACAGTGATCTTCAAAATTGACTGGTGTTTCCCCAGGGCCAGGATTCAGTTCCACATCCCCAGCGATTATAGGCGTATAAATAATAATCAAACAAAATGACATTGCCGTAAGATTAGACCGGAACATAGTCAACCCTGTTTTGATAAACTTGAAATATCTAACATATAGTGAAAACAGTATGTCGCTAAAACGAAAATGAATAAATGACATCTTTTCACAAGCAATGCTAATTTTATGATAGAACAACCCTATAGCAATTATATGTGATATGATATCACTACCCATTGTCAAAATTAAGATGTCTGCAAAACGAAAATGGTTGGTCTATCATAAAGATATTTTAATAAATGTGACAAGTTGTGGCCGACCTAGGGCAAATCATGATAAGTGCAAAAAAATCAAACGGTGTCAAAAACATTACAAACAATATGTACAAAAAACAAATAATTTTTGTAGAAATTAACAAAAACACGAATTCAAAAGAGAAAACAATGGTGGTATCATATTTTTACAATATACTCTAGTTAATCAAAGAACAAGATAATTATATATACACATAAGGAACATTAGCATATGCATTGCTTAATTATTCAAGAAAAATAACTGAGAAGATAGACCTGAAAAATAAACTATACAAGTATAACATACTGACCATCTCACATAATGTTACATACATGTAGTTCAGTATTGATTTGACAATAAAATCAACTAAATTGTTTTCGATTTACTGTTGAAAAAAGAATATCCGATATGAAACATTATGTTTAAGGTTTAGAGAAGAAAGCTTTCAACCGTGACTATTTACACAAGATATTACTTATCGAACCGACCGTGATCCATATTATCAACATAGGATAACGGATTTTTATGCCAAAATGCCAACTTATTTTTCTACAAATATATAAGAGAACATTTACACGATTTAATGCAGAATAACAAGATAACACAGCAACTATTTCCGTGACTGATTAAATAATTACGTCAATAAATATATATATACATACAGTATAACAGTTCAATTACAATGAAATAGCCGTTTTAATTATGATATAACTGCTAACAATACAAAAAAAAATGTAGTACTAGTTAATTACTAAGTAGAATATATATAACAGTAGATTATTCCACAAAAATATGATAGCATTTCGTATTTATAATAAATAAATATTACTGTTGTTTAACATAGATGGACATTTAACAGCAACAACACAAAAGGTAGATTTAAATCCTTTTGATTCAGGTAATTTTATGATTGACATAGCCGCGGTATTCCTAACGTGCGTTCATGCGTACAAGGTTAAACAATGAAACTGGAAAACTATTGTCAGTACAGTTAACATACACATATTGTTAGTAAACAAACGCACATGGTCTTTCAAAACAAACTTAACTGACAAATCATTGAAATACAAAATGTTTAATAATCATCTACAATTTCTTCGTCAGTAAATACACCGCCAAGTTTTTGTATATCAGCCTTTGTTTTAACAGTCATGAATCCAGAATTTTCGGAACATTTCACAATTATTGACCCATCATGAGTCCAAAAAGAATGTAGCTTTCCATCTGCTCGTAGAGAGTTGAGCTTCTTTAATAGTCCGTAACGGTATCTAGTAAGATTTTCGGTAATGAAAAGGTTATCAGGATGTCCCTTCAGCTTTTTCTTGTGTGAAAATACCATATGTCTTTGCCGATAAGAAAGGAAACGTGTGATGATGGAGATTTTACCATTTTTAACTTCGCCAATGGGATGCGATCTGCCTATGTCCTTGGTGTTAAGTTGTAGTCCTAAGCTTAGTGTTGCATATATTTAGGACTAGAGCATCAGAATCTATTGGCCTGCGTATTTCGCCCGATCATTTGTTGGTGCTTTTACGTTATTAAAACGCAGACTCGTTCGTCTCGAGTACTGTTCTTGTTCTTCTATTCTAGAGCCCAGTTTGTTGATTTTGTTTGTAAGATTATTTATTGTTTGGTTCTGTTGTTGTATAACAGTTTCCTGTGCTAGTACAGTAGTTTTAGTATGTTAAATTGTTTCTATGTAGGGCTGTAGACGATCGTTAACAATTTTGTCGACGTGCGGTCTCATGGCTTCGAGGACTTTGTCTAGTACCATTGGGATGATAGCATCCACAAATTGCGGATTATTTATAACTGCACATACCACATCTGACAATTGCAATACCGTTTCACCTTCCGATGGCGATGTAGAGACCGTTTGGTTGGACATCACGGTCTCGGAAAGTGATGGAGAAGAAGACAAGGTTTTTGTTCTAGCTACTTTTTCCGATTGTTTCATAGAGGGTGATATATCGTTTGGACAATATGGTAAATCTCTTTTCAAACCTGTTTTTATCGGCGTATTATGTTCGTCGGCCATATTTGTTTATATTCACATCAAATCCTTTGTTTGCAAAGTTCAAATTACTGATATTAAGAGTTCTGGTAATATTTGTAAAACACACATTTCAATCATATATTGTTCCAATCACGTTCAAGTTATTTCTACATCAGTTAATGTGCTGTTTACATAATTTTTACACCATATTATCTCTTTTTGTTACCTCTCAAAATTTCATGCCGCCATATTCAAGGCTGGTAACTCTACACTTATTTCTTATTTTTCAATGAAACCGGGTTAATAATTTAAAGAAACAACTAAAAGAAAAATGCTATACTAAAATAAATGAAAATTTGAACGAACTTAAAACTATGAATAGTAAAACTTATTGGAAGACCATCAATACACTTCTGAAGGGAGAGTCTACAATGAACAATATTCCTCCTATTCAAGACCCCAAAAATAATTATTGCTTGTCTTATGAGGGTAAAGAAAAGGCAGATGTCTTAAATAAATATTTTTGTTCGATCACTAATTTAGTCGACGAAAACAAATCTCTACCAGATTTTGATGACAGGTGAGGTAATGTGCTTGAAAATATTTGGGTGAAAGAAGAAGAAATCATTGATATAATTTCTATTTTAGATAGTAATAAGGCTACTGGTCCTGATAAAATTAGCAACAAAATGATTATATCTAAAAAAAAACGAAATAGCCAAACCCCTATGTTTACTTTTTAACAAATCTTTACGCCTAAAAAAATATCCACGGTCCTGGAAAATTGCTCATGTGATTCCTTTATTCAAAAACGGCGACAAATCCTTACCTTCAAATTATAGACCAGTTTCATTATTATATTGTGTAAGTAAAATATTTGAAAAAATTGTATTTAAAAACATTTTTAACCATTTACATAAAAATAAACGTCTATGCAAATTCCAATCAGGTTTTATCCCTGATCTTTCGAATACTCACCAATTACTTGAGATATATCACACTATTTTGACTGCACTTGATAGCAAATGTTTTACAATTATCACTTTTGCTGATGTAAGTAAAGCGTTTGATCGTGTTTGGATTGGGGGGCTTCTATTAAAATTAGAAAGATATGGCATTAAGGGAGATCTACTCATGTGGCTTAAAAGCTATCTCACTAACAGATCACAAAAAGTAGCTATCAAAGAAGCATTATCTGAGTTAGATGATTTAAAAGTTGGTGTTCCCCAAGGGTCAGTCCTTGGTCCTCTGTTATTCTTAGTATTCATAAATGACATAGCCGATGACATGCTTGGACTCAGTAGTCTTTTTACCGACGATACATCTATTGGACATACAGCCTTAGACGAATCTACTTAAAAAAATATGATTAATATCGACCTAAACAATATAAAAAAGTGGGGGATACTCGGTTAGCAAAATTTAATCCTAATAAAACTGAGATAATGATATTCAATATTAGAAACCAACAAGATGAAATCAGCTTTGATTTCGACGGGGTCGTCCTTAATTCTGTTAATAAGCACTAACATTTAGGCATAATTATCAGTAGTGATTGTAAATGAACAAAATATATAGACAGCCTAATTCAGAGAACTTCAAAGCAACTTAATGTCTTGAGGAAGCTTAAATTTAGATTAAAGAGGGAATATCTGGAAAATATTTATTTTACTTTCATTAGACCAATTTTGGAATATTCATCTGAGGTATGGGATAACTGCGGGCAAGTCAATTCTGATAGACTAGAAAAACTACAATTGGAAGCGGCTCGTATTGTTACAGGGCTAACATGCTACACAAGTTTGGATTCAATATACAGGGAGGCGGGTTGGGAGAAACTTACCACTAGACGAGAGGTTAAAAAATTATGTATGTTTTATAAATTAAATGTTGGTAATTCTCCTGAGTTTTTATGTGATTTGATTCCCCCCAGTGTTGGAGAAACTAACAACTATAATTTACAAAATAGTCATAATATTAGTCAAACTACAAACATATTATCGATATCCCAACAGTCATTTTTTCCGTCGACGACCAAGTTATGGAATTTACTAGATCTGAGAATACGTCAACTTTCAACTTTTGAATTCTTCAAATACAAATTGAAACAACACTACTATAAAAAAGCTAAACCCCCCTCCTATTATAATATTGGCAACATATATTTAAATATACTGCATACTAGAATAAGGAATAATTATAGTGCATTACATAATGATCTATTCCATGCTAATTTGATTCATAGCCCATCTTTTTCTTGTGGATATTCCACAGAGAATGCTGAACATTTTTTATTGTACTGCAAGAGGTTTGATGCACAAAGAAATATTTTGTACCGTTCTTTATTAGCTGCAAATGTACACATTGACTTAAACACCTTGCTGTTTGGAAGTCAAATTTATAATATTGACACAAATAGGCATGTATTCATTACTATACAGACGTATATTAAGGAAACATGTCGCTTTTCTTTCCGCTGATTATCATGAATGTAATCAGGTGACAATTGGTTTGTGGCTGACCTAGTGTGAATTAGTAAATGTTGCAATACACACGTGTGAGCACTTTATGTTAAAATTCTTACTGAATAAATAATGATATTGTTATATATTTTGAAACTAAATTTTAAAAGATCCTACCTTTACCGAATTAATAATCTCACTACATTGTATAACAATTATTGATTTTCTTCATTCTAGGTGTGGTCTATAAACTAGTCCAATTATTGTAAAGGTCTGTTCGATTTGTCATTTGGCAAATATCAAATTGTGTTGCACTCGTACATTTCATGTTGCTGTTTTTTGTTGGGTTTTTTTCTAATTATTAAGAAAGACTGTAGCTTTTGTGTATTTATGTTCAACTGTATTTGTATATTGTTTATATAAAAAAGAAGATGTTTTAAGTTGAAAAACTTGTATCTGATCCTATTTTCATGTTTTTGGACAATAACATATGTTTAAGCTAAACTCCGGCTTCTTCCACCATTAAAACTGGTCGCCATGATATAGCTGAAATATTACTGAAAGTGGCGTTAAGCACCAAAAATCAATCAATCAATCATTATAAAGGAGAAGATGTTTTAGTTGTCAAACTTGTATCTGATCCTATTGTCATGTATATACTAGTCAAATGTCATTCCTCGTTTCTGTATATAGTTTTTATATATTGTTGAACTTGCTTTCGTCATGAATGTAGCTGCAATACTCCTCGCTGGACTTTAAACAACAATCAATCAATCAATTATCAATCTTCAAACTGCAATCTTATATTAATCTTATGTCTGCAATTGTATGTCACCACATGTTTTTACCTGTCCCAAGCCAGGATCTGGATTTCAAATGGGCGTTTAGCCTGGTCCTTTCTTCAGAAGTTAATTCTGAGATGTTTACAGAAGTAAAATATCAGACTAAATTTATTCTAAACACACTGCCTTTAGTGGAGGGTATTATGGTAGATTACCACACGAGGAAACAAATATCACCAGAGACGAATGTTGAGGATGAAATTTTTTGTCAGAGTGTGGTCATATACCACAACCCCGGCCTCCACTGAAGGAAGCATTTTTTGTTATCAGACTGAATGACATTTTAATGGTAGTTTAGTAAAACATAAATTTATGGATTTATTTTGTAGTGTTCATTTCATAATTTTTTTTAGCGAAGTGCACTAAATCGGCTACTGATACGGAAATAACGATATCAGAGCAATCGACAAAATTTTACGGAAAGGGTGATATTGTCTGGATTCGGCAATGTTCGGCTCCAGTAATCGGCAAAACTCGGACGCGGAGGGTGATATTTTTTCGGGATGTGGCCATGTTCGGTTTGAGACGGTGATATCACTCAGAGAGTGATACTTCTCAGAGGGTTTTATTGCGAGGCTGTAGCTAAATTGGTAAAATACAAAGTTACAGTAGGATATCAACTGCCGTTCAGCCAATGAAATGAAAGGATTTTTTCATGAAGTATAACAATTATTTATAACTGAGCGTACTACAAACATGACACAATAAAGTTTTTGGTAGATAAAATTATTTTAACCTGCCACTTTATATTGAAGTGCCCGTACCGATTTTTCCATTGAATTTTGGAACTGTTTCGAGGGTGTGGTATATTTTGTTTTTCATTTAATTTGAAATATTAAGTCAGGTCAGAATTACAAAACAAATGCGAAATAAACAATTTCTGTAGAAATATGCCCATTAAATTAAGCTAGGAATATTTACAAAGGATATGAGCTTGTGGTATTACAGTATTCGTAAATTGTATAATATTGACAAAGACTTTAAATTGAAATAAAATTGTATTCTTAAAGATTTGACGACAATTATGTAGTTGATAGGATGAACACATAACAATTACGCAATTTAAGTGCTACGAATTACTATGGGTGTGGTGTTATATTATTATTACGGTATTAAAAAAGCAATTCATATACAGTCAAATCTGCCTATACAGTCACCTCTATTAAGCAGTCACCTGTATAAAACTGTCACCTTTTCATTGTCCTGTCATGGAAGCTTCATATGAATTGAGCCTCTTTTAAGAGGTCACCTGTCTTATAAGGCCACTTTGTCTTTGTCTCAATGGTGAACTCTTAATACAGGTTTTACAGTACTGTCCAATTTTCCGAGGTTATTAAAGTTTAATCATTTGAATGAGTTGTAAAGTAAACTGATGGAAGGTATTTAGGTATTTAGGAGAACGAAATTAAATTGTCAAAATTATAAGGCGTGACACTCGTTAAGATTTCGACAAAACAAACATCTCTTCCAGTAAAATACTGAACAACAAAATAAACAGACTTCTGTTGATACAAATTAAAAAAGAGAAACAGGACTCGATCTACTTAGTCGACTAAACCTATATTTGTTTATTAAGCACTCTCCTTGCCAAATTACACGCTGCCGTGGCCGCCAACATAAGTCATTTGATATTAAACTACTTATTCAGTGTTTTTCTCAACTATGATATTTCCGAGTTCGACTTTCGCCTGTTATGAGGTGTAATTGAGAAAACATATTTGATACAATTTGTCCCGTTTGTCGGTAGCAAATTATCTGTGTGAGTGAGGGGGTGAGGGGGGGGGGGGGGGCGTTTAATACTAGTATTTATGATTCACATCTAAATAACGTTATCAGAAGCAGATTCAGACGGGGTGCATCACCCCCTCCCCCATAAAATCAAGACGGTGAAGGATCTCCTACCGACCGTTGGTTGTAAAATCAGTGAA
The DNA here is from genome assembly GCA_963383655.1 of Bathymodiolus septemdierum. Classification (NCBI taxonomy): domain Eukaryota; kingdom Metazoa; phylum Mollusca; class Bivalvia; order Mytilida; family Modiolidae; genus Bathymodiolus; species Bathymodiolus septemdierum. Next base: position 29,280,402 of record OY726528.1, on the reverse strand, counting down.
AATACAATTACTTTATAAATCATGTACATCTACTAATTTCGCGGGTGTGTTAAGGCTGTTTCACGTCGGTTTGTTTCATACAGTTGCTCCCCTTTGTAATAGTTTACGTAATGACGTTGCATCCATGGAAACGTACTCTTCATGGATGAACTACCCGAAGGAAAAATGTGTTTCTGCAGATCTAATGCACTTATTCCTTGTTCGTTTTGTGACAGTAAGATTAATATATATATTTATTGACTATCCAGATTGTGAATATATCATTATTTTGAATACGTCGATTGTAATATATGATTTTTGGCGCTTGTCAGTCTTGCGAAGCTCCACCCCTTCAATGCCCATATTTGGAAATCGCCATCGCCAAAAAGCTTGTTTGTTGACAAATACGAGAATGATACACACGCACCTGTTTACTATCAATATGATACTTATGTAGCAGAATTTCACAAAAAAAGGAAAATGTACACATTGTCAGTTGCAGACAAATGATGCTGAGAGGTAAACCTTAGTTTAAATTAATAATGACAATCTCCTGAAGCACATTTATACTGAAAAAAGGGGGTCGTATACTATACCTACCGAACTTGAAGAAAGCACATGGAGAATCAAAATAAGATACATAAGCCTAGAACTCTATCATGTCAATACCAACATTTTCGTGATCTTTTTTTTTAAGATCGAGATGTTTGATTTGCATGCAGTATCTATTTTTGCCACAGGCACAGGTGAATCAGTCACCACCACACCCTTTTTTTGCAAGTTGTGAAACACAATTTATAGAGAAATAATCAATATAAGGACTGTAATGATGAAAACCATTAAAAAACGTTTGAATCTTTATACACAAAATATCTTGATAGGTTGGGGGTCCTGTTTATTTTTAGAATTTACATTTGTTTTCTTTACAAGTAACATACAATCTCCATAACACCTTGGCTTGGAAAGGCAAATTGTCCATTCTGACAACTTGTGCAGGACCAATTCTCAATGCATACTAATAATCGACAACCAAAAAGTATGTATGTATTATCAGAGAATAACATCCCTTTTCAGAGTTTTTTTTTCCCTCAAACAAATCTTCTGCCAAGTTACTGGGGAGGATGACTTCAATTTCATAAACATTTAAGCTTCTGAATTTTTTTTTGATCAAAATTAATTTGCACATAACAGATTTGATCAAATAAACAAGGGCGAAAACTGATCTGACACCAGTTAGTTATTCTCTAAATCCAGTTTGTCTTTTTACCAACTAACAGTTATTACATAAAACCAAAACCTGAAGTGAAACTTAATTATGTACATTGTAATTTAAATCCAATTTTTAATTAAAGGTGGGTGATCTGGTTGTGCTACAATATCACATTTTGATCAAAGAAATTTTTATTGAGACATATATTAAGACAGATGCTCAATTCCTTTTAATATACATATTGTAGTTTATTTAGTTATGCCAAAACATGTTCAGTAAAATTAAACCTTTACATAATTAAAAATTGCATTGATCAAATTGTATAAGCATTGATACCGATATTAAGTTTTTTTCTTAGAAGACATACCTGGTTGTGCATACATTGTACAGTGTACTGTTAGTGTTAATTCTAAAAAAAATTGTTTATATAAAACCCGATTGTAGAATGAATTTATCCTGAAATTGTGTGATTTTGAGTACTAATAGACAGGTCAAATAAACTTAAGTGTTATTTAATCATTGTATGTTTTGACAATATATTGTGTAGGCATATACAATGTATACAGCATTTTACATTAATAATAATTTTAGAAGATGGTCAATATTCAGCATTTTCATTGGATTTACAACTGTAGTTCAGTAGCTGAGTATCATATTAACTGTCTCTGCACTGAGCTAAGTTCACTGTTATGCATTCAATCATCTTGGTGATATATTAAGGGTATGATAAATGGGCATCAAGGTAAGATGCTGAACATGTTATACATGTACATATTGATCTATTGATGAAACAGATTGATCTTCAGAGCAGCCATCAATTGATTTTCAAACCACTCAAGAAAGACAACACTATTCATCTCCTGGTGATGGTCACCATCCTTTGATTTGGCCAGAAACACTAAATCGCAGCCGTCAATCCTCACTTCGCGTACCTGCATGCAAAACAATCAAACGTTTGCCTTTACCCGAGGGTATTTTTGGTGCATCAGACCTATCATTCGGAAGCCACATATAATCTGTGCAGTGATTTTGGTTAACCCATGTGTCATCCATGTACACGATATCATACCCTGCTTCCCTAAAAGATTTGATCTTTCTTAGATAATTTCACCTATAATTAATAATAAACACTTGATCGTACAGAACTCTTCGATTATCACCTATTTTTTATAAGTATATCCAAGATCAATGAGAGTTAGAGTAAGCTTAGACTTTGATATTTTAATAGAATCTTTTATTTCCTTATATATTATTGAGACGGTCGGAGCAATTTTCCGTGAATATAAACCGTGGATTGTTCTTTTAATAACACAATGATCAAAGTCGTCAAAAAATTCAGCTCTTTCTTTGGGTCTATTTGACTTACAAGGCCTCTTACTATTCATAATACGGTGCACTGAAGTGTAAGACACACCCAAAGCTTTAGATGTCTTGATATACCCTATCAAATGAGACAATTGGCTTCTTCGTTGCCTTTTCCTTACTATAAAAGGCAAACAACTTTTTTACAAACTTGAGATAAGTCAGACTTTTTACCCATTTTACAAAAAATGCAAAATATAACAATAATTTATGAGAGAAATGCTTGTCAGGTTCGTCTAAAGTACACGTGGCTGAGAGAAAGATTTTACAGGTAAGATACATGACGTACTGATGACTCTTCTATAAAGTACATCTACTCCCACCCGAAAAATGACAACAAAATAGGACCAAAATATAAAATTCCATCCGAGTGCAGCCTCAGCCAAAACAATAAGAAGCATTACTGTGACATATTTAGTTAGCACTTCTAATTCTAAATGAAACTCTCGTTTATTTTGCAGTTCAAAAATCTATAGTTCACTTTCAAAAGATATTTGGATTTTTCGTTATTCTAATAAAAAAATTATTACTTTCAATACAATTAGCTTCTGGTAAGCACATGTGTGTACTTGACAAATTAACATAACAAATAATAAGAGAAGCTTAAAATAGAAACAAGCAATATATTCCTTTTAAACCATATAGTCGTGTATATAAATAATTGTTCATACAAAAGTAAAAGTATTTTATTTAAACCTAATAAAATGGTTCAAGATCAAATACAAAGAACAGGATGTCTGTGTAAATCCTGTGTTCATCTTTTATTGTACATATCCCGGATGCAAGCCATATATGCTGATGTCTTAGATAAAAAGATCAAAGCTTTGCAAAGCACATCCTAGTACCATAAATTAAGACCAAATTATGAGGTATAATTCGTAATTGGACAAATTTTTCACCGCATGACAACTTTTTAATCATCTTTCTTTATGATGGTTTCTTTTTAATATTTTAGGTAGAAGAAATAGTTTTTTTATATTCTTGATTGATAGTTAAGTTTTTATAGAACTGAAATGCTTTATAGACATGATTTAAAGTTTTGATTTATTGAAATTTATATAGTCTCTCATAATTCTTTAGAGAATGGCACTTGTATTTTATCTATAAAACTTCTGTTTTAATGTATATATTGTGATGATTGTGTATTATATGTATTACAAGTGGTGAGACTTTAATAAAATATTGAATCTGAATCTTTTAAAACATTAATATTATGAAATTAAAAGACGCTTCTTTCTTAAATAGAATTTATTCTTTTTTGATGAGTAACAATAAAGTACAGAGCCCGTTAACTGACATGATAAATAATTTTATGACGTTATACGAAATAGTATTTCGCATAAACTAAATTAAAAAAAATTCTTTAAACGAAATAAAAAAAAAAAAAAATCATGTCAGAAAACGGGCTCCGTAAACTATTTGGTATAAGCAAAATTAAAATTCTCATGTCAGTTACTTGGCTCAACAATAAAGCAACATATTAATATGCATTTAGCTTTTCTATTTCTTTTTTTCCTTTCATATGAATTTCAAATATAAATATTTGGTGCGGACAGCAGAATCATGAACGTTCAACGATGGAAACTGGCAGAGCATCAGCATAACAAACCTGGATATTGCCGATGGCATAGTTGCCTGCAAATTCAATAAGCCATGTGAGGTAGAAATCACTAAATTAGGTCTGCGTTCAACAACATCGCAACTGTATAGCGAAATCCGTTCATAAAAAAAATAAACCGAACTGTTTTCCTTTTTTCTTGGAAAATTTTACGTTCTCGATTTATTGCTTATCATTGACTGTATGGAATTAATATTGATAAAGTGTCTGTGTTCAATATAATATTGCAAGTATGTGTTGCGTCGGTAGAAAAAGTCACAGGAAAAAAAGTCACAATAATTTTTTTCCACATTTACTATACCCCGAAAAGTCAGTGTGTAAAATTATTTTTGCTTTGTTTTTGTTTTTGACGTTTTGTTTTGTTTTTTCTTTATTTGTTTGTGTGTTTTTGTCTTGTTTTTGTTTTGATATTTATTCAAGACCTTGATTGAGAACCAAATTCGATTGATGTCTATGTATTCAATCCCAACTCTTTCTAATTATAAAGGAATGATTCTTAATGAGACCTTGATATATGAGAACCAAAATTTGACTCATTGATATTCACCCATCTAACTCTTTCTAATTAGAAAATAATATAAAAAAAAACAATGAATTAGCATTTACATTTAATTAATCACATCAATGATTGGAGTCATATAACAAATAACATATGAAATATATCAAATCAACGATATAATGATGAACATACAAACATTGGATATTTCCAGTTTAAAATTGTAAATGTTCATAATGTCAATTGTCTCTTAAGCACTAATATTGGTGATTGAGTCTGATGTTCCACCCAACTCCACACAAGTACTCGGCAAAGGTCTTCTGGCCAGTAGTGAGGTCTCTGCATAGGTTCTGTAAACGCTCCTGCAGCTGAATATGTCTCTGTTGAGTACGCTTAGCTGGTGGATTACCGACGGCATCATTTCGGACGCACCTAGCCCCTGTGCTATTTAATGGAGGAAAAAACTTAGTGTAAAGGTACATGTACCGCTGTATTTCATTGCCCCTTTCTTCAAGTTTATTTAACCTAGCATACACACATAACGAAAACAAGATTACATACATAACATTGAACCATATATATGTAGATATACAGATATACTAAAAATGTATCAGTAGACTCAGTGCCATATTAACGCATGGGCACGCTGAGCCGTTGTCCGGGGGCCCCATGAGCATAGGGATCATATGCTAATCTTTGTATGCTGTGTGTGGCATGTTTTTTAATGTTTAAACACTGATTTTTTTGGAAGTACCTATACAATAACTGTATATTTAATTTAATCGACATTTACATTTATATTCCTGCGAATGGTTGTATAGGTAGCCGTCTCGGTGTACTGCTATGCCCGCGGTCCTATAATGCTGTTAAGACGGCCCCGAGTAGAGTAGCTTTCCCCAGATTCACAAAACATATACAAAACAATGTAACCCAAGATTCATTTTTATTTAATTAAGATTTAATAAATTTAAATATTCCATCAGTTTCATCCGGTTCAAGTTCTAGATATGAAAATTTACAGGAATAGAAAATAGACTTGAGGGTTACGAGTGTTATCTGGTTTTTTTTTCACTTCATCTGTAGGCCATTATAAAAAAGTAACATTTTATTTTGTAAAAAAGAGATGTGAGGGGAACAAAAGAAACAAATCTATCATTACACCATGCACACTCAGATATTCACTATGTTTGCAAATATATCAATTTTCAAAAGTATTTCAACTCAAAATATAATTTAACAACTTATTTTAACAGAGAGTTGTCGAATAATTCAATATGAACATCTACTGATATACCCAATACATGCAGAGACATAATTGTGTTATATGTCTCTGATTCATGAATAAGTAATACATGGATATTCAATATTTTGTTTTGTACATGACGCCCAGGACCAGGTACAAGATTGTGTGATACTGATAGTGATAGAAGTTGACATGGATAATTACACCATTTTACAATTGATTAGCAATCACTTCACAGAAAACTTTTTTTTTATATATGAAATAAACAATTGATTAATTATCGAATCGACGACAAATTTAGTTTACTTTAATTAAATGAAGCAAAAAATTATATTGTTTTCATATTTGCCGCCGATAGAGTTAACAAATATTGTTACCTCCCTTTATCGGTGCGCCGGATCACTTGAGTGTTTTATTGTTTTCGAAATTGATTAAATATTGAGTACGTACACTTCGACATGAAAGTTCTAGAATATACGCGTCAATAAATTCACAGTTGAAAACATATTAATAAAGAGCAGTTAATAAAGATATATGATTTTGCTACGAGACCAATGAAAAACTCGACAGAAGACGATGATTTACAATTTTACACCATTGGTCAACAGGAATCGTCAATTTTCCGCGTTTTATCTTGTCTTAATCTGCATTGTTGGCTGTATAGTAGCTCTCGTAGCACTTTTCTTAAACAAAAACAAAAAATCTTTCAGAAAATATCCAGTTTTTAATTCAACTTTCACTCTAAATACTAGAACTTTTCGAAATTAGTTAAGGCACCGATTGTAGTCACGTGACCATCATTTTATCAACAGAAATCCACGTTGACTCGCACAAAGTTGAAACATTTTCACTTTCGAACATGTATAAATAACTGGTTGCAATATGCATCAAATATTGTTATGTTTTACTCATTAATTTGTATTACATACCTGACCCCCCCCCCCCCCCTTTTTATTGCTTGCAATCTTAGAAACAGCCTTAACACACCTGTGTTTCTGATCCTCTTGAGCTTACGAGGGAAATCTACTCTTACCGGTCATTACCTTGGACCTGACCGTGTTTGTTCTTACCAAAAACTACTTTTGATCACTCCGGGGTCTGAATTAATCCACAGCCTCCTTACTAGTAAACAAATAACGCCCTTTTCTATATATTCCTGCACACACGTATATATGCAACAACAATCTACAACTTCCTTTTACGGTTTAGGTTCAGATAACAAGTGTTATATTTAAAGATCACATGAAATTAAGGGGCGTTTTCAATTAAATATGATACATTTCTACAATTACGTGTAAAGTTGCACCCTTAAATCGATCTCAGATAGTGTTACTTAAATTCATCGTCAATAGATTAAAAAAAGCTGATATGGGTCAGAAAGATTATCATGGATTTCTATCGCTGTAGGGGCCGTCGTGGCCGTAATCGTATGGTAGTTGGATATACAACTGATGTTGTGAGTTCGAATCCCGATCAGGGCGAGATTTATAGCGTTATGTGATGCAGTGACTTGCGACAGGTCGGTGGTTTTCTCCGGGTACTCCGGTTTCTTCCACCAATAAAACTGACCTCCACGACATAACTCTAATATTGTTGAAAGTGGCGTTAATAATCATAAAACCATAACAAAAACTCATCATATTGGCTGTTCAAATTTCCATCGCTGTAATTTGAAAAACAAAATGCGTTGACGGTGTGTAGAGATGTTGACTAGGTTAAAACAATGTTAAATTTGTCCAAAAAGTTGATTTGGGGACCGTTGGAAGCAAATTACTTCAACGAAGCGTTTGAAGATACCAAAGTGGTAATCAGAAACCGTAAATCAAAGGATAGACAATATAATGGCAAAAAGAAAAGAGACAAATAGGTACACAATGGTCTACAAAACACTAAACAGGAAACTACAGATCATGCAACACGAACCTCATGAGCACTTAAAATAACGGGTGTTATTTTGCTTAAATAAACGAAATTATTACATGTATTATTATAATTACAGATACAAACAAACTATAACATACTTCACATATTTGTTTTCACTCAAACAGACCACACACCATAACACAAAACATGAAAGGTAACATAAGCAGTACATTAACATAATAAGTTAATGCTCGTAGTTAACTGTCTACTATATAAATGGTTGGGTAAACACGTAAATATGATTTCTCTTAGAAGAAAGTCAGCATTCGATACTTTAAGCTTATTTAGTATGCTTTGTACTAGATCAACACGCTCAATTATTCTTGTATAGTGCTGCTCTTTCCATAAAAAAAACAAATACCAAAACAAACAAAAAAAGAAGCAAAAGAAAAAAAAACAAAAAACAATAAAACAAAACAGAAGCTATTCAAAAACATTATCTTGACTCCAACCCATCCCAAGGCTTACTCATACTAAAGGCGATCGCTAACTATTACAATTGCGGCGCTTAAGCAAATACTTAATGCATATGTCTACATTGTACCAAACAGATTCGTATGATGCTAGTTCGCTGAGCCATCACACGATTGTCGGTACTACTTTTACATCGCAAAGACGACGTTTCAGCAAATATATAAGACGCACATATATTGACAATTATATACATATCGTGTCATAACAGATGTGCAAATGAAGTTAATTTATCGTGCTGTGTGATTTACAAAATATTTATTTTGAATGTACTTTATGCTATATTTAGATTATTCATAGGTTTTGTCAGTAAGTGGTCTCTGTAGGAATTACATTGATGTATTGTGAATAATTACATTCAAATGAAGACTGCAATAAGGATGTATATACATGTACTTGTAGCAGGACTCGACCACTTTTTTGTCCATTATGTTGTCTTATTTGACTAGCTCTTCCTCTTTCCTGGCGTTCAATTAAAGCAGTTGAGTAAATGAGTGAGTGAGTAAGTACATAAAGCAGTTGTATAAATGAGTAAGTGAGTGAGTCAGTCAGTGAGCGAGTGAGTGAGTTAGTGAGTGAGGGAGGGAGGGCTCTTGAACAGCTACATTATGTCGCCAGATCACTGTATACCAATTGTATGGTATTTTGGCAAAAGTAAGTTAAGTTTTCAAGAACAAGTTTGAAGATACCAACGGGGTAATCACAAGCCGGAAACCGAAGGACAGAAGACAGCCAATGCAATGACCAAAAGACAAAAGAACAAAATGAAAACTAGTGGTCCACAAATTACAACCAGAAACAATATCACGTCCCCACTGAAAACCAGGAATGAAATCAGGTGGTCCGGGATGGTAAGCAACTCCTGCTCCACTATTGACACCCGTCGCGTTACTCATGATAAGAATCGTGATGTATTATAAACAAGAAACGAGTATTCATTGACTTATTGTGGCAGTATGTGGAAACAATTTTGTACAAGTTTTTATTGTTTGTTGTTATCTCAATTGCCGTTGAGAGGTGACAGTTTTTCTGCTGTCTTTTTCTAATGTATGTTTAATTATAGTTTTGCAAATAATGGGTTTCGAGTACAATTGCATAAATAAGTCACAAGTAATCAAATTAAACACAAACAATACCACATCAGTTCCTTCAAAATATTTATATATAGTTAACCTTTACATCAGACATTCAATTTTCTGTTTAATTCGCGAATATTTCAGTAATATTATTTTAAAAGTGTTGGATAAAACCGTAGAATATCCCACTTTTATTTCCTTTAAATTAGACAAGAAACGAACTCGTGATAACTCATTTTTTTTAAAGTGTACTCTTCTATGAATATATTAGTCTAATTTTGAAAACTGCATGTAATGTCGACATTTTTAACACATCATATACATTTTACGCGCAATTGGATAACCACTAGGTGTAGCGTATACCAACAAATGAACATTAGAGAAGGTCATTACCATAAATCTTAACACAACACCTCTCATTCCACGATACTCCCCTAAATATCATTTCATTAGTCATTTAAATGATAAATAATCTTATTAAATCGTTTTTTTTTTTACTTTTTAAAATATGTTCATGGACTGGCAATTTCTCAAGACGCGAGAAACATAAATAATATGCTTAAGAAAAAACTTTGATAACATTTTAAAATATAGAATGTTCGTTCCATTGCAATGATTGCTCCCATTAAAACAGTAATTATGAGTTATTTGATTTACAAACTTTAAAACACTTGATGACCGATGATTGGACAAATACTCATTACCACCGTAAACTTGTGACCTTCCATTAAAACTACTGATAAATCTGTTACCTTTTTATTGAGAGGGTGGGGTGGTAAGGGTTATGGTGTTTAGCGCCATTTTCAACAATATTCCAGCTATGTTGTGGCTGTTCTTTTCTTGAGGTGCCTGTACCAAGCTTAAAAAGTGAGCGATCATGTATTTGTGCGCTAAGGGCATCGATGTTGCCCCTTTCAGCGATTTTTCTATTGAATTTCGGAACTGTTCCGAAAATGTGGTATTTTCTATATTCATTTTGTTGCATATATTTGTTTTATTTTGATACACAAAAAAGATAGCGGGCTAAATCTGTTTCATGACATTTCCCGTTATTATTAATCTAATGATTAATTACTGTGAATTACATTTTATTCGTGGGGAACCAATTTTCACGGTTTATGTGGTTCAACCAATCGACAAATTTAATAACTATGCAAAAAAATAATGTTTTCTTCCCATTTTCGGGTACATTACTACATCTAAACAGAAATAAAACTCCTTTATATTTTTCAAGGGGGGGAAGGAATTCGTCATTCAGGAAGTTAACACTCACGAACATGTCGTTTATGGAAAATCCACGAAAATAGGGAACCGATAATTTACGTCCTTTCTCAGAACTTAAACTTCGATATCTAACTTAGTATTTCGTTCTTTTAAATGTGGAAAGCAGACAAAAATAATATGAAAAAAAAGAACAGTTTCAAAAGCAAATAGAACAATGGTAGAAAGATGCAAATTAGTTCCAAAATACACGATCACTCATTTTCATGTCTTCGTACAGGCACTTCAATCAAAAGTGGCGGGGTTAAATTAGTTTTTTAATGGCACAAAAAAAAGCTAAATGTTGTAAACTATCTTATTTCTGTATTGACGTAATATGTGTACTAGTAAATGACATCTACATATATAACTTATACACACAATAGATATGCACTGAGATAAATAAATATGTCCAATATAGGCACATTGTCGGATAATATAAAATTTATTTGTACGACCTATGGAAACTGGCAGAAAAGCCAGCTTTTGGCGAGTGCAAATTAATGTTATGTTTACCGACAATGTACGTATATTGTGTAAATCCTGAATGTCAACAAGTCCAAAACAAGTGTCAAATTGTCTGAAAATAGCTTAAGCAAGCGTCGTTATAATAATGTTCAGTGGTGTCCTCAGTGAAGTCCGGGATCCGCTCTTATATAGCTACCGCTTCTTGCTGTCGCTGTCTATGAATCAGGTATCAGGAAAGTTGTATTTGGTCCATGACTAAAAACACTGAAGTTTATTTGAACCCCTTTATCAGTACTCAAAATCACACAATTGCAGGATAACGTCTCATATTGTCCGATACTATATTGGCATGAAAATGTTCTTACCTGGGAGTGTGAAAAGACTAACGGCTTGGAGTATATAAATACTAAAGCCGAAATGTAACATTATATAGATCTTGTCTATCACGTGATTAACATATAATATCCCCAGAACAACCCGGGTTAGATTACTGGACTTTGCACAAGTCGAACAGAGTGTCAAAATCAGAACATATTATAGTGACAATTGTATTATTATTTTATTTTGTCTTTTAACAGTTTAATTGACGGAGGAAACTACACTTATCCAGGAATATGTATAATACAATCAGCAATTATAAAATTATGTATTTTGACATATTCAGACGAAGCTAAGTTACAAAGAAAAGAGAAGAAAAAAAATCACAATCCAGGATAAAGAAACACCACAAAGAAAGTAAAGTACTAGCACACATAATAGAAAATACAAATTTCTATGTAAACCCGAGGCTAGTTAACATCTAAACCGGCGTCCGACAAGTCAATGCATGTATCTCTAATATATATATATATATATATATATATACATATATATATATATATATATATATATATATACGTCTGAAAATTAAGCCAAACAGTGTTAGAATTCGATTTTAGAGCTGTCAAATACATATATAACCAAAATGGCACCCTCCTATGCCAATAATTTTATGGGGGACCTAGAAGAACCATTACTCCTCTCGTCACTTATACAACCTCTTTCATGGTTCTGATTTATAGATGACGTTGACATGAAGTGGATACATAGCGATAAAGAGCTTCATAAATTTTTCGAACATGACAACAGTATCCATCGTCTATAAAATTCACACACGAAGCGTCGATAACCAACATGTCCTTTCTTGATACTACCACCACGAGCAAGGAGGGCAACATGACAACTGATTTATACTCTAAACCCACAGATAAACATCAATACCTTTCACCCAGTAGTTGCCATCTTAAGCACTGTCTTAAGAGTATCCCATTCAACCAAGCCATTAGGGTAAAACGAATATGCTCCACTGTTGAAACCACCAAGCAAAGATTATGAGATTTACGCCATCATTTGAAGAGACGGGGATATAATGACAAAGTTATAGAGAGTGGGTTTTCAAGGCCAGTGAAATTAACAGAAATGACCTCCTGGAGTACAAAGAAAAAAAGATCAACAAACAGGTTCCCCTTGTTCTCACTTACCACCCCTCTTTAGAGAACATTTCAGGCATTGTCCGACATCATTGGAAAAAAATTGAAAAAAGTGAAACGCTGGCCAAATTGTTACCTGAACCACCCGTTGTAGCGTTCCGGAGACCTAAAAACATTAAGGATACACTGGTCAGAGCTGCGGTATCTAGACCTTCATCGACGGTCGGCCAGTGTAAACTATGTGGTGACAAGGGTTGCAAGTGCTGTCTCCAATTGCAACACGCACAAGTGTTCCATAGCAAGACGACAGGAAAGGAGTATAAGACCTTTTGCAATGTCAGTTGCAAAACACCTAATGTGGTTTACCTTCTTGACTGTTACATCGCAATACGTAGGAGAAAGAATGAATGGACACAGAAGTGACCTTACGAAAAAGACGCTCTTGCCCGTGAGTCAACACTTTGTGTCGCTGGGGCACTCATTGGATGACTTTGGTAGATCCAAAATGTATATCATTGACCACAATCCAAGTTGGAAAGAGAATCAAAGACAAAAAAGAGAAAGTTTTTGGATCCGCGAGTTACGAACATTACATCCGGCGGGCATAAGCAAAAAGGCCTAAATCTTTTGTTTTTTTAACTTTTTAACCAGTGCCTGGTCCATAGATAGCTGGTAAATTTCATCATTATATTTTCTCATTGTTTTCATATTATTTATAAATTAGTGTACATATATATTTGAATAATATAAAGTTCAAGATTATGATTTTTACGTCACGATAACTGATGGTCACGTGACAATCTGATCCTCAGATCATCTTTCAGATCAGATTACAGACGCTGATGAAGCTTGTCGATCAAGCGAAATATCCGTCAATTTGATTATAATTATATAGTCTTTTGTAGAATTAAAGTTACTTTTGTTATATTTTAACATCTTTTTTTATGTTGTTTGGCTGCATTTTAGACGTTTATTTATCCTTTTTGCTTGCTTGCACAGAATCGTTAGCACATGTTTCCGATCCGACATCCCATAGGTTCACACGTTGGCTACTTTTTCAGAGGTTTATATATATATATATATATATATATATATATATATATATATATATATATATATATATATATATATATATATAGATGCATATATATATATATACGTCTGAAAATTAAACCAGCGTTAGAATTAGATCTTTTAGCTGTCAAATTTGTGTTCCTTCCTCGACAGGATTTGAACTCACACCATTGATACACTGCAGCACCAATCGCTTAGCCTTATGTCCAGCGCCCTAGACCACTCAACCACATGCGCTATATATATTATTTGGAAATCTACCGCTTTACAACGTGGGCAACAACTACCGGGTAATAGTGGCTGCGTCCATTATATAAAGCACAGTTATATTTATAAACGACAATATGTAGAATAAAATGTTCATAGTATGAAATAAGTATTTCAATATAAGAAGACTATTAATTAGACAATACAAAAAAAGTCATCATATACATAAAACTACAAAAATCTACAAATGCATAAAACATGTTTTAAAGTAAAATACAGGCAATAGTTAAATACAGACATACATGATAAATGATACAAGTGTTATCAATAAAACAAGTCATAAAGCATTTGATTGTGTTAAAATAATATTACTTTCATAATATAACTTCCTTAAAAGATTTCTTCCCATTAAATCTAAATACATGCCTTCAATTTCATTTATTTAAAAACCACTATCTCCAATCAACAATTAAATTTTTATAGAATTAGGTAGGTCCATAAAATCAAGTTCCACAGTGCTAAACGATATATCATTTAAAAGAGGCCTTCCTCTTTCTAATGCAGGACATAGCAAGAGGAAATGTGATAAATCTTCTACTTCATTACAGTCACATAGAGAACATTTGTTACAGAAGAAATCAGCGAGTTAGACCAGTTAATTTATATATAAGCTTACTCATTAAGCATCATTTAATCACAACGGGGTTAAATGCATATATATATATATATATATACAATATTGGTGTATTGACGGTAAATATAGAATGTATGTGGCGAGGCTTAGAAACGGGGAAAAGACGAACTTTCAGGGAGTTTTGCCATTCGTTTCGTGCCGAGCCACATACATTCTATATTTACCTTCAATATACCAATATTGTATTTATCCTGCAATAAAATTTGCAAAACAGATGTAATTCAATTTAATAATAAAAAAAGATAACGGAAACCGTATTGATACCTCAATAGTTCCGATAGGGGACGTGGCTTAATAGCGTTATCAGGCTAATATAAAAAGTGTTATTATGGCAGAGGTGTGGCCTAATATCTATATTAGGCCAATGTGAAAAGTGTTATTATGACAGGGATGTGGCTTAACAGCTTTACTAGGCTAATGTGAAAAGTGTTATCATGCCACTGTCATAATAAAGCAACAGTTTATTTCAACCCGTTTATTATGACAAAAAATTACCCAATTGCAGGATAAAACACAATACTACTATATCATACAATGAAACCGGGGGTGAGATCAGTTATTTATCTCATACTTCATGTATTGCAGCCATCATGAAGTCCTTATTTACAAAGCAAAAGTAATGTAGAACACATTTTGTGACACAAACCTGAACAAAGAAAGGGGTCGTTGTGGTCGTGATCGTATTGTAGTTGAATTTACAACTACCTGTGCAATCAATGTATATCACCGATAAAATAGTGAGTTCGAACTCCGCTCATGGTGAGGTGTACTCGATACAATATCATGTGATAAAGTTTGTCAGGAAATTGAGGCATGTATGTGGTTTTCTCCAGGTTTTCCCCACCAATGAAACTGGCCGTCACGATATAACTGAAATATTGTTGAAAGGTGGGTTACATACCACAGCCCTTGAATAAACAGCAGAAAATGGGTCGTGGTTGTGGATGTCTAAGACCAATAAAACAATAATTCAACTATATTGGTTGGCGATAAACGCTAGAGAATACCGAAGGCGCAATCGAAAATTGATAAATCCAAAGAAACTGGCAACATAGGTTACACAACTCGAAGGAAAATAAAACAAAGCAACACAACATGTGTTATGATTTGGACACAACTATGCGCAAACAAACACAAATAACAAAATAAGGCATGAGTTCTCCTAATAGGAGGAGTACCATGACAAATATTATTATGTTGTAAAATGACATTACGAAATATTGAATACTCACGTGTTGTCGTATAATATATTATAATTAAATGTAATATCGCATTATTCCATTTCACTAAATATGTTATTCCAGTATATATAACTATCCTCTTGTATGTTGCTCTTTCATTTTCGGTAATATCTGTTACGTATATAAAAAAAAAAATCAAAATGCATAAACAGTTAAACGTTTTACGTATCTTGTGTACCATGCCAAATTAAAATAATTGTTGTGTGACAATAATTTTTAAATTTATGGGGGATTTAAATAACAATACAGGAGTAGTTTAACTACTAGATGGAAGTGACAGACTTTAATCCTGGAGTGTGTGTGAGTGTGAAAACTAGTGTGTCTGAATTATGAAGGATAACGTTTAAAATTGACAAATTGCTTTCAATTGAAAATACAATGATGATAAGATTATACTATAAACTTAAAGCTCTAAATTACATAGAAAACTGGTTTATTCTAATATTATTATGACTATCACTTATTCTTAGATATTTTTGACAAGTTCAAGGCATAGGCTTATAATGCAATCGTGCACGTTATATCACACTATGTACACAATTATCGTGTAGTATGCATAATAATGAGATTCCATTATTATTTGCTCTGTATCCAATTGGAAAAGGGTATTACAATAAACTTTAGAGAATACTGAAGAGCAATCGGAAATGGACATTCCAGAGAAACTGTCAACAAGACGAAGATAAACACAACACCATATGTGTTGAAAACCACTATGCACAAACAAAGCCAAATAATGTAAATAAAACAAACAACTTGAGGTAAAGATGAAACGGAGATCGCTTTTATGCGGAAATCGTAGCTGAGAACGTAAAGACACATAATAGTACATACAAAAAACACAAAACAACGTGAGCAACGTGGACCTCGACCAAGACACCGGAAGTGAAATACGTTATTGGAAGATGACAATATACAAACATAAATGTCCATAGATGGTAAACTTTCCCGGAAAATATGAATATGTGAAGATGCATAGCGAACATTTAAATGTTTTATTCTGCAATTGTGCGATATTTATTTTCTAATAAATGGATCAAATAAACGAAACCATGAAAATTTAAATCCATGAATTTAAATGATTTCACAGTATTTATTTGTGAAGAGATCAACAACAACATATTTCAAAACGCTGATATGAAATTACAATCACATACCCTTTAAAGGTAACAAATAAATCTCATATGTGTATAAAAAAGCAATTACGTTGCAATGAAAACGAACAACTTTATAAATTAACTATTTAATTTAAAATTGTATTAAATATATATTCACACTGATTATAAATTACATGCAGGTGTGTAAGCTTTATCTTAAATTCTTTGGCGATTGTGCAAGAACATTTCTTTAATTTCATAGTCAAATGTTCTACCTCCATGTCTATACAATACTATGTAGGGGTGGATCGTAGTTTATATTATCTTTTATGATCGGAATGAAAGTTTTTAATAACGAGATGTAATAAAAATGTAAAGATTCGTTTTACTTGAACAAGAACGTGACTTCCTTGTCAACAAATCTTCTTTAATAATGCAAAAGATATACTAGAATACATTGTAATTAAATCACATTTTATTCAGATTTCACTATAGAATTTGTCTTATGTACATGTCGTATATTATCTTATATACTTGTTCTAATTCATGTATGAGATATAAGTACAAAACTTTTCATTTAGAAACAAATACTCATAAAGTCTATTGGAGGTATTCTGCGATTTCAATAAATATCTTATATTATGCCAATATTGATATAGCACGCCACATGCCCTTTTCTCTATTCAATGTTTTAGCATTGGTGATGGTTCCCTTGGCTCATTCCAAAGAGCTATCTATCCCGTCCCCATGTGACGGAGATAGTGGGTGCCCATTCGGTGGAACTTGTCAGTTGATTGTTGACCATAATGGGTAACTTGTTTGAGAGGGTTGCGTTCCCTGCACCTTAAATATTCATTTTGTAGATTGCAAACAAGAGAAGGCACATTGTAGCTTGGTAAAAGACTATATTATTCCTCCCTACCCAACTTGCCAAACATTGCCAGTGGATGTCAAACGATCCAGATGTCAAATCTCTCCCAAAATCCTGTATGGTATTAGATATTGCTAAATTTGTTCTCGTGCTAGATATGTATAAAATATTTGTCGCTGGATTCAGACAATAAATCAATCTAAGATCAGTTACTGGTGCTTGATTCCAAGCAATGAAAACCAAAGTTAAATAAGTTAAATACTAGATGAGGCTTTCTTGAGCAGAATCGATCCGAAATGTCAAAATCCTGCAACCTCCTAATACCTCTCTTCTTGAAATTACTCAATCGCTTTAATAAAATGAAAAAAACAAAAAATACCAAACTGTCGAACCAATTTCAAAATATAAAAAATCGCAAGAACAGAGACAAAATTGATACCCTGAGCACACTCATACATGACCGCTCACTTTCCTGGTTGGTACAAGCACTTCAATAAAAAGTGGCGGGTTTGTTCTAGTTTTATTGGCCCAGACCTCTCCTCTTAGTCACATGAAACAAAATATGTTCATCATCATGATGGTTTAATGTGAACCCTCACATATTAATATTAATTAAAATAAAATGTCTTCAATCAATCGAAACATAGAAATTCCACAATCAATCAATCAATCAATCAATTCAATTCGAGAGTTCTAAGATTGCGAAAAATCCTAATTTAATTACAATTGTGGTATGATAGCTTCACCAAGCATATATAAAGAGCACATGGGTGACAAAGATACAAACAAACAGCATTATAAATAAAAACGTAGATATCAAATTTAGTGCGCACGACGCGTTTCTGGAATAGCCTTCATCAGTGACGCTCAATACCAAAAGATTGGAAAGGACACCTATTCCTGATACAGTTTAAATATGACTGTTCAATTGCAGACGTTTCAATGTCAATACATGCATGTAACGAGGTATACAAACTGTTATCATTAAGTTGGTCAGTGACTTGTGAAACGTCACTTTAGATTTTATTGAGCTTGTTACGCAGTATATTGATGTGATACCTTATACCATGCTCAGCATGATTGACATCCAGAACAAACAATATAGATATTAAATGTATCTTTTGTTAGCACCATTTTTACTTAATTGTAACAGACGTTCAACTTTGATTCATAAACACGTTTCTAAGTACGATTATTTTTTTATAATAATTCAAGAATTTTCTATCAAAATATTATATTACTACATCTCACTTTTGTCAAGTACAATTTAAATTATTTAAAAATTGTGTTATTTTGTTTTTTATGTATGTTATGGGTTATAACCAATACATTTTAATCTTTTAGACGTAAAAGTGTTTTTGACATTTGGCGCTGATTTGACAACTGTTTCACCTGTTTTGTTCAAGTATTGTTGTAAATACTGTTATAGTGACAGCCGGAAACTTTGAGCCGTAATGAAAGGGGGAGGTTTGGCGCTTTAAAATCTGATTCAACCCACCATTTCTTTAGAAATGCCTGTGCCAAGTCAGGGTCATTACGGTTTTCACAGTTTTCCGGTTGTTGACTGATTTTGTCTGTTTATATACTTATGAGTTTTGACTTTCCCTTTGTTAGATTGTTCGGAGTTCGGTAATTTTGTTATTACCCTTATTTAGTATTCTGTGATTTTGTTGTGTTTGCCTTCGTTGTATGTTTTGTGCCCAATGTTGTTTGTATATCTCGATTGTCCATTCTTGATTGTCCATTCGGTTTTCTCTAGTAATTGTCATTATCATTATTTAATTGGTTTTGTTTATTTAGCATGTGCTTTGTATTGTACTGTTTACAATACCGTCTTTTCTGTGAGACTATGTGCACTGTTTGGATGAAAGGAATATGTGGACTTTTTCCTCTATTAATTAGTTTATCTCTCTATATATCCAGAAAGGGTTGCTTGGAGACCATTGACGGGTTTTGGCCCACCTCATGTGTGTGCCTGTTTCAAGTCAAGCACTAGATTATGACCATCCATGTCTGTCTTGCTTAATTTGATTTAATGCGATTTTTGCTAAGAGTGAACGTGAAGTTAACTGGATGTTTACTTTTTTCATGTGTTTACTTGTTTATTTGAATCTAAGTCTAACATAAACTTGTAGACGATCATTGTAAAACTTTTATTTGGACGATCATTGTAAAACTTTTATTTGGACGATCATTGTAAAACATTTATTTGGACGATCATTATAAAACATTTATTTGGACGATCATTGTAACACATTTATTTGGACGAGCATTGTAAAACCTTTATTTGGACGATCATTGTAAAACCTTTATTTGGACGATCATTGTAAAGCATTTATTTGGACGGTCATTGTGAAACCTTTATTTGGACGATCATTGTAAAACCGTTATTTGGACGATCATTGTAAAACATTTATTTGGACGATCATTCTAAAACCTTTAATTGGACGATCATTGTAAAACCTTTATTTGGACGATCATTGTAAAACCTTTAATTGGACGATCATTGTAAAACCTTTATTTGGACGATCATTGTAAAACCGTTATTGGACGATCATTGTAAAACTTTTATTTGAACGATCACTGTTAAACCTTTGTTTGGACGATCATTCTTAAACCTTTATTTGGACGATCATTTTAAAACCTTTATTTGGACGATCATTGTAAAGTCTTTATTTGGACAACAGAATTATTACACAGAGACACGTTAAGGGACATATTTTCGCAACACACGAAGACACATACACATCTATATTTGTCGCAATGTATATTGTTAATATCATAAATGTTAAAAGGAAATCGGAATATTAGCAGAAGGAAGAAGAGTTTGAAGATACCAAAGGGGCAATCAGAATCCCTATTTCGAAGAAGAACAGACAACACAATGGCCAAAAGAAAAAGAAAAAAAGGACAAAAAACGATCTACAACACATACATATAAAACTAAAGATCGAGTAACCCGAACCCCACTAAAAACCGCAGGTGAACTCAGGTGTTCCGGAAGGGTAAGCAGTTCCTGCTCCACTAGTGGAAAGCTGATTATATTTCAATAATGTTACTGGAAAAGTTTGAAGATGCCAAAGAGGGGTCCGAAGCTGTAAGTCGAAGAAGTGACAGACAGCCCAATAGCCAAAAGAAAAAGGATAAAAGGACAAACAATGATCTATGAAACATTACACAGAAAACTAAAGATCGAGCAACACGAACACCACAATATGAGATAAAAAGGATCCTGTAATAAACGCGAATGTATTTCAACGAATTGATAATTAAGCATATTACTTTACTATTATAATACATTGTGTACATCCAAATGCCCGCACATCCCGCCCCACCAAGCCAAAATAAATATATTTTTAAGCGCACAGTTTCTAAAAATAGATAAAACATTGAATGAATAAATATGTTGCGGGGCATTGTTCTGAGGCGATTGTAATTAAAACGTAGTAATCCAATTTATCCATTACTTTTAGTGTTACATACACCAGTGATGTCCGATGATCCCTTTGTCCCTAATTTTAGATCTCAAACTTCTTTAACAACAAACGTTTATTGAATCACAAGACTAGGGTTCTGGGTGCTTTCTGACATTTTCAACAAAAGTCAAAGTCAGCATCATACACCTTAGACCATATTGTATTGGTATATATTTCTATGGTGGCCTTGATAACTTTTTTAATAGATAGGATGTCATTAGTTCGCGGGTACGTTTGTACGAAGGTCCAACCTTACATTAACATGAGTTCTGTTTCTTCCTGATTTTGTGGTTTTTTATAGATAGCATGTCATTAGTTCGTGGGTACATTTATACGTTAACATTAGATCTGTATCTACCTGATTTTGTGTTTTTTTCATAGATAACATGTCATTAGTTCTTGGGTACGTTTGTACGAAGGTCCATCCTTACATTAACATGAGTTCTGTTTCTTCTTGATTTTGTGGTTTTTAATAGATAGCATGTCATTAGTTCGTGGGTACGTTTATGCGTTAGCATGAGATCTGTATCTACCTAACTTTGTGTTTTTTCATAGATAGCATGTCATTAGTTCTTGGGTACGTTTGTACGAAGATCCATCCTTACATTAACATGAGATCTGTATCTTCCTGATTTTGTGTTTTTCTATTGATAGCATGTCATTAGTTCTTGGGTACGTTTGTACGAAGGTCCATCCTTACATTAACATGAGATTTGTATCTACCTGATTTTGTGGTTTTTAATAGATAGCATGTCATTAGTTATTGGATACGTTTGTACGAAGATCCATCCTTACATTAACATGAGATCTGTATCTACCTGATTTTGTGGTTTTTAATAGATAGCATGTCATTAGTTCTTGGGTACATTTGTACGAAGATCCATCCTTACATTAAAATGAGATCTGTATCTACCTGATTTTGTGGTTTTTGATAGATAGCATGTCATTAGTTCTTGGGTACATTTGTACGAAGATCCATCCTTACATTAACATGAGATCTGTATCTACCTGATTTTGTGGTTTTTGATAGATAGCATGTCATTAGTTCTTGGGTACGTTTGTACGAAGATCCATCCTTACATTAACATGAGATCTGTATCTACCTGATTTTGTGGTTTTTGATAGATAGCATGTCATTAGTTCTTGGGTACATTTGTACGAAGATCCATCCTTACATTAACATGAGATCTGTATCTACCTGATTTTGTGGTTTTTGATAGATAGCATGTCATTAGTTCTTGGGTACGTTTGTACGAAGATCCATCCTTACATTAAAATGAGATCTGTATCTACCTGATTTTGTGGTTTTTGATAGATAGCATGTCATTAGTTCTTGGGTACATTTGTACGAAGATCCATCCTTACATTAACATGAGATCTGTATCTACCTGATTTTGTGGTTTTTGATAGATAGCATGTCATTAGTTCTTGGGTACATTTGTACGAAGATCCATCCTTACATTAAAATGAGATCTGTATCTACCTGATTTTGTGGTTTTTGATAGATAGCATGTCATTAGTTCCTGGGTACGTTTGTACGAAGGTCCATCCTTACATTAACATGAGATCTGTATCTTCCTGATTTTGTGTTTTTTCTATAGATAGCATGTCATTAGTTCTTGGTTACGTTTGTACGGAGGTCCATCCTTACATTAAAATGAGATCTGTATCTACTTGATTTTGTGGGGTTTTTTTACAGATAGCATGTCATTAGTTCTTGGGTACGTTTGTACGAAGATCCATCCTTACATTAAAATGAGATCTGTATCTACCTGATTTTGTGGTTTTTGATAGATAGCATGTCATTAGTTCTTGGATACGTTTGTACGAAGATCCATCCTTACATTAACATGAGATCTGTATCTACCTGAATTTGTGGTTTTTGATAGATAGCATGTCATTAGTTCTTGGGTACGTTTGTACGAAGATCCATCCTTACATTAACATGAGATTTGTATCTACCTGATTTTGTGGTTTTTGATAGATAGCATGTCATTAGTTCTTGGGTACATTTGTACGAAGATCCATCCTTACATTAAAATGAGATCTGTATCTACCTGATTTTGTGTTTTTTTTAACAGATAGCATGTCATTAGTTCTTGGGTACGTTTGTACGAAGATCCATCCTTACATTAACATGAGATCTGTATCTACCTGAATTTGTGGTTTTTGATAGATAGCATGTCATTAGTTCTTGGGTACGTTTGTACGAAGATCCATCCTTACATTAACATGAGATCTGTATCTACCTGAATTTGTGGTTTTTGATAGATAGCATGTCATTAGTTCTTGGGTACGTTTGTACGAAGATCCATCCTTACATTAACATGAGATTTGTATCTTCCTGATTTTGTGTTTTTTTTAACAGATAGCATGTCATTAGTTCTTGGGTACGTTTGTACGGAGGTCCATCCTTACATTAAAATGATATCTGTATCTACCTGATTTTGTGCTTTTTTTAACAGATAGCATGTCATTAGTTCTTGGGTACGTTTGTACGGAGGTCCATCCTTACATTAAAATGATATCTGTATCTACCTGATTTTGTGCTTTTTTTAACAGATACCATGTCATTAGTTCTTGGTTACGTTTGTATGAAGGTCCATCTTTACATTAACATGAGATCTGTATCTATTTTGTGGTTTGTTGCTACACGATACGAGCTCTATTTTGTACTTTGCTACGACACCATGCAAGCTCTATTTTGTGGTTTGTTTGCTACACGATACAAACTCTATTTTGTGGTTTGATACTACACGATACAAGCTATATTTTAGGACTAGAAAGTAATAATATTTAATTTCACTACAAGAAAATTTTACCTGAAATTTAAGATACTTGTCAATAGTTGACAGGAAGATCGCGGATACCCATGGAGATGGATGTGGAAAGGACAAGTTCATATTGGTAGGGTGATGTTTTATGTAAGGTATTTCTATTTTTTAGCGTATACTAGTGTCTAAGACCATTTTCATATCATATGATGCTGGTGTCGTTTTACAGTAACACAAGCAGTGTCACATGTGGACCGGGAACTGCTAACCATTTCGGCGCACATGAGTTCACCTCCGGTGTTAGTGGGGTTCATGTTGTTTAATATTTTAGTTTTCTGTGTACTCTTTTATTGTACATTGTTTGTCTTCTTGTCCCTTTTCTCTCATTGTTAGATCTCACCATTAAATGCTACCCAAATACATCCACAGTTTTAATTATGGTGCTTAACGCCACTTTCAACAATATTTCAGCTATATCGTGGCGGTCAGATTTATTAATGGAGGAAACCGGAGTACCCGGAGAAAACCACCGACCTGTCGCAAGTCACTGACAAGCTTTATCACATACTGTTGTATCGAGTACACCTCGCCATGAACGAAGTTCGGACTCACAACTTTACTGGTGATAGGCACTGATTACATAGGTAGTTGTAAATCTAACTACCATACAATCACGACCACGGCGTCCCCTTCATCCAAAGGTAAAAATATATTATGAACTTATTTTAATTGATTGATTAATTGATTATTTGTTGCTTAGCGTACAACGGCAAATAACTCATGTATATTCTGGACGAGAATAAGTTGAACAATATATAAACAATACAGAAATGAAGGAGGGATGTCACGACTGTTGACTGCCACAGCAGATTTGGATAAGGCCGACAAATTAGTATTTTGAAGCGGCTAAAACTCCCCTCCTCTTTTTTCGAATTCTATGAAATAATTGTTTATGTGTAAGAGCGCGGAGCACTCCAAGTACGTTGCAAATTATAGTCAACTGTTCCCAATGTAAATGTATATAATGATAACATAGATAAGTGCTCACCTTGCTTGTCTTATTAAAGGTTCATGGATTGGTAGCGTTTCCTAAAGATCTTCTGAATGAATAAACTTTCAATAGAATCTTAGCTTCAGCACATCTACTGTTTAGTAACAAGTCCTCACCATTTAGAATTTTCTATTTTTCATTTTTTTTTAAATCATTTTCCATTAAAACTTGGGTTTCAAATCCACATATTTATATCTAACGAATAAAAGTATTTTTATTAACTTTTAACAGTACGCGTGATTAGTTCGTTATTTGTTGTAAAATAATCCATCTTTAAACGTCCCATTCATCCATCATAAAGAAAGTATAATATAAGGGTAATTGTTCTGTGGATGTTTGACAGTGTATTTTCTACCTTAAGTATGCTTCAATTATAGATGGGGAGATCTTTAAATATTTTAAATAGCCGAATATTAACAACTTAACACCTATATTTAACTAGTAGAGATGAGTGGTCTCTTACAATTCAATATGAATGACACATGGGTATTTGAGTTATAAGATCGCTTAAGGATACTGACATTGCTCGTAGCGTTACATATACAGTCAAACCTGCCCACGAGGCCACCTCTATTAAACAGTCACCTGTATTTAAAGGTCACATTTGTCTTGTCATGTCATAAAAAGTTAATATTAATGGAACCTCATTGAAGAGATCACCTGTCTTAAGAGACCACTTTTGCTTTGTCTCAAAGGTGACCTCTTAATATAAGTTTGATTGTACCTTTTTGTTATAATAGAAATTCTTTTCTGTTTCTTATTAAATGTTGATACAGCGAATTCAACGTGAAGTGACAATGTTACTTGTGTAAAAAAAAAAATTCTATTCAAGATGTTAAAAATAATGATAATAATGAAAAATTGTATTTATTGACAAAACTCAAATTACAGTAAAACAAACATTGGCTAAGAGCAAAAATAAATACACAGTAGTTAATACGTGTAAATGGTTATGTGGTCTTGCATGATGTACCCGTCATGTACTCTAACCAGTAAAATACAGTTAGTTGACAAAAAAAAACATTCGGTCGTTTCTATATCATATTAAACATTTTTTGAAATAACACACCCTAAAATCAATTCATGTCCGATTTGGATAACTATAATATTAGTAACTAAAGCCGGAATGTATATACTTTATAGTAAGTATTTAAGAAAAAAATCATTGAAGACACAGTTTGTATATAGTAGTCTTAAAATCGATAAAGTAAACCGGAAATAATGTTACACATGTTAAAACGTGATACTAACTGTAGCCTCTATGAATTATTTCGATTCTAATAGAGAAATATAGGGTTAGGGTTAGGGTTTTTAAATCCCCTTATAGAAATATTTCAGCTCTGTCGTTGCGTTCATATTGGTGGAGGAAACCGGAGTATCCAGAGAAAAAACACCAACCTGACAAAACTTTATCACATGATGTTGTATCGAATGCACCTCGCTATGCGTTGGATTCTCTTTGTGGAAAGTCATATGTACTAAATATGTAATCAAAGTAATGAAAAAATGTGCATATAAGAACATGTAATATACCATTTGTACTTTCCTCATATGATTTCACAATCATACTTTTTTTTGGGACATTTTCTATAGATCCGGAAGTTATTAGCAAAAATTATATTGTCACCATCTATAATAAAACTATGAAGGGATACAAACAAGATTCAACACACGACCGTTGATAAGATCAAGCATAACAGAGACATGATATATATCAAAATGTGTTTTATTTTTATTATAAATATACTATGAAATCTCTGAACCTATAAACGGTAGAAAATGTTTTTTTATTATTACAAAATATGATAAATAGTTTATTCAAATATTATGTTATAAATAGACATGGTGTGACATTTCATATTATTCATCTACATTTTATTATCGTTGTTAAATACTGCTGTAAAATCCATCTCATGAATATTTTACGTATTTATTATTTGCTTTATCTTTTACTTGGAATGGAGGGGTAGCAGAATGGAAGTCGTGAGAAATTGCATTTATTTACCCTTTTCCAAACGTCATTTTTTTTGTATTGCAAATATATGTTAACAGAATAACAAATTTCACTAAGAGGAGAGGTTTGGGTTTAACCCCGTCACTTTTTTATTGTGTCTATTTCAAAAAAATTTCTACTAGACAATGTGATATTTTCCCCCTTTTTTTCTATGCGCCTCTTTTTATTTTGTAAATTGTCAATAATATATGATTACTATCAAGATCAATCGTATAAAATATAAGTGGCAACAGGGTTACTGGTATTTATTGTCACACCTAGTAAGAAAGATTTGACGAGGTAATCAAAGACCGTCAATCGCAGGACAGATAAAACAAGAGCCAAAAGTTTGAAGAAACCGAAAGAGGTAATCAAAGACCGTCAATTACAGAAAAACAGACAACGCAAGAGTCAAAAGTTTGAAGAAACCGAAAGAGGTAACCAAAGACCGTCAATCACAGAAGGACAGACAACAAAAGGGAAAAAAGCTTGAAAATACCAAAAGGGGCAATCAAAGACCGTCAATCACAAAAGGACAGACAACACAGGGGCCAAAAGTTTGAAGAAACCAAAAGGGGTAATCAGAGACCGTCAATCACAGAAGGACAGACAGCACAGTGGCCAAAAGTTTCTACAAACAAACAGGGATAATCAAAGACCGTCAATTACAGAAGGACAGAAAACACAAGGGCCAAACTTTTGAAGAAACTAAATGGGGTAATCAGTGACAGTCAATCACAGAAGGACAGACAACACAAGGGTCAAAAGTTTGAAGATACCAAAAAGGGTAATCAAAGACCGTCAATCACAGGAGGACAGACAACACAAGGGTCAAAGGTTTGAAGAAACCAAAAGGGGTCATCAGAGACCGTCAATCACAGAAGGACAGACAACGCAAGGATCAAAAGTTTGAAGATGCCAAAAGGGGTAACCAGAGACCGTCAATCACAGAAGGACAGACAACACAAGGGTCAACAGTTTGAAGATACCAAAAGTGGTAAACAGAGATCATCAATCTCAGAAGGACACACAACACAAGGGTCTAAAGTTGGAAGATACCAAAAGTGGTAATCAGAGATCATCAAACACAGAAGGACACTCAACCAAATTGTCAAACGGTTGAAGATACTAAAATGGGTAAATAAACAGAACAAATGTGGATACGTTCATTTTTCCTTATAGTAGTTCCGTCGTTCGTCCTCCCATATGGTCCTGTGCTAAAGCTGCCATCTTTCTTCTTCTTCTTTTGTTGGAATTCCCACCTATGTTTCGGTGCATCCTCAATTAGTAATCGAGGTATTTTGTGGTTTCCTTACGTATTTACAGGAAATTGGTTTAAAAGGTAAAAAAGGAAAATTAAACAATTACTCTAGCCACTTCTGGCGTTGTGCATTGCCCCTAACAGTCTTGAGTGGCATATATGAATACTGTATACCAGTTCTCTACTGAAAATTTATATATCTTTACGGAGGATATATCTTGTTTCATGGAGGGGATTTTCGCGATCGTTGCTATTTTATCGAGTGTATATGTACAATGTGCAATCTTATGCACATGTCAGTCGTTAATGGTATTGGAATGTGTGGGTCAGCACTGTATAACCCCTCGATAACAATGGAACGATCCTCATCTTAATGTCAGCTGAATGGGAAATATGGTCCATCATAAAGCGTCCCTCAAATTGGTCACCTAGATATGACGATGCGGAAATTCAGTAATTGTACTATAGTAATATGCTATCATTTATATGGTAGCTACATGTATGTCTAGATATAAAATTGAATTACCTCTCATGTTCATTAACATCCATATCTTTTCTGTGAAAGCTATTGCTCAGTTGTTGAGGTATTTTTTGCCAAGATAGTGAAAAGGGGAGATAATTGAAATCTCTTCTTGGTTTGTTTGTTTGTTTGATGGTGTTTAACGCCACGTTCAACAATATTTAGCTATATTGGGGCGGTCAGTTTTATTGGTGGAGGAATCCGGAGTCCCCAGGAGAAAATCAACGACCTGTCGCAATCACTGACATACTTTATCACATAACGTTGTACACCGCGCCCTGATCGATGGCCCTCTCTTCTCTGTAATATGAATTGCTGTGTATAGATGTTGTCGTTTGTGTCATTGTTTGCCTGTTAAGAGGTATATTTTCAATGGAATATTCATAAATACAACAATGTCTAGCGACCTTCAATAAAGGGATACAAACAATCCTTTCACAAAGATGACAGCTTTTCTAATTGGTCATGTAAGTACTGTTTGGCTTAGGAGTTGTCAATTAATAAACTACAATACATTGATAATTCTAGCAAAGTGAATTTTGTACCACATTCCATATATATCAGATGATAGAAAAATAATAAACATATCAGAAGATTTGAAGATATGAAGTAAAGGGGTAATCAGAATCCGTAAATCGAAGATAACAGACAACACAATTGCGAAAAGAAAACAATACAAAAAGACAAACAATGATCTACACAACATACACTTAAAACTACAGATCGAGTAACTCGAACACCACAAAAAAAAGCGGGTGTGAACGCATGTGCTCCGGAAGGGTAGCAGTTCCTGCTCCACTAGTGGCGCCATTGCTCCCTCACTTCACGATTACCTACTTTGATGAATCATACAGACGAATGTTGTTTGTATTAGTAATATATACTCAGGTATGTATTCCTGGTTAATGACCCATTATTTCACTGTTTGTACTAGCAATGATAAATCTCTTGGGGGAAAGGGGGGGGGGGCATTTTTGTGGGTTAATATGATGGATAATGTGATTGTTGGAATGGTCACACCACCAGTCACTATTGCCGTTTTTTTCCAGTATATAATTGCCACTCTTGTTGCGTACTCTAATCAATTACATTATGTAATATTACTTTTTACTTTGGCTGCGGGTAGATATTTGGTAAGCTATAAAACTCCAATCACATATGTCACGAACCTTTTGTGTATTCTTGATCGCTAAAGTTGACGGAAAATGAAACATAATAAGAAGATTAAAAACAGTTTATTTTTCATCGGGAAAAAGACATACATACGATTTACAACCCATAATGATCTTGTCTTCCCTAAAAGGTTACAGAAAGCAAACCAAAACACAACTAAAACAAGACAAAAGCACAAAAACGACATCACTATCGGAGCGATAATATTTTGTTTTAGCATGGGGCATCGCATTGTTTTATACAGAAATTGGTGAGTTAGGAATCGATATGTCACAAAAACAAAAACAAAATTATTTTCTGGATCTTGGTTTTGGTTTTAAACATATTTTATTCACAACTAAATGAATAGGATGGAGCAACAGGCTATGCCTATACAAGCTTTCTCCTTTGATCTTGGTTTTCTAAGATTAAAGATGCTTTACCTTAGGCGTATTAACCAATGTTTTCAATATTTGATATAATTAGCTAGAATATGTAACTTTTTATAAAGAAAACGTTTATTAAAACATATATCTCCTTCGTTTGTGTATTATTTTGTGCAAAGTTAGGGTACACTGTTTATAATAAAGCTAAAACAAAGGCTTTCAGACCTTCTACATTACATTAAGAGTGTTCGTAACATGGAGTTCTAATATTTATTTCAACATACGTATAACACGGCCTCTTCTAAAAATAACAATATAATGTTTGTTTTATTCTTATTATTTTATTGCTTTTTCATAGTAATGAAGGCTAAATATAATATTTACAGTATATATAAAACCATATTTTAAAACAAATTTAAAACGGACATTGTTTTCCATAAAGAGTTTGCCCTTTTTCTATGGCTTAATAAAGAAACATTGATTATATATTAATATACGGTCGACCTGTCTACCATTCACACATAGCAACGTTGTCATCTGCTATTCCTACGGTCTGAATTGACTAATACGTGGAACAGACGATATGTTTTAGACTATGGGCTGATATTTCGCTGATGCGGTTTGAGATGACATGATCCGATATATCCACAATTGCCAAGTTGTCACCTATTCATATTCATCAGCTTATCAGTTGAATTTGTCAAGAGCAAATTAATATATGTCAACTACCAGGAAGATTACATCCAGCAAAGCTAATATTCGGAACAAACACGTTTGTTTCACCGAAATCTCTATTTCGGAACTGAAAGGGTTAGAATTATTTACACATTTCATATATTTACATTTGGATGTCAATGTATTCTGCCTCTTTAGGATCTGAAAAATGTAGGTTGTATAGTATCAAATTGACATGTTAATTGATTTATTGATTGATTGATTGATTGATTGATTGATTGATTGATTGATCGATTGATGTTTCTCTGGAAGTAATATTTTCTTAGAGTACACCATTTTCATATTAATGTATTTATTAAGATACATAGATGTTTGTCTTAATTCTACTGCTTACCTTAAACCAAAAGACATTATTCAGAGGGACAGGTCTGTCATGAAATAAATTGTCACACTTCACAATATATTACATGTTAGCTAAATTATCTTCATGTCAAGAGGCTGTCGTGGTCGTGATCGCATGGTAGTTGGATTTATAACTACTTATGCAATCGGTCCCTATCTCCACTAGATGCACTCGATACAACGTTATGTAATAAGTTAGTCAGTGACTTGCTGCAAGTCGGTGGTTTTCTCTGGGTACTCCGGTTTCCTCCACCAATAAAACTGACCGCCAAGATATAACTGAAATATTGTTGAAAGTGGCGTTTAACACCAACCATACCCCTAAACCTAATCATATTCATGTCGAATAGATATAACTTTAAAAACTAATAGCGTAGATATGAATTTTGTGCGCATGACGCTTTTCTGGAATAACTTTCCATCATTGTATTGGGATTTTAAATTCCTAAATAATGTAATTATAAATAGAACTAAGGGTGTCCTCTCTCAGGCATGGGTGACCTAGGCCCATTTTGGGTTATCCTGTTTAGGCCCTTTGGTTTTCTTGCTTCCAAAAAGCGTTTAAATTATTTGGGTTTTCAATCTTTTGACTTTGAGTATTCCTGATGAAGGTTATTCAAGAATGCGCGCACTAAATTTGATATCTACGTTTTTATTTCATCAGGTATATGTATCTTCTAAAAAATGGAAAGCAAAATAAATTAAAAGCATTTTGAAGCATAGAAATAAAAGGTGTATAAACAAGATAATCGAAATGGGCTATGATCACCCATGCTTGATGAATAAGAAGAACCTTAGTTTTAATAATAATGATATTATTTGAGAACTGTAAACATATCAGTGCTGATACATGGACTCCTGTGTGGATGATATCATCAGGTACAAATATTTCACCAGAAGAGATATCTCCAAATTGTTCATGATTCTTATTTGAAAGTATCAAATTGATGGCCATTAAAAGCTTTTTGATATCTATACTGTAATGGTTTATTCTAAACAATCTTATCACATAGAACATTCATGCTTCTGGGTTGGAAGTAATTATATCTCTATAACAATATACCTAGCGTAGTGAGTTCGAATCCCGCTCATGGCGGGGTGTACTTGATACAATATTATGTAATCTAGTTTGTCAGTGACTTGCGACAGGTCGTTGGTTTTCTCAGGGTACTCCGGTTTCCTCCACTAAAAATACTGAACGCCACGACATAACTGAAATAATGTTGAAAATGGCGTTGAACACCATAAACCCACACCACCCAATATACCTGTTATCCAACCGCCCCTCATTTCACCATCATACTACAAATTCACATGTACAGTGTAATTCTTAGAAAAAATCTCAAATTAACACTAAGCATCAAAGAAAAGGTACCAAGTAAACGATAGAGAAAAATGGGCAATCCAGAGACACAGACAACATTGGGCATAAGAAACAGAACTAGGGCAAACACAACAAAACACACAAGCAACAAATATATAACGAGGTGCAACATCAGATGCATACAGATTTATTCCTCTAACATGAGATCAAAGAACAAAATAATCATTTTACGTTTCAAATATAGTATAAGTATCAATGTTCAATGTGACCATCACATGAACACAAAATAGATCAACTTAAAATAACGACTTTATGGCGTCACCTTAACAAATAGCGATATAAACCCATTACACACATATTCTGTTGTGTAAAACATTATCATTACGAGTCACGATAGCGAGGAGTAGTGATGCGGTTTGTTCACGCAACAGGCAAAACCTGATAAAAGTAGTGTATCAACATACTATGTAGGTAATAAGTTTATCTAAGATTTAAATTTAAGAAAACAAATTTTTAACAATAAATACGGGTTGAATTAAATTAGCAAATTTGTTACAATACTTTGAGAGTGACTACATTTTGCGCATAGCGTTACGTTGTTCTTTGCCGTTAATTTTTCTTTATGGCAACAACTAGAAGAACGACATGTCATTATGCATGCATGACCAGTGTAAGGTGTTTGTAGATCATTGTTTATCTTTTTGTCCATGTTCTGTATTGTCTGTCTTTTGATTTATGACTTCTGGTACCGATCAGTTTTTGTTCTTACTCCTAATATATGCATGCTTAGCGAAGAAGCAAATATATAAAAAAAAATATTATATAATTTGCCTTGACCCTACCAGGGCTCGAACTCACAATCTACCACATTCTATGCGAAAACGCTAACAGCTACATTGAATCGAGACGGCTTACACTATTTCCAGCTATCCAAATATTTCACTAGCCTGTCGTTAAATTAAGTTATAAGTAATGTCATGTAAGATCGATTTTCGTATATTGCTATGAATATATTGATAAAATCCCATTATCTACATATTGTGTTGGTACACAACTTTGTATCAAGTCAAGCCTGTTGTGCAAGCTACGAATCATGATAGCTACTAGTAGTGATGTGGTTAGTTCGTGCCACAGTTGAGACATGATACAAAGTATTATACCAACACATTATGCATGTACTAAGTTTAATAATGATAATAATAATAACATTCAAGAACACATCCTAAAATTCAAATTATGAAATTTATTATAATGCTTAAAACAAACTGAACGAACATTAAGATGTAGCTTCGACTACGTTGTTTGTTTTGATACTTCTCCCACATTCCAATACAATGACGTCATACAACAGTAATTTGAATAAATGAGTCTATAAGAAGAATTTGTAAATACCAAAGGGGTAATCCGAATCCGTAAATCGAAGACGAACAGACAACACAATGGCGAAACGAAAAAAGAGAAAAGGATAAACAACGATCTACAAAACATACACATAAAACTAAAGATCGAGTAACAGGATCCCCACTAAACACCGGCGATGAACTCAGGTGCTATAATATGCGCTTCATATATATGCAGATATGTCTGTTAATCATATACAATGGAGATTGTTGGCATAGCCTTAAAAAACAATATTTTCCACGCACGTAAAGCGAAAAACATATGTTGTGTATGTCTTAATAACGCATGTGTTTAACAAAATTAAATCGTGTTCCGTTAAATAAGTGTTTAAAGAAAACGTTATTTACTTCTACTCCGGGCCATAAATATATTTTATGTAATAAGAACATATATATCGAACTTATTGCCCAGGACACGTTCCTGGAATAAGGCTCATGATCAAAAGATTGAAAAGCCAAATAATGTACAAGTCGTTGGGAGCAAGTAAACCAAAGGACGTAAAGAGGATAACTAAATGCAATGTAATATGGTTTGGTCTTGGTTTGGCTTATGGTGTTTAATGCCACTTTCAACAATTGTCCAGCTACATTTGTATATCGTGGCGGTCAGTTATTTGGTGGAGCAAACCTATCTATTTATGAATTAAGCATGCATACGATAAAACGTACAGTTAATATAATTATATGATAAATTGGCACATGTATCCAATACTAAGCAAATGAACGAATATATTACCAAGGAAGATGATACAATATATACAGTTTTATTTGTGGTGCAAACCACAAAACCCGCAGAAAACCAACGACCTGTCGCAAGTAACTGATACTATATCACATAATGTTGCATCGAGTACACCTCATGAAGAATGAGGTTCGAACTCATTACTTTAGTTGTGATAGGCACTGATTGCACAGGTAGTTGTATATCCAACTACCATACGATAGCGTCCACGACGGCCCCTAATGTAATATGAAATGTTCGTTACCTTGGATAGATATGATAATGAAGGCTGCTAATGTAGGTTTGTGTGACCTGTTAGAACCTGTGTTGTTAGTGTTGATTGTGTCATTGGGCAAGAAAGACTACATCCTTCGCTATTCAACTGTGCACTCATGAATAAACACAATCTTTTCAGATAGAAGTAAGATTACAAATATACCATACCTTGCCGACTTGATAAATTACTATAGGTATTTGGAGGGTCTTTCATACCTAGCATTTCGTAAGTCGCTGTAGAACTATAATACACATAAAGATATATCACACCCAGGGAAACTGTACTTTGTACAGTGAAGGGTACCGATTTTCATACACAGGGTAGCGATTCAAGGTAAGATAAAGATTGAGAAGGAGAAATACAAATTTTCATATAAATCTATTTATTAAAGTGAACTTAACACAAAAAATAAATGTGCTATATATGACAGGTTCATCTCAAAGAAGGTGGTTTAGAAATATTTTCTGAGAGTTTTCGTCATAAGGTCAATTTCTATATCACTATATAGCCTAGTATATATCTTGCTTACTTGAATTGGAATCGCTACCCTGCGTATGACAATCACTACATTATGATGTACATTTTTCCTGGGTGTGGATATAGTCATGCAACTTAAATTACAATGAAAGAAAAACAAATAGAGATGAATGCTTAAATATACCCTTTCAGGTCCACCGAGAGACAAACAGTTAGGAGAAAACGATTGTGATCACTGGTATACATACGTGTTATTTGCTTACTGATACCAACAATTAGCATTGTTTCAACTATGGCATAATTTTCAGTGGTAAATTCTAGTATTGATGATTCATGATTTATCTTAATAAAACATAGATATCAAGTAAAAATCACAAGGACTGGGTGGTTCAATGAGTTAGGTAGTTGGATTACTTAACAATTCATACAAGCATATCACCAATACGGCGTGGATTCGCGCCCGGCTTTGTAAATTACAAAATAGGTACACTCGACTCGCAGCCGCAAGTGATAACGTTTACCAGTTGCTTGCCCATGGCCGGTGGTTCTTTCCGGGTTATCCGACTTCTTCCACCACTAAAACTGGTCGCCACTATAAAACTGAAATTGTGTTGAAAGTGGCGTTAACCACCATCAAACAAACAAACATCAAATAAGAACATATATATATATCAAATAGTTCAAGCTTCATCGGTGTATTGTCAACTCTACTTGATTATAATAAAGGGTTGTTTCACAAATATTTCAAACACCCAGTAAACGTTTATAAAGGATTTAACTATAAACTCTAAATTCATTTAAGTTTGTTCAAATCTAATTCATTGCTAATATTCTTACAATAAAACACTCAACACATTATTTGGAATGCATGGAGTTAATGTATGTAAAACAATTAACTTCCTGGTTGAACAAATCGATTGTATTTTTACAAGAATGGTAGTACATGTTCTGATATATTTGTTTCTGATATGCAAGTTATATTTGCATTATCTGACAAACCGTAAATTGCTTTAAAATTGGAGTAGTTGTGAATCAAATGATATACATGGCTATAAATACTCACACATGTTCTGCTCTCTTGGTCCCTGGATCTGAAAATTAGCGAGGAAAGAGAGTAAGGGTGATTGCAACGATTGTAATGAATGAACGAAAAATATTTAAGTGCGAAAACCATTATGTAATTTGAGGGGGAAAACTTCATGAGAACCATTACCCAGCAGTTAACTATCCATAGATAGAGAAAGTCAAACAGCCATGATCTTCATTATTATTAACCAGAACAAACTATAACTCTCCAATATATCATCCCAACCTCAAAATACGAAAAAATAAAAACGAAATTTGTAACTAGATATTTGGTATATGCCTTATCACAGACATCCATTATGGTGTGGGTAAATCGTTATTTCCTCTTAAATGTAGCATACTGCTCTTTGAGGATAAAAAATGTATTTTCCAATAGTTTTGGTTTCTAATTCTAATATAAACCAACCACCTAGCAACCTTAATCCGTTCGGAAAGGGGGTCTTCGTGATCGCATGGTAGTAGGATTTACAACTATTTAAGCAATCAATCCATATTACCACTAAAGCTGTGAGCTCGAATCCCGCTCATGACGAGATACACACGACACAATATTATGTGATAAACATGGTTAGTGGAAAGTCGGTGGTTTTTGTCGTGTACTTCGGTTTTTCCCCCCATAAAATTGACCGCCACGATATAACTGAAATATTGTTGACAGTGGCGTTTAAAACCATAACCCCCGTTTAGAAAAAGTATATATATATATATCTTCTCTTTTACTTACATTACAAGATTACATTCCCTTTATATAAGAAGCCTGCAATCGATTTGTCCTCGTTTCTGTGGCAACATCGATCAACATCCTGTATGTTTTGGAACTGATCATCATCGACGGAACTATGTAATCTCGATGAATTTAGTAATACGACGATCTTTCAAAGACATAGAGAAATGCTCACAATGTTCAAAGTGGTGGGTTCGAATCCCGGTCCGACTAGGTGTACTCGATACAACAATATGTGATAAGGTTTGTCAGTGACTTGCGACAGGTCGATGGTTTTCTATGGGTATTCCGGTTTCTTCCACCAATCAAACTTACTGCCACGATATAACTGAAATATTGTTGAAAGTGGCGTTGAACACCATAGCCCTAACACTAATGTTTAGTATCAAAGATTAATATATTTTCTCCTACATTTTGTGATTTTTGAACATGCAAATATAGAATATAAAATGTAGATGTAGAAGTATGCTATAATTCTTACCTCTATTTCTTTCATCATGTGTATCCTCTCTGACGTTTTCGTACACCTCACTGGTTATTGGATTTGCAGAAGAGGGTGTTGTCTCCATCCTATCAGAAAAGAAAAGAAATGTCAGAAAATTGAAAATAAAAGATTCTGCAACTGTAAACATGTTCCGATTCAATTTAAATGATATATGTATTATTTAAATATGGTTTGGTACTTTCTACTCTGCTTTGCATTGTTCGAAGCAATGTTGCTGTTATGTGGTTAATGGTAGCTATTTCAATAAATTGTCACCGCCATATTTGTTGTACAACTACCATGGTAACGTAGAACCCATGCATATATTTACTAGTTGAATATTCAACGATCCTTATATTGAAATCTTTTTTTCAGAAATAGAGTGACAGAGTGATTGTTGCTTAGCACCAATTTTTCAGCTAATCATGGGGATAAAAAGTTAATTTTCAATGAGATGATGATAAGGTTTGTTGTGTGCTAGACCTACACGCTTACTTGGATTTGTATAACAACAGTCTTTGCTCTTTCCCTTTAATGCTGCGTGCTTAGCAGAGAAACAACAAACAAAATTTATTAATAGCCTTTGGTTTGACCCGATCGGGGCTCAAACCCACGATCTACCGCACTGGATGCGAGCACGCTAAACATTTCACCGCCGACTCGGTTTTTAGACATAGACAAATCTTTCAGGTGATAAAATATTCTGTTTTATATTTGCATCTCTTTTTTTGACTAGTTGGAAGATACCAAGATATAGTTTATGCATACAGGTTATAATTGAACAGTTTGAGGCTAATCTATTAATTGGTACGAAACAAATATCGAAAACTTATTGAATCCTTCGCATATACGAATTAAGTAAAGCTTAGAACAAAGAAGTAAGAAAGCGTATGTTTAAAGAATTGCTGAAAGTTAATTTTAGAACAATACACCTTTATATCCGTTAGTAGGACGAAAACGCATATTGTTAGTATAATTGAACAAGTCAAATGAATTTGATTTAATGAGATTATACTTAAATACATATTATTAAGCCAAATGTGTTACCCTATCATATGTGTATTTTGTTTTCCATCTGGCAAACCTGAAATATTAAATGGGAAAAGAAAATAGTTTTATATATAGTTCAGCTACTATGATTGTTTGTGTGTTGCTTATGCTTAAAAGTTACATCTCTGTAACATTTAATAGATATGTTGAAAATAGTTTATCTTACCAAAATATAAGTCATATTGAGGCACACGTCTACCTTAAGACTGCTGTGCAGTCAAGTAGCATACACATATATTTAGCCTAGCGAATTGGTCTATAACTAAACACACATAAGCTTGTTTTAATAAGCTTCGTCTTGATAAATTTATTACTTTGCTCACGTTCTACAATATCAACTCATTCACCCACTCATTTCAATTTTATTTCGCATGCATAGCCTAAACTTAGTGCATGGTAGCTAGTATCGCTCGTGTTTCATTGCTTTACAATACAACGTGGTATTTGGAACAGGCTCTTCAACGTCGTTTCAATTGGGATACATCCAATAATGCACAAAATCAATTAAAGAGTTAGTGCTAGAAACAAATACAATTATCACAATTTTTCACAGTATAAGATTAAACATAATTATTACCTTTCTTTCTCTTATACAGTAGAATTCCTACAGTGACCATCAAAATAAGTATAACGCCAACTAATCCTCCAATAACACCTAGACACAAATCACTTGCTGAAATAAAATGAAAAACAAAGCATAGCGCACTGTCAGAACATTTAGTGAAAAACAAAACATAACACACTGTCAGAACATTTCCTAAAAAGCAAAACATAACACACTGTCAGAACATTTCGTGAAAAACAAAACATAACACACTGTCAGAACATTTCCTAAAAGCAAAGCATAACACACTGTCAGAACATTTCCTAAAAAACAAAACATAGCACACTGTCAGAACATTTCCTAAAAAACAAAACATAACACACTGTCAGAACATTTCCTAAAAAACAAAACATTACACACTGTCAGAACATTTCGTGAAAAACAAAACATAACACACTGTCAGAACATTTCGTGAAAAACAAAA
Organism: Bathymodiolus septemdierum; assembly: GCA_963383655.1. Lineage (NCBI taxonomy): Eukaryota > Metazoa > Mollusca > Bivalvia > Mytilida > Modiolidae > Bathymodiolus > Bathymodiolus septemdierum. The sequence continues at coordinate 29,240,382 of OY726528.1, read as the reverse complement.
CATAACACACTGTCACATCATTTCCTAAGAACAAACATAACACATTGTCAGAACATTTCCTAAAAAACAAAACATAACACACTGTCAGAACATTTCGTGAAAAACAAAACATAACACACTGTCAGAACATTTCCTAAGAACAAAACATAACACACTGTCAGAACATTTTCTAAAAAACAAAACATTACACACTGTCAGAACATTTCGTGAAAAACAAAACATAACACACTGTCAGAACATTTCGTGAAAAACAAAACATAACACACTGTCACATCATTTCCTAAGAACAAACATAACACACTGTCAGAACATTTCCTAAAAAACAAAACATAACACACTGTCAGAACATTTCGTGAAAAACAAAACATAACACACTGTCAGAACATTTCCTAAAAACAAAGCATAACACACTGTCAGAACATTTCCTAAAAAACAAAACATAACACACTGTCAGAACATTTCCTAAAAGCAAAGCATAACACACTGTCAGAACATTTCCTAAAAAACAAAACATAACACACTGTCAGAACATTTCCTAAAAAACAAAACATAACACACTGTCAGAACATTTCGTGAAAAACAAAACATAACAGTCAGAATATTTCGTGAAAAACAAAACATAACACACTGTCAGAACATTTCCTAAAAAACAAAACATAGCACACTGTCAGAACATTTCGTAAAAAACAAAACATAACACACTGTCAGAACATTTCGTGAAAAACAAAACATAACACACTGTCAGAACATTTCCTAAGAACAAAACATACCACACTGTCAGAACATTTCGTGAAAAACAAAACATAGCACACGGTCAGAACATTTCCTAGAAACAAAGCATAACACACTGTCAGAACATTTCCTAAAAAACAAAACATAGCACACTGTCAGAACATTTTCTAAAAACAAAGCATAACACACTGTCAGAACATTTCCTAAAAAACAAAACATAACACACTGTCAGAACATTTCCTAAAAAACAAAACATAACACACTGTCAGAACATTTCGCGAAAAACAAAACATAACAGTCAGAATATTTCGTGAAAAACAAAACATAACACACTGTCAGAACATTTCCTAAGAACAAAACATACCACACTGTCAGAACATTTCGTGAAAAACAAAACATAGCACACTGTCAGAACATTTCCTAAAAACAAAGCATAACACACTGTCAGAACATTTCCTAAAAAACAAAACATAGCACACTGTCAGAACATTTTCTAAAAACAAAGCATAGCACACTGTCAGAACAGTTCCTAAAAAACAAAACATAACACACTGTCAGAACATTTCCTAAAAAACAAAACATAACACACTGTCAGAACATTTCGCGAAAAACAAAACATAACAGTCAGAATATTTCGTGAAAAACAAAACATAACACACTGTCAGAACATTTCGTGAAAAACAAAACATAACACACTGTCAGAACATTTCGTGAAAAACAAAACATAACACACTGTCAGAACATTTCCTAAAAAACAAAACATAACACACTGTCAGAACATTTCTTAAAAAACAAAGCATAACACACTGTCAGAACATTTCCTAAATCCAACAATAAATTTGTAAAAAGAGTTACAATCGATACACCTAACACATATACGTCACCGCTCATTGGCCTATCTTTGTACAGACACTTCAATAGAAAAAGAATGGCAGGGTTAAGATACTGCTATGTACCTTAATGTCCACTTTAAAAAAATTAGCATTTCCTAAATCCAAAAGTAAATTTGTAAACAGAGGCACAATCGATACACCTAACACATATACATGACCGATCATTGTCCTGTCTTTGTACAGACACTCCAATGAAAAAAACTTGGCGGGGTTAAACTACGTTTATGCACCTTAACCTCCACTTTAAAGGAAATGATGTGCTCATGCAAGTTTTTTCTTTCCATATGTGAATAAAATGCCAATAATCAATCATGACCGGGCGAACAGTGGTGTTATAAAGAACACTATAATCTTGAACATTATGTATATTATATTTAATCGTCGTAGCACAGAAGTTTTCATATTTATAATATTAGTTCTATTAAAGCTTAAGAGCAATTTTTATTCATTCCGTTTATCTAAAATTATGTTGAAATTAAACTAAGACTAATCTCCATAAGAAATTGTCATGAAATTGAAGTAAAATAATGACTGTGGCTTTGTATGATTAAAGGTAATAATGCATCTACAATAATAACAATATCATAAAAGTTGCACTGCTAAAAGCCTTTTATACAAAAAGTATGTTGCTTGTATTTATAATCAATGTTTCTTGATTGCATACTCAATGTCTCTTATTGGCATACTCAGCGTTAGTTCCTGAATCCCGCCCATCTATTTATGAATTAAGTATGTATACGACGAAATGGACCGTTAATAGAATTATATGATAAATATGTACATATACCAAATACTAAACAAATGAACGAATATATTAAAGTGGCAGTGTCTACGATTTTTCATAAGTTTTAAGTTTGACAACAATTTGAAAATGAGATAGATAAATCAATAATATCACCAAATAACCTTCTCAGATAAACAGAAATTTGATTAATTAGATGGAATTAAAGCTCATTGATTATTCATGACCTAGTTTGAAAACACAGAACGCATTGACCCAGATTTATCACATGGATGGTGAGGTAAGCAGTTTATTTAACCTATCTTTTGAGTAAAAGGTATAATTCATACATGTTTAATGATAAATTACACATATTTACCTATAAGAACACAATTTATCAATCACAACTCAAATTATTAGCCATTTTCGGTCAGTCAGTTTTCTTCCACGGTTAGATTTTCCGACAGAAAACATTTTCATCAACAAACCGATTCCGCGCGTGCGCAGTTCATGATACAGAGGAGGAGTGATATTGATTGACTTGAATTAGAGTAACCCAGACTCAAATTGCTTGTAAACACATTTTCCACGAAATATTTCGTGAAAACCACTTTTCGGTGTTTTTATCTGTTTTAGATGAATTTTTACTCACATCTGTTCAAGTTTGGGAGAAAAATTCCGATTTAACAAATCTGAAAAAAATCGTAGACATTCCCCGTTTAATGAGGAAGATGCTACATTCTATACAACATTTCAGTTATATCGTGGAGATGATCTCTATTGCTGGGGAAACAGGCGTACCCGAAGAAAATCACCGACACGTCGCAAGTCACTGACAAACTTTATCACATAATGTTGTATCGGGTGAGATTCAAACTCACAACGCTAGTGGTGATAGGCACCGATTGCATAGGTAGTTATAAATCCAACTAGCATGCGATCACGACCACAACGGCCCAGTTACTTCTAATTATTAGGCAATTCAAAATAGACTTGCTTGATATGTTGGGTCTAATGACGTAATGTCAGCCAAATTAGTCCTAGATATTAACACCAAACGTTATCAGAAACTGTTAAGCGATGACGGAAAACAATGGCCAAAACAAAAGAACAAAGAGACAAACAATGATAGACGCATCACTACACATACACATTGAGCAATGCGAAACCCAATAAAACCAGGTGTGAACACAGGTGCACAGAAATTCTAAGCAGTTGCTGTTCCATGATTGCCACCGTCATTTTACTGCTAAGTGACACGAACATCATCCGATATGGAAATCATGAATGTAATGTCAAAAATTATCAGACGATTAGTTTAATAAGACAATAGCTATGGTTACATACATTGATGTGTAACAGTTATGGTGTTCGAGTTAACAACAGTTCCTGTTGCATCAGCTGCCCGACAAACATAACTGCCCGAATCAGACTGTTGTACATTACTGATTGACAATGTAAAAGCGATCAAAAAAACGAAAACTGGAAAGTCAGCAGACAGTAATGGAATATGTGCCGAGCACTTTAAATATGGAGCTGATGAAATTGTGCCTGTTATAGTTAACATTATAAACAAGATCTTCAGAGACCTTGATATTCCAGAAAAGCTCAAGAGTGGAGTCGTCACTCCAGTGCTCAAGACAAATAAAGGCGAACGCTACCCTGAAAATTACCGAGGCATTACAGTGGCCAACACTTTATCTACCATTGTAGAAAGTATATTGAAGGAGAGAATTGAACCAAAACTTTTGCCAATTCAAAGTAAATTACAATGGGAATTTACCGAAAAATCATCTTCTCTAAACACTGCCTTCATAGTTACAAGAGCTGCAGAATACTGTAGAGAGACATCAGATGAGCTTTACATCATAACCCTAGATGCTCAGAAAGCTTTTGACAGGCTAGATCACGAACTTCTCTTTAATAAATTGTACCATGATGGTATTTGTGGCGATCTCTGGATAATGTTGCGAAACATGTATCATGAAGTGTCTGTGAAAGTCAAATGGGAAAACAACCTATCGAGAGAGGTAGATGTGGCTCAGGGAATCAGACAATATCAAAATTGTCAACCATGCTATATAATAGATACAATAACAACATTCTAGAAGCCTTGGAACGATCAGGAATGGGAGCTCAAATCGGAAACCTGAGAGCGGTGTCACCAACATGCGCAGATGACATTGCGATATTAGCATGCTCTAAGCATGAAGCCCAAGTTCTACTAGAAATTGTACTGATCTTAACTGACAAAGATCTTGTAAGAATAAATCCAACAAAAACAGATATAGTGCCGCTCACTAAAAAAGCATCATACTTTGAACTCAATATGGATGACAACTCCATAGAACAAGCAAATGAAACGAAACATCTTGGCCTGATGAGAAATAGTGACAATAAGATCAAAGTTGATGAGTGAATACGAGTAGGAAGAACAACGATATATGCTCTACTAGGCCCTGGATTACATGCTCGACAAGGAATGTGTCCAACCATCTCATACAAGATCTGGAAAACTTATGTGATCCCACGTATTTTGTATGGTGCCGAAGTCCTGAATCACACACTTACTGACATTAAAAAGCTAGAAAGACTTCAAGTTTAAATCTGCAAGCAACTACAAGGATTACCAGAAAGAACATCTAAACTGGCAGCTTACATTCTCTTAGGAGTGGAGCCGACAGAGCTGGTAGTAGATAGACCCACTCTGACTTTTCTAGGAAATATACTACAAGACAAAACGACCATCGAATTTCAAATTGTAGAGAGACAACATGCCATGATGAAAGCAAATACTCAGAATTATGCTAATGTTATTACTAATATCCTCAGAAAGTATTGATTACCTGAACTTTATAACATACTACAAGATATTCCCACAAAAGCAAATTGGAAAAAAGAGATTAAAGACAGAATACAGGAGTATTGGGAAAAACAATGGATAGAAGAAGCTAAGAAAAGAACATCGCTCAAATTTCTTGCCATTCCTAAAATGGGAAAAACTCATTATGTGTGGAAAACGGTGTCAAATGATTGCATTGAAGTAAAAAAGGCAGAAGTGAAGGTCAGATTATTAACAGGAACATACATGTTACAAAGCAAAAAGGCGAAATTCAGCAATAATAAAGAAATTGACATCTGTAAACTTTGTTATCTTGAAACTGAGGATATAGAACACTTTCTGGTAAAATGTGTATGCCTAGCAGACATCAGAAACAAGTATATTAGAACTTTAAAAAGCTATCTGGACAGGATAAAGCAGAATGTATATAGCAAAATAGTGAATGACGATCTTCTACTACAACTTATACTGGATCCTGCCATGGACAGTATTACAAGTGTGATCAAACTTAAGTATAAGAACTACATGGACATTGAGCAAATCACCAGAATTTTCTGTTACTATATCCATATAGAGAGAAGTAAGAAACTCAGCTAGACTGTACATATCATTAAATCTATTTTTAACATTTAAATTGATGATGGACATATAACTAAACAGAGAATAAGAGTGTAAATAACTGTAAAAAGAAAGTTTTAAGTGAAGGGCGTCTGTACAGTTTGCGAAAATGTGCTTAGAATTCATAGATTTTTAATGAGACTTTTGATGAGCTTTTAAAGTTGAAACCCAAAAGGAGTGCTCATAAGAGAGGAGGAAGATACCAGTAACCAGTAACCAGATGGGGTAGACACATCTCCATTTGTAAGTCTTGAATCAGCATTAATATTAAGAATGACGTTGTTTCTTAGCCATGTTATTGACGTTGCAGTTCCTGATGTAACTACACAATTCAGGCTAACGTAAGTTCCAATTGTTGAATTATAGAATGTTGGCGGGGCAGATATTGCTAATGGAACTGTAAGCATAATGGTATAGTGTATAAATTCTTTTTATATGGATATATAATGTATTTATTGTGCATTTTGATATGCATTAAAGATGCAAATAATATAAATTATGGATATGAAAACAAATGGTTATCTTTTATACAAAATATACTTAATAATTGTCGAATGTCAAATAGTTGGCTTGATCAAAATAGTTGCTCTTCTGTTTGGTTATCGAGTAGTGTCGAACAGAAATAAAAAAAGGTTTTTCAAGAATGGTCTGAAAATATGAATTCTACTTCAAAAGGTTTGTGTTATAGAATTTTTAAGACAGAATTGAAAATAGAAAAATATATATCTATTTCATCATATAACTGCATGTTCAATTTTTGTTAATTTAGATGTGGTGGTCACCAATTACCAGTAGAGACGGGAAGATGATATAGTTGATGAGTTTCATTATATAATGTCGTGTAATTATTTAAAAGAAAGGGAAAAGTATTTACCGAGTTATTGCTGTAATAATGTCAATACTTTCAAAATTAAGGAATTATTTTCTTCATGTAGTATTGTTGTATTAGAAAACTATGTAAATTTATATAAAGATTATTAATATGAAAGTCCCACCATCTCCTGGTTAGTGTAATTGTAATTTTTCCACGAATGTACAGAACTTAATATGTTGTATGTTATTATTTACTTCTCTGTAACTATATGTATTTGGTTTATAAGAATACAATTCATTCATTCACAAATAAGAATACAAATTCATACACATTTCAAGTAATATTTGCAATTAATTTGCATATAATAGACACCATAAATATTATCCTTATTAATCATATTGACAAATATACGCATTTCATAGTTGAAGTTTCTAAGAAAATATAAATTCATAAAATCAAGCTTAAAACCTTAAAACTAGTTTAATTCCGCTTTTTATTTTATTGAAGTGTCTGTACCAGTGAGCCGACATACAGGTATGTGACAGGTCATGATATTTTGGGTCCAAATGGGGTCTCATGCCAAAATGATTTTTTTTTGTGAAGGTTATATACCCAAAAGTTCAACTGCAAAATTTTATAAGTATATACCAAGTAGCTTCAGAGATATTACAGAATCAAATTTTAATTGTTCTCTGGATATTTGGAAAAAAATCAATAAAAAAATGTCATTTTCGTTTTACATAACACAGCATGCATATCATTTATACTGGGTGAAAATATGGATCCTTTAAAGCAATTAATGTAAACATTGTATTCAAATGATGATACATGCTAGCTATATACTACATCTGTAAACATTATATTAATTTGAACTTGACCTTTGTGACATCAAGATCAATGAAATATCATTGATTTTGTATGGTATATAAAAACATCGTTTTTATCTTAGTATTTCATTTTCTGTAAATTGATAGAGTTATGTTTTGGTCTGCCTCATGTCATGTCATGTGAATATGTAGTTTGTGTCCATGTTATAGTGTTCATAAATTTGAAAGTCAACATGAAAATGTAGAGATCAAGATAAAAAAAATCCACTATTGTTAGCATATTTAGGCATATTTGGCATAATGATTTCAATATCTCCAACGATATTGTTTTTTATTTTGGTATTTATGAAAATCTTCACGACTATATAATAAAGGATGAAACACTTTTGTTGAAACTAACAATACATTTATTTTGTATCAATCTTTCTGATCGGCCTAGGACACACTTCCTTGTGTTAACAGTAAGGAGCAACTTCCTGGCATAGATACCATTGTTGTTACATGCGTCTAAGCATTGTTGAGGAATGACTGTTGGTATATAAGGGTAATAACAAAATTACCTAACTCCGAACAATCTTACAAAGGGAAAGTCAAAACTCATAAGTATATAAACAGAAAAAGTAAGTCAACAACCGGAAAACTGTGAAACCGTAATGACCCTGACTTGGTACAGGCATTTCTAAAGAAATGGTGGGTTGAATCAGATTTTAAAGCGCCAAACCTCCCGCTTTCATTATGGTTCAAAGGTTCCTTCTGACAAAGGTAACTCAGCTGATTGCATTGTTCCAGATTTCATTATATTTCTAGAAATTATATCACTACTTGCAAAGTCTCTAACAAAAACTATTCCAGGATAATTCTTCTCAATTCTGAAAAACAGTGTATATACATGTATATTGCAGTAATAAATAAAGGTGACAACATCTATTTGTATGTCAGACATTCTACAATGTCAACAATTTATGTTATTTATTTATAAATGTCGCAGGCAACAACATTATGAAATTTTTAAAAGAAATTAATTTATATACACAAATATAGTTAGATAACATACTTTCTAAATATATGGTTTTATCTTTTTAATGTTTATTCTATTTGTACATATAATCTGATTGCTTTATAGACAAGAATGTTTTATTTCTAAGGGTTTCGTAGGTGTCTAAGTTATTGATAATAATATTTGTTCACGCCACAATACAGCTGAAATATTGCTAAGGTATTATTCTTATTTTGTCCACTACAGTTGTCCATATGTATCTTCACATCAGTCTCTCCATAACCAAGGTATTCAAAATGATGATGCAAGATGCTTGTTACATTATTGGCCTCTTTATTAGAATGTTGTGCTTCATCAACTAAATAGAAAATTTGCGTACCTACACACAGAGCATGAATTAATTTCAACTATAATATGCGATAACTTCCAAATAAATGAAACATGGTATTTAATTCAATTCAATTCAAATATTTTATTGGATAAAATGCATAAAATTAAATATACAATATCCAATAGGATTGTACATCAAACATAGCATATGCAAGTGCTCTCCCTCAATAACTAAGGACATCAAGTATACTAAGAAGAATAAATAATTAATTTACATTATAATTAGTGTACACAATGTTTACTTAGGAGAAATTCAAAATTTTGTGTAATCATTTTAAAACTGTCCATGTTTTCATTATACATGTAATTGTGAAATTTGCCAACATAGAGTGTGAATAAGTTAACTAGTAACCATATCTTGTATAATTTTTCTTTGTGATTTCCGTTTATACTTTTATTTTCACAATCATACATAAATATCAACAAAACAAAATTGCAAATCAGTTCTTTATCACGTTACAATAAAATGTGTATGTTCACATACCTGAACCTTCTGAACAAACTCCAAAGCACTGACATTTTCTTGGTGTCTTAAAGAAAAGAGGTGCAACTTCTTAACAGTAGTATGGATAATGCACTTATTGTGCATAATCAAAACAGTAATGGAGCTCAGTTTTAACTGTACAAGGCCTTTGTCCTGTAAAATAAGATATTCTTTAATTTTACTTTAACAAAGAATGAAAGAATAAATGTGTACAATGAACTGTCAATTTTGTTTTTATTTGTTGTGTGTTGAATAGAATGTTTAAGGTGTGTTGTTGAGCATTTATTACATTTCACAAAGATAAACATGCATAAGTGTGAAACATTAATATAAAAAAAAATATTTTGGCTTCAAAAAATTTAGATATTTATGAAAAAAAATTGTATTGTAAAGGACTTTATAAAAATAATACAATGGTACATGTAGATGCTGGCATACAATTTTTGTTTTTAAATAATAGATCAATTTAATATTATATAATAGACAATTATACAAATAAATTAATGTTGTGTTATCTGTCTAGAAAACTCAATTGGTTTTTGATGATGAAAAATTAGATTTTTGATAGTCCCCTTGGTATCTTTGAATTTTTACATTAAATTATACTAATAAATACCTCTAATTTTATTTTCAACATGCAGGCTATTACAGTTTGTCTTTGCATCCTCACATTGCTTCCTATAATGATCCCTTTGCCACTTGACGTTCCCAATGTGATTCAGAATTCTGGTACTTGGCTAGCACTGCTGTTTTCTCTTCTTCAGTTAAGCTACCGCTATTTGCTAATGAGTGTGCATGACAAGTGTGACATAGATCAGTGGATGATTTCACGATAAAGATTTGTGGGCATTGTTCCAATCATATGGTTTTGAATTCTGACAAATCATAAAGGCGCACACTTCCACGTGGTTTTTTTTAAAATCTGATTGTGTTTTCTGTTCCTTTTGTATCACTCACTTCAACGGAAAATTCACTGCTAGTATTTGAATTGTCATTATTTTCTGCAAGTTGTTCATCATCGTCGCTTTCGTCAAGATTATTTTCATATGTTTCAAATCTCGGTGACGGTCGGTGGAATGAAGTTCGACATTTCCAAAACAACAAATCATTTACGCGATTGATTTCGTCCAGAAAATCATCATCATAGTAGGTAATTATTTCCGGAGGTTTCGTACTTGCAGTACTGGATTAACTAAATTATATAAAGTCCTCCATCTTCTCACTATTTTTGCTTAAAAATATTAATTTCACATCTTGACTTGTTTACAAATCGTTTTTCTGACAACGGAAATTGAGATTAGGGGAGATAATATTGTACTTTCTTTTCTTAAAATAGATTCAAAATTTACAGATAATTTATTTATGTCTAAATAGATTGCGTGAAAATATTCGAATTTGATTATTCAATATAAATGTAAGTTCTGTTAACGTGAATAAGTTTTCAACAAACATAGCACGTTTAATTGTAAAACCAATTAAAACGAAACAGTTGGAGAAATTTTACATTTGCAATGTGCGACGTTTGTGACATTATTTCTTTTATTACGTAATTCCGCTTTTGGACCCAAAATTTCATGACGCGTCACTTATAGTCATCAGTAACTTGATGGATCGACGCAAGGTGTAGATGTACCAAGACAGGAAAGTGATCGATCATATGTTTGTGTGTTGCGGGTATCAATTTTGCCTCTTTCTACTACGATTTTTCAATTGTAGTTTGGAACTGTTCCAACAGAGTGGTATTTTGTTTTTGATTGTATTATATCATTACATCGCATCAGGGGTGCATTTTTTCCAACATAGTTTTCGATATAGTGATTTTCAAAAATGGCTGCTGATGAACAAAAAGTAGTTGCTGTAGCTGCATTGTACTATTTCTTAGAAATGCAGAGCAATCACTTTCTGCAGACTGCTTCATACATGGAACCTTTCACCTCCTCTATTGGGTGTAAAGTTGAGCTTATTATGAGTGCATGGAAGGAACGATATGAATCTAAATTCATAATGAAATGAAATTAAGAAAAATTCATCTCTATTTTTAAATGCTGCATGACATATGCCACATCAAAGCAAAATATCACACACAGCATCTGTGTCGGCTGTCATCGCCGCCATCTTTTTATTCTGTGATTCAATTCAAATCATAAACGATCCATAATTCGAATGTTTCAGAATCATGTTTTTGCTCCGGTTAAATAAAACGACTAACCAAGAACCGGATTCGGAATCATGTTCCGGATTCGGGTAACAAAAACGGGCCCCTGGTTATTAAACATATCGCAATGAAGATGGGCAAATTATTTCAAAATTGAGCTTAATATGCTATTGACTTGTATGTATTCGTCAATCGTCCTAAAGCAAAGATATAAGAACAATTCTAACATGACGTCTTTCATTGGTTATATAGATGATGAAATGATAAAACTCACGATATATTTTAATTCACAAAAGCGCATAGACGAACAAATTACAAACATCATTCCTTTATGAATTCATGTATTCATACAGGACCGTGGTGCATACAAGCATAAAAATGTCCGTATAATGTGTTTACCTATATTTTTTCGGAATAAATACTTAAAACAACCATCTATTGACATTGACTTTTGTAAGTTAACGTCTTCCCGTGACGTAGTTTACAAAGTACGCTGATGACGCTAAAACAAGCTGGCTACTGATTCACTTTATGATTTTGTGACCATTTTACTTGTTTAGGTTGCTAAATTCAAAATGCCATCAAATTGGAAAATATCAGTAACTTAATTGCATCACGGTCTATTTATATATATTTCTGATGTCCGTTGCGATTTCTGCATTAAACGATGTTCGATTCGCCTTTACCATCAGTTGTTTGTAGAAGAGATCATGTCTTATTTATGTTAAATGTGTTTGTTCGCGTAGAGTGGTGGCACATATTGTATCATATTGTCTGTCTTTACGTTCCGTTATGTGATGTCCGCTACGATTTCCTCATAAAACATTGAATATTCGTCTTTACTCTCCAGTTGTTTGTATGAAGGCTCATGTCTTATTTATGTTATTTGTGTTTGTTTGCGCATAGTGGTGTCCAACAAGTCGTGACTATATGAGTTACATAGTGGAAGTTTTATAAGGGGCAGAAATGGGATATTCCTTGGCAATATTTGTTACAAGGCATTTTTTTTAATAAAAGGAGTGATGTGTATGAAAATAGTACAACAATACAAAGCAAACCTATCTCATTGTTGCTTCGTTTTAATTTTTGCAAAGCCAATTCCACCAATTTAAAAGATAACGGCTTTGTCCATAATTATATAATATAGTCTTTTACGGATTAATGGCTGCACAATGGACAATACTATTGTCCCAAGGGCAAACTATCTCTCACGATAATGCCATATGGATAAGTAATTGTTTTTATTTCATTGAAGAAAATAAGACGTACCACAATGTTGGTTTACATTGACAACTGCACGATCTTCGTTGGGTTTTAAAAACCGGACGCAACTCTAAAACTTTTGGCGGACATTAAAATGATAATGAATGTTGGATTTCTTTAACGCAGATTAATGCGTAACGCATGGCAATGTCTACACCAATGAACGAAAAAGTCGAATTTAGAACTGATATGAAATAACATTGCTTAAAATGAACAAGACAGAATAAAAAAAAAATTCCCTCCACCACAATGTTGGTTAAACTCCTTGCATCACGTATCAATTATATCAAAATGTCCTAATTTTCAAACAAAGGAAACAAGTATTTCATTGGTTTCATATAATGTCGCGATTGTAATATTTGGCGATTGGATGAATATGATACAGTCAATATGGAATTAACGTCAAGAAACCTTATTGACAGATAACAATTCAGTAAACCATGTAATTTAATAATGTTTTTGTCTTTTTTCTTACCATCATTATTTTAATAAACTTTTACAGGAGTAGCAAAACAAGACCTGCCTTTAATTAATTCTTTGTTTGTATAATACTAGATCATAGATTTGATTGGTTTGCCATACTATTTTTTAATGCGTCAGGTGTAAATGTAGTATTGGAATTGTACTTTGTAACTTACTATTGTTCATTTTTATTGTTTCAGTTCTTACGGTTGAATAGACGATAAAACTACAACCAATTTTTGAACTTCACTTTGATCAGGCTTGCTATGCGTACGAAATGACGATTTTCATTTCATACGTGATCAATTAAGCTGAAAGCGATCACGAAAGAACCACATATTTACTTCAATCATTCGAGAAAACGGGATTTAAAATTAATAATTTGTCAGAGATATCGTAGGTTATGAAAATAAAGTTTAAACAGTGATGGACATCCATTTCACCAATATCAACAACACGAACAATCACCCCTCATCTTTACTCACTGAACACAACAAAGACCGCGGAATATGATGTTGAAATCAGCTCATGGCTTAATACAGGCACAACAATCTGGCTGGGACAAACCGGTCAATGGGAACCCAACCCTCCTCTTTCTCTTTGATTAATATGTAAACGACGTACAACAATTAAATTATACCACTAGAAAGAACGGGTTTTTCTTTTTTAGATTCAGCTATGTTATTTATTGCAATTATCTGTCGACATAATTTGTATATTATCCCAGGGCCTGGGTGGCTTAATGAGTTAGGTAGTTGGATTACCTAACAACTCATACAAGCCTATCACCAATACGGCGTGGGTTCGCACCCGGCTTTGTAAATTACAAAAAAAGGTGCACTCGACTCGCAGCCGCAAGTGATAAAGCTTACCAGTTACTTGCCCAAGGTCGGTGCTTCTCTCCGGGTACTCCGGCTTCTTCCACCACTAAAACTGGTCGCCATGATATAGCTGAAATATTGCTGAAAGTGGGTGTTAAACACCAAAAATAAAATAAAATCAACAATTCACCTCGCTTCTCTAGCATTGCTACTTCTTATAAGAGGCGGGAACTGTTGTCTCTGTTGTTCTATTCCTGTCTCATGTTCATATAGTTTTTATATATTTTTGGGCTTGTTTTGCATGAAATAAAAAAGTAGATATCCAATTTAGTGCGCATGAATAATCTTCATCAGTGCCGGATTTAGAGGCTAATTCACTTGTCAGGCCCCTCCCAATTCCCCACCTTCACGACTGGAGGAATATGGAAGTGTGCTTAATTAATTCCAATAAAGGCAAAGATGATGAGGGGTGCTTAAAATTCTGCAATATTCTGAAATGGAGTGCAACTGTATTAGGAAAATGACTGAAGGGTTGCTTAGAAAGTACAGTACATTATGACAGCATAAGTGTAAAAGTCCAATAACAATGTTAAGAAAAGCATACACCTTGGCTGGAGGCCACCTAAAGTTTGAGGCCCTAGTCTTAAGCCTATCGAGCCTATAGGTAAATCCGACACTGATCTTCATCAAATACACTCAAAGGGAAAAGCTGGGAAAACCAAATATAATTGCCATTGGACATCATACAATACAGATATCAATCTACAGCAAAATTCTATATTGTCTGACAACGTACATTAATTGCAAATAACTTCATTTGATGTGAATACTGCAATCTGATTGGCTGATCCGTCTGGAGAAAAAAAAAGTTATACTCAATATCAATTCGCCAACTACAAATTCAAATAGTCCCATGATATAATCGTAATTAAAATCGTGGAATCATTAAATTTTGTTGTAAAAACTAAAAGATAAGGAATATTTGAAATATGTTATTTATGTGTAACCTGGTTTGGAACAGCTTACGCTTTTCATAAGCCGCTTTTAGGTTTATTAAGCGTAAACTGCCCCAAACAAGGTAATATCGTATTACCTGTTCGAAAATTGAAAATATTCCTATTCCTTAAATATATCAAGTATTATCTAACGTTTATTTAAACATATGAGCAATGGTGATATATATATACAATATTAGTGGAGTGTCTTGAAATATAAAGGGGACCGTCGTGATCGTATGATAGTTGGATTTATAACTACAAATACAATCGGTGCTTATCACCATTAACGTTGTGAGTTCGAATCCCGCTCAGACGAGGTGTACACCATACAACATTATGTGATCAAGTTTGTCAGTGACATGCGGTGATTTTCTGCGGGAACTCCGGTTTCTTCTACCATTAAATCTGACCGCCACAATATAACTGATATTGATAAAAGTGGCGTTAAACACCATAACCCTAACCCTAAGATATAAAGTTTATGTGTATGAGGCTTAATATTGGGAAAAGGTGAGGTTCATCGAGCCTTTCCCAATTTTGAGTCAACTATATAATAACTTTGCATTAATATTGTCTTTATCCTGCATATAGATCAGAATAATTCATAGATGGCGGATGTTTAGCAACATTTGGGTCTTTAAAGATTGACGTAGAGCGAGTGTTCATAGACCCATTGAGTTTTTTAAATTCTAATTTGTATTAGCGACCTCACACTCTTCACCCATTCGGAAAGAGTATCTAAGTCCTCATTTTCACGTGTTGCCCATTGTCTGGCATAATCCTCGAGGGTATCCATAATAATTTTGAAGTTATGTTTCCAGTTTATGCATTTAGGCTCATTTCGTAAAGAGGTGTTGCTGATAATGTTAAGGTCACCAGTTATAACGTAGTCAGTCGGATTATATATGAATGGAGAACTTGTACAGGTGCAATCAGGAGGCTTAGGTTTGAAATCTTCAATATTCAGATCATGCAACACGTGTTGCAATTAAAAATTATTGATGCTATTGGTCTGGCATAAGCATAGAAAATAATAGGCACGGACTGATCCTTAAAATATGGTGGAATTTTAGATTAGAAGGATTTGTGAGGAAGGATATTGCCTAACATAATGCCATCAAGACCTTTTGTTGGCAAACGACAGTTTCAGAAAAGAACGTTTGTAGCTGAATAACTGTAGGATTAAATTTGTTATATTACTTACAGTAATCATCTGATTCAAGAATGTATATTTCAAATCCGTCTCCATCTGTTATATCGTGGAGGTTAGTTTTAATTGAGGAAACCGGAGTATCCGGAGAAAACCATCTACCTTGTGCAAGTCACTGACAAATTGTTATCACATAATGTTGTATCAAGTACGCATAGCCTGAGCACTGATTGCATATATAGTTGTAAGTCCTAATAAAATACGATCACGACCACGGCTGTCCCGCAGAAAATAGGACAAATGTAATGTACATATGTTCTCGCTGCTTTGGATAGCAACAAAAGAATGTTCGTAATGCACATTTATATATGGTCAAATTGTGTTCGGATACAAATATCAAGTCATCAGAGTTCACAATATCCCTATGAAGTTTCGAATATACCTACCCCAAATTTACTACAATGTACTTCTATTAATGTACTGTCATAATTTGACCTACCTGGTTGTATAGTAGTTGACAATTCAATATTTCTTGTCGTTTCTACTTCCGGTTTCATCGACGTCGGTGCTTCTGTTGTATTGTCATACCGTGCAACGTAAGACAAGACAAAGCCATGTTCTGGTTGCTTATTATCACTTGTGAATGTTATTAAAAAAGAATCGTTGAAGACATATGTCATGTTAATATTGAATTCCCAATTTGCACATAGACGTCCGGAATCTAAAAATGAAATTAAAATGCTACATACGTACAAGTACTTTTTGTGCGTTAAGGTTTTAAGTAGAATGGGAAAAAATCCACACAGTTCCAAAATCCATTATCAAAATCGGAGAAAAACGATATATCCACACAATTTTCTGGCTTGCTAACGGTACTTCAATAAAAAGTCGGCAGGCTTAACTAACTTTATTGGCCCAAATATCCCCTCTTCACGAAATGATGGGGTCATATAAAAGCTTTCCACATATGAATAAAATGCCGACCCTAGCATATAACTAGACGAACAGCGTGATAATAAAGAACGAGTATATTGAACATTATGCATAATATATTTAATCTGCCTGACACAGAAGTTGCCATCAAGTATGCCAATAGTAAAACTATTGGAAATCTACATACTTTAATTGTCTTTGGGAGCAAGTATTCAACAGGACGGTCAACATCGACCAAGTTCATATAGTCTGAAGGAGGGGAATCTTAATTTTAGCCAATTACATTATTTAGGAACATTAGATATCAAAAATAAATATATTCAATAAACCATGTCAGTGCCGAGCACTGACTACTGGTCGGATGATACCATCGGTGACTAATAGTCCACCAGTAGAAGTATAGAGCCAGTGATAGTAATAAAAACGTAGATATCTAAATTAGTGAGCAAGACGCATTTCCGGAGAAACATTCATCACGTACGCTAGTAGTCAAAATATTGGAAAGTCAAATAATTTGATATTAGTCTTTGGGAACAAGTGATCCAAAGAGTTTAAACAGGAAGTCAAAATCTATCAGAAACGTGCTTAACTGAAAATGTATTTGATGTGCTTACCACCAATAGTCACGTAATCATAACATGTAGGTGGTTCTGTTTCCACATCCATATATATCACCGATACTATGACGTCATATGTAGTAGTTATATTCCATGCACAGGTAGTATTACTGGAAATAAAAATACTGAATAAACACCGGGGTAAAGGTCAATGGTATACGGTTAGAGGTTAGAAATACATCAACAATCCCACACATAGCTAAATATTTCTACATTATCAAGCAATAAAACTTAATTCTTATTTTCGTTGGAAATGTTCATGCCACTTAAGTAAACGTTGATAATTAACAACCAAAGATAGCCCATGAATAAATTAGAATTTGATGAACATTGAAATATATATACAATGTATATGAAAAGGTAATATATCTATTACAGAAAACAGCATAGCACACAACATCCCGGCAGAAAAAAATTGTACATAAGAAGAGGTTGAAGATACCAAAAGTGGCAATCACAATCTGTATATCGAAGAAGAAGAGTTTGAAGATACCAATGGGGTAATCAGAATCCGTATATCGAAGAAGAACAGACAACACAATGGCCAAAAAGAAAACGTACAGAAAACGATCAACAAAACATACAAATAAAACTAAAGATCGAGTAACACGAACCCCACTAAAACGTGGGTTAACTCAGGTGCTCCGGAAGGGTATGTCGTTCCTGTTTCACTAGTGACAACCGTGTTAATCTAGTTACAAACCCGGTGATAAGTCATGAACGAGGAAAGGACCGGGAAGTCTTTGCGACAAGTGGAATATATCAGTGGTCATTTGTAACACAGATATTTCATAGCGGTCAACCAAGTCGCGGTGGCAACCGTAAAACCTTCGAAGTGATGACTTCAACTTAAATAAGAGGAACCCTTGGTTCAGTAGTTTTCTTGTTAGCAGCAACCCCCTATCAATGAAATCCTGATAGGAACCACAAGCTCTGAATAACGTATCAGCAGAGAGATATATACTCCATATGCTGGTGCTGCTGTAATGTTGCTACATATGAATGGAACGTTCACAACGGGAAAATTGAAATCATCTCTTTTGTCGCAATATTTCGTTCTTAACCGCCCCTCACTATAAATTTCAAGATGTAGGTCAAGGTACGAAGCAGATCTATCTGTATTTGTGGTATCCAATGGGATAGATGCGATCAACGAAATCACCAAACTTGGAATTATTCAGTGAAAGGACATCATCTATGTAGCGGAACGTGAAATTAATGGATCGGGCTAGTTTCTTTTCGCTTTCCTTGAGAAGCTCCTGTATGAAATCTGCCTCATACGAATGAAGGAACAATCCGGCGAGAAGAGGTGCACAGTATGTACTCATAGGTATGCCGACTGACTGTTGAAAAACACGTCCACCAAAGATAACAAATATATTGTCAATCAAAGACTCCAGCATATTGATGATATCAGTTTCAGAAAACATTTTGGTAGAAATATAAATATCTGTCCCTTCTTAGCACAAGGAATTTGTATCTACGTTGGCCGTTATTATTACTATGAAATTAAGAAGAATTATATTATGAACTCATTTATTAGTTAAATTATAAATATCGTAATATAATAAAAAAAAGGGGTAATAACAAAATTACCGAACATCGAGCAATATTCCAAAGGGAAAGGCAACACTCATTAATCAACAAACAGACAAAATCAGTCAATAACCGGAAAACTTGGAAAACTGCAATGGCCCTGACTTTGTACAGGCATTTTCAAAGAAATGGTGGGTTGAATCAGATTTTACGGCTTCCATTACGGTTAAAAGGTTCCGGTTGTCACTATAACAGCATTTTTAACAATACTGGGACAAATTAGGTATAATAGTAGTCAACGCAGTACTTTATGAAAATCCATCGTTTATTATCGTCTCTGCAGAACGGTTTAACTAAACGGTCATCTTCTTACACAATTTGATTTCAAATGAGATGTTAAATGACGTCATGTCTAAACCACGATTACTTAATCCCTATCTTTATACATTTTCCATATTTTATGAAAATCCATAGTTTATTCTCGTCTTTCCAGAGACAGAATATTTTTCGACAAGATCTTGATATCGGAATATAAACTTTTTAGGAGATCGAATAAGGCGATTCTTTTGATAGCCCTGGTTCATTAGCCTGTTTCTCAGATAAAGATGACGTTTCAAGAAATCAGAATAATTGCTACTGGTCCTTATATAATGAATCAATTGCGAGACGTAAACACCATATGCAGGAGAAGCTGGTATATTGCTGCACATCTTTGGAAATTTCCGATATATTTTACTTCACACATATAGAATGTGGCCTGAAAATTATCGATATCATTTTTAAATGATTCTATACGATTATTCAGGATCTTGGAAAGCTCCATTTGTTAAAAATTAAATGCAAACCCTAAAGTTAAAGGAGTTTGAAGATACCAAAGGGGTAATTAGAATTCGTAAATCGAAGTAGGACAGACAACGGAATGACCAAAGGAAAAATGACAAAAGGACAAAAACACTACACGGAACACATCGAACAACAACATGAACCCCACTAAAACCAGGGGTGAGCTCAGGTACTCTGGGTGAATAAGCAGTTCCTGCTCCACTAGTGGCACCCGTGGACTAGCTCTTAACATTACATCTTTCTCATAATATTTTCAAAGATTAATCATCAATATAATAATACGAGTTTTTTCTCAATAAGTTTACCATTGAATGCTTTGTATTGAAATAAG
The DNA here is from genome assembly GCA_963383655.1 of Bathymodiolus septemdierum. Classification (NCBI taxonomy): domain Eukaryota; kingdom Metazoa; phylum Mollusca; class Bivalvia; order Mytilida; family Modiolidae; genus Bathymodiolus; species Bathymodiolus septemdierum. The sequence goes on along the minus strand of OY726528.1, from coordinate 29,219,955 downwards.
GAGCCATCGTGGTGAAATGACAGTTGGATCTACAACTACCTATGCAATCAGTACAAATCACTACTGATGTTGTGAGTTCGAATCTCGATCAGGGCGAGGCGTACAACATTATGTGATAAAGTTTGTCAGTGACTTGCGACAGGTCGATGGTTTTCTCCGGTTCCTCCGGTTTCCTCCACCAATAAAACTAACAGCCATGATATAACTGAACTATTCTTGAAAGTGGCATTAAGCACCATCAAACAAACAAACAAGCAAACAAGTGTATTAATATACAAATGTACTTACATGGGATACTTTTGAGGAAAATTTGGACTAGTGAGGTACTGTGTAATTGGTTGTGGCTGAATCTGTTTTGTTGTTGAGCAGTTTGTTCCTGCTAATTAAAGGTAGATACTTGAGAACATTCATTCTTTAAATAAAAATGCAAAATAGTTCTACTTTTGTAATCGCTACTTTGAGCTATGTACGACAAAACCTCTTTGCTATGACAAGAAAATTTAAACAGTGATGGCAAGAAGAGTTTGAAGACACCAAAGGATCAATCAGAATCCGTATATCGAAGACGGACAGACAACACAATTCCACCAATATCAACAAGACGAACAATCACCTTTCATCTGAAATGAACTCACTGAAAGCACAAAGACTACGACATGGATTATGTCAATGTCAATGTCATTCATTGTACAATTCAACGGACCGTTGATTTTCATTTTATCCGTGATCAATAAAGATGAACGCTGGTTATTTTTTCCTTGTAATTAGGTCTTGTGTACCAATGCAACTGGCGTGTACGAACCGATGATTTTCATTTCATCCGTAATAAATTAAGATGAAAGCTATGACGAATGAACCATGTGTTTACTTCGAGTTATCAAGGGAGACAACTCATAGGAATTCGAGAAAACGGGGTTTAAACTTATTAATCTGTCCTAGATGTAATACAATTTAAGTCATGAAAAGAAAGTTTAAACAGTCAGGATTTTCTTTTTTAGATTAAGTTATAGCGTCTTAAATGCAGATCATTTGACACGATAGAGAAATTTATTTAAGTTCTTCCTCCAAAATATATTTATATTCTCCCTAGAGATAAAGATTCAACCATAATTCACGTCATTTCTTTTGCATTGATACCTCTTATAAGAAGTTTTTAGTGGGGTTCGAGTTGGTCATCGTTTTAGCTTTGTTGTGTTTGTCTGTTTTGTTTGTCTTTGTACTGTGTCTTGTGTGCCCAATGTTGCCAGTGTCTCTGGATTGTCAATTCTTACTTGTCCCATCGGTTTTTATTAACCTTTATTTGTCTTCTGTGACCTTCTTAAAATATAGCAACCCTCACGACCATGATCGTACGGCTGTTAGAGCTACATCTCCCTATTTTACCTGTGTCTGTCATAACAGAAGTTGGGATTTCATATTTCTCCCATGGTGATGTGTATTCGGTACAATTGTATTTGGTTAATCGGTTATTTCTTCCTTGTAATTAGATATTATGTGCCAATGCAACTGATAAACGGGACTAATATACTGCAATATTGTTGAAACTGATTCTATGCACCCATTCCACCATCAAAGCGCAGCCCATGGAGCTGCTCAGTAGGTCTATAGGTGGGAAATACAGTCTATTTCTCGGTTTGTCAGGTTATAGCTCATAGCATGGAAAGACTGACCATGGATTGTAGTGAGTATTGTGCTGGTAGATTGCTACGCCATCAGTACGTTACGAACCTCTGTTTGGAATTAAACAAACAGAAGACACATTGTAGTCCCTACACAACTTTGTCAGTGGCAGTCGAAGACGTTGCCTCTGGTGTTTCATTCCTTCCTCATTTTTATATCACTTTTATATATGGTTGGGATTGTTTGCGTCATGAATATGCATGAAATAAAAAACGTAGATATCCAATTTGGTGCACACGAATAACTTCCATCGGGTACACTCAAGGTGAAAAGATTGGAAAACCAAATAATGAAATATTTTCAACTGGACTTCAAGCAATAAACTAATCAATCTACAGTTTTTTTTTGTTTTTTTTTTGTCCCTTTTGATATGTTCTATCAATAGGGAGTGAACTGGATTGATAACTAGCTTCCCAAACCACAACAGGTAACTAGGTCAGTGACAGTATATAACAAAAATCTATCCAGTGGAATTAGACTGCTCAAATTGAATTAAATGGGCCGTCGTGTCCGTGATCGTATGGCAGTTGGATTCACAACTACCTATGTAATCAATGCCTATCACCACTGGTGTTGTGAGTTCTAATCTCGATCAGAGCGAAGTGTACTACATTATGTGCTAAAGTTTGTCAGTGACTTGAAACACGTAGGTGGTTTTCTCCGGATCCGCCGGTTTCCTCCACCAATAAAACTGACCACATTGTTGAAAGTGGCGTTAAACACCATCAAGCAAGCTAACAAACAAATTGAAATACAATTAGTTATATTACTTACAGTAATCTGCAGATTCAAGAATGTACATTTCAAATCCATCTCCATCAGTTGACTCAACATCGTCTGTTGTATATAGTAGAAACAAAGAGCTATGATCTACTACCTTACGTTGAGTGTAATTCTGAGATATCATGGTAGTCGTATTAATTAGTGCAGTCCCCGTATTGTCGACACCTATGTAATGCCAAAAGTGAAATTTCTTTATTAATTTGACAAGTCTAGGCATAGTATTTAAGCTTAAGATTATGTTATTAGCTTAAATTATACATATACATGAAGAACAGTTTGAAGATACCAAAGAGGTAATCAGAATGATTCAGTGATATCGTGATGTTCAGTTTCATTGGTAGAGGAAATCGGAGTACCGGAAACAAACCACCGACCTGTCGCAAGTCACTGTCAAATTGTATCATATAATGCTGAATCGAGTACTCTTCGCCATGAACGGGGTTCGAACAACTTTAGTGGAAATCAAAGAATGACATACAATGCAATGGCCAAATGAATAAGGACAATACGACAAAGCATGATCTACAAAACACTGCTCAGAAAACTAAAGATTGAACAACACGAACACCACTACAAATCGGCGGTGAACTCATAAACTCGGGAAGAGTAAGCGGCTCCCGCTCGCCACGTGGCACCCACCTCCTCCTATTCATATGCTATAGTGATAAATGAAACATGCCAATTCAACAATTAACAACGAAATATATAGATAGAAACCAGAGTGAAAATGAGAAGACCAGGATTGATTTTGGTTGGCTTGATGATGTTTATCGCCATTTTTAACAATATTTCATTTATATCGTGGCGGTCAGTTTTATTGGTGGAGAAAACCGGAGGACCTGGGGAAAACCACCGACCTGTCGCCTGTAACTGATAAACTTTATCACATAATGTTGTACACCTCGGCGTGATCGAGATTTGAACTCACAACATCAGTGATGATAGGCACCGATTACTTAGGCAACTACCACACGATCATGACCACGACAGCCTTCATAATACGTACGCGAAGCAAAGATTCAAGATTAATTAAAGTTCGCACACAACATTTCTACAACAGGTTAGAGTTTGACAGGATAAAGGTTTCGGCTGGATGAAAGTTGCGGTAGAATGAAAGTTTCGGTAGGATGACTGGAGATCAGCGTAGTGAGTGTAACAATAAATGTACTGTGACTGTAGACTTACTTGATTGCGGAAGACACTGCAGTATCAAACACAAGCAACGTTAACCGCAACCGACATGTAATTCATTGTTAAATTGTTTGTCATGTTTTATTTACGTTATTCGTTGTATTTGTTGGCGCATAGTGATGTCCAACACATAGTTTGTCTTCTTCTGTTTGTTTCTCGGTGACTTGCGAGAGGTTGGTAGTTTTCTCGTGGCACATCCGGTTCCCTCCTCCAATAGAACTGACCTCCACGATATAGCAAAAATATTGTTGAAAGTGGCGCTAAACATCGTAACCTTAACATTAGTTTTCTTCTTTTGTTTGTTTGTTTGTCTTCGTCTTGTGTCTTGTGTACCCAATTTTGTTAGTTTATCTGGAGTGTCCATTCTTGATTGTCCATTCGATATTCTCTAAGTCTATGTAAAAGATATTAATTGCATTGAGTAGACACACCTCCATATGGAGCGTAAGTCAAACCCCTATAGATAGGTCTTTATTGTATATGTAGATATCAATGGTATTACAAGGTGTGTGTACCTAAAACGGTTCCTGTCGCAAACAAATTGAGCGAATTCAGTTTAGAGACCAATTCCTTGCCTAAGTACAGTAAGTGAGTGATTATTGCTTACCTCATAAATGAGCAATTCAGCTATATCATGGCAACCAGATACATTCGATGAGATGATGATGATGATGATGATGATGATGATGATGATGAGAATGATGATGATGATGATGAGAATGATGATGATGATGATGATGATGATGATGTCCGCTTTGTACTAGATTAACACACTTGGTTGATTTGTTTAGTGCTAGCTCACTGAATCAACATTCCTCGGGTAGAAATGTCGCTCCACTCGGTCACATTATTATGATTCCAAGTCAATTAATCTGTTCTCTTACTTCTTAGTAAAGATGTAACATATGCCAATTTTACAAATATATGTTTAGACCTGCCTGGTGCTCGAACCCACGATCTACTGCACTCGAAGAGAGCACGCTAACCATTACACCACCTATGTGGTTATACCTTAGTACAGGATTAATCGATGGATACACAAAATGTACAAAAACTATAACTGACATCCACGATATAACTGAAAAATTATGGAAAGTGGCGTTAAACATCGCAACCCTCACCCATAACCCCAACTTTGTATATACCATGATAACTTACAGACCATGAGAGAGAAGACGAGATAATGTATGCCTACCTCCATATAATGATATGGTGTCTGATGTGTTCTTCATTCCATTAAGATGAAGAGTGTATATGATTTCACTCGCATTTCGTGAACGGTCGAATCTCCATGCACATGATAAATTTCTGCAAAAACAGATTAGAAATATGTGCATATTATTATAATCGCAGAATCTAAAATTGTATTAAACACTAAGTATTCTACGCATGGTTGATATGGCTACTGCCGTGTATATATATATATATATATATATATATATATATATATATATATATATATATATATATATACGTCTGAAAATTAAACCAAACAGTGCTAGAATTAGATTTTAGAGCTGTCAAATTGTTGTTCTTCCCTCGACGGGATTTGAATCCACACCATTGATACAATGCAGCACCATTCGCTTAGCCTTACGTCCAGCGCCCTAGACCACTCGACCACATCCATATATTAATTGATCTATATAGTGTCTTGCTAAATGAGTGTCAAATTAGTTTTCAAAATTGCCCTTTACATGTATATAGCAACACATTTTCCTTATAATATTCTCAAGATTGTGTTTGCTGTCAATTTTAAATGCCCAGACAGAGGTTGTACTAATCTTTACAGCTTACATTTATAGGCAAGTCTTGAGGATATACATATTGTTGCATATGGCTTCAGTAGAACACACAAGCAGTGCAAATTAGCTTTGTATTGTCATGATTATTTATTTGTTTCGGGTAGTAATTATAATATTATAAGACTTTATAACTTTTGAAAACTATAACATTTTACCAGCAACAATAACTATGACAAGAATAACACAACAGGTGCCACTAGTGGAGTAGGAACTGTTTACTCTTCCTGAGCACCTGAGTTCACCCTTTTTTTAGTGGGGTTCTTGTTGATCACTCTTCGGTTTTCTTGTGTGGTGTATTGTATATCATTCCTTGTTGTTCTGTTTCGATTGTCTGTCCATCGATATACATGATTTGTGCATAGAATATCATAGAATTGGTCGAATGTAGTTGAAATCGAAATATTCTTCATCAAAGATATCGTATCCAAAAACTAGAATTTTAAGAGAAATACCGATTTCAAACTATTCTTAATGTATATAGATATGACCATTTGTATAATTTAAGCCAATAACATATGCTTACGGTTAAATAATATGCATTGACTTATCAAATTAATAAAGAAATTTCACTTTTGGCATTACATAGGTGTCAATAATACGGGGACTGTACTAATTGTCCTTTTTCTTTTGGCCATTGTGTTGTCTGTACTTCTTCGATTTACGGCTTCTGATTACCGCATTTGTGTATTTAAAATTTTGTTATATACGATGGTAGATTTATTTGTACTCATTCTAAATATGTTGATTAATAGATTGTTTTTAACAGCAAAGGGGTAGTATTTCATATATAGTCATACAAGAAAGAAATGCGAGGATATAATAGACCAGTTCGAAGATACCAAAGAGATGATTTATTAATAGAAGCCGTAAACTAAAGAAGGACAGACAACACAATAAGCCAACATCAAAACGACAAAAGAGCAAACATTGATCTACAAACACCACACATCAAACTAAAGATCGAGGCCTGAATTTTAGTTTCTTTACAATGGACCACACACGACCAAACCTTACAAAAAGCGTTTTAGGACACCAAAGAGGTAACCAGAATATGCAAATCGAAGCTAATTGATGTTGTATTGTAAGTGCAAGGAGCATGACATTCTCTAAACAGGGAAAACTCATTTCCGCCTCCTTCCGGAGAGAGAATTGTTAAATTGATTAATTCCCACAAATACCTGACGCTCGTGATGGAAGGGGTGTATCTCATTAGGTCTATATCTATATACCTTGGGTTTTCAGACAAACAACTATTCACCGTAGAATCATATGTGAACAATTGCTGTCCATTTAGTAGTAAAAACCCCTTTTCTATTTTGCTTTGAAAACATGGTAAATTTTAGTATTTAAGCAAGCATGTTTTATTGCTTATTTGTGGTAAAACTTACTGTGGATATTCTCCTGCTTGAAAACCTGGTGACTGTATATACACTTTGGTAAATAACTCTAACTGTATAACTAGTGCTGTTCCATTACATTGACCCCAACCTAGAAGACAACATATTTTACATAAATAGGTAGGGTCCTTTTGGGGTTTAGGTTTATAGTGTTTAACGCCACTTTCAACAATATTCCAGTTATATCGCGGCGGTCAGTTTTATTGGCGAGTACCCGGAGAAAACCACCGACCTGCCGCATGTCATTGACATAGTTTATCACATATTGTTGTATCAAGTACACCTCACCCCGATCGAGATTCGATTTCACAACATCAGTGGTGCTAGGCACTGTTTGCATAGGTAGTTGTAACTCCAACTACCATACGATCACGCGACGGCTCCTCATATTTTATATCAATCAGATTATTAATTCAGTTACTTTACAATGTATCTACATTTAAATATGAATTTGAATTCTGTGTTTAACGCCACTTTCAGGAATATTTCAGCTATATCATGGCGACCAGTTTTAGTGGTGGAAGTAGCCGGAGTACCTAGGGAGAACCACCGACCATGGACAAGCAACTGGGAAACGTTATCACTTGCAGCTGCGAGTCGAGTGCACCCTTTTTGTAATTTAGGTTGTTACGTAATCCAACTACCTAGCTCATTGAGCCACCCGGGCACTACTTTACAATGTATCTACATTTAAATATAGCGGTGCTAGTTTTTAGAAACATATGAAAACAACATGTAAAGAGAGATAACATTATTTATTCAATCTTCCGACTTTGAGCGTACCTGATTAAGGATATTCCTGACACGTGACGTGCGCACTAAATTAGATATCTATTTTTTATTATTTTCACTAATAACCTATTTTTGATTTTCAGTAGTCTTTTGTAGTGAACTTCACTTATTTTCATTGGTTTTCTGTAGTTATCGTGAATCATCTCTAATTTTGAACTGATATCAGAACTTCTAGCTAAATCAACCCTTTTAGCGTTCGTGTTACTCGATCTTTAGTTATATGTGTATGTTTTGTAGATCGTTGTTTGTCCTTTTGTTCTTTTTCTTTTGGCCATTGTGTTGTCTGTTCTTCTTCGATTTACGGATTCTGATTATCCCTTTGGTATATTCAAACTACTTCTTGAGCCATTGTTGTATTCGTCTACTTTTCATTTTGTCATTACATTGTCTGTCCATCTTCGACTTACGGCTTCTGTTTATTCTGTTGGTATATGTAACATTCCTTTACTATATCAATACATTTGATAAAATCTAAAAATGATCAATCTTATTAAATCTAGATGTTTGTTTGTTGTATCTTTTTTTCTTTGGCAATACACTAACATATAACCACATCCTATATTTTGTCAGGTCAGGGTTCATGTTATCAACCTACCAATCAGCAATGAGCCTACTAAGTTTTAAGTTATCAAAATCGAGCACACTCCAAGAGTTGTTGTTCGGCTGACCAATATATCTAACTGTCTTGCATATGATTGGATGGCCAAATATGAATAAAAGGGACCGTCGTGATAGTGATCGTATGGTAGTTGGAGCTATAACTACATATGCAATCAGCACGTATCATCACTAACGTTTGAGTTAGAATCCCGCTCATGGCGAGGTGTACTCGATACATCATTATGTGGCAAGTCGGTGATTTTCTCCGGGAAGCTAGTTTTCTCCACCAATAAAACGGGCCGTCACGATATAACGTAAGTATTGTTGAACGTGGCGTTAAACACCCGTCGTGTTGATTAAAATTAAAACTTAAACTAATACAGAGTTCTGTTTATACAGGATTCTCGCTTAGACATGCTTCACTATACAATGTTATACGTACCTGGCTGAAGACATGTTAGAAATACTAACAGAGACAAAGTGAAGGACATATCTAAAATCTCCAGTTGTGTCTATCATTTTATTCCATATTTTTATCTGAAAGATAAAAGAAAAATGATTAGTGATAGTGCCTCAAATCACTGACAAATTTGATCACATAATGTTGTATCGAGTACACCTCGCCATGAGAGGATTCGAACTCAAAAGGTTAGTGGTGATTGGTACTGAGTGCATAGGTAATTATAAATCCATCTACCATACGATCATGATCACGGCGGCCTCTAGTCATAAACGATACATAACGTAACTCGTAATATATAGCTTTATATTTATATATTTCGTAACTAAATTCTACCTTTATGGAATTAATAATCCTGCTTTTTTTACTCTGTGTGTTCTATAGGGTTCAATTATAGTTTAGGTGGATTCGATTTGTTATTTGTCAAGTAACAAATCGTGTTTCATTCGTACATTTCATGTCTTTGTTATAAATGAATATTGTAACTTATGTGTATTTATGTTCAACTGTATATGCATATTGTTTATATAAAGGAGAGGGAGAGAGGATACGGGTGGCTCAATGAGTTAGGGATGTGGATTACCTAGCAACTCATACAAGCCTATCAGCAATACGGCATGGGTTCGCTCCCGGCTTTGTAGATTGCAAAAAGGGTGCACTCGACTCGCAGCTGTAAGTGATCAAGCTGACCAGTTGCTTGCCCATGGTCGGTGGTTCTCTCTGGGTACTCCGGATTCTTTGTTGTTTGAAAATAGTTTGAGATAATGCAGTCTTGAGTCTTAAGTATTTTCTGCGGAATCGGTCTCGTTTACGTATCTCCCTCCGAATATTTGAATCGAACCATATTTTATCATTACATCTAATAGTAACCTCTCGTTTCGGAATACACTTTTCTGACACAGAAAGAATTACATTGGTAACATTAATACATGTTTTGTCAATATCAGGTTCTCTTTTAATTAAAGCATCGCAATCAAATTCCAAAATTTTGTGCTTCATGATATTATAGCCCCCTTTTTTATAATCCCAGATAAGTCTCTTAAAACTTTTTGAGTTACTATAACCACTTCTTATGGTTATATAAATACCATCATGTTCACTAATAGATCTGTCAATATGCATAGTATCAGAGTCCACATACTGAATAGAGTCCGTTATCAAAATCGGATCAAGAAATGAAGAGCTACCAGTGCGTGAATCAAAATGAGTAGGCTGGTGTATTGCATTGAAAAGTCCATTAATACTAATCAAATCTTTTATATTTGACGGTACATTTAAAAAGTTTTTGTTAAAATCACCCATGCATATCAAATGATCAGATTCTTCCATTGCATTTTTCAACATAGTATCAAAGAAGTCCCAAAAACGATGATGAGACGGTCTCTCAGATCTGTAAATTATATTTATTAAAATATTTTGTAGCTTGGTTTTTAATTCGAACCACATACATTCAACAAGTGGGTTCTCTAAATCTACGCGTCTTTTGATATTAACATGAGTTTTATAACACATTATTATACCACCTCCATCGAAGTTTCTATCTTTTCGCACTGGAATATCGTAACCCGAAAAATGTATATTTTTGTCTAATACCAATTTATCAAGATGTTTCTCTGTAAAAAATACAATATCATAATCTTCAATAATATTGGAAATATAATCTCCCTTATTACGAAGATTTCTAATGTTACCGTGAAAAATTGACAAACAGTGATCTTCAAAATTGACTGGTGTTTCCCCAGGGCCAGGATTCAGTTCCACATCCCCAGCGATTATAAGCGTATAAATAATAATCAAACAAAATGACATTGCCGTAAGATTAGACCGGAACATAGTCAACCCTGCTTTGATAAACTTAAAAAATCTAACATATAGTGAAAACAGTATGTCGCTAAAACGGAAATGAATAAATGACATCTTTTTACAAGCAATGCTAATTTTATGATAGAACAACCCTATAGCAATTATATGTGATATGATATCACTACCCATTGTCAAAAATAAGATGTCTGCAAAAGGAAAATGGTTGGTATATCATAAAGATATTTCAATAAATGTGACAAGTTGTGGCCGACCTAGGGCAAATCATGATAAGTGCAAAAAAAGCAAACAGTGTCAAAAACATTACAAACAATATGTACAAAAAACAAATAATTTTTGTAGAAATTAACAAAAACACGAATTCAAAAGAGAAAACAATGGTGGTATCATATTTTTACAATATACTCTAGTTAATCAAAGAACAAAATAATTATATATACACATAAGGAACATTAGCATATGCATTGCTTAATTATTCAAGAAATATAACTGAGAAGATAGACCTGAAAAATAAACTATACAAGTGTAACATACTGACCATCTCACATAATGTTACATACATGTAGTTCAGTATTGATTTGACAATAAAATCAACTAAATTGTTTTCGATTTACTGTTGAAAAAAGAATATCCGACATGAAACATTATGTTTAACGTTTAGAGAAGAAAGCTTTCAACCGTGACTATTTACACAAGATATTACTTATCGAACCGACCGTGATCCATATTATCAACATAGGATAACGGATTTTTATGCCAAAATGCCAACTTATTTTTCTACAAATATATAAGAGAACATTTACACGATTTAATGCAGAATAACAAGATAACACAGCAACTATTTCCGTGACTGATTAAATAATTACGTCAATAAATATATATATACATACAGTATAACAGTTCAATTACAATGAAATAGCCGTTTTAATTATGATATAACTGCTAACAATACAAAAAAAATGTAGTACTAGTTAATTGCTAAGTAGAATATATATAACAGTAGATTATTCCACAAAAATATGATAGCATTTCGTATTTATAATAAATAAATATTACTGTTGTTTAACATAGATGGACATTTAACAGCAACAACAAAAAAGGTAGATTTAAATCCTTTTGATTCAGGTAATTTTATGATTGACATAGCCGCGGTATTCCTAACGTGCGTTCATGCGTACAAGGTTAAACAATGAAACTGGAAAACTATTGTTAGTACAGTTAACATACACATATTGTTAGTAAACAAACGCACATGGTCTTTCAAAACAAACTTAACTGACAAATCATTGAAATACAAAATGTTTAATAATCATCTACAATTTCTTCGTCAGTAAATACACCGCCAAGTTTTTGTATATCAGCCTTTGTTTTAACAGTCATGAATCCAGAATTTTCGGAACATTTCACAATTATTGACCCATCATGAGTCCAAAAAGAATGTAGCTTTCCATCTGCTCGTAGAGAGTTGAGCTTCTTTAATAGTCCGTAACGGTATCTAGTAAGATTTTCGGTAATGAAAAGGTTATCAGGATGTCCCTTCAGCTTTTTCTTGTGTGAAAATACCATATGTCTTTGCCGATAAGAAAGGAAACGTGTGATGATGGAGATTTTACCATTTTTAACTTCGCCAATGGGATGCGATCTGCCTATGTCCTTGGTGTTAAGTTGTAGTCCTAAACTTAGTGTTGCATATATTTAGGACTAGAGCATCAGAATCTATTGGCCTGCGTATTTCGCCCGATCATTTGTTGGTGCTTTTACGTTATTAAAACGCAGACTCGTTCGTCTCGAGTACTGTTCTTGTTCTTCTATTCTAGAGCCCAGTTTGTTGATTTTGTTTGTAAGATTATTTATTGTTTGGTTCTGTTGTTGTATAACAGTTTCCTGTGCTAGTACAGTAGTTTTAGTATGTTAAATTGTTTCTATGTAGGGCTGTAGACGATCGTTAACAATTTTGTCGACGTGCGGTCTCATGGCTTCGAGGACTTTGTCTAGTACCATTGGGATGATAGCATCCACAAATTGCGGATTATTTATAACTGCACATACCACATCTGACAATTGCAATACCGTTTCACCTTCCGATGGCGATGTAGAGACCGTTTGGTTGGACATCACGGTCTCGGAAAGTGATGGAGAAGAAGACAAGGTTTTTGTTCTAGCTACTTTTTCCGATTGTTTCATAGAGGGTGATATATCGTTTGGACAATATGGTAAATCTCTTTTCAAACCTGTTTTTATCGGCGTATTATGTTCGTCGGCCATATTTGTTTATATTCACATCAAATCCTTTGTTTGCAAAGTTCAAATTACTGATATTAAGAGTTCTGGTAATATTTGTTAAGCACACATTTCAATCATATATTGTTCCAATCACGTTCAAGTTATTTCTACATCAGTTAATGTGCTGTTTACATAATTTTTACACCATATTATCTCTTTTTGTTACCTCTCAAAATTTCATGCCGCCATATTCAAGGCTGGTAATGAAAATTCAATGAAACCGGGTTAATAATTTAAAGAAACAACTAAAAGAAAAATGCTATACTAAAATAAATGAAAATTTGAACGAACTTAAAACTATGAATAGTAAAACTTATTGGAAGACCATCAATACACTTCTGAAGGGAGAGTCTACAATGAACAATATTCCTCCTATTCAAGACCCCAAAAATAATTATTGCTTGTCTTATGAGGGTAAAGAAAAGGCAGATGTCTTAAATGAATATTTTTGTTCGATCACTAATTTAGTCGACGAAAACAAATCTTTACCAGATTTTGATGACAGGTGAGGTAATGTGCTTGAAAATATTTGGGTGAAAGAAGAAGAAATCATTGATATAATTTCTATTTTAGATAGTAATAAGGCTACTGGTCCTGATAAAATTAGCAACAAAATGATTATATCTAAAAAAAACGAAATAGCCAAACCCCTATGTTTACTTTTTAACAAATCTTTACGCCTAAAAAAATATCCACGGTCCTGGAAAATTGCTCATGTGATTCCTTTATTCAAAAACGGCGACAAATCCTTACCTTCAAATTATAGACCAGTTTCATTATTATATTGTGTAAGTAAAATATTTGAAAAAATTGTATTTAAAAACATTTTTAACCATTTACATAAAAATAAACGTCTATGCAAATTCCAATCAGGTTTTATCCCTGATCTTTCGAATACTCACCAATTACTTGAGATATATCACACTATTTTGACTGCACTTGATAGCAAATGTTTGACAATTATCACTTTTGCTGATGTAAGTAAAGCGTTTGATCGTGTTTGGATTGGGGGGCTTCTATTAAAATTAGAAAGATATGGCATTAAGGGAGATCTACTCATGTGGCTTAAAAGCTATCTCACTAACAGATCACAAAAAGTAGCTATCAAAGAAGCATTATCTGAGTTAGATGATTTAAAAGTTGGTGTTCCCCAAGGGTCAGTCCTTGGGCCTCTGTTATTCTTAGTATTCATAAATGACATAGCCGATGACATGCTTGGACTCAGTAGTCTTTTTACCGACGATACATCTATTGGACATACAGCCTTAGACGAATCTACTTAAAAAAATATGATTAATATCGACCTAAACAATATAAAAAAGTGGGGGATACTCGGTTAGCAAAATTTAATCCTAATAAAACTGAGATAATGATATTCAATATTAGAAACCAACAAGATGAAATCAGCTTTGATTTCGACGGGGTCGTCCTTAATTCTGTTAATAAGCACAAACATTTAGGCATAATTATCAGTAGTGATTGTAAATGAACAAAATATATAGACAGCCTAATTCAGAGAACTTCAAAGCAACTTAATGTCTTGAGGAAGCTTAAATTTAGATTAAAGAGGGAATATCTGGAAAATATTTATTTTACTTTCATTAGACCAATTTTGGAATATTCATCTGAGGTATGGGACAACTGCGGGCAAGTCAATTCTGATAGACTAGAAAAACTACAATTGGAAGCGGCTCGTATTGTTACAGGGCTAACATGCTACACAAGTTTGGATTCAATATACAGGGAGGCGGGTTGGGAGAAACTTACCACTAGACGAGAGGTTAAAAAATTATGTATGTTTTATAAATTAAATGTTGGTAATTCTCCTGAGTTTTTATGTGATTTGATTCCCCCCAGTGTTGGAGAAACTAACAACTATAATTTACAAAATAGTCATAATATTAGTCAAACTACAAACATATTATCGATATCCCAACAGTCATTTTTTCCGTCGACGACCAAGTTATGGAATTTACTAGATCTGAGAATACGTCAACTTTCAACTTTTGAATTCTTCAAATACAAATTGAAACAACACTACTATAAAAAAGCTAAACCCCCCTCCTATTATAATATTGGCAACATATATTTAAATATACTGCATACTAGAATAAGGAATAATTATAGTGCATTACATAATGATCTATTTCATGCTAATTTGATTCATAGCCCATCTTTTTCTTGTGGATATTCCACAGAGAATGCTGAACATTTTTTATTGTACTGCAAGAGGTTTGATGCACAAAGAAATATTTTGTACCGTTCTTTATTAGCTGCAAATGTACACATTGACTTAAACACCTTGCTGTTTGGAAGTCAAATTTATAATATTGACACAAATAGGCATGTATTCATTACTATACAGACGTATATTAAGGAAACATGTCGCTTTTCTTTCCGCTGATTATCATGAATGTAATCAGGTGACAATTGGTTTGTGGCTGACCTAGTGTGAATTAGTAAATGTTGCAATACACACGTGTGAGCACTTTATGTTAAAATTCTTACTGAATAAATAATGATATTGTTATATATTTTGAAACTAAATTTTAAAAGATCCTACCTTTACCGAATTAATAATCTCACTACATTGTATAACATTTATTGATTTTCTTCATTCTATGTGTGGTCTATAAACTAGTCCAATTATTGTAAAGGTCTGTTCGATTTGTCATTTGGCAAATATCAAATTGTGTTGCACTCGTACCTTTCATGTTGTAGTTTTTTGTTGTTTTTTTTTTAATTATTAAGAAAGACTGTAGCTTTTGTGTATTTATGTTCAACTGTATTTGTATATTGTTTATATAAAGGAGAAGATGTTTTAAGTTGAAAAACTTGTATCTGATCCTATTGTCATGTTTTTGGACAATAACATATGTTTAAACTAAACTCCGGCTTCTTCCACCATTAAAACTGGTCGCCATGATATAGCTGAAATATTGCTGAGAGTGGCGTTAAGCACCAAAAATCAATCAATCAATCATTATAAAGGAGAAGATGTTTTTAGTTGTCAAACTTGTATCTGATCCTATTGTGATGTATGTACTAGTCAAATGTCATTCCTCGTTTCTGTATATAGTTTTTATATATTGTTGAACTTGCTTTCATCATGAATGTAGCTGCAATACTCCTCGCTGGACTTTAAACAACAATCAATCAATCAATTATCAATCTTCAAACTGCAATCTTATATTAATCTTATGTCTGCAATTGTATGTCACCACATGTTTTTACCTGTCCCAAGCCAGGATCTGGATTTCAAATGGGCGTTTAGCATGGTCCTTTCTTCAGAAGTTAATTCTGAGATGTTTACAGAAGTAAAATATCAGACTAAATTTATTCTAAACACACTGCCTTTAGTGGAGGGTATTATGGTAGATTACCACACGAGGAAACAAATATCACCAGAGACGAATGTTGAGGATGAAAATTTTTGTCAGAGTGTGGTCATATACCACAACCCCGGCCTCCACTGAAGGAAGCATTTTTTGTTATCAGACTGAATGACATTTTAATGGTAGTTTAGTAAAACATAAATTTATGGATTTATTTTGTAGTGTTCATTTCATTAATTTTTTTAACGAAGTGCACTAAATCGGCTACTGATACGGAAATAACGATATCTGAGCAATCGACAACATTTTACGGAAAGGGTGATATTGTCTGGATTCGGCAATGTTCGGCTCCAGTAATCGGCAAAACTCGGACGCGGAGGGTGATATTTTTTCGGGATGTGGCCATGTTCGGTTTGAGACGGTGATATCACTCAGAGAGTAATACTTCTCAGAGGGTTTTATTGCGAGGCTGTAGCTAAATTGGTAAAATACAAAGTTACAGTAGGATATCAACTGCCGTTCAGCCAATGAAATGAAAGGATTTTTTCATGAAGTATAACAATTATTTATAACTGAGCGTACTACAAACATGACACAATAAAGTTTTTGGTAGATAAAATTATTTTAACCTGCCACTTTATATTGAAGTGCCCGTACCGATTTTTCCATTGAATTTTGGAACTGTTTCGAGGGTGTGGTATATTTTGTTTTTCATTTAATTTGAAATATTAAGTCAGGTCAGAATTACAAAACAAATGCGAAATAAACAATTTCTGTAGAAATATGCCCATTAAATTAAGCTAGGAATATTTACAAAGGATATGAGCTTGTGGTATTACAATATTCGTAAATTGTATAATATTGACAAAGACTTTAAATTGAAATAAAATTGTATTCTTAAAGATTTGACGACAATTATGTAGTTGATAGGATGAACACATAACAATTACGCAATTTAAGTGCTATGAATTACTATGGGTGTGGTGTTATATTATTATTACGGTATTAAAAAAGCAATTCATATACAGTCAAATCTGCCTATACAGTCACCTCTATTAAGCAGTCACCTGTATAAAACTGTCACCTTTTCATTGTCCTGTCATGGAAGCTTCATATGAATTGAGCCTCTTTTAAAAGGTCACCTGTCTTATAAGGCCACTTTGTCTTTGTCTCAATGGTGAACTCTTAATACAGGTTTTACAGTACTGTCCAATTTTCCGAGGTTATTAAAGTTTTTTTTTTTTTTTCATTTGAATTCATTTGAATGAGTTGTAAAGTAAACTGATGGAAGGTATTTAGGTATTTAGGAGAACGAAAATAAATTGTCAAAATTATAAGGCGTGACACTCGTTAAGATTTCGACAAAAGAAACATCTCTTCCAGTAAAATACTGAACAACAAAATAAACAGACTTCTGTTGATACAAATTAAAAAAGAGAACCAGGACTCGAGCTACTTAGTCCACTAAACCCATATTTGTTTATTAACCACTTTCCTCGCCAAATTACACGCTGCCGTGGCCGCGAACATAAGTCATTTGATATTAAACTACTTATTCAGTGTTGTTCTCAACTATGATATTTCCGAGTTCGACTTTCACCTGTTATGAGGTGTAATTGAGAAAACATATTTGATTCAATTTGTCCCGTTTGTCGGTAGCAAATTATCTGTGTGAGTGAGGGGGTAAAGGGGGGGGGGGGTGGCGCTTAACACTAGTAACTATGATCCACATCTAAATAACGTTATCAGAAGCAGATTCAGACGGGGTGCATCACCCCCTCCCCCATAAAATCAAGACTGTGAAGGATCTCCTACCGACCGTTGGTTGTAAAATCAGTGAAAATACAATAATTTATAAATCATGTACATCTACTAATTTCTGATCCTTTGAGCTTACGAGGGAAATCTACTCTCACCGGTCATTATCTTGGACCTGACCGTGTTTTGTTCTTACCAAAAACTATTTTTGATCACTCCGGGGTCTGAATTAATCCACAGCCGCCTTACTAGTAAACAAATAACGCCCTTTTCTATATATTCCTGCACACACGTATATATGCAACAACAATCTACAACTTCCTTTTACGGTTTAGGTTCAGATAACAAGTGTTATATTTAAAGATCACCTGAAATTAAGGGGCGTTTTCAATTAAATATGATACATTTCTACAATTACGTGTAAAGTTGCACCCTTAAATCGATCTCAGATAGTGTTACTTAAATTCATCGTCAATAGATTAAAAAAAGCTGACATGGGTCAGAAAGATTATCATGGATTTCTATCGCTGTAGGGGCCGTCGTGGCCGTAATCGTATGGTAGTTGGATATACAACTACCTATGAAATAAATACCTATCACCACTGATGTTGTGAGTTCGAATCCCGTTCAGGGCGAGATTTATAACATTATGTGATGCAGTGACTTGCGACAGGTCGGTGTTTTTCTCCGGGTACTCCGGTTACCTCCACCAATAAAACTGACCTCCACGACATAACTCTAATATTGTTGAAAGTGGCGTTAATCACCATAAAACCATAACAAAAACTCATCATATTGGCTGTTCAAATTTCCATCGCTGTGATTTGAAAAACAAAATGCGTTGACGGTGTGTAGAGATGTTGACTAGGTTAAAACAATGTTAAATTTGTCCAAAAAATTGATTTGGGGACCGTTGGAAGCAAATTACTTCAACGAAGCGTTTGAAGATACCAAAGTGGTAATCAGAAACCGTAAATCAAAGGATAGACAATATAATGGCAAAAAGAAAAGAGACAAATAGGTACACAATGGTCTACAAAACACTAAACAGGAAACTACAGATCAAGCAACACGAACATCATGAGCACTTAAAAAAACCGGGTGTTATTTTGCTTAAATAAACGAAATTATTACATGTATTATTATAATTACAGATAAAAACAAACTATAACATACTTCACAGATTTGCTTTCACTCAAACAAACCACACACCATAACACAAGACATGAAAGGTAGCATAAGCAGTACAATAACATAATAAGTTAATGCTCGTAGTTAACTGTCTACTATATAAATGGTTGGGTATACACGTAAATATGATTTCTCTTAGAAGAAAGTCAGCATCCGATACTTTAAGCTTATTTAGTATGCTTTATACTAGATCAACACGCTCAATTATTCTTGTATAGTGCTGCTCTTTCCATAAAAAAACAAATACAAAAACAAACAAAAAAGGAAGCAAAAGAAAAAAACAAAAAACAATCAAACAAAACAGAAGCTATTCAAAAACATTATCTTGACTCCCACTCATCCCAAGGGTTACTCATACTAAAGGCGATCGCTAACTATTACAATTGCGGCGTTTAAGCAAATACTTAATGCATATGTCTACATTGTACCAAACAGATTCGTATGATGCTAGTTCGCTGAGCCATCACACGATTGTCGGTACTACTTTAACATCGCAGAGGCGACGTTTTAGCACATATCTAAGACGCACATATATTGACAATTATATACATATCGTGTCATAACAGATGTGCAAATGAAGTTAATTTATCGTGCTGTGTGATTTACAAAATATTTATTTTGAATGTACTTTATGCTATATTTAGATTATTCATAGGTTTTGTCAGTAAGTGGTCTCTGTAGGAATTACATTGATGTATTGTGAATAATTACATTCAAATGAAGACTGCAATAAGGATGTATATACATGTACTTGTAGCAGAACTCGACCACTTTTTTGTCCATTATGTTGTTTTATTTGACTAGCTCTTCCTCTTTCCTGGTGTTCAATTAAAGCAGTTGAGTAAATGAGTGAGTGAGTAAGTACATAAAGCAGTTGAATAAATGAGTAAGTGAGTGAGTCAGTCAGTGAGCGAGTGAGTGAGTTAGTGAGTGAGGGAGGGAGGGAGGGCTCTTGAACAGCTACATTATGTCGCCAGATCACTGTATACCAATTGTATGGTATTTTGGCAAAAGTAAGTTAAGTTTTCAAGAAAAAGTTTGAAGATACCAACGGGGTAATCACAAGCCGGAAATCGAAGGACAGAGGACAGACAATGCAATGACCAAAAGACAAAAGAACAAAATGACAACTAGTGGTCCACAAATTACAACCAGAAACAATATCACGTCCCCACTGAAAACCAGGGATGAAATCAGGTGATCCGGGATGGTAAGCAACTCCTGCTCCACTATTGACACCCGTCGCGTTATTCATGATAAGAATCGTGATGTATTATAAACAAGAAACGAGTATTCATTGACTTATTGTGGCAGTATGTGGAAACAATTTTGTACAAGTTTTTATTGTTTGTTGTTATCTCAATTGCCGTTGAGAGGTGACAGTTTTTCTGCTGTCTTTTTCTAATGTATATTTAATTATAGTTTTGCAAATAATGGGTTTCGAGTACAATTGCATAAATAAGTCACAAGTAATCAAATTAAACACAAACAATACCACATCAGTTCCTTCAAAATATTTATATATAGTTAACCTTTACATCAGACATTCAATTTTCTGTTTAATTCGCGAATATTTCAGTAATATTATTTTAAAAGTGTTGGATAAAACCGTAGAATATCCCACTTTTATTTCATTTAAATTAGACAAGAAACGAACTCGTGATAACTCATTTTTTTTAAAGTGTACTCTTCTATGAATATATTAGTCTAATTTTTAAAACTGCATGTAATGTCGACATTTTTTACACATCATATACATTTTACGCGCAATTGGATAACCACTAGGTGTAGCGTATACCAACAAATGAACATTAGAGAAGGTCATTACCATAAATCTTAACACAACACCTCTCATTCCACGATACTCCCCTAAATATCATTTCATTAGTCATTTAAATGATAAATAATCTTATTAAATCGTTTTTTTTTTTACTTTTTAAAATATTTTCATGGACTGGCAATTTCTCAAGACGCGAGAAACATAAATAATATGCTTAAGATAAAACTTTGATAACATTTTAAAATATAGAATGTTCGTTCCATTGCAATGATTGCTCCCATTAAAACAGTAATTATGAGTTATTTGATTTACAAACTTTAAAACACTTGATGACCGATGATTGGACAAATACTCATTACCACCGTAAACTTGTGACCTTCCATTAAAACTACTGATAAATATGTTACCATAAGAGGGGAGATTTGGGCCTCATCAAACTAGTTTAATCCCTTCACTTTTTATTGAGAGGGTGGGGTGGTAAGGGTTATGGTGTTTAGCGCCATTTTCAACAATATTCCAGCTATATTGTGGCTGTTCTTTTCTTGAGGTGCCTGTACCAAGCTTAAAAAGTGAGCGATCATGTATTTGTGCGCTAAGGGCATCGATGTTGCCTCTTTCAGCGATTTTTCTATTGAATTTCGGAACTGTTCCGAAAATGTGGTATTTTCTATATTCATTTTGTTGCATATATTTGTTTTATTTTGATACACAAAAAAGATAGCGGGCTAAATCTGTTTCATGACATTTCCCGTTATTATTAATCTAATGATTAATTACTGTGAATTACATTTTATTCGTGGGGAACCAATTTTCACGGTTTATGTGGTTCAACCAATCGACAAATTTAATAACTATGCAAAAAAATTATGTTTTCTTCCCATTTTCGGGTACATTACTACATCTAAACAGAAATAAAACTCCTTTATATTTTTCAAGGGGGGAAGGAATTCGTCATTCAGGAAGTTAACACTCACGAACATGTCGTTTATGGAAAATCCACGAAAATAGGGAACCGATAATTTACGTCCTTTCTCAGAACTTAAACTTCGATATCTAACTTAGTATTTCGTTCTTTTAAATGTGGAAAGCAGACAAAAATAATATGAAAAAAAAGAACAGTTTCAAAAGCAAATAGAACAATGGTAGAAAGATGCAAATTAGCTACAAAATTACACGATCACTCATTTTCATGTCTTCGTACAGGCACTTCAATCAAAAGTGGCGGGGTTAAATTAGTTTTTTAATGGCACAAAATATAATAAAAAGCTAAATGTTGTTTAGTAGAGACTGCTTTTTTCAAACTTATTTCAAAACTACAAATTTCATTTTCAAAATTTGAAATGCATGCCTTATATCGATAATACGGAGTTCGTGCCACAATGTGATGGTCAATACCTAAAGTATAGGATGACAAATTATGGACACAAATTAAAACCACAAAAAACGTACTACGTTGTCTAAAGTTCACTTTTGTATTGAAGGTGAGAAAATAATTACAAGATGTAAACTATCTAATTTCTGTATTGACGTAATATGTGTACTAGTAACTGACATCTACATATATAACTTGTACACACAATAGATATGCACTGAGATAAATAAATATGTCCAATATAGGCACATTGTCGGATAATATAACATTTATTTGTACGAGCTATGGAAACTGGCAGAAAAGCCAGCTTTTGGCGAGTGCAAATTAATTTTATGCTTACCGATAATGTACGTATATTGTGTAAATCCTGAATGTCAACAAGTCCAAAACAAGTGTCAAATTGTCTGAAAATAGCTTAAGCAAGCGTCGTTATAATAATGTTCAGTGGTGTCCTCAGTGAAGTCCGGGATCCGCTCTTATATAGCTACCGCTTCTTGCTGTCACTGTCTATGAATCAGGTATCAGGAAAGTTGTATTTGGTCCATGACTAAAAACACTGAAGTTTATTTGAACCCCTTTATCAGTACTCAAAATCACACAATTGCAGGATAACGTCTCATATTGTCCGATACTATATTGGCATGAAAATGTTCTTACCTGGGAGTGTGAAAAGACTAACGGCTTGGAGTATATAAATACTAAAGCCGAAATGTAACATTATATAGATCTTGTCTATCACGTGATTAACATATAATATCCCCAGAACAACCCGGGTTAGATTACTGGACTTTGCACAAGTCGAACAGAGTGTCAAAATCAGAACATATTATAGTGACAATTGTATTATTATTTTATTTTGTCTTTTAACAGTTTAATTGACGGAGGAAACTACACTTATCCAGGAATATGTATAATACAATCAGCAATTATAAAATTATGTATTTTGACATATTCAGACGAAGCTAAGTTACAAAGAAAAGAGAAGAAAAAAAAATCACAATCCAGGATAAAGAAACACCACAAAGAAAGTAAAGTACTAGCACACATAATAGAAAATACAAATTTCTATGTAAACCCGAGGCTAGTTAACATCTAAACCGGCGTCCGACAAGTTAATACATGTATCTCTAATATATATATATATATATATATATATATATATATATATATATATATATACGTCTGAAAATTAAGCCAAACAGTGTTAGAATTAGATTTTAGAGCTGTCAAATTTTTTTTCTCCCTCGACGGGATTTGAACCCACACCATTGATATACTGCAGCACCATTCGCTTAGCCTTACGTCCAGCGCCCTAGACCACTCGACCACATCCACTCCCTATATATGTATCTCTAATACATATATAACCAAAATGGCACACTCCTATGCCAATAATTTTATGGGGGACCTAGAAGAACCATTACTCCTCTCGTCACTTATACAACCTCTTTCATGGTTCTGATTTATAGATGACGTTGACATGAAGTGGATACATAGCGATAAAGAGCTTCATAAATTTTTCGAACATGACAACAGTATCCATCCGTCTATAAAATTCACACACGAAGCGTCGATAACCAACATGTCCTTCCTTGATACTACCACCACGAGCAAGGAGGGCAACATGACAACTGATTTATACTCTAAACCCACAGATAAACATCAATACCTTTCACCCAGTGGTTGCCATCTTAAGCACTGTCTTAAGAGTATCCCATTCAACCAAGCCATTAGGGTAAAACGAATATGCTCCATTGCTGAAACCACCAAGCAAAGATTATGAGATTTACGCCATCATTTGAAGAGACGGGGATATAATGACAAAGTTATAGAGAGTGGGTTTTCAAAGGCCAGTGAAATTAACAGAAATGACCTCCTGGAGTACAAAGAAAAAAAGATCAACAAACAGGTTTCCCTTGTTCTCACTTACCACCCCTCTTTAGAGAAAATTTCAGGCATTGTCCGACATCATTGGAAAAAAATTGAAAAAAGTGAAACGCTGGCCAAATTGTTACCTGAACCACCCGTTGTAGCGTTCCGGAGACCTAAAAAACATTAAGGATACACTGGTCAGAGCTGCGGTATCTAGACCTTCATCGACGGTCGGTCAGTGTAAACTATGTGGTGACAAGGGTTGCAAGTGCTGTCTCCAATTGCAACACGCACAAGTGTTCCATAGCAAGACGACAGGAAAGGAGTATAAGACCTTTTGTAATGTCAATTGCAAAACACCTAATGTGGTTTACCTTCTTGACTGTTACATCGCAATACTTAGGAGAAAGTGTCCAACCATTCAACAAAAGAATGAATGGACACAGAAGTGACCTTACGGAAAAGACGCTCTTGCCCGTGAGTCAACACTTTGTGTCGCTGGGGCACTCATTGGATGACTTTGGTAGATCCAAAATTTATATCATTGACCACAATCCAAGTTGGAAAGAGAATCAAAGACAAAAAAAGAGAAAGTTTTTGGATCCGCGAGTTACGAACATTACATCCGGCGGGCATAAGCAAAAAGGCCTAAATCTTTTGTTTTTTTAACTTTTTAACCAGTGCCTGGTCCATAGCTAGTTGGTAAATTTCATCATTATATTTTCTCATTGTTTTCATATTATTTATAAATTAGTGTACATATATATTTGAATAATATAAAGTTCAAGATTATGATTTTTACGTCACGATAACTGATGGTCACGTGACAATCTGATCCTCAGATCATCTTTCAGATCAGATTACAGACGCTGATGAAGCTTGTCGATCAAGCGAAATATCCGTCAATTTGATTATAATTATAGTCTTTTGTAGAATTATAGTTACTTTTGTTATATTTTAACATCTTTTTTTATGTTGTTGGGCTGCATTTTAGACGTTTATTTATCCTTTTTGTTTGCTTGCACAGAATCGTTAGCACATGTTTCCGATCCGACATCCCATAGATTCATACGTTGGCTACTTTTTCAGACGTTTATATATATATATATATATATATATATAGATGCATATATATATATACGTCTGAAAATTAAATCAGCGTTAGAATTAGATCTTTTAGCTGTCAAATTTGTGTTCCTTCCTCGACAGGATTTGAACTCACACCATTGATACACTGCAGCACCAATCGCTTAGCCTTATGTCCAGCGCCCTAGACCACTCAACCACATGCGCTATATATATTATTTGGAAATCTATCGCTTTACAACGTGGGCAACAACTACCGGGGTAATAGTGGCTGCGTCCATTATATAAAGCACAGTTATATTTATAAACGACAATATGTAGAATAAAATGTTCATAGTATGAAATAAGTATTTCAATATAAGAAGACTATTAATTAGACAATACAAAAAAAGTCATCATATACATAAAACTACAAAAATCTACAAATGCATAAAACATGTCTTAAAGTAAAATACAGGCAATAGTTAAATACAGACATACATGATAAATGATACAAGTTTTATCAATAAAACAAGTCATAAAGCATTTGATTGTGTTAAAATAATATTACTTTCATGGTATAATTTCTTTAAAAGATTTCTTCCCATTAAATCTAAATACATGCCTTCAATTTCATTTATTTAAAAACCACTATCTCCAATCAGCAATTAAATTTTTTTAGAATTAGGTAGGTCCATAAAATCAAGTTCCACAGTGCTAAACGATATATCATTTAAAAGAGGCCTTCCTCTTTCTAATGCAGGACATAGCAATAGGAAATGTGATAAATCTTCTACTTCATTGCAGTCACATAGAGAGCATTTGTTACTGAAGAAATCAGCGAGTTAGACCAGTTAATTTATATATAAGCTTACTCATTAAGCATCATTTAATCACAACGGGGTTAAATGCATATATATATATATATACAATATTGGTGTATTGACGGTAAATATAGAATGTATGTGGCGAGGCTTAGAAACGGGGGAAAGACGAGCTTTCAGGGAGTTTTGCCATTCGTTTCGTGCCGAGCCACATACATTCTATATTTACCGTCAATATACCAATATTGTATTTATCCTGCAATAAAATTTGCAAAACAGATGTAATTCAATTTAATAATAAAAAAAGATAACGGAAACCGTATTGATACCTCAATAGTTCCGATAAGGGACGTGGCTTAATAGCGTTATCAGGCTAATATAAAAAGTGTTATTATGGCAGAGGTGTGGCCTAATATCTATATTAGGCCAATGTGAAAAGTGTTATTATGACAGGGGTGTGGCACCATTTCACATTGATTAGGCCATTGTGAAAGGTGTTATTATGACAGGGGTGTGGCTTATCAGCTTTATTAGGCTAATGTGAAAAGTGTCATTATGACAGGGGTGTGGCTTAGCAGCTTTACTAGGCTAATGTGAAAAGTGTTATCATGCCACTGTCATAATAAAGCAACAGTTTATTTCAACCCGTTTATTATGACAAAAAATTACCCAATTGCAGGATAAAACACAATACTACTATATCATACAATGAAACCGGGGGTGAGATCAGTTATTTATCTCATACTTCATGTACTGCAGCCATCATGAAGTACTTATTTACAAAGCAATAGTAATGTAGAACACATTTTGTGACACAAACCTGAACAAAGAAAGGGGTTGTTGTGGTCGTGATCGTATTGTAGTTGAATTTACATCTACCTGTGCAATCAATGTATATCACCGCTAAAATAGTGAGTTCGAACTCCGCTCATGGTGAGGTGTACTCGATACAATATCATGTGATAAAGTTTGTCAGGAAATTGAGGCATGTATGTGGTTTTCTCCAGGTTTTCCCCACCAATGAAACTGGCCGTCACGATATAACTGAAATATTGTTGAAAGGTGGGTTACATACCACAACCCTTGAATAAACAGCAGAAATGGGTCGTGGTTGTGGATGTCTAAGACCAATAAAACAATAATTCAACTATATTGGTTGGCGATACACGCTAGAGAATACCGAAGGCACAATCGGAAATTGATAAATCCAAAGAAACTGGCAACATAGGTTACACAACTCGAAGGAAAATAAAACAAAGCAACACAACATGTGTTATGATTTGGACACAACTATGCGCAAACAAACACAAATAACAAAATAAGGCATGAGTTCTCCTAATAGGAGGAGTACCATGACAAATATTATTATGTTGTAAAATGACATTACGAAATATTGAATACTCACGTATAATATATTATAATTAAATGTAATATCGCATTATTCCATTTCACTAAATATGTTATATCAGTATATATAGCTATCCTCTTGTATGTTGTTCTTTCATTTTCGGTAATATCTGTTACGTATATAAAAAAAAACTCAAAATGCATAAACAGTTAAACGTTTTACGTATTTTGTGTACCATGCCAAATTAAAATAATTGTTGTGTGACAATAATTTTTAAATTTATGGGAGATTTAAATAACAATACAGGAGTAGTTTAACTACTAGATGAAGATGATAGACTTTAATCTTGGAGTGTGTGTGAGTGTGAAAACTAGTGTGTCTGAATTATGAAGGATAACGTTTAAAATTGACAAATTGCTTTCAATTGAAAACACAATAATGATAAGATTATACTATAAACTTAAACCTCTAAATTACATAGAAAACTGGTTTATTCTAATATTATTATGACTATCACTTATTCTTAGATATTTTTGACAAGTTCAAGGCATAGGCTTATAATGCAATCGTGCACGTTATATCACACTATGTACACAATTATTGTGTAGTATGCATAATAATGACATTCCATTATTATTTGCTCTGTATCCAATTGGAAAAGGGTATTACAATAAACTTTAGAGAATACTGAAGAGCAATCAGAAATGGACATTCCAGAGAAACTGTCAACAAGACGAAGATAAACACAACACCATATGTGTTGAAAACCACTATGCACAAACAAAGCCAAATAATGTAAATAAACCAAACAACTTGAGGTAAAGATGAAACGGAGATCGTTTTTATGCGGAAATCGTAGCTGAGAACGTAAAGACACATAATAGTACATAAAAAAAAACACAAAACAACGTGAGCAACGTGGACCTCGACCAAGACACCGGAAGTGAAATACGTTATTGGAAGATGACAATATACAAACATAAATGTCCATAGATGGTAATCTTTCCAGGAAAAAATGAATATGTGAAGATGCACAGCGAACATTTAAATGTTTTATTCTGCAATTGTGCGATATTTATTTTCTAATAAATGGATCAAATAAACGAAACCATGAAAATTGAAATCCATGAATTTAAAAGATTTCACAGTATTTATTTGTGAAGAGATCAACAACAACATATTTCAAAACGCTGATATGAAATTACAATCACATACCCTTTAAAGGTAACAAATAAATCTCATATGTGTATAAAAAAGCAATTACGTTGCAATGAAAACGAACTACTTTATAAATTAACTATTTAATTTAAAATTGTATTAAATATATATTCACACTGATTATAAATTACATGCAGGTGAGTAAGCTTTATCTTAAATTCTTTGGCGATTGTGCAAGAACATTTCTTTAATTTCATAATGACATGTTCTACCTCTATGTCTATACAATACCATGTAGGGGTGGATCGTAGTTTATATTATCTTTTATGATCGGAATGAAAGTTTATAATAACGAGATGTAATAAAAATGTAAAGATTCGTTTTACTTGAACAAGAACGTGACTTCCTTGTCAACAAATCTTCTTTAATAATGCAAAAGATATACTAGAATACATTGTAATTATATCACATTTTATTCAGATTTCACTATAGAATTTGTCTTATGTACATGTCGTATATTATCTTATATACTTGTTCTAATTCATGTATGAGATATAAGTACAAAACTTTTCATTTAGAAACAAATACTCATAAAGTCTATTGGAGGTATTCTGCGATTTCAATAAATATCTTATATTATGCCAATATTGATATAGCACGCCACATGCCCTTTTCTGTATTCAATGTTTTAGTATTGGTGATGGTTCCCATGGCTCATTCCAAAGAGCCACCTTTTCCGTCCCCATGTGACGGAGATAGTGGGTGCCCATCCGGTGGAACTTGTCAGTTGATTGTTGACCATAATGGGTAACTTGTTTGAGAGGGTCGTGTTCCCTGCACGTTAAATACTTATTTTGTAGATTGCAAACAAGAGAAGGCACATTGTTGCTTGGTAAAAGACTATATTATTCCTCCCTACCCAACTTGCCAAACATTGCCAGTGGATGTCAAACGACCCAGATGTCAAATCTCTCCCAAAATCCTGTATGGTATTATATATTGCTGAATTTGTTCTCGTGTTAGATATGAATAAAATATTTGTCGCTGGAATCAGACAATTAATCAATCTAAGATCAGTTACTGGTGCTTGATTCCAAGCAATGAAAACCAAAGTTAAATAAGTTAAATACTAGATGAGGCTTTCTTGAGCAGAATCGATCCGAAATGTCAAAATCCTGCAACCTCCTAATACCTCTCTTCTTGAAATTACTCAATCGTTTTAATAGAATGAAAAAAACAAAAAATACCAAACTGTCGAACCAATTTCAAAATATAAAAAATCGCAAGAACAGAGACAACATTGATACCCTTAGCACACTCATACATGACCGCTCACTTTCCTGGTTGGTACAAGCACTTCAATAAAAAGTGGCGGGTTTGTTCTAGTTTTATGGGCCCAGACCTCTCCTCTTAGTCACATGAAACAAAATATGTTCATCATCATGATAGTTTAATGTGAACCCTCACATATTAATTAAATTAAAATGTCTTCAATCAATCGAAACATAGAAATTCCACAATCAATCAATCAATCAATCAATCAATCAATCAATCAATCAATCAATTCAATTCGAGAGTTCTAAGATTGCGACAAATACTAATTTAATTACAATTGTGGTATGATAGCTTCACCAAGCATATATAAAGAGCACATGGGTGACAAAGATACAAACAAACAGCATTATAAATAAAAACGTAGATATCAAATTTAGTGCGCACGACGCGTTTCTGGAATAACCTTCATCAGTGACGCTCAATACCAAAAGATTGGAAAGGACACCTATTCCTGATACAGTTTAAATATGACTGTTCAATTGCAGACGTTTCAATGTCAATACCTGCATGTAACGAGGTATACAAACTGTTATCATTAAGTTGGTCAGTGACTTGTGAAACGTCACTTTAGATTTTATTGAGCTTGTTACGCAGTATATTGATGTGATACCTTATACCATGCTCAGCATGATTGACATCCAGAACAAACAGTATAGATATTATATGTATCTTTTGTTAGCACCATTTTTATTTAATTGTAACAGACGTTCAACTTTGATTCATAAACACGTTTCTAAGTACGATTATTTTTTAATAATAATTCAAGAATTTTCTATCAAAATATTATATTACTACATCTCACTTTTGTCAAGTACAACTTAAATTATTTTAAAATTGTGTTATTTTGTTTTTTATGTATGTTATGGGTTATAACCAATATATTTTAGCCTTTTAGACGTTAAAGTGTTTTTGACATTTGGCGCTGATTTGACAACTGTTTTACCTGTTTTGTTCAAGTATTGTTGTAAATACTGTTATAGTGATAGCCGGAAACTTTGAGCCGTAATGAAAGGGGGAGGTTTGGCGCTTTAAAATCTGATTCAATCCACCATTTCTTTAGAAATGCCTGTACCAAGTCAGGGTCATTACGGTTTTCACAGTTTTCCGGTTGTTGACTGATTTTGTCTGTTTATATACTTATGAGTTTTGACTTTCCCTTTGTTAGATTGTTCGGAGTTCGGTAATTTTGTTATTACCCTTATTTAGTGTTCTGTGATTTTGTTGTGTTTGCCTTCGTTGTATGTTTTGTGCCTAATGTTGTCTGTATATCTCGATTGTCCATTCTTGATTGTCCCTTCGGTTTTCTCTAGTAATTGTCATTATCATTATTTAATTGGGTTTGTTTATATAGCATGTGCTTTGTATTGTACTGTTCACAATACCGTCTTTTCTTTGAGACTATGTGCACTGTTTGGATGAAAGGAATATGTGGACTTTTTCCTCTATTGATTGGTGTATGTCTCTATATATCCAGAAAGGGTTGTTTGGAGACCACTGACGGGTTTTGGCCCACCTCATGTGTGTGTCTGTTTCAAATCAAGCACTAGATTATGACCATCCATGTCTGTCTTGCTTAATTTGATTTAATGCGATTTTTGCTAAGAGTGAACGTGAAGTTAACTGGATGTTTACTTTTTTCATGTGTATTCTTGTTTATTTGAATCTAAGTCTAACATAAACTTGTAGACGATCATTGTAAAACCTTTATTTGGACGATCATTGTAAAACCTTTATTTGGACGATCATTCTAAAACCATTATTTGGACGATCATTGTAAAACCTTTATTTGGACGATCATTGTAAAACAGTTATTTGGACGATCATTGTAAAACATTTATTTGGACGATCATTGTAAAACATTTATTTGGACTATCATTGTAAAGCATTTATTTGGACGATCATTGTAAAACCTTTAATTGGACGATCATTGTAAAACCTTTATTTGGACGATCACTGTAAAACATTTATTTGGACGATCATTGTAAAACCTTTATTTGGACGATCATTGTAAAACCGTTATTTGGACGATAATTTTAAAACATTTATTTGGACGATCATTCTAAAACCTTTATTTGAACGATCATTGTAAAACCTTTATTTGGTCGATCATTGTAAAACCTTTATTTGGACGATCACTGTTAAACCTTTGTTTGGACGACCATTGCAAAACCTTTATTTGGACGATCATTGTAAAACCTTTATTTGGACGATCACTGTTGAACCTTTGTTTGGACGATCATTCTTAAACCTTTATTTGGACGATCATTGTAAAACCTTTATTTGGACGATCATTGTAAAGTCTTTATTTGGACAACAGAATTATTACACAGAGACACGTCAAGGGACATATTTTCGCAACACACGAAGACATATACACATCTATATTTGTCGCAATGTATATTGTTAATATCATAAATGTTAAAAAGAAATCGGAATATTAGCAGAAGGAAGAAGAGTTTGAAGATACCAAAGGGGCAATCAGAATCCCTATTTTGAAGAAGAACAGACAACACAATGGCCAAAAGAAAAAGTAAAAAAGGACAAAACACGATCTACAACACATACATATAAAACTAAAGATCGAGTAACCCGAACCCCACTAAAAACTGGAGGTGAACTCAGGTGTTCCGGAAGGGTAAGCAGTTCCTGCTCCACTAGTGGAAAGCTGATTATATTTCAATAATGTTACTGGAAAAGCTTGAAGATACCAAAGAGGGGTCCGAAGCTGTAAGTCGAAGAAGTGACAGACAGCGCAATAGCCAAAAGAAAAAGGATAAAAGGACAAACAATGATCTATGAAACATTACACAGAAAACTAAAGATCGAGCAACACGAACACCGCAATATGAGATAAAAAGGGTCCTGTAATAAACGCGAATGTATTTCAACGAATTGATAATTAAGCATATTACTTTACTATTATAATACATTGTGTACATCCAAATGCCCGCACATCCCGCCCCCACCAAGCCAAAATAAATATATTTTTAAGCGCACAGTTTCTAAAAATAGATAAAACATTGAATGAATAAATATGTTGCGGGGCATTGTTCTGAGGCGATTGTAATTAAAACGTAGTAATCCAATTTATCCATTACTTTTAGTGTTACATACACCAGTGATGTCCGATGATCCCTTTGTCCCTAATTTTAGATCTCAAACTTCTTTAACAACAAACGTTTATTGAATCACAAGACTAGGGTTCTGGGTGCTTTCTGACATTTTCAACAAAAGTCAAAGTCAGCATCATACACCTTAGACCATATTGTATTGGTATATATTTCTATGGTGGCCTTGATAACTTTTTTAATAGATAGGATGTCATTAGTTCGCGGGTACGTTTGTACGAAGGTCCAACCTTACATTAACATGAGTTCTGTTTCTTCCTGATTTTGTTGTTTTTTATAGATAGCATGTCATTAGTTCGTGGGTACGTTTATGCGTTAGCATGAGATCTGTATCTACCTGACTTTGTGTTTTTTCATAGATAGCATGTCATTAGTTCTTGGGTACGTTTGTACGAAGATCCATCCTTACATTAACATGAGATCTGTATCTTCCTGATTTTTTGTTTTTCTATTGATATCATGTCATTAGTTCTTGGGTACGTTTGTACGAAGATCCATCCTTACATTAACATGAGATCTGTATCTTCCTGATTTTGTGTTTTTCTATTGATATCATGTCATTACTTCTTGGGTACGTTTGTACGAAGGTCCATCCTTACATTAACATGAGATCTGTATCTTCCTGATTTTGTGGTTTTTGATAGATAGCATGTCATTAGTTCTTGGGTACGTTTGTACGAAGATCCATCCTTACATTAACATGAGATCTGTATCTACCTGATTTTGTGTTTTTTTAACAGATAGCATGTCATTAATTCTTGGGTACGTTTGTACGAAGATCCATCCTTACATTAACATGAGATCTGTATCTTCCTGATTTTGTGTTTTTCTATTGATAGCATGTCATTAGTTCTTGGGTACGTTTGTACGAAGATCCATCCTTACATTAACATGAGATCTGTATCTTCCTGATTTTTTGTTTTTCTATTGATATCATGTCATTAGTTCTTGGGTACGTTTGTACGAAGATCCATCCTTACATTAACATGAGATCTGTATCTTCCTGATTTTGTGTTTTTCTATTGATATCATGTCATTACTTCTTGGGTACGTTTGTACGAAGGTCCATCCTTACATTAACATGAGATCTGTATCTTCCTGATTTTGTGGTTTTTGATAGATAGCATGTCATTAGTTCTTGGGTACGTTTGTACGAAGATCCATCCTTACATTAACATGAGATCTGTATCTACCTGATTTTGTGTTTTTTTAACAGATAGCATGTCATTAATTCTTGGGTACGTTTGTACGAAGATCCATCCTTACATTAACATGAGATCTGTATCTTCCTGATTTTGTGTTTTTCTATTGATAGCATGTCATTAATTCTTGGGTACGTTTGTACGAAGATCCATCCTTACATTAACATGAGATCTGTATCTTCCTGATTTTGTGGTTTTTGATAGATAGCATGTCAGTAGTTCTTGGGTACGTTTGTACGAAGATCCATCCTTACATTAACATGAGATCTGTATCTACCTGATTTTGTGTTTTTTTAACAGATAGCATGTCATTAATTCTTGGGTACGTTTGTACGAAGATCCATCCTTACATTAACATGAGATCTGTATCTTCCTGATTTTGTGTTTTTCTATTGATAGCATGTCATTAGTTCTTGGGTACGTTTGTACGAAGATCCATCCTTACATTAACATGAGATCTGTATCTTCCTGATTTTGTGGTTTTTGATAGATAGCATGTCATTAGTTCTTGGTTACGTTTGTATGAAGGTCCATCCTTACATTAACATGAGATCTGTATCTACCTGATATTGTGTTTTTTTATTGATAGCATATCATTAGTTCTTGGGTACGTTTGTATGAAGGTCCATCTTTACATTAACATGAGATCTGTATCTATTTTGTGGTTTGTTGCTACACGATACAAGCTCTATTTTGTACTTTGCTACGACACCATACAAGCTCTATTTTGTGGTTTGTTTGCTACACGATACAAACTCTATTTTGTGGTTTGATACTACACGATACAAGCTATATTTTAGGACTAGAAAATAATAATATTTAATTTCACTACAAGACAATTTTAACTGAAATTTAAGATATTTGTCAATAGTTGACAGGAAGATCGCGGATACCCATGGAGATGGATGTGGAAAGGACAAGTTCATATTGGTAGGGTGATGTTTTATGTATGGTATTTCTATTTATTAGCGCATACTAGTGTCTAAGACAATTTTCATATCATATGATGCTGGTGTCGTTTTACAGCAACACAAGCAGTGTCACATGTGGACCAGGAACTGCTAACCATTTCGGCCCACATGAGTTCACCTCCGGTGTTAGTGGGATTCATGTTGTTTAATATTTTAGTTTTCTGTGTACTCTTTTATTGTACATTGTTTGTCTTCTTGTCCCTTTTCTCTCATTGCTAGATCTCACCATTAAATGCTACCCAAATACATCCAAAGTTTTGATTATGGTGTTTAACGCCACTTTCAACAATATTTCATTATATCGTGGCTGTCAGATTTATTGATGGAGGAAACCGAGTACCCTAAGAAAACCACCGACCTGTCGCAAGTCACTGACAAACTTTATCACATACTGTTGTATCGAGTACACCTCGCCATGAACGGAGTTCGAACTCACAACTTTAGTGGTGATAGGCAGTGATTACATAGGTAGGTGTAAATCTAACTACCATACAATCACGACCACGGCGTCCCTTACATCCAAAGGTAAAAATATATTATGAACTTATTTTAATTGATTGATTAATTGATTGTTTGTTGATTAGCGTACAACGGCAAATAATTCATGTATATTCTGGACGAGAATAAGTTGAACAATATATAAACAATACAGAAATGAAGGAGGGATGTCACGATTGTTGACTGCCACAGCAGATTTGGATAAGGCCGACAAATTAGTATTTTGTAGCGGCTACAACGCCCCTCCTCTTTTTTCGAATTCTATGAAATAATTGTTTATGTGTAAGAGCGCGGAACACTCCAAGTACGTTACAAACTATTGTCAACTGTTCCCAATGTAAATGTATATAATGATAATATAGATAAGTGCTCACCTTGCTTGTCTTATTAAAGGTCCATGGCTTGGTAGCGTTTCCTAAAGATCTTCTGAATAAATAAACTTTCAATAGAATCTTAGCTTCAGCACATCTTCTGTCTAGTAACAAGTCCTCACCATTTAGAATTTTCTATTTTTCATTTTTTTTTAAATCATTTTCCATTAAAACTCGGGTTTCAAATCCACATATTTATATCTAACGAATAAAAATATTTTTATTAACTTTTAACAGTACGCTTGATTAGTTCGTTATTTGTTGTAAAATAATCCATCTTTAAACGTCCCATTCATCCATCATAAAGAAAGTATAATATGAGGTTAATTGTTCTGTGGATGTTTG
The DNA here is from genome assembly GCA_963383655.1 of Bathymodiolus septemdierum. Classification (NCBI taxonomy): domain Eukaryota; kingdom Metazoa; phylum Mollusca; class Bivalvia; order Mytilida; family Modiolidae; genus Bathymodiolus; species Bathymodiolus septemdierum. The sequence continues at coordinate 29,183,590 of OY726528.1, read as the reverse complement.
ACAGTGTATTTTCTACCTTAAGTATGCTTCAATTATAGATGGGGAGATCTTTAAATATTTTAAATAGCCGAATATTAGCAACTTAACACCTATATTTAACTAGTAGGAATGAGTGGTCTCTTACAATTCAATATGAATGACACATGGGTATTTGAGTTATAAGATCGTTTAAGGATACTGACATTGCTCGTAGCGTTACATATACAGTCAAACCTGCCCACGAGGCCACCTCTATTAAACAGTCATCTGTATTTAAAGGTCACATTTGTCTTGTCATGTCATTAAAAAATAATATTAATGGAACCTCATTTAAGAGATCACCTGTCTTAAGAGACCACTTTTGCTTTGTCTCAAAGGTGACCTCTTAATATAAGTTTGATTGTACCTTTTTGTTATCATAGAAATTCTTTTCTGTTTCTTATTAAATGTTGATACAACGAATTCAACGTGAAGTGGCAATGTTATTTGTGTAAAAAGTCTTTTTCTATACAAGATGTTAAAAATAATGCTAATAATGAAAAATTGTATTTATTGACAAAGCTCAAATTACAGTAAAACAGACATTGGTTAAGAGCAAAAATAAATACACAGTAGTTAATACGTGTAAATGGTTATGTGGTCTTGAATGATGTACCAGTCATGTACTCTAACCAGTAAAATACAGTTAGTTGACAAAAAAAAAACATTCGGTCGTTTCTATATCATATTAAACATTTTTCGAAATAACACACCCTAAACTCAATTCATGTCCGATTTGGATAACTAAAATATTAGTAACTAAAGCCGGAATGTATATACTTCATAGTAAGTATTTAAGAAAAAAATCATTGAAAACATAGTTTGTATATAATAAGTCTTAAAATCGATAAAGTAAAACGGAAATAATGTTACCCATGTAAGAACGTTATACTAACTGTAGCCTCCAAGAATTATTTCGATTCTAATAGGGAAATATAGGGTTAGGGTTATGGTTTTTAAAGCCCGTTATAGAAATATTTCAGCTGTGTCGTTGCGTTCATATTGATTGAGGAAACCGGAGTATCCAGAGAAAAAACACCAACCTGACAAAAGTCATATGTACTAAATATGTAATCAAAGTAATGAAAAATGTGCATATAAGAACATGTAATATACCATTTGTACTTTCCCCATATGATTTCACAATCATACTTTTTTTTGGGACATTTTCTATAGATCCGGAAGTTATTAGCAAAAATTATATTGTCACCATCTATAATAAAACTATGAAGGGATACAAACAAGATTCAACACACGACCGCTGATAAGATCAAGCATAACAGAGACATGATATATATCAAAATGTGTTTTATTTTTATTATAAATATACTATGAAATCTCTGAACCTATAAACGGTAGAAAATGTTTTTTTTATTATTACAAATATGATAAATAGTTTATTCAAATATTATGTTATAGACATGGTGTGACATTTCATATTATTCATTTACATTTTATTCTCGTTGTTAAATACTGCTGTAAAACCCATCTCATGAATATTTTACGTATTTATTTATTTACTTTATCTTTTACTTGGAATGGAGGGGTAGCAGAATGGAAGTCGTGAGAAATTGCATTTATTTACCCTTTTCCAAACGTCATTTTTTGCATTGTAAATATATGTTAACAGAATAGCAAATTTCACTAAGAGGAGAGGTTTGGGTTTAACCCCATCACTTTTTTATTGTGTCTATTTCTAAAAAATTTCTACTGGACAATGTGATATTTTCCCCCTTTTTTTCTATGCGCCTCTTTTATTTTGTAAATTGTCAATAATATATGATTACTATCAAGATCAATCGTATAAAATATAAGTGGCAACAGGGTTACTGGTATTTATTGTCACACTTAGTAAGAAAGATTTGACGAGGTAATCAAAGACCGTCAATCACAGGACAGATAACACAAGAGCCAAAAGTTTGAAGAAACCGAAAGAGGTAATCAAAGACCGTCAATTACAGAAAAACAGACAACGCAAGGGTCAAAAGTTTGAAGAAACCGAAAGAGGTAATCATAGACCGTCAAAAACAGAAGGACAGACAACAAAAGGGAAAAAAGCTTGAAAATACCAAAAGGGGCAATCAAAGACCGTCAATCACAAAAGGACAGACAACACAGGGGCCAAAAGTTTGAAGAAACCAAAAGGGGTAATCAGAGACCGTCAATCACAGAAGGACAGACAACACAGTGGCCAAAAGTTTCTACAAACAAAGAGGGATAATCAAAGACCGTCAATTACAGAAGGACAGAAAACACAAGGGCCAAACTTTTGAAGAAACTAAATGGGGTAATCAGTGACAGTCAATCACAGAAGGACAGACAACACAAGGGTCAACAGTTTGAAGATACCAAAAAGGGTAATCAAAGACCGTCAATCACAGGAGGACAGACAACACAAGAGCCAAAGGTTTGAAGAAACCAAAAGGGGTCATCAGAGACCGTCAATCACAGAAGGACAGACAACACAAGGGTCAACAGTTTGAAGATACCAAAAGTGGTAAACAGAGATCATCAATCTCAGAAGGACACACAACACAAGGATCTAAAGTTGGAAGATACCAAAAGTGGTAATCAGAAATCATCAAACACAGAAGGACACTCAACCCAATTGTCAAACGGTTGAAGATACTAAAAGGGGTAAATAAACAGAACAAATGTGGATACGTTCATTTTTCCTTATATGGTCCTGTGCTAAAGCTGCCATCTTTCTTCTTCTTCTTTTGTTGGAATTCCCACCTATGTTTCGGTGCACCCTCAATTAGTAATCGAGGTATTTTGTGGTTTCCTTGCGTATTTACAGGAAATTGGTTTAAAAGGTAAAAAAGGAAAATTAAGCAATTACTCTAGCCACTTCTGGCTTTGTGCATTGCCCCTAACAGCCTTGAGTGGCATATATGAATACTGTATACCAGTTCTCTACTGAAAATTTATATATCTTTACGGAGGATATATCTTGTTTCATGGAGGGGATTTTCGCGATCGTTGCTATTTTATCGAGTGTATATGTACAATGTGCAATCTTATGCACATGTCAGTCATTAATGGTATTGGAATGTGTGGGTAAGCACTGCATAACCCCTCGAGAACAATGGAACGATCCTCATCTTAATGTCAGCTGAATGGGAAATATGGTCCATCATAAAGCGTCCCTCAAATTGGTCACCCAGATATGACGATGCGGAAATTCAGTAATTGTACTATAGTAATATGCTATCATTTATATGGTAGCTACATGTATGTCTAGATATAAAATTGAATTACCTCTCATGTTCATTAACATCCATATCTTTTCTGTGAAAGCTATTGCTCAGTTGTTGAGGTATTTTTTGCCAAGATGGTGAAAAGGGGAGATAATTGAAATCTCTTCTTGGTTTGTTTGTTTGTTTGTTTGATGGTGTTTAACGCCACGTTCAACAATATTTAGCTATATTGGGGCGGTCAGTTTTATTGGTGGAGGAAACCGGAGTCCCCGGAGAAAATCAAAGACCTGTCGCAATCACTGACATACTTTATCACATAACGTTGTACACCTCGCCTGATCAATGGCCCTCTCTTCTCTGTAATATGAATTGCTGTATATAGATGTTGTCGTTTGTGTCATTGTTTGCCTGTTAAGAGGTCTATTTTCAATGGAATATTCATAAATACAACAATGTCTAGCGCCCTTCAATAAAGGGATACAAACAATCCTTTCACAAAGATGACAGCTTTTCTAATTGGTCATGTAAGTACTGTTTGGCTTAGGATTTGTCAATTAATAAACTGCAATACATTGATAATTCTAGCAAAGTGAATTTTGTACCACATTCCATATATATCAGATGATAGAAAAATAATAAACATATCAGAAGATTTGAAGATATGAAGTAAAGGGGTAATCAGAATCCGTAAATCGAAGATAACAGACAACACAATTGCGAAAAGAAAACAATACAAAAAGACAAACAATGATCTACACAACATACACTTAAAACTACAGATCGAGTAACTCGAACACCACAAAAAAGCGGGTGTGAACGCATGTGCTCCGGAAGGGTAGCAGTTCCTGCTCCACTAGTGGCGCCATTGCTCCCTCACTTCACGACTACCTACTTTGATGAATCATACAGACGAATGTTGTTTGTATTAGTAATATATACTCAGGTATGCATTCCTGGTTAATGACCCATTATTTCACTGTTTGTACCAGCAATGGTAAATCTCTTGGGGGAAAGGGGGGGGGGCATTTTTGTGGGTTAATATGATGGATAATGTGATTGTTGGAATGGTCACACCACCAGTCACTATTGACGTTTTTTTCCAGTATATAATTGCCACTCTTGTTGCGTACTCTAATCAATTACATTATGTAATATTACTTTTTACTTTGGCTTCGGGTAGATATTTGGTAAGCTATAAAACTCCAATCACATATGTCACGAACCTTTTGTGTATTCTTGATGGCTAAAGTTGACGGAAAATGAAACATAATAAGAACATTAAAAACAGTTTATTTTTCATCGGGAAAAAGACATACATACGATTTACAACCCATAATGATCTTGTCTTCCCTAAAAGGTTACAGAAAGCAAACCAAAACACAACTAAAACAAGACAAAAGCACAAAAACGACATCACTATCGGAGTGATAATATTTCGTTTTAGCATGGGGCATCGCATTGTTTTATACAGAAATTGGTGAGTTAGGACTCGATATGTCACAAAAACAAAAACAAAATTATTTTCTGAATCTTGGTTTTGGTTTTAAACATATTTTATTCACAACTAAATGAATAGGATGGAGCAACAGGCTATGCCTATAGAAACTTTCTCCTTTGATCTTGGTTTTCTAAGATTAAAGATGCTTTACCTTAGGCGTATTAACCAATGTTTTCAATATTTGATATAATTAGCTAGAATATGTAACTTTTTATAAAACAAAACGTTTATTAAAACATATATCTCCTTCGTTTGTGTATTATTTTGTGCAAAGTTAGGGTACACTGTTTCCTATAATAAAGCTAAAACAAAGGCTTTCAGACGTTCTACATTACATTAAGAGTGTTCGTAACATGGAGTTCTAATATTTATTTCAACATACGTATTACACGGCCTCTTCTAAAAATAACAATATAATGTTTGTTTTATTCTTATTATTTTATTGCTTTTTTATAGTAATGAAGGCTAAATATAATATTTACAGTATATATAAAACCATATTTTAAAACAAATTTAAAACGACATTGTTTTCCATAAAGAGTTTGCCCTTTTTCTATGGCTTCATAAAGAAGCATTGATTATACAAGTATATTTTTTTTTTTTTTTTTTTTTTTTTAGAGGTTCAATGTTTTTATTTCAGTACAATTGTAAGTTACATAATTAAATCTTGATTTAAAGGGATATTAAAGCTCGTTTTAACATATATTTTTTTCAACTCGTGACGAAGGTTGTTTCTTTTCAATTTAATTGTAAAAACAATCCAAAAATACTTTGCACGCCCATATAATCCCTAATATCGTTAAAATATCACTTTAAAGGGTCGAAATGAATTTTTGTCCAGGAAGCACAAATTCAATTATTGGAAAAACCCCGAGAAAACCGCAAGATATGACAGAATTATCAACGAATTATGTTACTTTTACAAAGTTTCATTGATAAAAATCGGGTTAATGTTTCATAAATATCATTTATTGAACCAATTGCAAGTTTTCATGAGATACAAAAAATTACCAAAATGAGCTTTAATATCCCTTTAATACACTTATTATTTTTCTTTCTTATTTTTTATTTTTTTTTTAATTTCAGATCATTTTATTCAAAAACCCTGCTATATAATTACCCTATGTAGCCCAGGGGAGCTACATAGGGGCCCCTGTGGTTTACATAACTCATTTGACCAGGGAAAATATCAAATTGAGTAAACAAAATACACACCCTTTCATTCACAAAATGAAAATTGCAAACATACATGTACATTTAATTTAACAACATATATATCATCATTTTGTCTTCTCGCAAAAGAGTTTGGGTTATCAATAATTTTTTTTTTTTTTTTTTTTTTTTTTTTTATTAACGTTATTTTTTATAACAAATACTACTGTAGCAAATAGAAAAACTAATTATAGCTATTTGAGAACGGTATCACTAAATAAAACTAACTGCAGTTACCTGATAAATCGAACACACCTTATTGTTTAGAGTGTAGTTTTACAACAGCAGCGTGGCTATTTATTCTTACATACATTTTCCTATTTTCATTCTTGGGACCTACAATTATCATCAGTTTGTGTTATTCATTCAAATGGAATTATAGGGAAAATGCAGTTGGATTAATAAATAACATATACAAGTATATTAATATACGGTCGACCTGTCTACCATTCACACATAACAACGTTGTCTACTTCTACTCCTACGGTCTGCATTGACTAATACATGGAACAGACGATATGTTTTAGACTATGGGCTGATATTTCGCAGATGCGGTTTGATATGACATGATCCGATATATCTACAATTACCAAGTTGTCACCTATGCATTTTCATCAGCTTATCAGTTGAATTTGTCAAGAGCAAATTAATATATGTCAACTACCAGGAAGATTACATACAGCAAAGCTAATATTCGGAACAAACACGATTGTTTCACCGAAATCTCTATTTCGGAACTGGTCCATTGAAAAGGTTAGAATTATTTACACATTTCGTCAATTTACATTTGGATGTCAATGTATTCTGCCTCTTTAGGATCTGAAAAATGTAGGTTGTATAGTATCAAATTGACATGTTGATTGATTGATTGATTGGTTTTTCTCTGGAAGTAATATTTTCTTAGGGTACACCATTTTTATATTAATGTATTTATTAAGATACATAGATGTTTGTCTTAATTCTACTGCTTACCTTAAACCAAAAGACATTATTCAGAGGGACAGGTCTGTCATGAAATACATTGTCACACTTCACAATATATTACATGTTAGCTAAATTATCTTCATGTCAAGAGGCTGTCGTGGTCGTGATCGTATGGTAGTTGGATTTATAACTACTTATGCAATCGGTGCCTATCTCCACTAGATGCACTCGATACAACGTTATGTGATAAGTTAGTCAGTGACTTGCTGCAAGTCGGTGGTTTTCTCTGGGTACTCCGGTTTCCTCCACCAATAAAACTGACCGCCAAGATATAACTGAAATATTGTTGAAAGTGGCGTTTAACACCAACCATACCCTAAGCCTAATCATATTCATGTCGAATAGATATAACTTTAAAAACTAATAGCGTAGATATGAATTTTGTGCGCACGACGCTTTTCTGGAATAACTTTCCATCATTGTATTGGGATTTTAAATTCCTAAATAATGTAATTATAAATAGAACTAAGGGTGTCCTCTCTCAGGCATGGGTGACCTAGGCCGATTTTGGGTTATCCTGTTTAGGCCCTTTGGTTTTCTTGCTCCCAAAAAGCGTTTAAATTATTTGGGTTTTCAATCTTTTGATTTCGAGTATTCCTGATGAAGGTTATTCAAGAATGCGCGCACTAAATTTGAGATCTACGTTTTTATTTCATCAGGTATATGTATCTTCTAAAAAATGGAAAGCAAAATAAATTAAAAGCATTTTGAAGCATAGAAATAAAAGGTGTATAAACAAGATAATCGAAATGGGCTATGATCACCCATGCTTGATGAATAAGAAGAACCTTAGTTTTAATAATAATGATATGATTTGAGAACTGTAAACATATCAGTGCTGATACATGGACTCCTGTGTGGATGATATCATCAGGTACAAATATTTCACCAGAAGAGATATCTCCAAATTGTTCATGATTCTTATTTGAAAGTATCAAATTGATGGCCATTAAAAGCTTTTTGATATCTATACTGTAATGGTTTATTCTAAACAATCTTATCACATAGGACATTCATACTTCTGGGTTGGAAATAATTATATCTCTATAACAATATACCTAACTTAGTAAGTTCGAATCCCGCTTATGGCGGGGGTGTACTTGATACAATATTATGTAATCTAGTTTGTCAGTGACTTGCGACAGGTCGTTGGTTTTCTCAGGGTACTCCGGTTTCCTCCACTAAAAATACTGAACTCCACGACATAACTGAAATAATGTTGAAAATGGCGTTGAACACCATAAACCCACACCACCCAGTATACCTTTTATCCAACCGCCCCTCATTTCACCATCATACTACAAATTCACATGTATAGTGTAATTCTTAGAAAAAATCTCAAATTAACACTAAGCAATCAAAGAAAAGGTACCAAGTAAACGATAGAGAAAAATGGGCAATCCAGAGACACAGACAACATTGGGCATAAGAAACAGAACTAGGGCAAACACGACAAAACACACAAGCAACACATATATAACGAGGTGCAACATCAGATGCATACAGATGTAATCCTCTAACATGAGATCAAAGAACAAAATAATCTTTTTACGTTTCAAATATAGTATAAGTATCAATGTTCAATGTGACCATCACATGAACACAAAATAGATCAACTTAAAATAACGACTTTATGGCGTCACCTTAACAAATAGCGATATAAACCCATTACACACATATACTGTTGTGTAAAACATTATCATTACGAGTCACGATAGCGAGGAGTAGTGATGCGGTTTGTTCACGCAACAGGCAAAACCTGATAAAAGTAGTGTATCAACATACTATGTAGGTAATAAGTTTATCTAAGATTTAAATTTAAGAAAACAATTTTTTAACAATAAATACGGGTTGAATTAAATTAGCAAATTTGTTACAATACTTTGAGAGTGACTACATTTTGCGCATAGCGTTACGTTGTTCTTTGCCGTTAATTTTTCTTTATGGCAACAACTAGAAGAACGACATGTCATTATACATGCATGACCAGTGTAAGATGTTTGTAGATCATTGTTTATCTTTTTGTCCATGTTCTGTATTGTCTGTCTTTTGATTTATGGCTTCTGGTACCGATCAGCTTTTGTGCTTACTCCTAATATATGCATGCTTAGCGAAGAAACAAATATATAAAAAAAAATATTATATAATTTGCCTTGACCCTACCAGGGCTCGAACTCACAATCTACCACATTCTATGCGAAAACGCTAACAGCTACATTGAATCGAGACGGTTTACACTATTTCCAGCTATCCAAATATTTCACTAGCCTGTCGTTAAATTAAGTTATAAGTAATGTCATGTAAGATCGATTTTCGTATATTGCTATGAATATATTGATAAAATCCCATTATCTACATATTGTGTTGGTACACAACTTTGTATCAAGTCAAGCCTGTTGTGCAAGCTACGAATCACGATAGCTACTAGTAGTGATGTGGTTAGTTCGTGCCACAGTTGAGACATGATACAAAGTATGATACCAACACATTATGCATGTACTAAGTTTAATAATGATAATAATAATAACATTCAAGGACACATCCTAAAATTCAAATTATGAAATTTATTATAATGCTTAAAACAAACTGAACGAACATTAAGATGTAGCTTCGACTACGTTGTTTGTTTTGATGCTTCTCCCACATTCCAATACAATGACGTCATACAACAGTAATTTGAATAAATGAGTCTATAAGAAGAATTTGTAAATACCAAAGGGGTAATCCGAATCCGTAAATCGAAGACGAACAGACAACACAATGGCGAAACGAAAAAAGAGAAAAGGATAAACAACGATCTACAAAACATACACATAAAACTAAAGATCGAGTAACAGGATCCCCACTAAACACCGGCGATGAACTCAGGTGCTATAATATGCGCTTCATATATATGCAGATATGTCTGTTAATCATATAAAATGGAGATTGTTGGCATAGCCTTAAAAAACAATATTTTCCACGCACGTAAAGCGAAAAACATATGTTGTGTATGTCTTAATAACGCATGTGTTTAACAAAATTAAATCGTGTTCCGTTAAATAAGTGTTTAAAGAAAACGTTATTTACTTCTACTCCGGGCCATAAATATATTTTATGTAATAAGAACGTATATATCGAACTTATTGCCCAGGACACGTTCCTGGAATAAGGCTCATGATCAAAAGATTGAAAAGCCAAATAATGTACAAGTCGTTGGGAGCAAGTAAACCAAAGGACGTAAAGAGGATAACTAAATGCAATGTAATATGGTTTGGTCTTGGTTTGGCTTATGGTGTTTAATGCCACTTTCAACAATTGTCCAGCTACATTTGTATATCGTGGCGGTCAGTTATTTGGTGGAGCAAACCTATCTATTTATGAATTAAGCATGCATACGATAAAACGGACAGTTAATATAATTATATGATAAATTGGCACATGTATCCAATACTAAGCAAATGAACGAATATATTACCAAGGAAGATGATACAATATATACAGTTTTATTTGTGGTGCAAACCACAAAATCCGCAGAAAACCAACGACCTGTCGCAAGTAACTGATACTATATCACATAATGTTGCATCGAGTACACCTCATGAAGAATGAGGTTCGAACTCATTACTTTAGTTGTGATAGGCACTGATTGCACAGGTAGTTGTATATCCAACTACCATACGATAACGTCCACGACGGCCCCTAATGCAATATGAAATGTTCGTTACCTTGGATAGATATGATAATGAAGGCTGCTAATGTAGGTTTGTGTGACCTGTTAGAACCTGTGTTGTTAGTGTTGATTGTGTCATTGGGCAAGAAAGACTACATCCTTCGCTATTCATCTGTGCACTCATGAATAAACAAAATCTTTTCAGATAGAAGTAAGATTACAAATATACCATACCTTGCCGACTTGATAAATCACTATAGGTATTTGGAGGGTCTTTCATACCTAGCATTTCGTAAGTCGCTGTAGAACTATAATACACATAAAGATATATCACACCCAGGGAAACTGTACTTTGTACAGTGAAGGGTACCGATTTTCATACACAGGGTAGCGATTCAAGGTAAGATAAAGATTGAGAAGGAGAAATACAAATTTTCATATAAATCTATTTATTAAAGTGAACTTGACACAAAAAATAAATGTCCTATATATGACAGGTTCATCTCAAAGAAGGTGGTTTAGAAATATTTTCTGAGAGTTTTCGTCATAAGGTCAATTTCTATATCACTATATAGCCTAGTATATATCTTGCTTACTTGAATTGGAATCGCTACCCTGCGTATGACAATCGCTACATTATGATGTACATTTTTCCTGGGTGTGGATATAGTCATGCAACTTAAATTACAATGAAAGAAAAACAAATAGAGATGAATGCTTAAATATACCCTTTCAGGTCCACCGAGAGACAAACAGTTAGGAGAAAACGATTGTGATCACTGGTATACATACGTGTTATTTGCTTACTGATACCAACAATTAGTATTGTTTCAACTATGGCATAATTTTCAGTGGTAAATTTTAGTATTGATGATTCATGATTTATTTTAATAAAACATAGATATCAAGTAAAAACCACAAGGACTGGGTGGTTCAATGAGTTAGGTAGTTGGATTACTTAACAATTCATACAAGCATATCACCAATACGGCGTGGATTCGCGCCCGGCTTTGTAAATTACAAAATAGGTACACTCGACTCGCAGCCGCAAGTGATAACGTTTACCAGTTGCTTGCCCATGGCCGGTGGTTCTTTCCGGGTTATCCGACTTCTTCCACCACTAAAACTGGTCGCCACTATAAAACTGAAATTGTGTGGAAAGTGGCGTTAAACACCATCAAACAAACAAAACAAACTAACATCAAGTAAAAACATATATATATCAAATAGTTCAAGCTGCATTGGTGTATTGTCAACTCTATTGGATTATAATAAAGGGTTGCTTCACAAATATTTCAAACACCCAGTAAACGTTTATAAAGGATTTAACTATAAACTCTAAATTCATTTAAGTTGTTTCCAATCTAATGTATTACTATATTCTGACCATAAAACACTCAACACATTATTTGGAATGAATGGAGTTAATGTATGTAAAATAAATTAACTTCCTGGTTGAACAAATCGATTGTATTTTTACAAGAATGGTAGTACATGTTCTGATATATTTGTTTCTGATATACAAGTTATATTTGCATTATCTGACAAACCGTAAATTGCTTTAAAATTGGAGTAGTTGTGAATCAAATGATATACATGGCTATAGATACTCACACATGTTCTGCTCTCCTGGTCCCTGGATCTGAAAATTAGCGGGGAAAGAGAGTAAGGGTGATTGCAACGATTGTAATGAATGAAAGAAAAATATTTAAGTGCGAAAATCATTATGTAATTTGAGGGGGAACAATTCATGAGATCCATTACCCAGCAGTTAATTATCCTTAGATAGAGAAAGTCAAACAGCCATGATCTTCATTATTATTAACCAGAACAAACTATAACTCTCCAATATATCATCTCAACCTCAAAATACGAAAAAATAAAAACGAAATTTGTAACTAGATATTTGGTATATGCCTTATCACAGACATCCATTATGGTGTGGGTAAAATATCGGCTTAAATGTAGCATACTGCTCTTTGAGGTAAAACATGTATTTTCCAATATTTTTGGTCTGTAATTCTAATATAAACCAACAACCTAACAACCTTAATCCGTTCGGAAAGGGGGTCTTCGTGATCGTATGGTAGTAGGATTTACAACTATTTAAGCAATCAATCCCTATTACCACTAAAGTTGTGAGCTCGAATCCCGCTCATGGCGAGATACACACGACAAAATATTATGTGATAAACATCGTTAGTGGACAGTTGGTGGTTTTCGTCGTGTACTTCGGTTTTTTCCACCCATAACATAGACCGTCACGATATAACTGAAATATTGTTGAAAGTGGCGTTTAAAACCATAACCCCCGTTTAGAAAAAGTATATATATCTTCTCTTTGCTTACATTACAAGGTTATATTCCCTTTTTTATAAGAAGCCTGCAATCGATCAACATCCTGTATGGGATTATGTCTTGGATCTGATCATCATCGACGGAACTATGTAATCTCGATGAATTTAGTAATACGACGGTCTTTGAAAGACATAGAGAAATGTTCACAATGTTCAAAGTGGTGGTTTCGAATCCCGGTCCGATTAGGTGTACTCGATACAACAATATGTGATAAGGTTTGTCAGTGATTTGCGACAGGTCGATGGTTTTATATGGGTATTCCGGTTTCTTCCACCAATAAGACTTACCGCCACGATATAACTGAAATATTGTTGAAAGTGGCGTTGAACACCATAGCCCTAACACTAATGTTTAGTATCAAAGATTAATATATGTTCACCTACATTTTGCGATTTTTGAATATGCAAATATAGAACATAAAATGTAGATGTAGAAGTATGCTATAATTCTTACCTTTATTTCTTTCATCATGTGTATCCTCTCTGATGTAATCGTACACCTCACTGGTTATTGCATTTGCAGAAGAGGGTGTTGTCTCCATCCTATCAGAAAAGAAAAGAAATGTCAAAAAATTTAAAATAAAAGATTCTACAACTGTAAAACATGTTCCGATTCAATTAAAATGATATATGTATTATTTAAATATGATTTGGTGCTTTCTACTCTGCTTTGCATTGTTCGAAGCAACGTTGCTGTAATGTGGTTAATGGTAGCTATTTCAATCAATTTTCACCGCCATATTTGTCACTCACCTCAAAAAGCAGCTATCCACGAATAGGTCATACTCTATAACATTATAGAGAAAAAACAGAGAGTTGCAAAGATCAAATACGATAGCCACACAGAGAATAGAACAACTAGACATGGAATTACAACGAAATAATGCTAAGCCACAACAAGAAGATCCTCATGCACAATACCCACAAAACCGGAATGCTTATAGAGACTAAGCAGCGGACATGAAGGTGTGGTTCTTAGATCAAAAACTTAGACAATTGGAACTCGATGTACATAGACATAATACATAGTTGTTAATGATGAAATCTCAGCCACCTCAGGGCCACAGGCAAGTACCAGCGCCACGATATAGCATCCAAAAGAAATGAAAAACCGAATATATGAATATATGAACAACGCAAATCTTTCTCTGAGGATGCCAAACAAAACACACAATAGAGACCACACACTTTGCGACCAAATAGACGATGTTCTGCAACCTACAAGAAACGACGAAACATTTTTGAATACAGGGGACAATTCGGATCATTTTTTATTCCATTCACGAGCACCAAAAATTCGGGACAAACACCTGACAGGAGCACCGCCAATCATACCATCTCACTTCCGACAATAATTGATCAAAATATGGATACAGCTACACCAACTAAACAAAACGTAAATGACAAGGAGTTAGACCCAACGAAACCTCAAAGTACAGGAAACGATAAATTCAAAACTCAACTATCCACAGAAACATTAACTTTAGTCACAATTAATATAGAGGGATTTCACGGCAATCAGGTATATCTCCAACTTGATAAAACAGGGCCGATATCCTTCTTTTACAAGAACATTGGCTACACACATTTGAAAAACACAAGCTCGATTACATCCTACTAGATTACGTATGCTTAACCAGGTGTTTTGATGACTGCATAGTACAGGACCCAATAATGCGCCACAGAGGGCATGGTGGAGTAGCAATCTGTATACACAATAAGTACGAACACTTGATCGAACCAATACCAGATGGCGGAAACAGAATCGTCGGCATGAGACTGAACACGACTCCGCCAATATTAATTTTATGCGTCTACCTTCCATGTAGAGGAAATAGCAACACAGGTTTATTTCAAGAAACTTTGGACGAATTGTCAGAAATTCTAGAAAAGTACAAAAACAATACCGGCTTAAATGTAGCATACTGCTCTTTGAGGTAGAAAATGTATTTTCCAATATTTTTGGTCTGTAATTCTAATATAAACCAACAACCTAACAACCTTAATCCGTTCGGAAAGAGGGTCTTCGTGATCGTATGGTAGTAGGATTTACAACTATTTAAGCAATCAATCCCTATTACCACTAAAGTTGTGAGCTCGAATCCCGCTCATGGCGAGATACACACGACAAAATATTATGTGATAAACATCATTAGTGGACAGTCGGTGGTTTTCGTCGTGTACTTCGGTTTTTTCCACCCATAACATAGACCGCCACGATATAACTGAAATATTGTTGAAAGTGGCGTTTAAAACCATAACCCCCGTTTAGAAAAAGTATATATATCTTCTCTTTGCTTACATTGCAAGGTTATATTCCCTTTTTTATAAGAAGCCTGCAATCGATTAACATCCTACCAGATTACGTATGTTTAACCAGGTGTTTTGATGACTGCATAGTACAGGACCCAATAATGCGTCACAGAGGGCATGGTGGAGTAGCAATCTGTATACACAATAAGTACGAACACTTGATGGAACCAATACCAGATGGCGGAAACAGAATCGTCGGCATGAGACTGAACACGACTCCGCCAATATTAATTTTATGCGTCTACCTTCCATGTAGAGGAAATAGCAACACAGGTTTATTTCAAGAAACTTTGGACGAAACAAAGCGAAAATTCTATTAGGTGGAGACATGAATGCATCGCTGCGTAGAGACTCTGCGCAAGATCGTCAATTTAAATGCTTTCTATATGAAAATGATATGAAAGTACCACCAAAATTTATAAACTGGGCTACATTTTTCCATTTTAACGGAAAAGACACTTCTCAGATTGTCCACGTCCTAGAATCTACATTAATGATCAACGAGTATGTCAACTTTGAAAGAGAAACACTAAACACCCCAACTCATGATCCAATACTGGTACAATTATCATGTAATTTGGCGTGTAAACCCCACAATCCAGGAGTAAATCATACCAAGAGGATTAAATGGAATAAGATCGATAAACAAGAATATAAAAACAATGTAGAAGCAAAATTACCAACTCTGCAAGAAACAAACCAACCAATATCAAAATGTAACATTGATAAAGCAGTGAACGAACTATGTGATATTTTATATAGCTGCACTGAAGAACAGCAAAAGCCAAAAAACAACAACCCCAAACGAAGACCTAACAGAAAGCATAAATGGACACCAGAAATACATAAGGCTATGACACGTAACAAGAATCAATTTGCAAAATGGAAAGCTGCCAACAGACCTAGGGATCCAGACAATCCAATCTATCAAGACATGACAGAATGCAGGAAAACACTACGATCTATGCAGATACAACATGAAGCACAATTGAGATACAATCGATATGAGGAAATAATGGAATTGCAACAAAACAATAACAACGGCTTCTACTCATTAATACGCAAAAAAACGGGACACGAAAAGTATCTCAGGCTCAATCATCAATTTAAAAAATGTACAGGTCTTGAATCATGATGAAATACTACTTGGATGGGCTGACTACTTCAAAGATCTAGCGACGCCAACTAGCATGCCCGAGTTTGATAAGGCATTTCTACAACAAGCCGAAAATGATATCAAAAACTTATATAATCTCTATACAAATGATAGACAGGATACATTAAAGAAAGTCTCTAAGAAAGTGGTATCTAAATAACAAGGAAATTTCAGCAACAAATAAAGCTACCCATCTAGGTATTGAAAGGATTTCAACTGGCAACAACCGCAAAGAACTAGTCCAAACATGTATAACAACTGCAAGAAGGACAGTATTTGCTTTAATGGGAGCAGGACTACACGCCTGAATGGGGTGAACCCTAAAGTAGCTATACACCTTATCCAAATATATGTCATGCCAAGACTCTTTTACGGTCTGGAAATCACGAGCTTAAGACAAAATGAAATGCAAAAATTGGAAAGTTACTTAAAAAAACTGCTAAAGCAAGTTCAAAACCTTCCAGAAAGAACATCTAACGAGGCAACATACTTAGTGATGGGCCGTATGCCAGTGATTGGAGAACTGCACAAAAGAATCTTAAAAGCTTTCGGCAATATTATAAGAAAAGACAACTCTATTGAAAAAGATATAGCTCTAAGGCAGCTTGCTCTGAAAGCTCAGAATTCGGACAGCTGGTTCTCAAAACTGGACGAAATCTCGAAAAAGTACAGTCTGAACTCGCCCCATGAATTGACAGTTAATCCACCTACAAAATCGTCATGGAATAGATCTATTGGCACTACAATAAATAAATACTATATCAATCAAATGGTGAAAGATGCAGAAAACAAAAGTTCACTGAAATTTCTACACTTGTCAGAAGCTAGATACGGACACTGCCATAATATTTGGTCAAGCTGTGGAACCGAACCATTCGCTGTGACAAAAGGTGAAATTAACCACAGGAACGCTTACTCTACAGGAACACAAAGCAAAATTTGCAAGGAAAGGTGAAGTCAGCTCCCTTTGTCCTATGTGCAAAAAAGAGACTGAAAACACGGCTCATTTCATACTGCAATGTGCAAGCCACAGGAAGTAAGAAAACCATTCATGGATAAAGTTTTATCATAGCTGGAAACAAATGAGAATATGACACCTTATGTCACAGACCTACTGGAAGATCAAAATATGCTACAGCTACTAATGAACTATGCAAAATTTGACTTTATACCACTCAAGGAAAGGAGCTATTTAGAAACTTTATCCAGAGGTTTATGTTATAAACTGTACCTGCAACGATTACACAAAATAACTACGGTATCATAATAGGATCTAAAAACCTGTGGATTAATAAGATATCGACACCGTTAGAGAGCAGATAGATGTAGATTAGGCATATACATATTTATATATATATATACGATTTAGCAGGGTGAAAGCTTGCTGAATCTCGTAATGAATAACTTTTCCTTTTTAGCAATTTTAATTGGATATGCCAGGACATTTTAACGGTTTTGAAATGAAGCTTAGTGGACAATGTATATAATAACGTACCATCCATCGTCATGCTAGAAGTTGTTCATTTTACCTTTTATTGGTACAAATGACTCTTTTATGACTCGTGCATATAGAAATAAATACTTTTAAATACTTTTAAACCCGTTTTAAACTAGATAGGGATATTTTAGAGATAAGTTAGGGATAAGTGATAGGGGCACACCATACCAGATATTTATGATTCTGGACTTCAGTGGTGAATACGTTGGCAACAACGGTTATCCAGGCAGTGGATGAAGATTCAAGATAGGCAACAGGTAACAGGTATTTGTTGTATAACTATCATGGTAACGTAGAACCCATGTGTATATTTACCAGTTGAATATTCAACGATTTTTATATTGAAATTTATTTTCAGAAATAGAGTGAATAAGTGAGTGATTGTTGCTTAGCACCAATTTTTCAGCTATATCACGGCGATAAAAAGTAAATTTTCAATGAGATAATGATGAGGTTTGATGTGTGCTAGACCTACACGCTTAGTTGGATTATTATAACAACAGTCCGCTAATAGACAAGTCGCCCCACTCGGACACATTATCCTGATTACGATCAAACCAGTCTTTGCTCTTTCCATTTATTGATGCGTGATTAGCCGAAAAACAACAAATACCAATATAATAGTCTTTGATTTGACCCGATCAGGGCTCAAACCACGATCTGCCGCACTGGATGCGAGCACGTTAAGCATTACACCGCCGACTCGGTTTTCAGACATAGACAAATCTTTCAGGTAATAAAATATTCTGTTTTATATTTGTATCTTTTTTGGGGGGCTAGTTTCAAGATACCAAGATATAGTTTATGCATACAGGTTACAAATGAGCGGTTTGAGGCTAATCTATTAATTGGTACGAAACAAATATCGAAAACTTATTGAATCGTTCGCATATACGAATTAAATAAAGCTTAGAACAAAGAAGTGAGTAAGCGCATGTTTTAAGAATTGCTGAAAGTTTATCTTAGAACAATACACCTGTATATCCATTAGTAAGACGAAAACGCATATTGTTAGTATAATTGAACAAGTCAAATGAATTTAATCTAATGAGATTATACTTAAATACATATTATTAAGCCAAATGTGTTACCCTATCATATTTGTATTTTGTTTTCCATCTGGCAAACCTGAAAAATTAAATGGGAAAAGAAAATATTTGTATATATAGTTCAGCTACTATGATTTTTTTTGTGTTGCTTATGACTAGAAGTTACATCTCTGTAGCATTTAGTAGATATGTTGAAAATAGTTTATCTTACCAGAATATAAATCACATTGAGGCATACGTCTACCTTAAGACTGCTGTACAGTTAAGTGGAATACAAAAATATTTAGCTTAGCGAATTGGACTATAACTAAGCACACACAAGCTTGTTTTAATAAGCTTCGTCTTGATACATGTATTACCTTGCTCATGTTCTACAATATCAACTCATTCACCCACTCATTTCAATTTTATTTCGCATGCATAGCCTAAACTTACTGCATGGTAGCTAGTATCGCTCGTGTTTCCTTGTTTTACAATGCAACGTGGTATTTGGAACATGCTCTTCAACGTCGTTTCAATTGGGATACATCCAATAATACACAAAATCAATGAACAAGTTAGTGCTAAAAACAAATAAAATTATCACAATTTTTCACAGCATAAAATTAAACATAATTATTACCTTTCTTTCTATTATACAATAGAATTCCTACAATGACCATAAGTATAATGCCAACTAATCCTCCAATAACACCTACATACAAATCACTTGATGATGACTCTGTAATTGCTGAAATAAAATGAAAAACAAAGCATAACACACTGTCAGAACATTTCCTAAAAGCAAAGCATAACACACTGTCAGAACATTTCCTAAAAACAAACCATAACACACTGTCAAAACATTTCATAAAAACAAAGCATAACACACTGTCAGAACATTTCCTAAAAACAAAGCATAACACACTGTCAGAACATTTCCTAAAAACAGAACATAACACACTATCAGAACATTTCCTAAAAACCAAGCATAACACACTGTCAGAACATTTCCTCAAAACAAAGCATAACACACTGTCAGAACATTTCCTAAAAACAAAACATAACACACTGTCAGAACATTTCATAAAAACAAAGCATAACATACTGTCAAAACATTTCCTGAAAACAAAGCATAACACACTGTCAGAACATTTACTGAAAACAAAGCATAACACACTGTCAGAACATTTCCTAAAAAAAAGCATAACACACTGTCAGAACATTTCCTAAAAACAAAGCATAACACACTGTCAAAACATTTCATATAAACAAAGCATAACACACTGTCAAAACATTTCATAAAAACAAAGCATAACACACTGTCAGAACTTTCCTAAAAACAAAGCATAACACACTGTCAGAACATTTCCTAAAAACAAAGCATAACACACTGTCAGAACATTTCCTCAAAACAAAGCATAACACACTGTCAGAACATTTCCTAAAAACAAAACATAACACACTGTCAGAACATTTCATAAAAACAAAGCATAACACACTGTCAGAACATTTCCTAAAAACAAAACATAACACACTGTCAGAACATTTCCTAAAAACCAAGCATAACACACTGTCAGAACATTTCCTAAAAACAGAACATAACACACTGTCAGAACATTTCCTAAAAACCAAGCATAACACACTGTCAGAACATTTCCTCAAAACAAAGCATAACACACTGTCAGAACATTTCCTAAAAACAAAACATAACACACTGTCAGAACATTTCATAAAAACAAAGCATAACATACTGTCAAAACATTTCCTGAAAACAAAGCATAACACACTGTCAGAACATTTACTGAAAACAAAGCATAACACACTGTCAGAACATTTCCTAAAAAAAAAGCATAACACACTGTCAGAACATTTCCTAAAAACAAAGCATAACACACTGTCAAAACATTTCATATAAACAAAGCATAACACACTGTCAAAACATTTCATAAAAACAAAGCATAACACACTGTCAGAACTTTCCTAAAAACAAAGCATAACACACTGTCAGAACATTTCCTAAAAACAAAGCATAACACACTGTCAGAACATTTCCTCAAAACAAAGCATAACACACTGTCAGAACATTTCCTAAAAACAAAACATAACACACTGTCAGAACATTTCATAAAAACAAAGCATAACACACTGTCAGAACATTTCCTAAAAACAAAACATAGCACACTGTCAGAACATTTCCTAAAAACCAAGCATAACACACTGTCAGAACATTTCCTCAAAACAAAGCATAACACACTGTCAGAACATTTCATAAAAACAAAGCATAACATACTGTCAAAACATTTCCTGAAAACAAAGCATAACACACTGTCAGAACATTTACTGAAAACAAAGCATAACACACTGTCAGAACATTTCCTAAAAACAAAGCATAACACACTGTCAGAACATTTCCTAAAAACAAAGCATAACACACTGTCAAAACATTTCATAAAAACAAAGCATAACACACTGTCAAAACATTTCATAAAAACAAAGCATAACACACTGTCAGAACTTTCCTAAAAACCAAGCATAACACACTGTCAGAACATTTCCTAAAAACAAAGCATAACACACTGTCAGAACATTTCCTAAAAACAAAACATAACACACTGTCAGAACATTTCATAAAAACAAAGCATAACACACTGTCAGAACATTTCCTAAAAATAAAACATAGCACACTGTCAGAACATTTCCTAAAAACCAAGCATAACACACTGTCAGAACATTTCCTCAAAACAAAGCATAACACACTGTCAGAACATTTCATAAAAACAAAACATAACACACTGTCAGAACATTTCATAAAAACAAAGCATAACATACTGTCAAAACATTTCCTGAAAACAAAGCATAACACACTGTCAGAACATTTACTGAAAACAAAGCATAACACACTGTCAGAACATTTCCTAAAAACAAAGCATAACACACTGTCAGAACATTTCCTAAAAACAAAGCATAACACACTGTCAAAACATTTCATAAAAACAAAGCATAACACACTGTCAGAACATTTCATTAAAACAAAGCATAACACACTGTCAGAACTTTCCTAAAAACAAAGCATAACACACTGTCAGAACATTTCCTAAAAACAAAGCATAACACACTGTCAAAACATTTCCTCAAAACAAAGCATAACACACTGTCAGAACATTTCCTAAAAACAAAACATAACACACTGTCAGAACATTTCATAAAAACAAAGCATAACATACTGTCAGAACATTTCCTGAAAACAAAGCATAACACACTGTCAGAACATTTCCTAAAAACAAAGCATAACACACTGTCAGAACATTTCCTAAAAACAAAGCATAACACACTGTCAAAACATTTCATAAAAACAAAGCATAACACACTGTCAAAACATTTCATAAAAACAAAGCATAACACACTGTCAGAACTTTCCTAAAAACCAAGCATAACACACTGTCAGAACATTTCCTAAAAACAAAGCATAACACACTGTCAGAACATTTCCTAAAAACAAAACATAACACACTGTCAGAACATTTCATAAAAACAAAGCATAACACACTGTCAGAACATTTCCTAAAAATAAAACATAGCACACTGTCAGAACATTTCCTAAAAACCAAGCATAACACACTGTCAGAACATTTCCTCAAAACAAAGCATAACACACTGTCAGAACATTTCATAAAAACAAAACATAACACACTGTCAGAACATTTCATAAAAACAAAGCATAACATACTGTCAAAACATTTCCTGAAAACAAAGCATAACACACTGTCAGAACATTTACTGAAAACAAAGCATAACACACTGTCAGAACATTTCCTAAAAACAAAGCATAACACACTGTCAGAACATTTCCTAAAAACAAAGCATAACACACTGTCAAAACATTTCATAAAAACAAAGCATAACACACTGTCAGAACATTTCATTAAAACAAAGCATAACACACTGTCAGAACTTTCCTAAAAACAAAGCATAACACACTGTCAGAACATTTCCTAAAAACAAAGCATAACACACTGTCAAAACATTTCCTCAAAACAAAGCATAACACACTGTCAGAACATTTCCTAAAAACAAAACATAACACACTGTCAGAACATTTCATAAAAACAAAGCATAACATACTGTCAGAACATTTCCTGAAAACAAAGCATAACACACTGTCAGAACATTTACTGAAAACAAAACATAACACACTGTCAGAACATTTCCTAAAAACAAAGTATAACACACTGTCAGAACAATTCCTAAATCCAACAGTAAATTTGTATAAAGAGTTACAATCGATACACCTAACACATATACACCACCGCTCATTGGCCTGTCTTTGTACAGCCACTTCAATGGAAAAAGAATGGCAGGGTTAAGCTACTGTTATGTACCTTAACCTCCGCTTTAAAGAAAATAACATTTCCTAAATCCAAAAGTATATTTGTAAAAAGAGGCACAATCGATACACTTAACACATATACATGACCGATCATTGTCTTGTCTTTGTACAGACACTTTAATGAAACAAACTTGTCGGGGTTAAACTACGTATATGCACCTTAGACCCCACTTTAAAGGAAATCGTGTGATCATGCAAGTGTTTTCTTTCCATATGTGAATAAAATGACAATCATCAATTATGACCGGGCAAACAGTGGTGTTATAAAGAACGCTCTAATCTTGAACATTATGCATAATACTATATGTAATTGTCGTGGCACAGAAGTGTTCATATGTATAATATTAGTTTTATTAAAGCATAAGAGCAATTTGCATTCATTCCGTTGATCTATAATTATGTTGAAATTAAACTAAGACTCATCTCCATAAGAAATTGTCATGAAATTGAGGTAACATTATGACCGTGGCTTTGTATGATTAAAGGTAATAATGACAATATCATAAAAGTTGCACTGCTAAAAGCCTTTCAATCAAAGTGTATGTTGCTTGTATTTATAATCAATGTTTCTTGATTGCATACTCAATGTCTCTTATTTGCATACTCAGCGTTAGTTCCTGAATCCCGCCCATCTATTTATGAATTAAGTATGTATACGACGAAATGGATCGTTAATAGAATTATATGATAAATATGTACATATACCAAATACTAAACAAATGAACGAATATATTTAAGTGACAGTATCTACGATTTTTCATAAGTTTTAAGTTTCTCAACAACTTGAAAATAAGATAGATAAATCAATAACCATCTCAGATAAACAGAAATTTGATTAATTAGATGCAATTAAACAAATAACTTCTGATCGTCCGCTGGCCAAGCTCAGAGACGGACCCAGGAGGGGTGCACCCGGTGCGCGCCCCCCTAAAATTGGAAAAAATATGATTTTTTGGCGTAAAATCGTGATTTTTCACACGAAATACACCAAACATTTTCGCGCCTCCCTCCGCTCGGGTCTATTTTTTTAATGTGCGGCCACCCCCCCCCCCCCTAACCTAAAATCCTGGATCCGCCCCTGAAGCTCATTAATTATTCATGACCTAGTTTGATAACACAGAACGGATTGACCCAGATTTATCACATGGATGGTGAGGTAAGCAGTTTATTTAACCTATCTTTAGAGTAAAATGTATAATTCATACATGTTTAATGATAAATTACACATATTAACTAATAAGAACACAATTTATCAATCAAAACTCAAATTATTAGCCATTTTCGGTCAGTCGGTTTTCTCCCACGGTTAGATTTTAAGACACAAGACATTTTCATCAACAAACCGATTCCGTGCATGCGCAGTTCATGATACAGAGGGAGAGTGATATTTATGGACTTGAATTAGAGTAGCCCAGACTCATATTGCTTGCAAACACGTTTTCCCCGAAATATTTTGTGAAAACCACTTTTCAATGTTTTTCACTGTTTTAGATGAATTTTTACTCACATCTGTTCAAGTTTGGGAGAATAATTCCGATTTAACAAATCTGATAAAATCGTAGAAATTCCCCGTTTAATGAGCAAGATGCTGCATTGTATACTACATTTCAGTTATATCGTGGAGATGAGCTCTATTGCTGGGGAAACAGGCGTACCCGAAGAAAATCACCGACCCGTCGCAAGTCACTGTCAAACTTTATCACATAATGTTGTATCGGGTGAGATTCAAACTCAAAACGTTAGTGGTGATAGGCACTGCTTGCATAGGTAGTTATAAATACAACTAGCATGCGATCACGACCACGACGGCCCAGTTACTTCTAATTATTAGGCAATTCAAAATAGACTTGCTTGATATGTTGGGATTAATGACGTAATGTCAACCAAATTAGTCCTAGATTTTAACACCAAAGGTTTGAAGATACTAAAGTGGTTATCAGAAGCTGTTAAGCGAAGACGGAAAAACAATGTCCAAAACAAAAAAACAAAGAGACAAACAATGATAGACGCATCACTACACATACACATTGAGCAAAGCGAAACCCAATAAGACCAGGTGTGAACACAGGTGCATGGACATTTTACACAGTTGCCGTTCCATGATTGCCACCGTCATTTCACTGCTAAGTGACACGAACATCGTCCGATATGAAAATCATGAATGCAATGTCAAAATAATCTGACGTTTAGTTTAATAAGACAATAGCTATGGTTACATACCTTGATGGGTAACAGTTATGGTGTTCGAGTTAGCAACAATTCCTAATGCATCAGCCGCCCGACAAACATAGCTACCCGAATCAGACTGTTGTACATTATTGATTGACAATGATGGGGTAGACACATCTCCATTTGCAAGTCTTGAATCAGCATTAAGATTAAGAATGACGTTGTTTCTTAGCCATGTTATTGAAGTTGCAGTTCCTGATGTAACTACACAATTCAGGGTAACGGAAGTTCCAATCGTTGGATTATAGAATGTTGGCGAGGCAGATATGTCTAATGGAGCTGTAAGCATAATGTAATAGTGTATAAATTCTTTATATATGGATATATAATGTATGTATTGTGCATTTTGATATGCAAGACGCAAATAAAATAAATTATGGATATGAAAAGAAATGGTTATCTTTTATACAAAATATACTTAATAATTGTGGAATGTCAAATATTTGGCTTAATCAAAGTAATGCTCTTCTGTTTGGTTATCGAGTAGTTTCGAACAGAAATTAAAAAAACTGTTTTTTCAATAATGGTCTGAAAATATGAATTATACTTCAAAAGGTTTCTGTTATAGAATTTTTAAGACAGAATTGAAAATAGAAAAAAATATATATCTATTTCATCATATAACTACATGTTCAACTTTTGTAAATTTAGATGTGGTGGTCACCAATTACCAGTAGAGACGGGAAGATGACACAATGTATCAAGAGCTGACAGATCGTGTCGTCTTTGCGATATAGTTGATGAATTTCATTATATAATGTCGTGTAATTATTTAAAAGAAAGGGAAAAGTATTTACCGAGTTATTGCTGTAATAATGTCAATACCTTCAAATTTAACGAGTTATTTTCTTCATGTAATATTGTTGCATTAGACAAACGATGTAAATGTATATAAAGATTATTAATATGAAAGTCCTACCTCCTGGTTAGTGTAATTGTAAGTTTTCCACACATGTACAAAGCTTAATATGTTGTATGCTAGTATTTACTTCTCTGTAGCTATATGTATTTGGTTTATAAGAATAAAATTCATTCATTCACAAATAAGAATACAAATTCATACACGTTTTAAGTAATTTTCGTAATTAATTTGCATATATTGAACATCATAAATATTGTCCTTATTAATCATATTGACAAATATACGTCTTTCATAGTTGAAGTTTCTAAGAAAATATAAATTCATAAAATCAAGTTTAAAACCTTTAAACTAGTTTAATCCCGCTTTTTTATTGAAGTGTCTGTACCAGTGAGCCGACATACAGGTATGTGACAGGCCATGATATTTTGGGTCCAAATGAGGTCTCAGGCCAAAATGATTTTTTTCCATATTTGTGTAGATTATATACCCAACAGTTCGACTGCAAAATTGCATAGGTATATACCAAGTAGTTTCAGAGATATTACAGAATCAAATTGTAATGGTTCTCTGGATATTGGAAAAAAATATCCAGAGGGTGTGCCGGGGTAGAATAGGCACCAGGTTTCTCCGCCCTAGATGCACTAGTACTATAAAAGGGTCAACCCCGCGGGAACCCCGGGGTATAGAGATGGGACCGAGAGCTTCTTCGGCTTTATTAAGCGTAATCTGCCCCAAACAAGGTAATATCGTATTACCTGTTCGAAAATTGAAAATATTCCTATTCCTTAAATATATCAAGTATTATCTAACGTTTATTTAAACATATGAGCAATGGTGATATATATACAATATTAGTACATTATCTTGAAATGTAAAGGGGACCGTCGTGATCGTATGATAGTTGGATTTATAACTACAAATACAATCGGTGCTTATCACCATTAACGTTGTGAGTTCGAATCCCGCTCAGACGAGGTGTACACCATACAACATTATGTGATCAAGCTTTTCAGTGACATGCGGTGATTTTTTCAGGGAACTCCGGTTTCCTCTACCATTAAATCTGACCGCCACAATATAACTGATATCGATAAAAGTGGCGCTAAACACAATAACCCTAACCATAAGATATAAAGTTTATGTGTATGAAGCTTAATATTGGGAAAAAGGTGAGGTTCATCGAACCATTTCCTATTTTGAGCCGAATATATAATAACTTTGCATTAATATTGTGTTTATCCTGCATAACAAAATCAGAATAATCCATAGATGGCGGATGCTTAGTAACATTTGGGTCTTTAAAGATTGACATAGAGCGAGTACTCATAGACCTGTTGAGCCTTTGTTAATTCTAATTTGTATTAGCGACCTCACACGCTTCACCCATTCGGAAAGAGTATATAAGTCCTCCCTTTCTCGCTTTGCCCATTGTCTTGCATAATCCTCGAGGGAATCCATAAGAATTGTGAAGTTATGTTTCCAGTTTATGGATTTAGGCTCATTTCGTAAAGAGGTGTTGTTGATAATTTTAAGGTCACCAGTTATAACGTAGTCAGTCGGATTATATATGAATGGAGAACTTGTACAGGTGCAATCAGGAGGCTTAGGTTTGAAATCTTCAATATTCAGATCATGCAACACGTGTTGCAATTAAAAGTTTTTGATGCTATTGGTCTGGCATACGCATACGGAATTATAGCCACGGACTGGTTCTTAAAATATAGTGGAATTTTAGATTAGAAGGATTTTTGAGGAAGGATATTGCCTAAGTTAATGCCATCAAGACCTTTTCTTGGCAAATAACAGTTTCAGAAAAGAACGTTTGTAATTGAATAACTGTAGGATTACATTTGTTATATTACTTACAGTAATCATCTGATTCAAAAATGTACATTTCAAATCCGTCTCCATCATTTGACTGATCATCGTCTGTTTTAAAGAGTAGAAACAAGGAGTTATAATCCACTGCCTTACGTTGAGTGGAATCTGGTGACAAGTTGCCAGTTGTATCAAGTAGTGCATTCCCCGTATTGTCGACACCTATGCAAAAGTGAAATTTGATAAGTCAAGGCATAATATTTAAGTTTAAATTGGCCTAATTTATACATTTGCAGAAGAACAGTTTGCAGATATCAAAGAGGTAATCAGAAGCTATAAATGGACGAAAATGGTGGTTGATGGTTTATGGTGTTTAACACCACTTTCAACAATGGTTCAGTGATATCGTGATGTTCAGTTTTATTGGAAGATGAAATCGGAGTACCCGAAAAAAAAAACACCGATCGGTCGCAAGTCACTGTCTAATTTTATCACGTAATGTTGAATCGAGTACTCTTCGCCATTAACGGGGTTCGAACAACTTTAGTGGAAATCAAAGAAAGACATACAATGCAATGGCTAAAAGAATAAGGACAATACGACAAAGAATAATCTACAAAATACTGCACAGAAAACTAAAGATTGAACAACACGAACACCACTACAAATCGGCGGCGAACTCATAAGTTTGGGAAGAGTAAACAGCTCACGCTCGCCACGTGGCACCCGTCTCATCCTATTCATATGCTATATTGATCAATGAAGCATGTCAATCCAACAATTAACAACGAAATATCTAGATAGAAACCAAATTAAAAATGAGAATACCAGGATTGATTTTGGTTGGTTTGATGAGGTTCATCGCCATTTCAGTTTTATTGATAGAGGAAACCGGAGGATCCGGAAAAAACCATCGACCTGTCGCCTGTAACTGATAAACTTTATCACATAATGTTGTACACCTCGGCGTGATCGAGATTTGAACTCACAACATCAGTGATGATAGGCACCGATTGCATAGGCAGTTGTAGATCCAACTACCACACGATCATGACCACGACGGCCCTCATAATACGCGGAACAAAGATTCAAGAAATAAAATTCGAACACAACATTTCTACAACAGGTTAGAGTTTGGCAGGATAAAGCTTTCGGTAGGAGGAAAGTTTTGACATGATGACTGGAGATCAGTTTACTGAGTGTAACAATAAATGTACTGTGACTGTAGGTTTATTTGGATGAGGAAGACCCTGCAGTATCACATACAACCAAAGTTCACTGGGGTAAAGCTGATGACCGTAACTGTATTTACGGTCATCCCAAGATGGTGGACGTGGAATCAGGTAAGAATCTTTTTTGTCGATTAAATTGTTTCTATAATGAATTTTAAAAAATCGCTAAGATGACCGTAGCTGAAAAACTGAGATGACCGTAATTGCACCGCCGAATTATGATCAGTTACGGTCATTTTAGCGATTTCTAAAATCGTATTTTCTCTTTCATATTCATTTTTCAATCGTAATTTGTGATTTCCTTGTGAAAAGTTCATAGATTACTATCGTGCATGTTTCATTTAAAATACATTATAGAAACAATTTAATCGACAACATAGATTCTTTCCTAATTTCATGTCCGCCAGCTTAGGATGACCGTAATTACAGTTACGGTCATCAGCTTTACCCCAGTGAAAGTTAATCCCAAGCAACATTTAATGCATTGTCAAATTGTTTGTAGGAGGGCTCATGTTTTATTTATGTTATTTTTTTGTGTGTTTGTTGGCGCAGAGTGGAGTTCAACACATATTGTGTTGTGGTTTTTTTTTCTCTTCTTTTTGTTTGTTTGTTTGTCTTCATTTTGTGTACCCAATGTTGCCAGTTCATCTGGATTGTCAATTATTGATTGCCCCTCTGGTACTATCTAGCGTTTATTTATAAGACATAAATTGCATTGAGTAGATACACCTCCATATGGGGCGTTAATCAAACCCCTATAGATAGGTTTTTATTGTATATGTAAATATCAACTGTACTACATATTGTTTGTGCATAAAACGGTTCCTGTCGCAAACAAATTGAGCGAATTCAGCTGAGAGACCAATTCCTTTCCTTAGTACAGTAAGTGAGTGATTATTGTTTACCGCTTAATGAGCAGTTCAGCTATGTCATGTCAACCAGATACATTCGCTGAGATAATGATGTGAATGATGAGGAGGATGACGATGATGATGATGACGATGATGATGTCCGCTTTGTACTAGACTAACACGCTTAGTTGATTTTCATAGTGCTAGCCCAATGAATGCACAGTACACGGGCAGACATGTCGCTCCATTCAGGCACATTATTATGATTCCATGCCAATTAATCTTTTCTCTTACTGCTTAGGAGAGATGTAGCATATGTCAATTTTAAAATTCGTTGGCTTCACCTGTCTGGAGCTCGAACCCACGGTCTACTTCACTCCAGACGAGCACGCTAACCATTACACCATCGACGCGGTTATACCCTAGTACAGGATTAATCGATGTACACAAACTATAAAATAATGTGCATTGACCAGGTACCATCGTGGTGGTGATCGTATGGTTCTTAGATTTACAGCTACCTATGCAATCAGTGCCTATTTACATATTTGGAACTTTTCTGACCCTATCGTTGAAGTTAATGCAGTGATACGTCACTTCCGTCAGCCGCAGGTCCTTATAGGACAAATTTGGCAATAAATGTGTGAAAATCTTAAAATCTTGAGAACTGAGCTATCGTATGCACAAAACAAAAGATACATGTCTTAGTTTGAATGACATAATGGAAATAAGGTGCAATAAATGTACTGGAAGCGAGCAGGGGTACGATTTTTAAACCTGCCGAGTTGAATGCCTTGTGGATTATTAGTATCTATAGTATATAGGGTCGACACATGCAATTTGATGTTAACATAAGATTGCATGAATATTGACACGAACAAGTTAAAATAAGGAAAAAGAGATGAAATAATAAAGAAATAAAGAAATTTTATTGAAAATAAATTTGTAAATAGAAAGTAAAAAAAAAGGTGGTGGTAAGTTCGTGCCACGAGCGCCTGTGCATACCACCACTGTATTTGTGAGTTCGAATCCCACTCAGACAAGGTGTACTCAATACAACATGCTAAGATATGCTATTAAGTTTGTCAGTGAATTGCGACAGGTCGGTGGTTTTCTCTGGAACTCTAGTTCCTCCAATTAATAAAATTGACCGCCACGATATAGCTCAACTGTTCTTGAAAGTGCCGTTAAACATCGCAACCCTGAACCATAACACCAACTTAGCATAGACCATGATAACGTACATATCATGAGGGAGACGACAAAATAATGTATGCCTACCTCCATATAATGAAATGGTGTCTGGTGTGGTCACCATTCCTTTATGATGTAGAGTGTATATAATTTCACTCGTATTTCGTGAACGGTCGAATCGCCATGCACATGATAAATTTCTACAAAAACAGATTAGAAATATGTGCATATTATTATAATCGCAGAATCTAACATTTTATTAAGCACTAAATATTCTACGCACGGTCGCTATGGCCACTGCCATATATCTATAGTGTATATACATATATATATATATCTGTATTAATTCATGTATATAGTGTCGTGCTAAATGAGTGTCATGTTAGTTTTGAAAATTGCCCTTTATATGTATATAACAACACATTTTCTTTATAATATTCTCAAGATTTGGTTTGCCGTCAATATAAAATGTCCAGATAGAAGTTGTACTAATTTTTACAGCTTACATTAATATGCAAGTCTTGAGGATATACATAGTGTCGCATATGGCTTCAGTAGAACACATAAGAAGTTCAAATTAGCTTTGTATTGTCATGATTATATATTTGTTCATGAGCACCTGAGTCCACCCTTTTTTAGTGGGGTTCTTGTTAATCACTCTTCAGTTTTCTTGTGTTGTGTATTGTATATCATTCCTTGTTGTTCTGTTTCGATTGTCTGTCCATCGATATACATGATTTGTGTATAGAATATCCTAGAATTGGTCGATATACGGCTTCTGATTGCCTCGTTGGTATCTTCAAACTGTTATTTTTTTTAAGAATAAGAAATAGTTTATTCAACAGTGCTTGTTGCAATTTATCTTCAAAGTCCAAGCTCCTTTGAAGTTACCCTGTGAAACCAACAGTGTTTAACCAGGGTATAATCAACGTATATAAACACTATTTTACAACACTATTCTTATGGTCCTAGAAAATTAAATATAATTCTAATACAGCTTCGCTGCAATTTATCAAATGCTTCCTGTACCTGTGGCACACCATGTGAAAATTCTCACCTTTTCTTTTTTGATTGCGATAAATATACAAATAATAGGGAAATAATATTTAATAGTCTTAACTGGCTACCTTCTAACATTAATATTGATGTAACTCTACTGACAAAAGGAAGTGATCTTCTAAACAATGGTAATAACAAAATTACCGAACTCCGAGCAATCTTACAAAGGGAAAGTCAAAACTCACAAGTATATAAACAGACAAAATCAGTCAACTACCGGAAAATTGTGAAAACCGTAATGACCCTGACATATCAAGAAAATATAACTATTTTTAAACATGCTTTTAAATATATTAAAGACTCCAAAAGATTTACAATTCTCTAAATGATCTAAAGAACCAACACACATCTCCAAAAGTATTTATTCTCTTTTCGTTTTTCTTTATTCTTTTTTTTTTTTTCGTATATTGTCTAAACCTATGTTTTTGTATATAATCATTCTTTGTATATTGAACTCTATGCTAATATATACATATTATATCATTTCATTGCGCATGCTAATCCATATTGGACATTATTGTATTCGGGAGAAGACTTCATAAGTTGGAAAAACTTGTGTCCGATCCCTATTTGTTATATTTAGCAAACAGAAATATGTTTAAGCTAAACAAAAATAAAACTACAACACATATACTTTTCATAATTACTTTTCAATACATTTTTTGTATCTTGCTAAACAACATACTTGAATATATATTTTACATACATTTAACCTTGTCCGTAATTCTCTTACAAATCAATGGTATACATCTATCGCTTTTGTGCTTATGTTTCGACACATAATATGATTTGTATATAGAATATCCTAGAATGGTTAGAATGTAGTTGAAATCGAAATATTCTTTATGAATGATCTGGTATCCAAAAACTAGAAGCTTAAGAGAAATACCGATTTCAAATTATTCTTCATGTATATAGATATGGTCATTTGTATAATTTAAGCCACAGCATATGCTTAAGGTTAAATATTATGCCTTGACTTATCAAATTAATAAAGCAATTTTCTCTTTTGGCATTACATGGGTATCGATAATACGGAGACTGCACTATTTGTCCTTTTTCTTTTGGCCATTGTGTTATCTGTACTTCTTCGATTTACGGCTTCTGATTACCCCATTTGTGTATTAAAACTTTAGTTATATACGATAGTAGATTGCTTTCTACTCATTCTCAATCGGTTGATTAATTGATTGTTTTTTAACATTAAATAAGTAATGTTTCAGCCATAGTCAGGCAGGGAACAAGTTGAAAGAAAAAAGATTAATAGAAAACGAGGATAAAATAGAAAAGTTTGAAGATACCAAAGGGGTAATCTATTATTAGAAGCCGTTAACCGAGGAAGGACAGACAATATAACAGCAAACAGAAAAACGAAAACAGGACAAACAACGATCTACAAAACATTACACAAAAAACAATAATCGAGGCCTGAATTTTAGCTTCTTTACAAAGGGCCATCAATGACCACGTCTACCAAGAAAACTGTTGCATGTTGTATTGTAAGATTAATGAGTATGACATTTTCTAGTCACGGGAGCTTCATTTCCGCCCTTTTCCTGAGGGAGTATTGTTAATTTGATACATTACCACCACTAGCTGACGGACGCTATGAAGGGGTTTGTCTCAAAACGGATAAACGGGGATCCAGTGGTGTGGACACCGTCATAAAAAAAATATCTGCCGTAGAATCATATGTAAACAATTGCTGTAAATTTGGGAGTAAAATCCATTTTCTATTTTGATCTGAAAGCATGGTACATTTTAACATTTATATAAACATGCTTTATTGCCTATTTGTGGTAAAACTTACTGTGGATACTGTCCTGCTTGAAAACCCGGTGACTGTATTTTAGCTTTGGTAAATAACTGTAGCTGCACAACCAGTGTTGTTCCATTACATTGACCCCAAGCTAGAAGAAAACATATTTTATATAAATCGGATAACTGATTTAGTTATTTTACAAAGTATCTATATACAAATATATCTTCGCTAGATTTAAAAGAAAAGAGATAATAAGGGTAATAACAAAATTACCGAACTTCGAACAATCTTCCAAGGGGAAAGTCAAAACTCATAAGTATTTAAATAGACAAAATTCTTTATCTTTATGTTTAATCATGACATTTTCAATGGTATTCCGTACTTATCGTGAACCATCATGGGGTCGTCGTGGCCGTAATCATATGGTAGTTAGATTTACAACAAGCTGTTCAATCAGTGCCTATAGCCACTAAAGTTGTGAGTTCGAACCTATTCATGGCGAGTTGTACTCGATACAACATTATGTGATAAAGTTTGTCAGTGACTTGCGACAGGTGGGTGGTTTTCTCCGGGTACTCCGTTTCCTCCACCACTAAAACCGACCGCGACGATATAAATAAAATATTGTTGAAAGTGGCGTTAAACACCACAAACCTATAAATCGGATAACTAATTCAGTTACTTTACAAAGTATCTACATATAAATATACCTTTGTTAGGTTTTTATAAACATACAAAGACAAATGTAAAGAGACATGGCAATCTTTATCCAATCTTTCGACTTTAAGTGTACCTGATGAAGGTTATTCTTGAAAGGCAGTGTGCACACTAAATTAGATATATGTATCTACTCTTTATTACAATTAAAATAATTACACTGTACTACTATTGATGCACTGTCATAATTTAACGTACTTTGGTGTATATTAGTTGTCGAATCTGTCAGAATTGTTGTTGATGTAGTCTTCGTAGCAGCTGTCGGGTGAATTGTAGATGTTTTCGACACTGAACTGGTCTCTGATGACGACGCCACTCCTGTGGTAGTAATACCAGTGGACGTGTCTGTCTGTACGTCTGTTGACGGGGATGTTGTTGTCATGGACGTTTGTTCTTCTGTTGTATTGTCCTTGCGTTCAACGTAAGACAAGACAAAGCCATGTTCTGGTTGTATATTATCACTTGTGAATGTTATTAAAAACGAATCGTTGAAGACATATGTCATGTCAATATTGAATTCCCAATTTGCACATAGACGTCCGGAATCTAAAAACGAAATTAAAATGCTAGATACGTACAAGTACTTTTTGTGCGTTAAGGTTTTAAGTAGAATGGAAAAAATCCACACAGTTCCAAAATCCTTTATCAAAATAGGAGAAAGACGATATATCCACACACTTTTTCTGGCTTGCTAACGGTACTTCAATAAAAAGTCAGCAGACTTAATTAACTTTATTGGCCCAAATATCCTCTCTTCACGAAATGATGAAGTCATATAAAAGCTTTCCACATATGAATAAAATGCCGACCCTAACATAACGAACAGCGTTATAATAAAGAACGAAAATATTGAACATTATGCATAATATATTTAATCTGCCTGACACAGAAGTTGCCATCAAGTATGCCAATAGTAAAACTATTGGAAATCTACATACTTTAATTGTCTTTGGCAGCAAGTATTCAACAGGACGGTCAACATCGACCAAGTTCATATAGTCTGAAGGAGGGGAATCTTAATTTTAACCAATTACATTACTTAGGAACCGTAAATTTCAAAAATAAATATATTCAATAAACCATGTCAGTGCCGAGCACTGACCACTGGTCGGATGATACCATCGGTGACTAATAGTCCACCAGTAGAAGTATAGACCCAGTGATAGTAATAAAAACGTAGATATCTAAATTAGTGAGCAAGACGCATTTCTGGAGAAACATTTATCACGTACGCTAGTAGTCAAAATATTGGAAAGCCAAATAATTTGATATTAGTCTTTGGGAACAAGTGATCCAAAGAGTGTAAACAGGAAGTCATAATCTATCAGGAACGTGTTTAACTGAAAATATATTTGATGTGCTTACCACCAATAGTCACGTAATCATAACATGTAGGTGGTTCTGTTTCCACATCCATATATATCACTGATACTATGACGTCATATGTAGTAGTTATATTCCATGCACAGTTAGTATTACTGGAAATAAAAATACTGAATAAACACTGGGGTAAAGGTCAATGGTATACGGTTAAAGGTAAAAAATACATCAACAATCCACACATAGCTAAATATTTCTACATTATCAAGCAATGCAACTTAATTCTTATTTTCGTTGGAAATGTTCATGCACTTAAGTAAACGTTGATAATTAACAACCAAAGATAGCCCATGAATACATTAGAACTTGATGAACATTGAAATATATATACAATGTATATGAAAAGGTAATATATCTATTACAGAAAACAACATAGCATGTTTTTCTTGAGAAGCTCCTGTATGAAATCTGCCTCATACGAATGAAGGAACAATCCGGCGAGAAGAGGTGCACAGTATGCACCCATAGGTATGCCGACTGACTGTTGAAAAACACGTCCACCAAAGATAACAAATATGTTGTCAATCAAAGACTCCAGCATGTTGATGATATCAGTTTCAGAAAACGTTTTGGTAGAAATATAAATATCTGTCCCTTCCTAGCACAAGGAATTTGTATCTACGTTGGCCGTTATTATTACTATGAAATTAAGAAGAATTATATTATGAACTCATTTATTAGTTAAATTATAAATACCGTAATATAATAAAAAAAAGGGGTAATAACAAAATTGCCGAACACCGAGCAATATTCCAAAGGGAAAGACAACACTCATTAATCAACAAACAGACAAAATCAGTCAACAACCGGAAAACTTGGAAAACCGCAATGGCCCTGACTTTGTGCAGGTATTTTCAAAGAAATGGTGGGTTGAATCAGATTTTACGGCTTCCATTACGGTTAAAAGGTTCCGGTTGTCACTATAACAGCATTTTTAACAATACTGGAACAAATTAGGTATAATAGTAGTCAACGCAGTACTTTATGAAAATCCATCGTTTATTATCGTCTCTGCAGAACGGTTTAACAAAACGGTCATCTTCTTACACAATTTGATTTCAAATGAGATGTTGAATCACGTCATGTCTAAACCACGATTACTTAA
This sequence comes from Bathymodiolus septemdierum, assembly GCA_963383655.1. Taxonomy (NCBI): domain Eukaryota; kingdom Metazoa; phylum Mollusca; class Bivalvia; order Mytilida; family Modiolidae; genus Bathymodiolus; species Bathymodiolus septemdierum. The sequence continues at coordinate 29,146,075 of OY726528.1, read as the reverse complement.
TCCCTATCTTTATACATTTTCCATATTTTATGAAAATCCATAGTTTATTCTCGTCTCTGCAGAGACAGTATATTTTTCGACAAGATCTTGGTATCGGAATATAAACTTTTTAGGAGATCGAATAAGGCGAATCTTTTGATAGCCCTGGTCCATTAGCCTGTTTCTCAGATAAAGATGGCGTTTCAAGAAATCAGAATAATTGCTACTGGTCCTTGCATAACGAATCAATTGCGAGAGGTAAACACCATAAGCAGGAGAAGCTGGTATATTGCTGCACATATTTGAATTATTCAGGATCTTGGGAAGCTCCATTTGTTAAAAATTAAATGCAAACCCTAAAGTTAGAGGAGTTTGAAGATACCAAAGGGGTAATTAGAATCCGTAAATCGAAGTAGGACAAACAACGGAATGACCAAAGGAAAAATGACAAAAGGACAAAAACACTATACGGAAAACATCGAACAACAACATGAACCCCACTAAAACCAGGGGTGAGCTCAGGTACTCTAGGTGAATAAGCAGTTCCTGCTCCACTAGTGGCACCCGTGGACTAGCCCTTAACATTACATCTTTCTCATAATATTTAGATTATAAAGATTAATCATCAATATAATAATACGAGTTTTTTCTCAATAAGTTTACCATTGAATGTTTTGTATTAAAATAAGGAGCCATCGTGGTGAAATGGCAGTTGGATCTACAACTACCTATGCAATCAGTACAAATCACTATTGATGTTGTGAGTTCGAATCTCGATCAGGGCGAGGCGTACAACATTATGTGATAAAGTTTGTCAGTGACTTGCGACAGGTCGATGGTTTTCTCCGGGTCCTCCGATTTCCTCCACCAATAAAACTGACAGCCATGATATAACTGAAATATTCTTGAAAGTGGCATTAAACACCATCAAACAAACAAACAAGCAAACAAGTGTATTAATATACAAATGTACTTACATGGGATACTTTTGAGGAAAATTTGGACTAGTGAGGTACTGTGTAGTTGGCTGTGGCTGAATCTGTTTTGTTGTTAAGCAGTCTGTTCCTGCTAATTAAAGGTAGATACTTGAGATAATTAATTCTTTAAATAAAAAAAAAAAAATTGATGTACTTTTGTAATCGCTACTTTGAGTCATGTTCTACAAAACCTCTTTGTTATGACAAGAAAATGTAAACAGTGATGGCAAGAGGAGTTTGAAGACACCAAAGGGGCAATCAGAATCCGTGTATCGAAGAAGGACAGACAACACAATTCCACCAATATCAACAAGACGAACAATCACCTTTCATCTGAAATGAACTCACTGAAAACACAAAGACCACGACATGGATTATGTCAATGTCAATGTCAGCCATTTTACAATTCAACGGACCGTTGATTTTCATCTTATCTGTGATCAATAAAGCTGAACGTTGGTTATTTTTTTCTTGTAATTAGGTCTTGTGTACCAATACAACTGGCGTGTACGAACCGATGATTTTCATTTCATCCGTGATAGATTAAGCTGAAAGCTATTACGAATGAACCACGTGTTTACATCGAGTTATCAAGGGGGACAACTCTTAGGAATTCGAGAAAACGGGGTTTAAACTTATTAATCTGTCCTATATGTAATACACTTTAGATCATGAACAGAAAGTTTAAACAGTGATGGTCAACAATTCCAGTCAGGATTTTCTTTTTTAGATTAAGTTATAGCGTCTTAAATGCAGGTCGTTTGACACGACAGAGAAATTTATTTAAGTTCTTCCCCAAAATATATTTATATTCTCCCTAGAGATATAGACTCAACCATAATTCACGTCATTTCTTTAGCATCGATACCTCTTATAAGAGGCAGGAACTGCTAACATTTCGCGAGCACCTGGGTTCACCCTCGGTTTTTAGTGGGGTTCGAGTTGGTCATCATTTTAGTTTTCTGTGCTTTGTTGTGTTTGTCTGTTTTGTTTTTCTTCGTACTGTGTCTTGTGTGCCCAATGTTGCTAGTGTCTCTTGATTGTCAATTCTTACTTGTTCCATCGGTTTTTATTAAGCTTTATTTGTCTTCTGTGACTTTCCTAAAATATAACAACCCTCACGACCATGAACGTACGGCTGTTAGAGCTACTTCTCCCTATTTTACCTGTATCTGTCATAACAGAAGTTGGGATTTCATATTTCTCCCATAGTGATGTGTAGTCGGTACAATTGTATTTGGTTAATCGGTTATTTCTTCCTTGTAATTAGATATTATGTGCCAATGCAACTGAAAAACGGAAACGATATACTGCAATATTGTTGAAACTGATTCTATTCATCCATTCCACCATCAGAGTGCAGCCCATGGAGCTGCCCAGTAGGTCTATAGGTGGGAAATACATTCTACTTTTGGGTTTGCCAGGTTATAGCTCATAACATGGAAAGACTGACCGTGGATTGTAGTGAGTATTGTGCTGGTAAATTGCTACGCCATCAGCACGTTAAGACCTCTATTTGGAATTAAACAAACAGTAGACACATTGTAGCCCCTACAGAAGGCTATCATTGTAGAGCCTACACAACTTTTTCAGTGGCAGTCGAAGATGTTGCCTCTGATGTTTCATTCCTTCCTCATTTTTATGTCACTTTTATATATTGTTGGGCTTGTATACGTCATGAATATGCATGAACTAAAAATGTAGATATCCAATTTGGTGCGCACGAGTAACTTTCATCGGGTACGCTCAAGCTGAAAAGATTGGAAAACCAAATAATGAAATATTTGCCACTGGACTTCAAACAATCAACTAATCAATTTACATTTTTTTGGGGATTTTTTTTATCGACAACGTACATTAATTAAATATATATAGGGTATTCCCTAGCGTTTATTTAAGCATATGAGCAATGAAATTCAGTGGTGATATATATATATATATATATATATATAATATTAGTGTAGCGTCTTTAAATATAAAGGGGGCCGTCGTTGTCGTGATCGTATGATAGTTGGATTTATAACAAGCAATGCAATCAGTTGTCTGCCAATAAAACTGACCGCCACAATATAAGTGATATTGATGAAAGTGGCGTTAAATACCATAACCCAAACCTTAAGATATAAAGCTTATGTGTATTAGGGTTAATATTGGGACAAAGATGAAGTTCAACAAGTCTTTTCCAATTTTTGCGCCTAGTACACATCAACTTTAGATTAATATTGTGTTTATCCTTCAGAAAAATCACAATAATCAATAGGCGGTAATATTTTAAATTAAATATTTAAATTCAACAATTATCCCTTGATTGTCCCATTTGATATGTTCTATCAATAGGAAGTGAACTGGATTGATAACTAGCTTCCCAAACCACAACAGGTAACTAGGTCAGTGACAGTATATAACAAAAATCTATCCAGTTGAATTAGACTGCTCAAATTGAATTAAAAGGGCGGTCGTGTCCGTGATCGTATGGCAGTTGGATTCATAACTACCTATGTAATCAGTGCCTACCACCACTGATGTTGTGAGTTCTAATCTCGTTCAGGGCGAAGTGTACTACAATATGTGCTACAGTTTGTCAGTGACTTGAAACAGGTAGGTGGTTTTCTCCGGGTCATCCGGTTTCCTCCACCAATAAAACTGACCACATTGTTGAAAGTGGCGTTAAACACCATCAAGCAAGCTAACAAATAAATTGAAATAAAATTTGCAATATTACTTACAGTAATCTTCAGATTCAAGAATGTACATTTCAAACCCATCTCCATCATTTGACTCAACATCGTCTGTTCTAAATAGTAGAAACAAAGAGCTATCATCTACTACCTTACGTTGAGTGTAATCTTGAGATATGCTGGTAGTCGTATCAATTAGTACAGTCCCCGTATTGTCGACACCTATGTAATGCCAAAAGTTAAATTGCTTTCTTAATTTGACAAGTCTAGGCATAGTATTTAAGCTTAAGATTATGTTATTGGCATAAATTATACATATACATGAAGAACAGTTTGAAGATACTAAAGAGGTAATCATAAGCCATCAATGGAAGAAGATGGTGGTTGATGGTGCTTAACACCACTTTCATTAAATATTAAGTTATATCGTGATGTTCAGTTTCATTGGTAGAGGAAATCGGAGTACCCGAAACAAACCACCGACCTGTCGCAAGTCACTGTCAAATTTTATCACATAATGCTGAATCGAGTACTCTTCGCCATGAACGGGGTTCGAACAACATTAGTGGAAATCAAAGAATGACATACAATGCAATGGCCAAATGAATAAGGACAATACGACAAAGAATAATCTACAAAAAACTGCACAGAAAACTAAAGATTGAACAACACGAACACCACTACAAATCGCCGTTGAACTCATAAACTCGGGAAGAGTAAGCAGCTCCCGCTCGCCACGTGGTACCCGTCTCCTCCTATTCATATGCTATATTGATAAATGAAACATGCCAATTCAACAATTAACAACGAAATATATAGATAGAAACCAGAGTAAATATGAGAAGACCAGAATTGATTTTGGTTGGTTTGATGATGTTTATCGCCATTTTTAACAATATTTCATTTATATCGTGGCGGTCAGTTTTATTGGTTGAGAAAACCGGAGCACCTGGGGAAAACCACCAACCTGTCGCCTGTAACTGATAAACTTTATCACATAATGCTGTAGACCTCGGCGTGATCGAGATTTGAACACACAACATCAGTGATGATAGGCACCGATTACTTAGGCAACTACCACACGCTCATGACCACGACGGCCCTCATAATACGTTCGGGGAACAAAGATTCAAGAATTAAAGTTCGCACACAACATTTCTACAACAGGTTAGAGTTTGGCAGGAAAAAGGTTTCGGCTGGATGAAAGTTTCGGTTGAATGAAAGTTTTGACATGATGACTGGAGATCAGCGTAGTGAGTGTAACAATAAATGTACTGTGACTGTAGGTTTATTTGATTGAGGAACACACTGCAGTATCAAACATAAGCAACGTTAACCGCAACCGACATGTAATTTATTGTTAAATTGTTTGTCATGTTTTATTTACGTTATTCGTTGTGTTTGTTGACGCATAGTGGTGTCCAACACATATGTTTGTCTTCTTCTGTTTGTTTCTCGGTGACTTGCGAGAGGCTGATAGTTTTCTCGTGGCACATCCGGTTCCCTCCATCAATAGAACTGACCTCCGTGATATAGCTATAATATTGTTGAAAGTGGCGCTAAGCATCCTAACCTTAACATTATTTTTCTCCTTTTGTTTGTTTGTCTTCGTCTTGTGTACCCAATTTTGCCAGTTTATCTGCAGTGTCCATTCTTGATTGCCCATTCGATATCAATTGCATTGAATAGACACACCTCCATATGGGGCATAAGTCAAACCCCTATAGATAGGTCTTTATTGTATATGTAGATGTCAATGGTATTACAAGGTGTTTGTACCTAAAACGGTTCCTGTCGCAAACAAATTGAGGGAATTCAGTTTAGAGACCAATTCCTTGCCTTAGTACAGTAAGTGAGTGATTATTGCTTACCTCATAAATGAGCAATTCAGCTATATCATGGCAACCAGATACATTCGATGAGATTATGATGATGATGATGATGTCCGCTTTGTACTAGATTAACACACTTGGTTGATTTTTATAGTGCTAGCTCACTGAATCAACATTCCTCGGGTAGAAATGTCGCTCCACTCGGTCACATTATTATGATTCCAAGTCAATTAATCTGTTTTCTTACTTCTTAGTAAAGATGTAACATATGCCAATTTTACAAATATATGTTTAGACCTGCCTGGTGCTCGAACCCACGATCTACTGCACTCGAGGAGAGCACGCTAACCATTACACCACTGATGCGGTTATACCTTAGTACAGGATTAATCGATGGATAGATAAGATGTACAAAAACTATAACATAATGTGTATTGACCAAGTTTCGTCGTGTTGGTGATCGCATGGTTGTTGGATTTACAATCAGTGCCTATCACCACTGTATTTATGAGTTCCGCTCAGACGAGGTGTATTCCACACAACATTATGCTAGAAAGTTTATCGGTTACTTTCCAGTGGTCGATGGTGTTCTCTGGGCAACCCGGTTTTCTCCACCAATAAAACTGACATCCACGATATAACTGAAATATTATGGAAAGTGGCGTTAAACATCGCAACCATCACCCATAACCCCAACTTTGTATAGACCATGATAACTTAGAGACCATGAGAGAGAAGACGAGATAATGTATGCCTACCTCCATATAATGATATGGTGTCTGGTGTGTTCTTCATTCCTTTAAGATGAAGAGTGTATATGATTTCACTCGTATTTCGTGAACGGTCGAATCTCCATGCACATGATAAATGTCTGCAAAAACAGATTAGAAATATGTACATATTAATATAATCGCAGAATCTAAAATTGTATTAAACACTAAATCTTCTACGCATGGTTGCTATAGCCACTGCCATAGGGAGTGGATGTGGTCGAGTGGTGTAGGGCGCTGGACGTAAGGCTAAGCGAATGGAGCTACAGTGTATCAATGGTGTGGGTTCAAATCCCGTCGAGGGAAGAACAAAAATTTGACAGCTCTAAAATCTAACACTGTTTGGTTTTATTTTCAGACGTATATATATATATATACACATATATATATACGTCTGAAAATACACACACATATATATATATATATATATATATATATATATATATATATATATATATATATATATTAATTGATGTATATAGTGTCGTGCTAAATGAGTGTCATGTTAGTTTTCAAAATTGCCCTTTACATGTATATAACAACACATTTTCCTTATATTATTCTCAAGATTGTGTTTGCTGTCAATTTTAAATGTCCAGATAGAGGTTGTACTATTTTTTACAGCTTACATTAATATGCAGGTCTTGAGGATACAAATATTGTTGCATATGGCTTCAGTAGAACACATAAGAAGTTCAAATTAGCTTTGTATTGTCACGATTATATATTTGTTCCGGGTAGTAATTATAATATTACAAAACTTTATAACTTTTGAAAACTATAACATTTTACCAGCAACGATAACTATGACAAGAATAACACAACAGGTGCCACTAGTGGAGTAGGAACTGTTTACTCTTCCTGAGCACCTGAGTGCACCCTTTTTTTAGTTGGATTCTTCTTCCTCACTCTTCAGTTTTCTTGTGTGGTGTATTGCATATCATTCCTTGTTGTTCTGTTTCTATTGTCTGTCCATTGATATACATGATTTGTGCATATAATATCATAAAATTGGTCGAATGTAGTTGAAATCGAAATATTCTTCGTCAAAGATCTCGTATCCAAAAACTAGAAGTTTAAGAGAAATACTGATTTCAAACTATTCTTCATGCATATAGATATGACCATTTGTATAATTTAAGCCAATAACATATGCTTAAGCTTAGATACTATGCCTTGGACGTCGCGCAAGGTGTTGCGTTTTTAACGAATTTCAGAATAATTTGTAATCATGATAAAAATATACAGTACCCCTGCCTGTAAATATCTACAATTTATATATCATGATATTCGCTGAATATAGCAGATTAAGCTTAATAACATTTTCTTCTAATTAAATAAAGCATAATCAAGATTTATGAATATTAAACAATCATACACGTATTTTAAGTGCCTGTCACGCGTAACATTTTACAACCTTTACTCCTATATCTGTGTAACAAAAGTATAGAACCCGTCGTCGGATTTTCGTGAAATTTTGTACAACACTTTCATATGACGGCATAATAGAAGGGTCGACGTGATTTTAGATTTGGACGCCAACTACGCCATGTCCGAAAAACAATCTACAATGTAAAATTCTGTCACAATTGATGTACTATGAGTGACAAAGTGGAAACAGATGACAAATAAGTGATCAAAAAGTTTTCAGTAAGTAACCAAAATATTATGTAATAATCCTTTTGTGATGACAAATTATTCAGCACAACTATTTGAAAAATGGTCAAGTATTTATTTTGTTAGAGCATTTTAAAGACGTCAGTTAAAATTGTCCAATGTGTGAAGTTAATCCGTCTTGACGTTAAGTATCGAAATTCACGCGTATGAAAAATACCGTATCTGATAATGAAAAAATAAATAAAATGACTGAAATACGTCTTTTTTGTCATATATCATAATATTACAATGACTTTGGATTTTAAAAAGAAATAGGAAAACTGCATAAAAAAATGTTCGTTATACAGAAATGTCCAATGTTACATTTTTCAACCAGAAACGTCATTCAATGTCTTCGCATGGTAGAATGAAATCCGACATAGCATGTTGAATTGTCCACGTACAAACAAAAGAAAATTATTCTCAAAATACGTTTTTGGTCAATATTGTATAGTTGAAATTTCTTTGGAATTGATTGTAAAAAGAACAAAATACAACGTAAAATGCTTGTTCCATACAAATATCCAATAGTCCCATTTTTGACGTCAAATGTCATTAAAATTTTAAATCTAAAACCATATGGTAAAAATTATACGATCATAAAAAAATAATTCGCACACCAAAAAAAAAAATATGAAAACATTTTAGAAATACGTTTTTTACATTAATTTCAAATTTGTAATTCTTTTTCGATGCACTTCAAAAAACAAAAAAATATACCCGAAAATGCTTGTCCCAAAAAATGTCCAATATTGCAGGCTGAACTGCGAACGTCGTCAAATATCAAAATGTCTTGACGTAATGAAAAAAAAATACCTCACCGATCTTCAAACAATTTGCAAATAAAACTCCCCTTTACTAACCTAAATGAGTGATAAATAAAAAAAATAAATAAAATAAATAAATAAAATGTTTACATACGTGTACTTTATTTTCAGAAATGAAATTATCAACAAATCTGGATTTAATATGGAACGTAATTTGTTTCTTTTTTCTTCTTTTTTTATGCATGATGTGCTATTTACAACTGCATAATACACGTTTGTCATCTATCTTTATGTGTTTTCCTTTCTTTTTTTTTGTGTGGCAAATTTGGAAAACAAATCTTCCGAAGTTTGAATTCTTTATTCCAACAAGCAATGTATAAGTAAAAATTGTCTTTGATATATTTACTTCACATATTTTCAAAAGACTGTTTATTTTTAATTTCACATTTAAAATAAAACAATGTATTTTTATATTCTCTTGAAACGAGGAAAGGTAAATTTGACAGACGTTTATAATGCAAATGTAAATTATGACATCCCAAACACACATAAAAATAACCTTCATATGGTCCTATATAAAATGGATTGATTAACGTTACGTTTGGTAACGCAACACCTTGCGCGACGTCTCTCGACATATCAGATTAATAAAGAAATCTCACTTTTGGCATTACATAGATGTCGATAATACGAGGACTGCACTATTTGTTCTGTTGTCCTTTTTCTTTTGGCCATTGTGTTGTCTGTACTTCTTCGATTTACGGTTTCTGATTACCCCATTTGCGCATTAAAACTTTTGTTTTATACGATGGTAGATTGCTTTGTACTCATTCGCAATCGGTTGATTAATTGATTGTTTTTTAACATTAAATAAGTAATATTTCAGCCATAGTCAGACAGGGAACAAGTTGAAAGAAAAGAGATTAATAGAAAACGAGGATAAAATAGAAAAGTTTGAAGATACCAAAGGGGTAATCTATTATTAGAAGCCGTAATCCGAGGAAGGACAGACAACATAACAGCCAACAGAAAAACGACAACAGGACAAACAACGATCACAAAACATTACACAAAAAACAATAATCGAGGTCTGAATTTTAGCTTCTTTGCAAAGGGCCATCAATGACCACGTCTACCAAGAAGACTGCTGCTTGTTGTATAGTAAGCTCAAGGAGTATGACGTTTTCTAGTCACGGGAGATTCATTCCTGCCCCCTTCCTGAGGGAGAAATGTTAATTTGATACATTCCCACCACTAGTTGACGCACGCTATGAAGGGGCGTGTCTCATAATGGATATAGTAGGTCTATATTTACATACCACGGGGCTCCAGTGGTGTGGACACCGTCTTATATAAAACTATCTACCGTAGAATCATATGTAAACAATTGCTGTAAATTTTGGAGTAAAATCCATTTTCTATTTTGATCTGAAAGCATGGTACACTTTAGCATTTATATAAATATGCTTTATTGCCTATTTGTGGTCAAACTTACTGTGGATACTGTCCTGCTTGAAAACCCGGTGACTGTATTTTAACCTTGGTAAATAACTGTAACTGCACAACCAGTGTTGTTCCATTACATTGACTCCAAGCTAGAAGACAACATATTTTATATAAATCGAAAAAACAGATTCAGTTACTTTACAAAGTATCTATATACAAATATATCTTCGCTAGATTTTTAAAAAGAGATGACATTCTTTATCTTTATGTTTATTCGTGAAATTTTCAATGGTATTCCGTAGTTATCGTGAACCATCACGGGGTCGTCGTGGCCGTAATCATATGATAGTTAGATTTTCAACTACCTGTGCAATCAGTGCCAATAACCACTAAAGCTATGAGTTCGAACCTGTTCATGGCGAGGTGTACTCGATACAACATTATGTGATAAAGTTTGTCAGTGACTTGCGACAGATCGGTGGTTTTCTCCGGGTACTCCGGTTTCCTCCACCGATAAAACTGACCGCGACGATATAACTAAAATATTGTTGAAAGTGGCGTTAAACACCACAAACCTATAAATCGGATAACTAATTCAGTTACTTTACAAAGTATCTACATATAAATATACCTTTGTTAGGTTTTTATAAACATACAAAAACAAATGTAAAGAGACATGGCAATCTTTATCCAATCTTTCGACTTTAAGTGTACCTGATGAAGGTTATTCGTGAAAGGCGGTGTGCACACTAAATTAGATACATGTATCTACTCTTTATGACAATTAAAATAATTACACTGTACTGCTATTGATGCACTGTCATAATTTAACGTACTTTGGTGTATATTAGTTGTCGAATCTGTCAGAATTGTTGTTGATGTAGTCTCCGTAGCAGCTGTCGGGTGAATTGTAGATGTTTTCGACACTGAACTGGTCTCTGATGACGACGCCACTCCTGTGATAGTAATACCAGTGGACGTGTCTGTCTGTACGTCTGTTGACGGGGATGTTGTTGTCATGGACGTTTGTTCTTCTGTTGTATTGTCCTTGCGTTCAACGTAAGACAAGACAAAGCCATGTTCTGGTTGCATATTATCACTTGTGAACGTTATTAAAAACGAATCGTTGAAGACATATGTCATGTCAATATTGAATTCCCAATTTGCACATAGACGTCCGGAATCTAAAAACGAAATTAAAATGCTAGATACGTACAAGTACTTTTTGTGCGTTAAGGTTTTAAGTAGAATGGAAAAAAATCCACACAGTTCCAAAATCCATTATCAAAATAGGAGACAGACGATATATCCACACACTTTTCTGGCTTGCTAACGGTACTTCAATAAAAAGTCAGCAGACTTAATTAACTTTATTGGCCCAAATATCCTCTCTTCACGAAATGATGAAGTCATATAAAAGCTTTCCACATATGAATAAAATGTCGACCCTAACATATAACTAGACGAACAGCGTTATAATAAAGAACGAAAATATTGAACATTATGCATAATATATTTAATCTGCCTGACACAGAAGTTGCCATCAAGTATGCCAATAGTAAAACTATTGGAAATCTACATGCTTTAATTGTCTTTGGGAGCAAGTATTCAACAGGACGGTCAACATCGACCAAGTTGATATAGTATGAAGGAGGGGAATCTTAATTTTAGACAATTACATTATTTAGGAACAGTAAATTTCAAAAATAAATATATTCAATAAACCATGTCAGTGCCGAGCACTGACTACTGGTCGGATGATACCATCGGTGACTAATAGTCCACCAGTAGAAGTATAGGCCCAGTGATAGTAATAAAAACGTAGATATCTAAATTAGTGAGCAAGACGCATTTCCGGAGAAATATTCATCACGTACGCTAGTAGTCAAAATATTGGAAAGCCAAATAATTTGATATTAGTCTTTGGGAACAAGTGATCCAAAGAGTGTAAACAGGAAGTCAAAATCTACCAGGAACGTGTTTAACTGAAAATATATTTGATGTGCTTACCACCAATAGTCACGTAATCATAACATATAGGTGATTCTGTTTCCACATCCATATATATCACCGATACTACGACTTCATCTGTAGTAGTTATATTCCATGTACAGTTAGTATTACTGGAAATAAAAATACTGAATAAACACCGGGTAAAGGTCAATGGTATACGGTTAGAGGTTAGAAATACATCAACAATCCCACACATAGCTAAATATGTCTACATTATCAAGCAATAAAACTTAATTCATATTTTCGTTGGAAATGTTCATGCCACTTAAGTAAACGTTGATAATTAACAACCAAAGATAGCCCATGAATAAATTAGAACTTGATGAACATTGAAATATATATACAATGTACATGAAAAGGTAATATATCTATTACAGAAAACAGCATAGCACACAACATCCCGGCAGAAGAGGTTGAAGATGCCAAAAGTGGCAATCAGAATCTGTATATCGAAGAAGAAGAGTTTGAAGATACCAAAGGGGTAATCAGAATCCGTATATCGAAGAAGAACAGACAACACAATGGCCAAAAAGAAAACGTACAGAAAACGATCAACAAAACATACAAATAAAACTAAAGATCGAGTAACACGAACCCCACTAAAACGTGGGTTAACTCAGGTGCTCCGGAGGGTAGGTCGTTCCTTTTTCACTAGTGACAACCGTCGTGTTAATCTAGTTACAAACCCGGTGATAAGTCATGAACGAGGAAAGGACCGGGAAGTCTTTGCGACAAGTGGAACATATCAGTGGTCATTTGTAACACATATATTTCATAACGGTCATCCAAGTCGCGGTGGCAACCGTAAAACCTTCGAAGTGATGACTTCAACTTAAATAAGAGGAACCCTTGGTTCAGTAGCTTCCTTGTTAGCAGCAACCCCCTATCAATGAAATACTGATAGGAACCACAAGCTCTGAATAGCGTATCAGCAGAGAGATATATACTCCATATGCTGGTGCTGCTGTAATGTTGCTACATATGAATGGAACGTTCACAACGGGAAAATTGAAATCATCTCTTTTGTCGCAATATTTCGTTCTTAACCGCCCCTCACTATAAATTTCAAGATGTAGGTCAAGGTACGAAGCAGACCTATCCGTATTTGTGGTATCCAATGGGATAGATGCGATCAACGAAATCACCAAACTTGGAATTATTCAGTGAAAGGACATCATCTATGTAGCGGAACGTGAAATTAATGGATCGGGCTAGTTTCTTTTCGTTTTTCTTGAGAAGCTCCTGTATGAAATCTGCCTCATACGAATGAAGGAACAATCCGGCGAGAAGAGGTGCACAGTATGTACCCATAGGTATGCCGACTGACTGTTGAAAAAGACGTAAACCAAAGATAACAAATATATTGTCAATCAAAGACTCCAGCATATTGATGATATCAGTTTCAGAAAACTTTTTGGTAGAAATATAAATAGCTGTCCCTTCCTAGCACAAGGAATTTGTATCTACGTTGGCCGTTATTCTTACTATGAAATTAAGAAGAATTATATTATGAACTCATTTATTAGTTAAATTATAAATACCGTAATATAATAAAACAAGGGGTAATAACAAAATTACCGAACACCGAGCAATATTCCAAAGGGAAAGACAACACTCATTAATCAACAAACAGACAAAATCAGTCAACAACCGGAAAACTTGGAAAACCGCAATGGCCCTGACTTTGTACAGGCATTTTCAAAGAAATGGTGGGTTGAATCAGATTTTACGGCTTCCATTACGGTTAACAGGTTCCGGTTGTCACTATAACAACATTTTTAACAATACTGGGACAAATTAGGTATAATAGTAGTCAACGCAGTACTTTATGACAATCCATCGTTTATCATCGTCTCTGCAGAACGGTTTAACTAAACGGTCATCTTCTTACACAATTTGATTTCAAATGAGATGTTGAATGACGTCATGTCTAAACCACGATTACTTAATCCCTATCTTTATACATTTTCCATATTTTATGAAAATCCATAGTTTATTCTCGTCTCTGCAGAGACAGAATATTTTTCGACAAGATCTTGGTATCGGAATATAAACTTTTTAGGAGATCGAATAAGGCGAATCCTTTGATAGCCCTGGTCCATTAGTCTGTTTCTCAGATAAAGATGACGTTTCAAGAAATCAGAATAATTGCTACTGGTCCTTGCATAACGAATCAATTGCGAGAGGTAAACACCATATGCAGGAGAAGCTGGTATATTGCTGCACATATTTGGAAATTTCCGATATATTTTACTTCGCACATATAGAATGTCGCCTGAAAATTATCGATATCACTTTTAAATGATTCTATACGATTATTCAGGATCTTGGGAAGCTCCATTTGTTAAAAATTAAATGCAAACCCTAAAGTTAGAGGAGTTTGAAGATACCACAGGGGTAATTAGAATCCGTAAATCGAAGTAGGACAGACAACGGAATGACCAAAGGAAAAATGACAAAAGGACAAAAACACTACACGGAACACATCGAACAACAACATGAATCCCACTAAAACCAAGGGTGAGCTCAGGTACTCTGGGTGAATAAGCAGTTCCTGCTCCACTAGTGGCACCCGTGGACTAGCCCTTAACATTACATCTTTCTCATAATATTTTCAAAGATTAATCATCAATATAATAATACGAGTTTTTTCTCAATAAGTTTACCATTGAATGTTTTGTATTAAAATAAGGAGCCATCGTGGTAAAATGGCAGTTGGGTCTACAACTACCTATGCAATCAGTACAAATCACTACTGATGTTGTGAGTTCGAATCTCGATCAGGGCGAGGCGTACAACATTATGTGGTAAAGTTTGTCAGTGACTTGCGACAGGTCGATGGTTTTCTCCGGGTCCTCCGGTTTCCTCCACCAATAAAACTGACAGCCATGATATAACTGAAATATTCTTGAAAGTGGCATTAAACACCATCAAACAAACAAACAAGCAAACAAGCGTATTAATATACAAATGTACTTACATGGGATACTTTTGAGGAAAATTTGGACTAGTGAGGTACTGTGTAGTTGGTTGTGGCTGAATCTGTTTTGTTGTTAAGCAGTCTGTTCCTGCTAATTAAAGGTAGATACTTGAGATAATTAATTCTTTAAATAAAAATAAAAAAATAGATGTACTTTTGTAATCGCTACTTTGAGTCATGTTCTACAAAACCTCTTTGTTATGACAAGAAAATTTAAACAGTGATGGCAAGAGGAGTTTGAAGACACCAAAGGGGCAATCAGAATCCGTGTATCGAAGAAGGACAGACAACACAATTCCACCAATGTCAACAAGACGAACAATCACCTTTCATCTGAAATGAACTCACTGAAAACACAAAGACCACGACATGGATTATGTCAATGTCAGCCATTTTACAATTCAACGAACCGTTGATTTTCATCTTATCTGTGATCAATAAAGCTGAACGTTGGTTATTTTTTCCCTGTAATTAGGTCTTGTGTACCAATACAACTGGCGTGTACGAACCGATGATTTTCATTTCATCCGTGATAGATTAAGCTGAAAGCTATCACGAATGAACCACGTGCTTACTTCGAGCTATCAAGGGGGACAACTCTTAGGAATTCGAGAAAACGGGGTTTAAGCTTATTAATCTGTCCTAGATGTAATAAACTTTAGGTCATGAACAGAAAGTTTAAACAGTGATGGTCAACAATTCCAGTCAGGACTTTCTTTTTTAGATTAAGTTATAGCGTCTTAAATGCAGATCATTTGACACGACAGAGAAATTTATTTAAGTTCTTCCCCAAAATATATTTATATTCTCCCTAGAGATATAGACTCAACCATAATTCACGTCATTTCTTTTGCATTGATACCTCTTATAAGAGGCAGGAACTGCTAACATTTCGCGAGCACCTGGGTTCACCCCCGGTTTTTAGTGGGGTTCGAGTTGGTCATCGTTTTAGTTTTCTGTGCTTTGTTGTGTTTGTCTGTTTTGTTTGTCTTCGTACTGTGTCTTGTGTGCCCAATGTTGCTAGTGTCTCTTGATTGTCAATTCTTACTTGTTCCATCGGTTTTTATTAACGTTTATTTGTCTTCTGTGACCTTCTTAAAATATAGCAACCCTCACGACCATGATCGTACGGCTGTTAGAGCTACATCTCCCTATTTTACCTGTGTCTGTCATAACTGAAGTTGGGATTTCATATTTCTCCCATGGTGATGTGTAGTCGGTACAATTGTATTTGGTTAATCGGTTATTTCTTTCTTGTAATTAGATATTATGTGCCAATGCAACTGATAAACGGAAACGATATACTGCAATATTGTTGAAACTGATTCTATACATCCATTCCACCATCAGAGCGCAGCCCATGGAGCTTCCCAGTAGGTCTATAGGTGGGAAATACATTCTACTTTTGGGTTTGCCAGGTTATAGCTCATAACATGGAAAGACTGACCGTGGATTGTAGTGAGTATTGTGCTGGTCAATTGCTGCGCCATCAGCACGTTAAGAAACTCTGTTTGGAATTAAACAAACAGTAGACACATTGTAGCTGCTACAGAAGGCTATCATTGTAGAGCCTACGCAACTTTTTCAGTGGCAGTCGAAGACGTTGCCTCTGATGTTTCATTCCTTCCTCATTTTTTTGTCACTTTTATATATTGTTGGGCTTGTTTGCGTCATGAATATGCATGAAATAAAAACGTAGATATCCAACTTGGTTCGCACGAGTAACTTTCATCGGGTACGCTCAAGCTGAAAAGATTGGAAAACCAAATAATGAAATATTTGCCACTGGACTTCAAGCAATAAACTAATCAATCTACAGTTTTTTGTGGATTTTTTTTATCGACAACGTACATTAATTAAATATATATAGGGTATTCTCTAGCGTTTATTTAAACATATGAGCAATGAAATTCAGTGGTGATATATATATATATATAATATTAGTGCAGCGTCTTTAAATATAAAGAGGGCCGTCGTTGTCGTGATCATATGATAGTTGGATTTATAACAAGCAATGCAATCAGTGCCTATCATCACTACCGTTGGGAGTTCGAATCCCGCTCAGGCGAGGTGTATTCGATACAACATTATATGATAAAATTTGTCTGCCAATAAAACTGACCGCCACAATATAAGTGATATTGATGAAAATGGCATTAAACACCATAACCCAAACCTTAAGATATAAAGCTTATGTGTATTAGGGTTAATATTGGGACAAAGGTGAAGTTCAACAAGTCTTTTCCAATTTTTGCGCCTAGTACATGTCAACTTTAGATTAATATTGTGTTGATCCTTCAGAAAAATCACAATAATCAATGGGCGGTAATATTTTAAATTAAATATTTAAATTCTACAATTATCTCTTGATTGTCCCTTTTGATATGTTCTATCAATAGGAAGTGAACTGGATTGATAACTAGCTTCCCAACCAACAACAGGTAACTAGGTCTGTGACAGTATATAACACAAATTTATCCAGTGGAATTAGACTGCTCAAATTGAATTAAAGGGGCCGTCGTGGCTGTGATCGTATGACAGTTGGATTCACAACTGTCTATGTAATCAGTTCCTATCACCACTGATGTTGTGAGTTCTAATCTCGTTCAGGGCGCAGTGTACTACATTATGTGCTACAGTTTGTCAGTGACTTGAAACAGGTAGGTGGTTTTCTCCGGGTCATCCGGTTTCCTCCACCAATAAAACTGACCACATTGTTGAAAGTGGCGTTAAACACCATCAAGCAAGCTAACAAACAAATTGAAATAAAATTTGTTATATTACTTACAGTAATCTGCAGATTCAAGAATGTACATTTCAAATCCTTCTCCATCATTTGACTCAACATCGTCTGTTCTAAATAGTAGAAACAAAGAGCTATGATCTACTACCTTACGTTGAGTGTAATCCTGAGATATGCTGGTAGTCGTATCAATTAGTACAGTCCCCGTATTGTCGACACCTATGTAATGACAAAAGTGAAATTGCTTTATTAATTTGACAAGTCTAGGCATAGTATTTAAGCTTAAGATTATGTTATTAGCTTAAACTATACATATACATGACGAACAGTTTGAAGATACCAAAGAGGTAATCAGAAGCCATAACTGGAAGAAGATGGTGGTTGATGGTGTTTAACGCCACTTTCATTAAATATTAAGTTATATCGTGATGTTCAGTTTCATTGGTATAGGAAATCGGAGTACCGGAAACAAACCACCGACCTGTCGCAAGTCACTGTCAAATTTTATCACATAATGCTGAATCGAGTACTCTTCGCCATGAATGGGGTTCGAACAACTTTAGTGAAAATCAAAGAATGACATACAATGCAATGGCCAAATGAATAAGGACAATACGACAAAGCATGATCTACAAAACACTGCACAGAAAACTAAAGATTGAACAACACGAACACCACTACAAATCGGCGGTGAGCTCAAAAACTCGGGAAGAGTAAGCAGCTCCCGCTCGCCACGTGGCACCCGTCTTCTCCTATTCATATGTTATATTGATAAATGAAGCATGCCAATTCAACAATTAACAACGAAATATGTAGATATAAACCAGAGTAAAAATGAGAAGACCAGGATTGATTTTGGTTGGTTTGATGATGTTTATCGCCATTTTTAACAATATTTCATTTATATCGTGGAGGTCAGTTTTATTGGTGGAGAAAACCGGAGGACCTGGGGAAAACCACCGATCTGTCGCCTGTAATTGATAAACTTTATCACATAATGTTGTACACCTCGGCGTGATCGAGATTTGAACTCACAACATCAGTGATGATAGGTACCGATTACTTAGGCAACTACCACACGATCATGACCACGACGGCCCTCATGATACGTACGCGGAACAAAGATTCAAGAAATAAAGTTCGCACACAACATTTCTACAACAGGTTAGAGTTTGACAGGAAAAACGTTTCGGCTGGATGAAAGTTTCGGTAGAATGAAAGTTTTGACATGATGACTGGAGATCAACGTAGTGAGTGTAGCAATAACTGTACTGTGACTGTAGGTTTATTTGATCGAGGAACACACTGCAGTATCAAACATAAGCAACGTTAACCGCAACCGACATGTAATTCATTGTTAAATTGTTTGTCATGTTTTATTTACGTTATTCGTTGTGTTTGTTGGCGCATAGTGGTGTCCAACACATATTTTTGTCTTCTTCTGTTTGTTTCTCGGTGACTTGCGAGAGGCTGATAGTTTTCTCAAGGCACATCCGGTTCCCTCCACCAATAGAACTGACCTCCACGATAGAGCTAAAATATTGTTGAAAGTGACGTAACCTTAACATTATTTTTCTCCTTTTGTTTGTTTGTCTTCGTCTTGTGTTTTGTGTACCCACTTTTCCAAGTTTATCTGGAGTGTCCATTCTTGATTGCCCATTCGATATTCTCTAACGTCTATGTAAAAGATATCAATTGCATTGAGTAGACACGCCTCCATATGAGGCGTGAGTCAAACCCCTATAGATAGGTCTTTATTGTATATGTAGATGTCAATGGTATTACCAGGTGTTTGTACCTAAAACGGTTCCTGTTTGCAAAAAAATTGAGCGAATTCAGTTTAGAGACCACTTCCTTGCCTTAGTACAGTAAGTGAGTGATTATTGCTTACCTCATAAATGAGCAATTCAGCTATATCATGGCAACCATATACATTCGATGAGATGATGATGAGGATCATGGTGATAATGATGATGATGATGATGATGATGATGATGATGATGATGTCCGCTTTGTACTAGATTAACACACTTGGTTGATTTTTTTAGTGCTAGCTCACTGAATCAACATTCCTCGGGTAGAAATGTCGCTCCACTCGGTCACATTATTATGATTCCAAGTCAATTAATCTGTTCTCTTACTTCTTAGTAAAGATGTAACATATGCCAATTTTACAAATATATGTTTAGACCTGCCTGGTGCTCGAACCCACGATCTACTGCACTCGAGGAGAGCACGCTAACCATTACACCACTGATGCGGTTATACCTTAGTACAGGATTAATCGATGGATACATAAGATGTACAAAAACTATAACATAATGTGTATTGACCAAGTGTCGTCGTGGTGGTGATCGCATGGTTGTTGGATTTACAATCAGTGCCTATCACCACTGTATTTATGAGTTCCGCTCAGACGAGGTGTATTCCACACAACATTATGCTAGAAAGTTTATCGGTTACTTGCCAGTGGTCGATGGTGTTCTCTGGGCAACCCGGTTTTCTCCACCGATAAAACTGACATTCAAGATATAACTGAAATATTATGGAAAGTGGCGTTAAACATCGCAACCCTCACCCATAGCCCCAACTTTGTATATACCATGATAACCTACAGACCACGAGAGAGAAGACGAGATAATGTATGCCTACCTCCATATAATGATATGGTGTCTGGTGTGTTCTTCATTCCTTTAAGATGAAGAGTGTATATGATTTCACTCGTATTTCGGTCGAATCTCCATGCACATGATAAATTTCTGCAAAAACAGATTAGAAATATGTACATATTATTATAATCGCAGAATCTAAAATTTTATTAAACACTAAATATTCTACGCATGGTTGCAATGGTCACTGTCGTATATATATATATATATATACGTCTGAAAATGAAACCAAACAGTGTTAGAATTAGATTTTAGAACTGTCAAATTTTTGTTCTTCCCTCGACGGGATTTGAACTCACACCATTGATTGATACATTGATTGATACACTGCAGCACCATTCGCTTAGCCTTACGTCCAGCGCCCTAGACCAATCGACTACACCCATATATTAATTGATGTATATAGTGTCGTGCTAAATGATTGTCAAGTTAATTTTCAAAACTGCCCTTTACATGAATATAACAACACATTTTCCTTATAATATTCTCAAGATTGTGTTTGCTGTCAATTTTAAATGTCCAGATAGAGGTTGTACTAATCTATACAGCTTACATTTATATGCAAGTCTTGAGGATATAAATATTGTTGCATATGGCTTCAGTAGAACACACAATCAGTGCAAATTAGCTTTGTATTGTCATGATTATTTATTTGTTTCGGGTAGTAATTATAATATTATAAGACTTTATAACTTTTGAAAACTATAACATTTTACCAGCAACGATAACTATGACAAGAATAACACAACAGGTGCCACTAGTGGAGTAGGAACTGTTTACTCTTCCTGAGCACCTGAGTCCACCCGTTTTCAGTGGGGTTCTTGTTGATCACTCTTCAGTTTTCTTGTGTGGTGTATTGTATATCATTCGTTGTTGTTCTCTTTCGATTGTCTGTCCATTGATATACATGATTTGTGCATAGAATATCCTAGAATTGATCGAATGTAGTTGAAATCGAAAGATCTCGTATCGAAAAACTAGAATTTCAAGAGAAATACCGATTTCAAACTATTCTTCATGTATATAGATATGACCATTTGTATAATTTAAGCCAATAACATATGCTTACGGTTAAATACTATGCCTTGACATATCAAATTAATAAAGAAATTTCACTTTAGGCATTACATAGGTGTCGATAATACCGGGACTGTACTATTTGGCCTTTTTCTATTGGCCATTGTGTTGTCTCTACTTCTTCGATTTACGGCTTCTGATTACCCCATTTGTGTATTAAAACTTATGTTATATACGATGGTAGATTTATTTGTACTCACTCTAAATATGTTGATTAAGAGATTGTTTTTTAACATCAAAGGGGTAGTATTTCATCTATAGTCATACAAGGAACAAATGCGAGGATATAATAGACAAGTTCAAAGATACCAAAGGGATAATCTATTAATAGAAGCCGTAAACTAAAGAAGGACAGACAACATAATAAGCCAACATCAAAGCGACAAAAGAACAAACATTGATCTACAAACACCACACATCAAACTAAAGATCAAGGCCTGCATTTTAGTTTCTTTACAATGGATCACACACGACCATACCTTACAAGAAGAGTTTTAGGACACCAAAGAGGTAACCAGAATATGTAAATCGAAGCTAATTCAGGTTGTATTGTAGGTGTAAAGAGTATGACATTCTCTAAACAAGGAAAACTCATTTCCGCCTCCTTCCGGAGAGAGAATTGTTAGATTGATTCATTCCCACAAATACCTGACGCTCGTAATGGAAGGGGTGTGTCTCATTAGGTCTGTATATATATATATACTTCGGGGTTTCAGACAAACAACTATCCACCGTAGAATCATATGTGAACAATTGCTGTCCATTTAGCAGTAAAAACCCCTTTTCTATTTTGTTTTGAAAACATGGTACATTTTAGCATTTAAACAAGCATGTTTTAATGCTTATTTGTGGTAAAACTTACTGTGGATATTCTCCTGCTTGATAACCTGGTGACTGTATATACACTTTGGCAAATAACTCTAACTGTATAACTAGTGTTGTTCCATTACATTGACCCCAACCTAGAAGATAACATATTTTACCGCTTGGTGTTTAGGTTTATGGTTCTTAACGCCACTTTCAACAATATCCCTGTTATATCGTGGCGGTCGGTTTTATTGGTGAGTACTCGGAGAAAACCACCGACCTGCCGCATGTCATTGACATAGTTTATCACATATTGTTGTATCAAGTACACCTCACCCTGATCGAGATTCGATTTCACAACATCAGTGGTGCTAGGCACTGATTGCATAGGTAGTTGTAACTCCAACTACCATACGATCACGCGACGGCTCCTCATATTTAATATAAATCAGATTATTGATTCAGTTACTTTACAATGTATCTACATTTAAATATGAATTTGAATTTTGTGCTTAACGCCACGTTCAACAATATTTCAGCTATATCATGGCGACCATTTTTAGGCGTGGAAGAAGCTGGAGTACCTGGGGAGAACCACGGACCATGGACAAGCAACTGGTAAACGTTATCACTTGCGGCTGCGAGTCGAGTGCACCCTTTTTGTAATTTGCAAAGCCGGACGCGAACCCACGCCGTTTTGGTGATAGGCTTGTATGAGTTGTTAGGTAATCCAACTACCTAACTCATTGAGCCACCCGGGCCCTACTTTACAATGTATATACATTTAAAGATAGCGGTGCTAGTTTTTAGAAACATATAAAGACAGCATGTAAAGAGAGATAACATTCTTTATCCAATCTTTTGTCTTTGAGTATACTTGATGAAGGATATTCCTGACACGCGACGTGCGCACTAAATTAGATATCTACTTTTTAATATTTTCACTAATAACCTATTTTTGATTTTCAGTAGTCTTTTGTAGTGAACTTCACTTATTTTCATTGGTTTTCTGTAGTTATCGTGAATCATCTCTAATTTTGAACTGATATCAGAACTTCTAGCTAAATCAACCCTTTTAGGGTTCGTGTTACTCGATCTTTAGTTTTATGTGTATGTTTTGTAGATCGTTGTTTGTCCTTTTGTTCTTTTTCTTGTGGCCATTGTGTTGTCTGTTCTTCTTCAATTTACGGATTCTGATTATCCCTTTGGTATATTCAAACTACTTCTTGAGCCATTGTTGTATTCGTCTACTTTTCATTTTGTCAATATATTATCTGTCCATCTTCAACTTACGGCTTCTGTTTATTCTGTTGGTATAATTAGCATTCCTTTACTATATCAATACATTTGATAAAATCTAAAAATGATCAATCTTATTAAAACTAGATGTTTGCATGTTGTAGCTTTTTTTTCTTTGGCAATACACTAACATATAACCAC
Source organism: Bathymodiolus septemdierum (assembly GCA_963383655.1). Classification (NCBI taxonomy): domain Eukaryota; kingdom Metazoa; phylum Mollusca; class Bivalvia; order Mytilida; family Modiolidae; genus Bathymodiolus; species Bathymodiolus septemdierum. The sequence continues at coordinate 29,122,241 of OY726528.1, read as the reverse complement.
ATCCTATATTTTGTCAGGTCAGGGTTCATATTATCAACCTACCAATCAGCAATGAGCCTACTAAATTTTAAATTATCAAAATCGAGGACACTCCAAGAGTTGTTGCTCGGCTGACCAATATATCTAACTGTCTTGCATATGATTGGATGGCCAAATATGAATAAAAGGGACCGTCGTGATAGTGACCGTATGGTAGTTGGAGCTATAACTATATATGCAATCAGCACGTATCATCACTAACGGTTTGAGTTAGAATCCCGCTCATGGCGAGGTGTACTCGATACATCATTATGTGGCAAGTCGGTGATTTTCTCCGGGAAACTAGTTTTCTCCACCAATAAAACGGGCCGCCACGATATAACGTAAGTATTGTTGAACGTGGCGTTAAACACCATAACCCTCCACCCCCCAAGATGAATGAAAGGTAACATAAAATTGTCCCAAACGTGATGAAGTTACATCTTAGTGTATCACCAGAAAAAAAAATACAACAAACATCTAATTTTAATTAGATTGAAAAATAATACAATGAAACCTTTCTAAAAATGAAACTTGCTTAGGACCAACTTGTACTTTCTGAATAGACAGGTATTCAGTTTATATAGGTTAAATTAACAAAGATTTCCTACATTTGGTTCTTAATACAGAGTTACTTTCTTTTATGTATCATATATAGTTGAACATTATAATATTATGTTGAATTAATTAATAAGAAGAGTTTGAAGATACCAAAGGGGCAATCAGAATCCGTATATCGAAGAAGGACAGACAATACAATGGCCAAAAGAAAAAGTACAAAAGGACAAACAACGATCTGCAATACATACATATAAAGCTAAAGATCGAGTAACACGAATCCCATAAAAAACAGGGGGAAATCAGGTTCTCCGGAAGGGTGAGCACTTCCTGTTCCCATAGTGACACCCGTCGTGTTGATTAAATTTAAAACTTAAACTAATACAGAGTTCTGTTTATACATGATTCTCGTTTAGACATGCTTCACTATAAAATGTCATACGTACCTGGCTGAAGACATGTTAGAAATACTAACAGAGACAAAGTAAAGGACATATCTAAAATATCCAGTTGTGTCTATCATTTTATTCCATATTTTTATCTGAAAGATAAAAGAAAAATGATTAGTGATAGTGCCTCAAATCACTGACAAATTGTATCACATAATGTTGTATTGAGTACACCTCGCCATGAGAGAATTCGAATTCAAAAGGCTAGTGGTGATTGGTACTGAGTGCATAGGTAATTATAAATCCAACTACCATACGATCATGATCACGACGGCCATTAGTCATAAACGATACATAACGTAACCCGTAATATATAACTTTATAATTATATAACGTAACTCGTAATATATAACTTTATAATTATATAACGTAACTCGTAATATATAACTTTATAATTATATAGCGTAACTCGTAATATATAACTTTATAATTATATAGAGTAACTCGTAATATATAACTTTATAATTATATAACGTAACTCGTAATATATAACTTTATAATTATATAACGTAACTCGTAATATATAACTTTATAATTACATATTTCGTAACTAAATTCTACCTTTATGGAATTAATAATCCTGCTTATTTTTTTTAACTTTGTGTGTTCTATAGGGTTCAATAATAGTTTAGGTGCATTCGATTTGTTATTTGTCAAGTAACAAATCGTGTTTCACTCGTACATTTCATGTCTTTGTTATTAATGAATATTGTAACTTATGTGTATTTATGTTCAACTGTATATGCATATTGTTTATATAAAGGAGAGGGAGAGAGGATCCGGGTGTCTCAATGAGTTAGGGAGATAGATTACATAAAAACTCATGCAAGCCTATCAGCAATACGACGTGGGTTCGCTCCCGGCTTTGTAGATTACAAAAAGAGTGCACTCGACTGGCAGCTGTAAGTGATCAAGCTTACCAGTTGCTTGCCCATGGTCGGTGGTTCTCTCCGAGTACTTCGGATTCTTTGTTGTTTGAAAATAGTTTGAGATAATGCAGTCTTGAGTTTTAAGTATTTTCTGCGGAATCGGTCTCGTTTACGTATCTCCCTCCGAATATTTGAATCGAACCATATTTTATCATTACATCTAATAGTAACCTCTCGTCTAGGAATACACTCTTCTGACACAGAAAGAATTACATTGGTAAAATTAATGCATGCTTTGTCAATATCAGGTTCTCTTTTAATTAAGGCATCCCAATCAAATTCCAACATTTTTTGTTTCATTATATTATAGTCCCTTTTTATAATCCCAGATAAGTCTCTTAAAACTTTTTGAGTTACTATAACCACTTCTTATGGTTATATAAATACCATCATGATCACTAATAGATCTGTCAATATGCATAGTATCAGAGTCCACATACTGAATAGAGTCCGTAATCAAAATCGGATCAAGTAATGAAGAGCTACCAGTGCGTTAATCAAAATGAGTAGGCTGGTGTATTGCATTGAAAAGTCCATTAATACTAATCAAATCATTTATATTTGACGGTAAATTTAAAAAGGTTTTGTTCAATTCACCCATGCATATCAAATGATTAGATTCTTCCATTGCATTTTTCAACATAGCATCAAAGAAGTCCCAAAAACGATGATGAGACTGTCTCAGATCTGTAAATTATATTTATTAAAATATTTTGTAGCTTGGTTTTTAATTCGAACCACATACATTCAACAAGTGGGTTCTCTAAATCTACGCGTCTTTTGATATTAACATGCGGTTTATAATACATTATTATACCACCTCCATCGGAGTTTCTATCTTCTCGCACTGGAATATCGTAACCCGAAAAATGTATATTTTTGTCTAATACCAATTTATCAAGATGTGACTCTGTAAAAAATACAATATCATAATCTTTAATAATATTGGATATATAATCTACCTTATTACGAAGATTTCTAACGTTGCCGTGAAAAATTGACAAACAGTGATCTTCAAAATTGACTGGTGTTTCCCCAGGGCCAGGATTCGGTTCCACATCCCCAGCGATTATAAGCGTATAAATAATGATAAAACAAAATGACATTGCCGTAAGATTAGACCGGAACATAGTCAACCCTGCTTTGATAAACTTAAAAAACCTAACATATAGTGAAAACAGTATGTCGCTAAAACGAAAATGAATAAATGATATCTTTTTACAAGCAATGCTAATTTTGTGATAGAACAACCCTACAGAAATTCTATGTGATATGATATCACTACCCATTGTCAAAAATAAGATGTCTGCAAAATAAAAATGGTTGGTCTATCATAAAGATATAATAAAAAATGTGACAAGTTGTGGCCGACCTAGGGCAAATCATGATAAGTGCAAAAAAATCAAACGGTGTTAAAAACATTACAAACAATATGTACAAAAAAACAAATAATTTTTGCAGAAATTGACAAAAACACGAATTCAAAAGAGAAAAAAATGGTGGTATCATATTTTTACAATATACTCTAGTCAATCAAAGAACAAAATAATTATATATACACATAAGGAACATTAGCATATGCATTGCTTAATTATTCAAGAAAAATAACTGAGAAGATAGACCTGAAAAATAAACGTATACAAGTGTAACATACTGACCATCTCACATAATGTTACATACATGTAGTTCAGTATTGATTTGACAATAAAATCAACTAAATTGTTTTCTATTTACTGTTGAAAAAAGAATATCCGACATGAAACATTATGTTTAAAGTTTAGAAAAGCAAGCTTTCAACGTGACTATTTACACAAGATATTACTTATCGAACCGACCGTGATCCATATTATCAACATAGGATAACGAATTTGTATGCCAAAATGCCAACTTATTTTTCTACAAATATATAAGAGAACATTCACACGATTTAATGCAGAATAACAAGATAACACAGCAACTATTTCCACTGAAATATCGCTATATCTTGCATTTACGAATGAATTAAATGTTGCCAAAAAAGAAAAAAGTATTGATGAATGATTGATTTTACTTATAAATAGTATTTTGTTGAGGAAAAGTCAGTTAGTAACTAGTCATACCCTAAAACATGATGTCAACAGATGTTTTTGAAATCCGGCTTGGTCAAAATGTAAACATGTATAGAAACCGGCTGTGTCATTTATTAAGAAACGGATTTGTTAGGATGTAAATACGACTGATCGTATTATTATTGAGCATTATATTGCAATTTAGCAATAGATATGATTAGGAAATATCTCAAAAGCGATAAATACTGATCCATGGTATGAAGATTCGCCATGGCTGCTAATTTCAGCTATTTTGTACAATAAAAAAATCGTTATTTCTATGTTAAATTGCTACTGTCGCGAACACTTGATTTTTGTTATGCTTTTTGTGGCACTGACATCACGGTTGGTGCTCAATACGCTACACTCACTGTACAGGCGCATCACTTGAGTAGTGGGAGATTCTTTTTATAATACAATATTTTGATTTTATACTCGTTGATAACGAAGTAAGTCACTCTGTGGAAATAACTTCGTGGAAACGATATTTACATTTCTTCACAGCATAATGTTTACATTAACATTAAAGATAAGCAAATTAACAAAGGCTGTAGTATTGAATTCCTTTCCGCAAGAACGATTTTGGCAGTTGGTATATACAGAAAATGTTAGGTGTACTCGATTAATGCAACGTTCGTTACAAGTTGTAATACAACAAAAGTTCGTGCTTTGGATGTTATAGTCTCCTGCCCATCCACCAATATTAATGCCAAAAGAATTTCAATCACTCGTATATATTTTGTATTTTTTTTTGGGGGGGGGGGGGGGGGGAGTAGAAATGACAGACTGAATGAATTTGCTATGTTGATATATATTTATAATAATGCTATGCGATCTTGTAACGAAAGCAAAACCCTACACTGTGTCGAGTCTTATTTATATTACATTATTTTAGTAAATAAAAAAATATTTTCCGAGGAGTGAAACGAGGGAGAGAAAAAAATAGACAATATAATTATATACATTGTCGAAAATATTAAATTGATATATACGAATTTTGACGAGTTTTTCTTACCCGTTTCGCAGCGAGTGGAAATGAATTATATATTTTCTGATAATGTACGTGTATTGTATCTATCGTGTTATTTCAAAAGACCCAAAGAAACTGTCACATTGTCTAAAAAGAGCAGAAACAAGCGTTGTTCTTATCGTTTTTGATTGTGTGCTCTGTGAAGTGCGCGCTTATAAGTTTATAAGCATATTTAATGCTGTTACTGTTTCTTACCGTCGCTCAACATGAATCAGGTACCAAATACAAATATATAGCAAAAAATATCCGGTCAATACCATGCAACTACTCGAATAGAACAGGATAAAAAAAAACATTAACTGGGCAGCGAAGAAATACTATTAAAACATCTCATGTTTCAATCTTGCGATTACCCTCATTGTATTTGTATAAGCTTCAGACAATTTGATTGCTAAATTTATATTTTATTGTGAGCTCCATACATATGTTTGTGTATCTTTACATTCAGCATTCACTTACTAGTATCTGCTACTTTACAGATGAATCCTATCAGTATAACAGCCGTTGAGGAGTCGCTTCATGAAATGAGGGACAAGTCATATTTGTGTTCAGTTTGTGAGATCGGGATGAAATGAGCAGTCTTTATATAAGACCTTCCATAGTTGCATTTACTAAGTTTTGGTTCATTTGGCTAAGAAGTTTTAGAGGAGAATATTTAAAAAAATATGCCAATCAGAAACAAGAATCGCCTGTGGCGACCATGTTTGTAAACGGATCGGGACAAAATGAGTAATCGTTACAGAGGACCTTCCATAGATGCTTCCTACTTAAGTTTCACTTCATTTGGCTGAGGCGTTTCAGAGGAGAAGATTAAAATGTGAAAAGTAAACAGATGACAGACGACGGTCGACGGGCGCCAAGTGATGGTAAAAGCTCACATTACCTTTGGCAAGGTGAGCTAACAACAGTCATTGGGTAGATATATCGCTCCACTCGGACACATTATTCTGATTCCGAGCCAACCAGTCTTTGCTCTTTCTCCTTAATGCTGCGTTCTTAGCGGAGAAGCAACAAATACCAATTGTATATTCTTTTGGTTGACAAGACCGCGGCTCGTACCCACATAGATACGATAACGTAACCCTCAGTCCGCTTTTGCTCCCAGCGAGGGTTACGAATCGGTCCCATTCAACGTATGGGAGCAGCGCCCGGAGTGATTCACACCGGGCGGTTTTTTGTCCTAATTCCGTTGTAAGTGGTTGGAAAAATTAACGGGGGTGAAAGATAAATATATCTAGGTAAACCTTGAGGTGTTAAGTAAACGCTGCATCAATCCATGGTAGACTTATAACCATCTGAAAATTTGAATGCATGAAATCTTCTTTCTGTCCGACATTTTGTTTACAAGTTGCTATTTCACGTGCAATTGCCCCGTTTTGGAGATATCCTTATTTGGATCAATCGTAGTAAAAATTAATAGTAAAGTTTTTCATATTTGACATTCAGATCCATATATGGATAGGCTCCGCCCATCACGAGAGTATACGTAAGGTGCCATGGCGGACAAGAAATAATTTTCGAATAAATAAATCGATAGTGATGGTAGAAACAGGTATTGTAACACTTATTTCGTATCGCCATTACTTAAAAATTGTAGGGAATAATAAGTTATGACCAGATATGCTAAAAGAAAGTTGAAATATTCAGTTAACGAAAATTTTAATTTGCTCCCATACGTTGAATGGGACCGATTCGTAACCCTAACTGGAGCACAAGCGGAATGATGGTTACGTTATCGTATCTAGTACCCCCAATCTATCGCACTCGAGGCGAGCACGCTAACCATTACGCTACTGATGCGGTTCCCCATTTTTATTTATTTTTTATTAATTTGTTTAATCAAAATTTCTTACTGTCCTTCAATATATTATTTGAAAACAAAAATTAATCCAAAAGAATAAGAGTTACTTGATATCTATATAAACAGTGAGAGTTCCTACTTTTGATCAAGCACTTTGAATATTGTAATAATCCAACTGCATAGCAAATAAAGAAAAAGAATTATAAGTTCTATAGAAAATCATGACCATTCTGTCGAAGGTGACTTGGTGAATGCCAATTCTGCACAAACCGTTTTGTATTTCTTCCTTTTAATGTTATACAAAACATCCACATGTGAAATATTTTGACTATGTGCTGTTGTTTTTTTTTCACAACTTTTTCATTGATGACATTTCTTTTTTCATTTTATCAATTTGCAAGTCGAACATACCCTTGACAAGTGTTATAATGAACCTTAAATAAATTTGTCGTCGCCTGTATGTCAAACATGCCTAATTGACTTGTACCGGAAGATGACAGAGCATTTCCGACCGGAGCTCTTTGACGACAGTGATTTCCGTGACTGATTAAATAATTACGTCAATAAATATACATATACATAAAGTATAACAGTTCAATTACAATGAAATTGTCGTTTTAATTATGATATAACTGCTAACAATAAAACAAAAAATAGATTATTCCACAAAAATATGATAGCATTTCGTATTTATAATAAATAAATATTACTGTTGTTTTTTGTTTTTTTTTTTCGTTTTTTTTTTTTCATAATACTTTATTGTTTGACTCGCCTGTTAACAAAACACCTTAGATGCCCAGGTAAGCAAAAATAATCTAAGGTTCCCTGTTTTACAATAGATCTCTTATCCAGGGTTATTAAGAGATTTATTAGAGTCCACATGATCCCATTTCAAAAATACAACTAAATTTATCAATAATAAAATCAACATGTAAGTCAATCTATATCGGCATTTTATGATAGCTTCAACATAATTTTTTATAACATTTACATACATGCATTGTACTCATATATTATAACTACTTACTAATCACTGATAGAATTGTCAAGATTTTGGCTTTATCTATTGTATCATTACAATTGGCCGTTAGCAAAATTTTTAGTTCAGATTTTAAAGTCTGTTTCCATATATTACAAAGTACATTTTGATTGATATGAATTTTGTCATATTTAACTTTGTTTCTTGCCTTCCAAATAGACCACTTAGATATAAAAATTAATGTATTTAATAGAAGTTCATGGTTACCCCCCATATTGAACCCAAACATCATATTTTTCTCATTTAAATTAACAGTTCCCACATTTAAAGTGTTTATTAAAATTGTGATGTTTGATATGAATCGGTTAGATATAATGCATTTAAAAAACAAATGTTGAAGATCTTCTTGAATGTTCGATTCTTTACAAAGGTGACATCTTCCATTGGATAGGTTCATTTTTCTAAGTCTACTTTCGGTGTAAATAATGTTATGGTTGCATTTCCATTGGAATTCTTTAATTTTATTACTGATGTCCAGTCTTTTAAGATTATTCCAAATTTTTGGCCAGTGAAATTCTTCATTATAAACATTATTCCATTTATCTTGACATTTTGGTATTGATTTTTTATTCAATATTTTTTGTATAATTTTAATCTTCACGTCTTTTGTATTAATCATTTTGCCTCTAATATCTGTAAGTGTTAAATTATTTAACAATTTCATTTTATTTCTACTTTTAGTTTTGTTTTCTATATCATTATTTTCATTTTTTAAGAACTTTAAGTAGTCTTTTGGAATACATTTCTTAATTTTAGAGTATTCTGAGATACAGTTTCTCCTGTCTATCAGCTGAGAATATAATAAATCACAATCGATGAATTGTTTTGAGTTTTCATCCCATATGTCTTGAATAGTTTTTATGTTACTTCTTAAAAATGAAGAAAATATTAAAGGTTTATTTTGGAAGGTTATATTACAATTCCCAAATAATCTAACATGCAAGATATCTGTTTTGGTTTCCACCTTTTGTGCACATTGTAAAAATTTGCCCATGCTTGGATTGATTTTTGATAGAACAAGGGATACCTGTTTAAATTTAAGGATGAAACATTTGAGCATTTGCAAATAAAAAAAGTTTCATTAAATTTAATATCAAGTCTACTTAATCAATATTTTCCAATAGCATTCCAATTTTCAATTGGTTCCTTAATAATGCGATAAATAAATTTTATTCTTCTACTGTCAATGTAGGAATCTAGATTAACCATACTCATGCCACCATTTTCTATATCTAAACAACATACATCTCTTTTAATCTGATTAACTTTCCCCTCCCATATAAAGTCCCACATTAATGTTTCAATTTCCTTTTTAAATTTATCAGGAATGCCCTTCATTTCAATTTCAAATCCACAATATGATAACAAAAGATTTTTCACAATTATAGTTTTACCTTTGTAGGAAAGTTTTCTGCTTTTCCAAACTTGTATACAATTTTTCATTCTATTAATAATGTCCTTCCAAATTTTATCATTGTCAACATTGTAACCATGATGTACCCCCAAAGTTTTTACATTTTCTTTCATCCATGATATTTGATTAAATTTTGGTTTTCTATGGCGGGCATTGCCAATAGAAATTGCTTTTGTTTTATTATAATTAATTCTTGATCCGGATGCTTTTTCATATTTTGAAAGTATATCGAAGGATTTCTCAACAGAGCAATCAATCAATCAAAGTTTTATTTAAAGTCGGTACATTTTATAACAATACAACATAAGCTCTCAAGAGCTTTTCAAACCGACATGCATAACAAAATTACATAAATTAAATACAGCACAACAAAAACATGTCATTCAATACAAAACCAATACACATCCAGACAAACCTATGCATACATCTCTGTGTTTTGACCTCTGGACCCCCACAAGTGCCTCTCTGCGCACCCACTGTCACAGGACCAGAGGTCAAAACAGAAAAATTATGCAAATTATAACCAGTCTATATTTAAGCAAAGAAGCAAATTAACTCAAACACATAAAACATTCATGTACTTTTAAAACATATTTTTAAAAATATTCATGCAGAAATAGCCAAGCACAAGTTAAACTGAAAAGCATCAAGTTAAAAAAAAAAAAAATTTAAAATTGTTTTTGGTTGGTATATGCTTTGATTAGAAACATATAAATAACAATAACAAAATAAAAAATAAAAAAGCTGGAAAGAGCTTTTTTAAACTGACATACAAATTACACATTCAGGTATATATATATACCCACAAAAATACATGGACATACATTGACAAACATATAAAAATTCAAGCATAATTAAAATACAGCAGCAGATAATTAGGTTATAAGCACTACGAAAACAAGCACTACCCTAATAAAGTAGGGATTAAAATACAAAATAAAGCAAGCACATAAGCAGAGCCATGCAAGAAATATATGTATAGCAAAGCGAAAACAAAAATTTTAAATGCACATCACTGAGACATGGCCCGGAAAACCTTGCGGAATAAAAGTTCTAGGAACAAAAAGAACACGAGCACCCATCCCCATCCCATTTGCTTATCAAGTTTTTAAAATTATTTAAACTTATTCCCTCACGCAAGTCATTTGGAAGTTCGTTCCACAATTTTGCTGCACCATATCTCAGTGAATGCAGACCATACCTGGTGGTTTTAACTCTTGGTATGTTGACAGTGTTGTTGTATCTAAAAGAGTAAGAACTTTTCTTTAGCGTTCATCTTTATTGAAAAGTTGTGTGTCATCTGCAAACATACTTATTTTGGCTTCTAATTCCTTCCCACCCGGTTCACCTGGTAATTTAATCCCCTTTATATCATTATTTCCTCTAATTGCACATGCCATGGGTTCGGCCTGCAATATGTAAATTAGCGGTGCGACGGGACACCCCTGTCTACATGAGCGAGATATGGAAAAATTTTTTGAAACAAATCCATTTGTCTTTATGGATGTTGTAGCATTTTTAACTAACATTTGAATCCACCCCCTAATTTTTTCCTGTTGTTTAACATAGATGGACATTTAACAGCAACAACAAAAAAGGTAGATTTAAATCCTTTTGATTCAGGTAATTGTATGATTGACATAACCGCGGTATTCATAATGTGCGTTCATGCGTACAAAGTTAAACAATGAAACTGGAAAACTATTGTTAGTACAGTTAACATACACATATTGTTAGTAAACAAACGCACATGTTCTTTCAAAACAAACTTAAATGACAGATCATTTATATACAAAATGTTTAATAATCATCTACAATTTCTTCGTCAGTAAATACACCGCCAAGTTTTTGCATATCAGCCTTTGTTTTGACAGTCATGAATCCAGAATTTTCGGAACGTTTCACAATTATTGACCCATCATGAGTCCAAAAAGAATGTAGCTTTCCATCTGCTCGTAGAGAGTTGAGCTTCTTTAATAGTCCGTAACGGTATCTAGTAAGATTTTCGGTAATGAAAAGGTCATCAGGATGTCCCTTCAGCTTTTTCTTGTGTGAAAATACCATATGTCTTTGCCGATAAGAAAGGAAACGTGTGATGATGGAGATTTTACCATTTTTAACTTCGTCAATGGGATGCGATCTGCCTATGTCCTTGGTGTTAAGTTGTAGTCCTAAACTTAGTGTTGCATATATTTAGGACTAGAGCATCAGTATCTATTGGCCTGCGTATTTCGCCCCGATCATTTGTTGGTGCTTTTACGTTATTAAAACGCAGACTCGTTCGTCTCGAGTACTGTTCTTGTTCTTCTATTCTAGAGCCCAGTTTGTTGATTTTGTTTGTAAGATTATTTATTGCTTGGTTCTGTTGTTGTATAACAGTTTCCTGTGCTAGTACAGTAGTTTTAGTATGCTCAATTGTTTCTATGTAGGGCTGTAGACGATCGTTAACAATTTTGTCGACGTGCGGTCTCATGGCTTCGAGGACTTTGTCTAGTACCATTGGGATGATAGCATCAACAAATTGCGGATTATTTATAACTGCACATACAACATCTGACAATTGCAATACCGTTTCACCTTCCGATGGCGATGTAGAGACCGCTTGGTTGGACATCACGGTCTTGGACAGTGATGGAGAAGAAGACAAGGTGTTTGTTCTAGCTACTTTTTCCGATTGTTTTATAGAGGGTGATAAATCATTTGGACTATATGGTAAATGTCTTTTCAAACCTGGTTTTATCGGAGTATTATGTTCGTCGGCCATATTTGTTTATATTCATATCAAATCCTTTGTTTACAAAGTTCAAATCACTGATAATAAGAGTTCTGGTAATATGTATTAAGCCCACATTTCAATCATATATTGTTCCAATCACTTTCAAGTTATTTCTACATCAGTTAATGTGCTGTTTACATAATATTTACACCATATTATCTCTTTTTGTTACCTCTCAAAATTTCATGCCGCCATATTCAAGGCTGGTAACTCTGCACTTATTTATTATTTTTCAATGAAACCGGGTTAATAATTTAAAGAAACAACTAAAAGAAAAATGTTATACTAATATAAATGAAAATTTGAACGAACTTAAAACTATAAATAGTAAAACTTATTGGAAGACCATCAATACACTTCTGAAGGGAGAGTCTACAATGAACGATATTCCTCCTATTCAAGACCCCAAAAATAATAATTGTTTGTCTTATGAAGGTAAAGAAAAGGCAGATGTCTTAAATCAATATTTTTGTTCGATCACTAATTTAGTCGACGAAAACAAATCTTTACCAGATTTTGATGACAGGTGAGGTAATGTGCTTGAAAATATTTGGGTGAGATCAGAAGAAATCATTGATATAATTTCTATTTTAGATAGTAATAAGGCTACTGGTCCTGATAAAATTAGCAACAAAATGATTATATCTATAAAAAACGAAATAGCCAAACCCCTATGTTTACTTTTTAGCAAATTGTTACGCCTAAAAAAATATCCACGGTCCTGGAAAATTGCTCATGTGATTCCTTTATTCAAAAACGGCGACAAATCCTTACCTTCAAATTATAGACCAGTTTCATTATTATATTGTGTTAGTAAAATATTTGAAAAAATTGTATTTAAAAACATTTTTAACCATTTACATAAAAATAAACGTCTATGCAAATTCCAATCAGGTTTTATCCCTGACCTTTCGAATACTCACCAATTACTTGAGATATATCACACTATTTTGACTGCACTTGATAGCAAATGTTTTACAATTATCACTTTTGCTGATGTAAGTAAAGCGTTTGATCGTGTTTGGATTGGGGGGCTTCTATTAAAATTAGAAAGATATGGCATTAAGGGAGATTTAATCATGTGGCTTAAAAGCTATCTCACTAACAGATCACAAAAAGTAGCTATCAAAGAAGCATTATCTGAGTTAGATGATTTAAAAGCTGGTGTTTCCCAAGGGTTAGTCCCCGGTCCTCTGTTATTCTTAGTATTCATAAATGACATAGCCGATGACATGTTTGGACTCAGTAGACTTTTTGCCGACGATACATCTATTGGACATACAGCCTTAGACGAATCTACTTTAAAAAATATGATTAATATCGACCTAAACAATATAAAAAAGTGGGGGATACTCGGTTAGCAAAATTTAATCCTAATAAAACTGAGATAATGATATTCAATATTAGAAACCAACAAGATGAACTCAGCTTTGATTTAGACGGTATCGTCCTTAATTCTGTTAATAAGCACAAACATTTAGGCATAATTATCAGTAGTGATTGTAAATGGACAAAATATATAGACAGCCTCATTCAGAGAACTTCAAAGCAACTTAATGTCTTGAGGAAGCTTAAATTTAGATTAAAGAGGGAATATTTGGAAAATATTTATTTTACTTTCATTAGACCAATTTTGGAATATTCATCTGAGGTATGGGATAACTGCGGGCAAGTCAATTCTGATAGACTAGAAAAACTACAATTGGAAGCGGCTCGTATTGTTACAGGGCTAACATGCTACACAAGTTTGGGTTCAATATACAGGGAGGCGGGTTGGGAGAAACTTACCACTAGGCGAGAGGTTAACAAATTATGTATGTTTTATAAATTAAATGTTGGTAATTCTCCTGAGTTTTTATGTGATTTGATTCCTCCCAGTGAAACTAACAACTATAATTTACAAAATAGTCATAATATTAGTCAAACTACAAACAGATTATCAATATCCCAACAGTCATTTTTTCCGTCGACGACCAAGTTATGGAATTTACAAGACCTGAGAATACGTCAACTTTAAACTTTTGAATCCTTCAAATACAAATTGAAACAACACTACTATACAAATGCTAAACTCCCCTCCTATTATAATATTGGCAACATATATTTAAATATACTGCATACTAGAATAAGGAATAATTGTAGTGCATTACATAATGATCTATTTCATGCTAATTTGATTCATAGCCCATCTTGTTCTTGTGGATATTCCACAGAGAATGCTGAACATTTTTTATTGTACTGCAAGAGGTTTGATGCACAAAGAAATATTTTGTACCGTTCTTTATTAGCTGCAAATGTACACATTGACTTAAACACCTTGCTGTTTGGAAGTCAAATTTATAATATTGACACAAATAGGCATGTAGTCATTACTATACAGACATATATTAAGGAAACATGTCGCTTTTCTTTCCGCTGATTATCATGAATGTAATCAGGTGACAATTGGTTTGTGGCTGACCTAGTGTGAATTAGTAAATGTTGCAATGCACACGTGTGAGCACTTTATGTTAAAATTCTTACTGAATAAATAATGATATTGTTATATTTTGAAACTAAATTTTAAAAGATCCTACCTTTACCGAATTAATAATCTCACTACCTTGTATAACAATTATTGATTTTCTTCATTCTAGGTGTGGTCTATAAACTAGTCCAATTATTGTAAAGGTCTGTTCGACTTGTCATTTGGCAAATATCAAATTGTGTTGCACTTGTACATTTCATGTTGTTTTTTTTGTTGGTTTTTTTCTAATTATTAAGAAAGACTGTAGCTTTTGTGTATTTATGTTCAACTGTATTTGTATATTGTTTATATAAAGGAGAAGATGTTTTAAGTTGAAAAACTTGTATCTGATCCTATTGTTATGTTTTTGGACAATAACATATGTTTAAACTAAACTCCGGCTTCTTCCACCATTAAAACTGGTCGCCATGATATAGCTGAAATATTGCTGAAAGTGGCGTTAAGCACCAAAAATCAATCAATCAATCATTATAAAGGAAAAGATGTTTTTAGTTGTCAAACTTGTATCTGATCCTATTGTGATGTATGTACTAGTCAAATGTCATTCCTCGTTTCTGTATATAGTTTTTATATATTGTTGAACTTGCTTTTGTCATGAATGTAGCTGCAAAACTCCTCGCTGGACTTTAAACAACAATCAATCAATCAATCAATTATCAATCTTCAAACTGCAATCTTATATTAATCTTATGTCTGCAATTGTATGTCACCACATGTTTTTACCTGTCCCAAGCCAGGATCTGGATTTCAAATGGGCGTTTAGCATGGTCCTTTCTTCAGAAGTTAATTCTGAGATGTTTACAGAAGTAAAATATCAGACTAAATTTATTCTAAACACACTGCCTTTAGTGGAGGGTATTATGGTAGATTACCACACGAGGAAAACAATTTCACCAGAGACGAATGTTGAGGATGAAAATTTTTGTCAGAGTGTGGTCATATACCACAACCCCGGCCTCCACTGAAGGAAGCATTTTTTGTTATCATACTGAATGACATTTTAATGGTAGTTTAGTAAAACATAAATTTATGGATTTATTTTGTAGTGTTCATTTCATTAATTTTTTTAACGAAGTGCACTAAATCGGCTACTGATACGGAAATAACGATATCAGAGCAATCAACAAAATTTTACGGAAAGGGTGATATTGTCTGGATTCGGCACTGTTCGGCTCGAGCAATCGGCAATACTCGGACGCGGAGGGTGATATTTTTTCGGGATGTGGCAATGCTCGGTTTGAGACGGTGATATCACTCAGAGAGTGATACTTCTCAGAGGGTTTTATTGCGAGGCTGTAGCTAAATTGGTAAAATACAAAGTTACAGTAGGATATCAACTGCCGTTCAGCCAATGAAATGAAAGGATTTTTTCATGAAGTATAACAATTATTTATAACTGAGTGTACTACAAACATGACACAATAAAGTTTTTGGTAGATACAATTATTTTAACCTGCCACTTTATTTTGAAGTGCCCGTACCGATTTTTCCATTGAATTTTGGAACTGTTTCGAGGGTGTGGTATATTTTGTTTTTCATTTAATTTGAAATATTAAGTCAGGTCAGAATTACAAAACAAATGCGAAATAAACAATTTCTGTAGAAATATGCCCATTAAATTAAGCTAGGAATATCTACAAAGGATATGAGCTTGTGGTATTACAATATTCGTAAATTGTATAATATTGAAAAAGACTTTAAATTGAAATAAAATTGTATTCTTAAAGATTTGACGACAATTATGTAATTGATAGGATGAACACATAACAATTACGCAATTTAAGTGCTACGAATTACTATGGGTGTGGTGTTATATTATTATTACGGTATTAAAAAAGCAATTCATATACAGTCAAATCTGCCTATACAGTCACCTCTATTAAGCAGTCACCTGTATAAAACTGTCACCTTTTCATTGTCCTGTCATGGAAGCTTCATATGAATTGAGCCTCTTATAAGAGGCCACCTGTCTTATAAGGCCACTTTGTCTTTGTCTCAATGGTGAACTCTTAATACAGGTTTTACAGTACTGTCCAATTTTCCGAGGTTATTAAAGTTTAATCATTTGAATGAGTTGTAAAGTAAACTGATGGAAGGTATTTAGGTATTTAGGAGAACGAAATTAAATTGTCAAAATTATAAGGCGTGACACTCGTTAAGGTTTCGACAAAAGAAACATCTCTTCCAGTAAAATACTGAACAACAAAATAAACAGACTTCTGTTGATACAAATTAAAAAAGAGAAAGAGGACTCGATCTACTTAGTCGACTAAACCCATATTTGTTTATTAAACACTTTTCTCGCCAAATTACACGCTGCCGTGGCCGCGAACATAAGTCATTTGATATTAAACTACTTATTCAATGTTTTTCCCAACTATGATATTTCCGAGTTCGACTTTCGCCTGTTATGAGGTGTAATTGAGAAAACATATTTGACACAATTTGTCCCGTTTGTCGGTAGCAAATTATCTGTGTGAGTGAGGGGGTAAGGGGGGGGGGGGGGGGTGGCTTTTAACACTAGTAATTATGATCCACATCTAAATAACGTTAACAGAAGCAGATTCAGACGGGGTGCATCACCCCTCTCCATAAAACCAAGACTGTGAAGGATATCCTACCGACCGTTGGTTGTAAAATCAGTGAAAATACAATTACTTTATAAATCATGTACATCTACTAATTTCTGATCCTCAAGCTCAAGGCTCAAGGCTCAAGGCTTACGAGGGAAATCTACTCTTACCGGTCATTATCTTGGACCTGACCGTGTTTTGTTCTTACCAAAAACTACTTTTGATCACTCAGGGGTCTGAATTAATCCACAGCCTCCTTACTAGTAAACAAATAACGCCCTTTTCTATATATTCCTGCACACACGTATATATGCAACAACAATCTACAACTTCCTTTTACGGTTTAGGTTCAGACAACAAGTGTTATATTTAAAGATCACATGAAATTAAGGGGCGTTTTCAATTAAATATGATACATTTCTACAATTACGTGTAAAGTTGCACCCTTAAATCGATCTCAGATAGTGTTACTTAAATTCATCGTGAATAGATTAAAAAAAGCTGATATGGGTCAGAAAAATTATCATGGATTTCTATCGCTGTAGGGGCCGTCGTTGCCGTAATCGTATGGTAGTTGGATATACAACTACCTATGAAATAAGTACCTATCACCACTGATGTTGTGAGTTCGAATCCCGATCAGGGGGAGATTTATAACATTATGTGATGCAGTGACTTGCGACAGGTCGGTGGTTTCCTCCACCAATAAAACTGACCTCCACGACATAACTCTAATATTGTTGAAAGTGGCGTTAATCACCATAAAACCATAACAAAAACTCATCATATTGGCTGTTCAAATTTCCATCGCTGTGATTTGAAAAACAAAATGCGTTGACGGTGTGTAGAGATGTTGACTAGGTTAAAACAATGTTAAATTTGTCAAAAAAATTGATTTGGGGACCGTTGGAAGCAAATTACTTCAACGAAGCGTTTGAAGATACCAAAGTGGTAATCAGAAACCGTAAATCAAAGGATAGACAATATAATGGCAAAAAGAAAAGAGACAAATAGGTACACAATGGTCTACAAAACACTAAACAGGAAACTACAAATCATGCAACACGAACCTCATGAGCACTTAAAAAAACCGGGTGTTATTTTGCTTAAATAAACGAAATTATTACATGTATTATTATAATTACAGATAAAAACAAACTATAACATACTTCACAGATTTGTTTTCACTCAAACAGACCACACACCATAACACAAAACATGAAAGGTAACATAAGCAGTACAATAACATAATAAGTTAATGCTCGTAGTTAACTGTCTACTATATAAATGGTTGGGTATACACGTAAATATGATTTCTCTTAGAAGAAAGTCATTATCCGATACTTTAAGCTTATTTAGTATGCTTTGTACTAGATCAACACGCTCAATTATTCTTGTATAGTACTGCTCTTTCCATAAAAAAACAAATACCAAAACAAACAAAAAAAGAAGCAAAAGAAAAAAAAACAAAAAACAATAAAACAAAACAGAAGCTATTCAAAAACATTATCTTGACTCCAACCCATCCCAAGGGTTACTCATACTAAAGGCGATCGCTAACTATTACAATTGCGGCGCTTAAGCAAATACTTAATGCATATGTCTACATTGTACTAAACAGATTTGTATGATGCTAGTTCGCTGAGCCATCACACGATTGTCGGTACGACGTTTCAGCAAATATATAAGACGCACATATATTGACAATTATATACATATCGTGTCATAACAGATGTGCAAATGAAGTTAATTTATCGTGCTGTGTGATTTACAAAATATTTATTTTGAATGTACTTTATACTATATTTAGATTATTCATAGGTTTTGTCAGTGAGTGGTCTCTGTAGGAATTACATTGATGTATTGTGAATAATTACATTCAAATGAAGACTGCAATAAGGATGTATATACATGTACTTGTAGCAGGACTCGACCACTTTTTTGTCCATTATGTTGTCTTATTTGACTAGCTCTTCCTCTTTCCTGGCGTTCAATTAAAGCAGTTGAGTAAATGAGTAAGTGAGTGAGTCAGTCAGTGAGCGAGTGAGTGAGTTAGTGAGTGAGGGAGGGAGGGCTCTTGAACAGCTACATTATGTCGCCAGATCACTGTATACCAATTGTATGGTATTTTGGCAAAAGTAAGTTAAGTTTTCAAGAACAAGTTTGAAGATACCAACGGGGTAATCACAAGCCGGAATTCGAAGGACAGAGGACAGACAATGCAATGACCAAAAGACAAAAGAACAAAATGACAACTAGTGGTCCACAAATTACAACCAGAAACAATATCACGTCCCCATTGAAAACCAGGGATGAAATCAGGTGATCCGGGATGGTAAGCAACTCCTGCTCCACTATTGACACCCGTCGCGTTACTCATGATAAGAATCGTGATGTATTATAAACAAGAAACGAGTATTCATTGACTTATTGTGGCAGTATGTGGAAAGTTTTTATTGTTTGTTGTTATCTCAATTGCCGTTGAGAGGTGACAGTTTTTCTGCTGTCTTTTTCTAATGTATATTTAATTATAGTTTTGCAAATAATGGGTTTCGAGTACAATTGCATAAATAAGTCACAAGTAATCAAATTAAACACAAACAATACCACATCAGTTCCTACAAAATATTTATATATAGTTAACCTTTACATCAGACATTCAATTTTCTGTTTAATTCGCGAATATTTCAGTAATATTATTTTAAAAGTGTTGGATAAAACCGTAGAATATCCCACTTTTATTTCATTTAAATTAGACAAGAAACGAACTCGTGATAACTCATTTTTTTTAAAGTGTACTCTTCTATGAATATATTAGTCTAATTTTGAAAACTGCATGTAATGTCGACATTTTTTACATATCATATACATTTTACGCGCAATTGGATAACCACTAGGTGTAGCGTATACCAACAAATGAACATTAGGGAAGGTCATTACCATAAATCTTAACACAACACCTCTCATTCCACGATACTCCCCTAAATATCATTTCATTAGTCATTTAAATGATAAATAATCTTATTAAATCGTTTTTTTTTTTTACTTTTTAAAATATTTTCATGGACTGGCAATTTCTCAAGACGCGAGAAACATAAATAATATGCTTAAGATAAAATTTTGATAACATTTTAAAATATAGAATGTTCGTTCCATTGCAATGATTGCTCCCATTAAAACAGTAATTATGAGTTATTTGATTTACAAACTTTAAAACACTTGATGACCGATGATTGGGCAAATACTCATTACCACCGTAAACTTGTGACCTTCCATTAAAACTACTGATAAATCTGTTACCTTAAGAGGGGAGATTTGGGCCTCATCAAACTAGTTTAATCCCTTCACTTTTTATTGAGAGGGTGGGGTGGTCAGGGTTATGGTGTTTAGCGCCATTTTCAACAATATTCCAGCTATATTGTGGTTGTTCTTTTACTTGAGGTGCCTGTATCAAGGTTAAAAAGTGAGCGATCATGTATTTGTGCGCTAAGGGCATCGATGTTGCCTCTTTCAGCGATTTTTCTATTGAATTTTGGAACTGTTCCGAAAATGTGGTATTTTCTATATTCATTTTTTTGCATATATTTGTCTTATTTTGATACACAAAAAAGATAGCGGGCTAAATCTGTTTCATGACATTTCCCGTTATTATTAATCTAATGATTAATTACTGTGAATTACATTTTATTCGTGGGGAACCAATTTTCACGGTTTATGTGGTTCAACCAATCGACAAATTTAATAACTATGCAAAAAAATAATGTTTTCTTCCCATTTTCGGGTACATTACTTTATATTTTTCAAGGGGGGGAAGGAATTCGTCATTCAGGAAGTTAACACTCACGAACATGTCGTTTATGGAAAATCCACGAAAATAGGGAACCGATAATTTACGTCCTTTCTCAGAACTTAAACTTCGATATCTAACTTAGTATTACCTTCTTTTAAATGTGGAAAGCAAACAAAAATAATATGAAAAAAAAGAACAGTTTCAAAAGCAAATAGAATAATGGTAGAAAGATGCAAATTAGCTACAAAATTACACGATCACTCATTTTCATGTCTTCGTACAGGCACTTCAATCAAAAGTGGCGGGGTTAAATTAGTTTTTTAATGGCACAAAATATAATAAAAAGCTAAATGTTGTTTAGTAGAGACTGCTTTTTTCAAACTTATTTCAAAACTACAAATTTCATTTTCAAAATTTGAAATGCATGCCTTATATCGATAATACGGAGTTCGTGCCACAATGTGATGGTCAATACCTAAAGTATAGGATGACAAATTATAGACACAAATTAAAACCACAAAAAACGTACTACGTTGTCTAAAGTTCACTTTTGTATTGAAGGTGAGAAAATAATTACAAGATGTAAACTATCTTATTTCTGTATTGACGTAATATGTGTACTAGTAAATGACATCTACATATATAACTTATACACACAATAGATATGCACTGAGATAAATAAATATGTCCAATATAGGCACATTGTCTGATAATATAAAATTTATTTGTACGAGCTATGGAAACTGGCAGAAAAGCCAGCTTTTGGCGAGTGCAAATTAATTTTATGTTTACCGACAATGTACGTATATTGTGTAAATCCTGAATGTCAACAAGTCCAAAACAAGTGTAAAATTGTCTGAAAATAGCTTAAGCAAGCGTCGTTATAATAATTTTCAGTGGTGTCCTCAGTGAAGTCCGCTCTTATATAGCTACCGCTTCTTGCTGTCGCTGTCTATGAATCAGGTATCAGGAAAGTTGTATTTGGTCCATGACTAAAAACACTGAAGTTTATTTGAACCCCTTTATCAGTACTCAAAATCACACAATTGCAGGATAACGTCTCATATTGTCCGATACTATATTGGCATGAAAATGCTCTTACCTGGGAGTGTGAAAAGACTAACGGCTTGGAGTATATAAATACTAAAGCCGAAATGTAACATTATATAGATCTTGTCTATCACGTGATTAACATATAATATCCCCAGAACAATCCGGGTTAGATTACTGGACTTTGCACAAGTCGAACAGAGTGTCAAAATCAGAACATATTATAGTGACAATTGTATTATTATTTTATTTTGTCTTTTAACAGTTTAATAGACGGAGGAAACTACACTTATCCAGGAATATGTATAATACAATCAGCAATTATAAAATTATGTATTTTGACATATTCAGACGAAGCTAAGTTACAAAGAAAATAGAAAAAAACAAAAATCACAATCCAGGATAAAGAAACACCACAAAGAAAGTAAAGTACTAGCACACATAATAGAAAATACAAATTTCTATGTAAACCCGGGGCTAGTTAACATCTAAACCGGCGTCCGACAAGTTAATGCATGTATCTCTAATATATATATATATATATATATATATATATATATATATATATATATATATATATATATATATACGTCTGAAAATTAAGCCAAACAGTGTTAGAATTCGATTTTAGAGCTGTCAAATTTTTTTTCTCCCTCGACGGGATTTGAACCCACACCATTGATACACTACAGCACCATTCGCTTAGCCTTACGTCCAGCGCCCTAGACCACTCGACCACATCCACTCTCTATATATGTATCTCTAATACATATATAACCAAAATGGCACCCTCCTATGCCAATAATTTTATGGGGGACCCAGAAGAACCATTACTCCTCTCGTCACTTATACAACCTCTTTCATGGTTCTGATTCATAGATGACGTTGTCATGAAGTGGATACATAGCGATAAAGAGCTTCATAAATTTTTCGAACATGACAACAGTATCCATCCGTCTATAAAATTCACACACGAAGCGTCGATAACCAACATGTCCTTCCTTGATACTACCACCACGAGCAAGGAGGGCAACATGACAACTGATTTATACTCTAAACCCACAGATAAACATCAATACCTTTCACCCAGTAGTTGCCATCTTAAGCACTGTCTTAAGAGTATCCCATTCAACCAAGCCATTAGGGTAAAACGAATATGCTCCACTGTTGAAACCACCAAGCAAAGATTATGAGATTTACGCCATCATTTGAAGAGACGGGGATATAATGACAAAGCTATAGAGAGTGGGTTTTCAAAGGCCAGTGAAATTAACAGAAATGACCTCCTGGAGTACAAAGAAGAAAAGATCAACAAACAGGTTCCCCTTGTTCTCACTTACCACCCCTCTTTAGAGAAAATTTCAGGCATTGTCCGACATCATTGGAAAAAAATTGAAAAAAGTGAAACGCTGGCCAAATTGTTACCTGAACCACCCGTTGTAGCGTTCCGGAGACCTAAAAACATTAAGGATACACTGGTCAGAGCTGCGGTATCTAGACCTTCATCGACGGTCGGCCAGTGTAAACTATGTGGTGACAAGGGTTGCAAGTGCTGTCTCCAATTGCAACACGCACAAGGGTTCCATAGCAAGACGACAGGAAAGGAGTATAAGACCTTTTGCAATGTCAATTGCAAAACACCTAATGTGGTTTACCTTCTTGACTGTTACATCGCAATACGTAGGAGAAAGTGTTCAACCATTCAACAAAAGAATGAATGGACACAGAAGTGACCTTACGAAAAAGACGCTCTTGCCCGTGAGTCAACACTTTGTGTCGCTGGGGCACTCATTGGATGACTTTGGTAGATCCAAAATGTATATCATTGACCACAATCCAAGTTGGAAAGAGAATCAAAGACAAAAAAGAGAAAGTTTTTGGATCCGCGAGTTACGAACATTACATTACATTAAGCAAAAAGGCCTAAATCTTTTGTTTTTTTTAACTTTTTAACCAGTGCCTGGTCCATAGCTAGCTGGTAAATTTCATCATTATATTTTCTCATTGTTTTCATATTATTTATAAATTAGTGTACATATATATTTGAATAAAATAAAGTTCAAGATTATGATTTTTACGTCACGATAACTGATGGTCACGTGACAATCTGATCCTCAGATCATCTTTCAGATCAGATTACAGACGCTGATGAAGCTTGTCGATCAAGCGAAATATCCGTCAATTTGATTATAATTATAGTCTTTTGTAGAATTAAAGTTACTTTTGTTATATTTTAACATCTTTTTTTATGTTGTTGGGCTGCATTTTAGACGTTTATTTATCCTTTTTGTTTGCTTGCACAGAATCGTTAGCACATGTTTCCGATCCGACATCCCATAGGTTCATACGTTGGCTACTTTTTCAGACGTTTATATATATATAGATGCATATATATATATATATATACCTCTGAAAATTAAACCAGCGGTAGAATTAGATCTTTTAGCTGTCAAATTTGTGTTCCTTCCTCGACAGGATTTGAACTCACACCATTGATACACTGCAGCACCAATCGCTTAGCCTTATGTCCAGCGCCCTAGACCACTCAACCACATGCGCTATATATATTATTTGGAAATCTACCGCTTTACAACGTGGGCAACAACTACCGGTAATAGTGGCTGCGTCCATTATATAAAGCACAGTTATATTTATAAACGACAATATGTAGAATAAAATGTTCATAGTATGAAATAAGTATTTCAATATAAGAAGACTATTAATTAGACAATACAAAAAAAGTCATCATATACATAAAACTACAAAAATCTACAAATGCATAAAACATGTTTTAAAGTAAAATACAGGCAATAG
Organism: Bathymodiolus septemdierum; assembly: GCA_963383655.1. Classification (NCBI taxonomy): domain Eukaryota; kingdom Metazoa; phylum Mollusca; class Bivalvia; order Mytilida; family Modiolidae; genus Bathymodiolus; species Bathymodiolus septemdierum. Next base: position 29,097,386 of record OY726528.1, on the reverse strand, counting down.
TTAAATACAGACATACATGATAAATGATACAAGTGTTATCAATAAAACAAGTCATAAAGCATTTGATTGTGTTAAAATAATATTACTTTCATAATATATCTTCTTTAAAAGATTTCTTCCCATTAAATCTAAATACATGCCTTCAATTTCATTTATTTAAAAACCACTATCTCCAATCAACAATTAAATTTTTATAGAATTAGGTAGGTCCATAAAATCAAGTTCCACAGTGCTAAACGATATATCATTTAAAAGAGGCCTTCCTCTTTCTAATGCAGGACATAGCAAGAGGAAATGTGATAAATCTTCTACTTCATTACAGTCACATAGAGAGCATTTGTTACTGAAGAAATCAGCGAGTTAGACCAGTTAATTTATATATAAGCTTACTCATTAAGCATCATTTAATCACAACGGGGTTAAATGCATATATATATATATATACAATATTGGTGTATTGACGGTAAATATAGAATGTATGTGGCGAGGCTTAGAAACGGGGGAAAGACGAGCTTTCAGGGAGTTTTGCCATTCGTTTCGTGCCGAGCCACATACATTCTATATTTACCGTCAATATACCAATATTGTATTTATCCTGCAATAAAATTTGCAAAACAGATGTAATTCAATTTAATAATAAAAAAAGATAACGGAAACCGTATTGATACCTCAATAGTTCCGATAAGGGACGTGGCTTAATAGCGTTATCAGGCTAATATAACAAGTGTTATTATGGCAGAGGTGTGGCCTAATATCTATATTAGGCCAATGTGAAAAGTGTTATTATGACAGGGGTGTGGCACCATTTCACATTGATTAGGCCAATGTGAAAAGTGTTATTATGACAGGGGTGTGGCTTATCAGCTTTATTAGGCTAATGTGAAAAGTGTCATTATGACAGGGGTGTGGCTTAGCAGCTTTACTAGGCTAATGTGAAAAGTGTTATCATGCCACTGTCATAATAAAGCAACAGTTTATTTCAACCCGTTTATTATGACAAAAAATTACCCAATTGCAGGATAAAACACAATACTACTATATCATACAATGAAACCGGGGGTGAGATCAGTTATTTATCTCATACTTCATGTATTGCAGCCATCATGAAGTCCTTATTTACAATGCAATAGTAATGTAGAACACATTTTGTGACACAAACCTGAACAAAGAAAGGGGTCGTTGTGGTCGTGATCGTATTGTAGTTGAATTTACAACTACCTGTGCAATCAATGTATATCACCGATAAAATAGTGACTTCGAACTCCGCTCATGGTGAGGTGTACTCGATACAATATCATGTGATAAAGTTTGTCAGGAAATTGAGGCATGCATGTGGTTTTCTCCAGGTTTTCCCCACCAATGAAACTGGCCGTCACGATATAACTGAAATATTGTTGAAAGGTTGGTTACATACCACAACCCTTGAATAAACAGCAGAAAATGGGTCGTGGTTGTGGATGTCTAAGACCAATAAAACAATAATTCAACTACATTGGTTGGCGATAAACGCTAGAGAATACCGAAGGCACAATCGAAAATTGATAAATCCAAAGAAACTGGCAACATAGGTTACACAACTCGAAGGAAAATAAAACAAAGCAACACAACATGTGTTATGATTTGGACAAAACTATGCGCAAACAAACACAAATAACAAAATAAGGCATGAGTTCTCCTAATAGGAGGAGTACCATGACAAATATTATTATGTTGTAAAATGACATTACGAAATATTGAATACTCACGTGTTGTCGTATAATATATTATAATTAAATGTAATATCGCATTATTCCATTTCACTAAATATGTTATACAAGTATATATAACTATCCTCTTGTATGTTGTTCTTTCATTTTCGGTAATATCTGTTACGTATATAAAAAAAACTCAAAATGCATAAACAGTTAAAGTTTTACGTATCTTGTGTACCATGCCAAATTAAAATAATTGTTGTGTGACAATAATTTTTAAATTTATGGGGGATTTAAATAACAATACAGGAGTAGTTTAACTACTAGATGAAGATGACAGACTTTAATCTTGGAGTGTGTGTGAGTGTGAAAACTAGTGTGTCTGAATTATGAAGGATAACGTTTAAAATTGACAAATTGCTTTCAATTGAAAACACAATAATGATAAGATTATACTATAAACTTAAAGCTCTAAATTACATAGAAAACTGGTTTATTCTAATATTATTATGACTATCACTTATTCTTAGAAATTTTTGACAAGTTTAAGGCATAAGCTTATAATGCAATCATGCACGTTATATCACACTATGTACACAATTATCGTGTAGTATGCATAATAATGAGATTCCATTATTATTTGCTCTGTATCCAGTTGGAAAAGGGTATTACAATAAACTTTAGAGAATACTGAAGAGCAATCAGAAATGGACATTCCAGAGAAACTGTCAACAAGACGAAGATAAACACAAAACCATATGTGTTGAAAACCACTATACACAAACAAAGCCAAATAATGTAAATAAAACAAACAACTTGAGGTAAAGATGAAACGGAGATCGTTTTTATGCGGAAATCGTAGCTGAGAACGTAAAGACACATAATAGTACATAAAAAAAAACACAAAACAACGTGAGCAAGGTGGACCTCGACCAAGACACCGGAAGTGAAATACGTTATTGGAAGAGGACAATATACAAACATAAATGTCCATAGATGGTAATCTTTCCAGGAAAAAATTAATATGTGAAGATGCATAGCGAACATTTAAATGTTTTATTCTGCAATTGTGCGATATTTATTTTCTAATAAATGGATCAAATAAACGAAACCATGAAAATTTAAATCTATGAATTTAAATGATTTCACAGTATTTATTTGTGAAGAGATCAACAACAACATATTTCAAAACGCTGATATGAAATTACAATCACATACCCTTTAAAGGTAGCAAATAAATCTCATATGTGTATACAAAAGCAATTACGTTGCAATGAAAACGAACTACTTTATAAATTAACTATTTAATTTAAAATTGTATTAAATATATATTCACACTGATTATAAATTACATGCAGGTGTGTAAGCTTTATCTTAAATTCTTTGGCGATTGTGCAAGAACATTTCTTTAATTTCATAGTCAAATGTTCTACCTCCATGTCTATGCAATACTATGTAGGGGTGGATCATAGTTTATATTATCTTTTATGATCGGAATGAAAGTTTTTAATAACGAGATGTAATAAAAATGTAAAGATTCGTTTTACTTGAACAAGAACGTGACTTCCTTGTCAACAAATCTTCTTTAATAATGCAAAAGATATACTAGAATACATTGTAATTAAATCACATTTTATTCAGATTTCACTATAGAATTTGTCTTATGTACATGTCGTATATTATCTTATATACTTGTTCTAATTCATGTATGAGATATAAGTACAAAACTTTTCATTTAGAAACAAATACTCATAAAGTCTATTGGAGGTATTCTGCGATTTCAATAAATATCTTACATTATGCCAATATTGATATAGCACGCCACATGCCCTTTTCTCTATTCAATGTTTTAGTATTGGTGATGGTTCCCTTGGCTCATTCTAAAGAGCTATCTATCCCGTCCCCATGTGACGGAGATAGTGGGTGCCCATTCGGTGGAACTTGTCAGTTGATTGTTGACAATAATGGGTAACTTGTTTGAGAGGGTTGCGTTCCCTGCACCTTAAATACTCATTTTGTAGATTGCAAACAAGAGAAGGCACATTGTAGCTTGGTAAAAGACTATATTATTCCTCCCTACCCAATTTACCAAACATTGCCAGTGGATGTCAAACGATCCAGATGTCAAATCTCTCCCAAAATCCTGTATGGTATTAGATATTGCTAAATTTGTTCTCGTGCTAGATATGTATAAAATATTTGTCGCTGGATTCAGACAATTAATCAATCTAAGATCAGTTACTGGGGCTTGATTCCAAGCAATGAAAACCAAAGTTAAATAAGTTAAATACTAGATGAGGCTTTCTTGAGCAGAATCGATCCGAAATGTCAAAATCCTGCAACCTCCTAATACCTCTCTTCTTGAAATTACTCAATCGTTTTAATAAAATGAAAAAAACAAAAAATACCAAACTGTCGAACCAATTTCAAAATATAAAAAATCGCAAGAACAGAGACAAAATTGATACCCTGAGCACACTCAAACATGACCGCTCACTTTCCTGGTTGGTACAAGCACTTCAATAAAAAGTGGCGGGTTTGTTCTAGTTTTATGGGCCCAGACCTCTCCTCTTAGTCACATGAAACAAAATATGTTCATCATCATGATAGTTTAATGTGAACCTTCACATATTAATTAAATTAAAATGTCTTCAATCAATCGAAACATAGAAATTCCACAATCAATCAATCAATCAATCAATCAATTCAATTCGAGAGTTCTAAGATTGCGAAAAATACTAATTTAATTACAATTGTGGTATGATAGCTTCACCAAGCATATATAAAGAGCACATGGGTGACAAAGATACAAACAAACAGCATTATAAATAAAAACGTAGATATCAAATTTAGTGCGCACGACGCGTTTCTGGAATAGCCTTCATCAGTGACGCTCAATACCAAAAGATTGGAAAGGACACCTATTCCTGATACAGTTTAAATATGACTGTTCAATTGCAGACGTTTCAATGTCAATACCTGCATGTAACGAGGTATACAAACTGTTATCATTAAGTTGGTCAGTGACTTGTGAAACGTCACTTTAGATTATATTGAGCTTGTTACGCAGTATATAGATGTGATACCTTATACCATGCTCAGCATGATTGACATCCAGAACAAACAGTATAGATATTAAATGTATCTTTTGTTAGCACCATTTTTATTTAATTGTAACAGACGTTCAACTTTGATTCATAAACACGTTTCTAAGTACGATTATTTTTTTATAATAATTCAAGAATTTTCTATCAAAATATTATATTACTACATCTCACTTTTGTCAAGTACAACTTAAATTATTTTAAAATTGTGTTATTTTGTTTTTTATGTATGTTATGGGTTATAACCAATATATTTTAGCCTTTTAGACGTAAAAGTGTTTTTGACATTTGGCGCTGATTTGACAACTGTTTTACCTGTTTTGTTCAAGTATTGTTGTAAATACTGTTATAGTGACAGCCGGAAACTTTGAGCCGTAATGAAAGGGGGAGGTTTGGCGCTTTAAAATCCGATTCAACCCACCATTTCTTTAGAAATGCCTGTACCAAGTCAGGGTCATTACGGTTTTCACAGTTTTCCGGTTGTTGACTGATTTTGTCTGTTTATATACTTATGAGTTTTGACTTTCCCTTTGTTAGATTGTTCGGAGTTCGGTAATTTTGTTATTACCCTTATTTAGTGTTCTGTGATTTTGTTGTGTTTGCCTTCGTTGTATGTTTTGTGCCCAATGTTGTCTGTATATCTCGATTGTCCATTCTTGATTGTCCCTTCGGTTTTCTCTAGTAATTGTCATTATCATTATTTAATTGGTTTTGTTTATATAGCATGTGCTTTGTATTGTACTGTTTACAATAGCGTCTTTTCTTTGAGACTATGTGCACTGTTTGGATGAAAGGAATATGTGGACTCTTTCCTCTATTGATTGGTTTATGTCTCTATATATCCAGAAAGGATTGTTTGGAGACCACTGACGGGTTTTGGCCCACCTCAGGTGTGTGTCTGTTTCAAATCAAGCACTAGATTATGACCATCCATGTCTGTCTTGCTTAATTTGATTTAATGCGATTTTTGCTAAGAGTGAACGTGAAGTTAACTGGATGTTTACTTTTTTTATGTGTTTACTTGTTTATTTGAATCTAAGTCTAACATAAACTTATAGACGATCATTGTAAAACCTTTATTTGGACGATCATTCTAAAACCTTTATTTGGACGATCATTGTAAAACTTTTATTTGGACGATCATTGTAAAACAGTTATTTGGACGATCATTGTAAAACATTTATTTGGACGATCATTGTCAAACCTTTATTTGGACGATCATTGTAAAACCTTTATTTGGACGGTCACTGTTAAACCTTTATTTGGACGGTCACTGTTAAACCTTTATTTGGACGGTCACTGTTAAACCTTTGTTTGGACGACCAATGTAAAACCTTTATTTGGATGATCATTGTAAAACCTTTATTTGGACGATCATTGTAAAACCTTTATTTGGACGATCATTGTAAAACCTTTATTTCGACGATCATTGTAAAACATTTATTTGGACGATCATTGTAAAACCTTTATTTGGACGATCATTGTAAAACCTTTAATTGGACGATCATTGTAAAACCTTTATTTGGACGATCATTGTAAAACCTTTATTTCGACGATCATTGTAAAACCTTTATTTCGACGATCATTGTAAAACCGTTATTTGGACGATCATTGTAAAACTTTTATTTGAACGATCACTGTTAAACCTTTGTTTGGACGATCATTCTTAAACCTTTATTTGGACGATCATTTTAAAACCTTTATTTGGACGATCATTGTAAAGTCTTTATTTGGACAACAGAATTATTACACAGAGACACGTTAAGGGACATATTTTCGCAACACACGAAGACCCATACACATCTATATTTGTCGCAATGTATATTGTTAATATCATAAATGTTAAAAGGAAATCGGAATATTAGCAGAAGGAAGAAGAGTTTGAAGATACCAAAGGGGCAATCAGAATCCCTATTTCGAAGAAGAACAGACAACACAATGGCCAAAAGAAAAAAAAAAAAAGGACAAAAAACGATCTACAACACATACATATAAAACTAAAGATCGAGTAACCCGAACCCCACTAAAAACCGCAGGTGAACTCAGGTGTTCCGGAAGGGTAAGCAGTTCCTGCTCCACTAGTGGAAAGCTGATTATATTTCAATAATGTTACTGGAAAAGTTTGAAGATGCCAAAGAGGGGTCCGAAGCTGTAAGTCGAAGAAGTGACAGACAGCCCAATAGCCAAAAGAAAAAGGATAAAAGGACAAACAATGATCTATGAAACATTACACAGAAAACTAAAGATCGAGCAACACGAACACCACAATATGAGATAAAAAGGATCCTGTAATAAACGCGAATGTATTTCAACGAATTGATAATTAAGCATATTACTTTACTATTATAATACATTGTGTACATCCAAATGCCCGCACATCCCGCCCCACCAAGCCAAAATAAGTATATTTTTAAGCGCACAGTTTCTAAAAATAGATAAAACATTGAATGAATAAATATGTTGCGGGGCATTGTTCTGAGGCGATTGTAATTAAAACGTAGTAATCCAATTTATCCATTACTTTTAGTGTTACATACACCAGTGATGTCCGATGATCCCTTTGTCCCTAATTTTAGATCTCAAGCTTCTTTAACAACAAACGTTTATTGAATCATAAGACTAGGGTTCTGGTTGCTTTCTGACATTTTCAACAAAAGTCAGTCAGTATCATACACCTTAGACCATATTGTATTGGTATATATTTCTATGGTTGCCTTGAAAACTTTTTTAATAGATAGGATGTCATTAGTTCGCGGGTACGTTTGTACGAAGGTCCAACCTTACATTAACATGAGTTCTGTTTCTTCCTGATTTTGTGGTTTTTTATAGATAGCATGTCATTAGTTCGTGGGTACGTTTATACGTTTATACGTTAACATGAGATCTGTATCTACCTGATTTTGTGTTTTTTCATAGATAACATGTCATTAGTTCTTGGGTACGTTTGTACGAAGATCCATCCTTACATTAACATGAGATCTGTATCTTCCTGATTTTGTGTTTTTCTATTGATATCATGTCATTAGTTCTTGGGTACGTTTGTACGAAGGTCCTTCCTTACATTAACATGAGATCTGTATCTACCTGATTTTGTGGTTTTTGATAGATAGCATGTCATTAGTTCTTGAGTACGTTTGTACGAAGATCCATCCTTACATTAACATTAGATCTGTATCTACCTGATTTTGTGGTTTTTGATAGATAGCATGTCATTAGTTCTTGAGGACGTTTGTACGAAGATCCATCCTTACATTAACATTAGATCTGTATCTACCTGATTTTGTGGTTTTTGATAGATAGCATGTCATTAGTTCTTGGGTACGTTTGTACGAAGATCCATCCTTACATTAACATGAGATCTGTATCTTCCTGATTTTGTGTTTGTTTTAACAGATAGCATGTCATTAGTTCTTGGGTACGTTTGTACGGAGGTCCATCCTTACATTAAAATGAGATCTGTATCTACCTGATTTTGTGGGTTTTTTTTACAGATAGCATGTCATTAGTTCTTGGGTACGTTTGTACGAAGGTCCATCCTTACATTAACATGAGATCTGTATCTACCTGATTTTGTGTTTTTTTATTGATAGCATGTCATTAGTTCTTGGTTATGTTTGTATGAAGGTTCACCCTTACATTAACATGAGATCTGTATCTACCTGATTTTGTGTTTTTTTATTGATAGCATATCATTAGTTCTTGGTTACGTTTGTATGAAGGTCCATCCTTACATTAACATGAGATCTGTATCTTCCTGATTTTGTGTTTTTCTATAGATAGCATGTCATTAGTTCTTGGTTACGTTTGTATGAAGGTCCACCCTTACATTAACATGAGATCTGTATCTACCTGATTTTGTGTTTTTTTATTGATAGCATATCATTAGTTCTTGGGTACGTTTGTATGAAGGTCCATCTTTACATTAACATGAGACCTGTATCTTCTGCTAACGATTTCGGCCCACATGAGTTCACCTCCGGTTTTAGTGGGGTTCATGTTGTTTAATATTTTAGTTTTCTGTGTACTCTTTTATTGTACATTGTTTGTCTTCTTGTCCCTTTTCTCTCATTGCTAGATCTCACCATTAAATGCTAACCAAATACATCCAAAGTTTTGATTATGGTGTTTAACGCCACTTTCAACAATATTTCATTATATCGTGGCTGTCAGATTTATTGATGGAGGAAACCGGAGTACCCTGAGAAAACCACCGACCTGTCGCAAGTCACTGACAAACTTTATCACATACTGTTGTATCGAGTACACCTCGCCATGAACGGAGTTCGAACTCACAACTTTAGTGGTGATAGGCAGTGATTACATAGGTAGGTGTAAATCTAACTACCATACAATCACGACCACGGCGTCCCCTACATCCAAAGGTAAAAATATATTATGAACTTATTTTAATTGATTGATTAATTGATTGTTTGTTGCTTAGCGTACAACGGCAAATAATTCATGTATATTCTGGACGAGAATAAGTTGAACAATATATAAACAATACAGAAATGAAGGAGGGATGTCACGATTGTTGACTGCCACAGCAGATTTGGATAAGGCCGACAAATTAGTAATTTGTAGCGGCTACAACGCCCCTCCTCTTTTTTCGAATTCTATGAAATAATTGTTTATGTGTAAGAGCGCGGAACACTCCAAGTACGTTACAAACTATAGTCAACTGTTCCCAATGTAAATGTATATAATGATAACATAGATAAGTGCTCACCTTGCTTGTCTTATTAAAGGTCCATGGCTTGGTAGCGTTTCATAAAGATCTTCTGAATAAATAAACTTTCAATAGAATCTTAGCTTCAGCACATCTACTGTCTAGTAACAAGTCCTCACCATTTAGAATTTTCTATTTTTCATTTTTTTTTAAATCATTTTCCATTAAAACTCGGGTTTCAAATCCACATATTTATATCTAACGAATAAAAATATTTTTATTAACTTTTAACAGTACGCTTGATTAGTTCGTTATTTGTTGTAAAATAATCCATCTTTAAACGTCCCATTCATCCATCATAAAGAAAGTATAATATGAGGTTAATTGTTCTGTGGATGTTTGACAGTGTATTTTCTACCTTAAGTATGCTTCAATTATAGATGGGGAGATCTTTAAATATTTTAAATAGCCGAATATTAGCAACTTAACACCTATATTTAACTAGTAGGAATGAGTGGTCTCTTACAATTCAATATGAATGACACATGGGTATTTGAGTTATAAGATCGTTTAAGGATACTGACATTGCTCGTAGCGTTACATATACAGTCAAACCTGCCCACGAGGCCACCTCTATTAAACAGTCATCTGTATTTAAAGGTCACATTTGTCTTGTCATGTCATAAAAAAATAATATTAATGGAACCTCATTTAAGAGATCACCTGTCTTAAGAGACCACTTTTGCTTTGTCTCAAAGGTGACCTCTTAATATAAGCTTGATTGTACCTTTTTGTTATCATAGAAATTCTTTTCTGTTTCTTATTAAATGTTGATACAACGAATTCAACGTGAAATGACAATGTTATTTTTGTAGAAAGTGTTTTTCTATACAAGATGTTAAAAATAATGCTAATAATGAAAAATTGTATTTATTGACAAAGCTCAAATTACAGTAAAACAGACATTGGTTAAGAGCAAAAATAAATACACAGTAGTTAATACGTGTAAATGGTTATGTGGTCTTGAATGATGTACCAGTCATTTACTCTAACCAGTAAAATACAGTTAGTTGACAAAAAAAAACATTCGGTCGTTTCTATATCATATTAAACATTTTTCGAAATAACACACCCTAAACTCAATTCATGTCCGATTTGGATAACTAAAATATTAGTAACTAAAGCCGGAATGTATATACTTCATAGTAAATATTTAAGAAAAAAATCATTGAAAACATAGTTTGTATATAATAAGTCTTAAAATCGATAAAGTAAAACGGAAATAATGTTACCCATGTAAGAACGTTATACTAACTGTAGCCTCCAAGAATTATTTCGATTCTAATAGGGAAATATAGGGTTAGGGTTATGGTTTTTAAAGCCCGTTATACAAATATTTCAGCTGTGTCGTTGCGTTCATATTGATTGAGGAAACCGGAGTATCCAGAGAAAAAACACCAACCTGACAAAAGTCATATGTACTAAATATGTAATCAAAGTAATGAAAAAATGTGCATATAAGAACATGTAATATACCATTTGTACTTTCCTCATATGATTTCACAATCATACTTTTTTTTGGGACATTTTCTATAGATCCGGAAGTTATTAGCAAAAATTATATTGTCACCATCTATAATAAAACTATGAAGGGATACAAACAAGATTCAACACACGACCGTTGATAAGATCAAGCATAACAGAGACATGATATATATCAAAATGTGTTTTATTTTTATTATAAATATACTATGAAATCTCTGAACCTATAAACGGTAGAAAATGTTTTTTTTATTATTACAAAATATGATAAATAGTTTATTCAAATATTATGTTATAAATAGACATGGTGTGACATTTCATATTATTCATCTACATTTTATTATCGTTGTTAAATACTGCTGTAAAATCCATCTCATGAATATTTTACGTATTTATTATTTGCTTTATCTTTTACTTGGAATGGAGGGGTAGCAGAATGGAAGTCGTGAGAAATTGCATTTATTTACCCTTTTCCAAACGTCATTTTTTTTGTATTGCAAATATATGTTAACAGAATAACAAATTTCACTAAGAGGAGAGGTTTGGGTTTAACCCCGTCACTTTTTTATTGTGTCTATTTCAAAAAAATTTCTACTAGACAATGTGATATTTTCCCCCTTTTTTTCTATGCGCCTCTTTTTATTTTGTAAATTGTCAATAATATATGATTACTATCAAGATCAATCGTATGAAATATAAGTGGCAACAGGGTTACTGGTATTTATTGTCACACTTAGTAAGAAAGATTTGACGAGGTAATCAAAGACCGTCAATCACAGAACAGATAACACAAGAGCCAAAAGTTTGAAGAAACCGAAAGAGGTAATCAAAGACCGTCAATTACAGAAAAACAGACAACGCAAGGGTCAAAAGTTTGAAGAAACCGAAAGAGGTAACCAGAGACCGTCAATCACAGAAGGACAGACAACAAAAGGGAAAAAAGCTTGAAAATACCAAAAGGGACAATCAGAGACCGCCAATCACAAAAGGACAGACAACACAGGGGCCAAAAGTTTGAAGAAACCAAAAGGGGTAATCAGAGACCGTCAATCACAGAAGGACAGACAGTACAGTGGCCAAAAGTTTCTACAAACAAACAGGGATAATCAAAGACCGTCAATTACAGAGGGACAGAAAACACAAGGGCCAAACGTTTGAAGAAACTAAATGGGGTAATCAGTGACAGTCAATCACAGAAGGACAGACAACACAGGGGTCAACAGTTTGAAGATACCAAAAAGGGTAATCAAAGACCGTCAATCACAGGAGGACAGACAACACAAGGGCCAAAGGTTTGAAGAAACCAAAAGGGGTCATCAGAGACCGTCAATCAAAGAAGGACAGACAACGCAAGGATCAAAAGTTTGAAGATGCCAAAAGGGGTAACCAGAGACTGTCAATCTCAGAAGGACACACAACACAAGGGTCAACAGTTTAAAGATACCAAAAGTGGTAAACAAAGATCATCAATCTCAGAAGGACACACAACACAAGGGTCTAAAGTTGGAAGATACCAAAAGTGGTAATCAGAGATCATCAAGCACTCAACCCAATTGTCAAACGGTTGAAGATACTAAAAGGGGTAAATAAACAGAACAAATGTGGATACGTTCATTTTTCCTTATAGTAGTTCCGTCGTTCGTCCTCCCATATGGTCTTGTGCTAAAGCTGCCATCTTTCTTCTTCTTCTTTTGTTGGAATTCCCACCTATGTTTCGGTGCACCTTCAATTAGTAATCGAGGTATTTTGTGGTTTCCTTACGTATTTACAGGAAATTGGATTAAAAGGTAAAAAAGGAAAATGAAGCAATTACTCTAGCCACTTCTGGCTTTGTGCATTGCCCCTAACAGCCTTGAGTGGCATATATGAATACTGTATACCAGTTCTCTACTGAAAATTTATATATCTTTACGGAGGATATATCTTGTTTCATGGGGGGAATTTTCGCGATCGCTGCTATTTTATCGAGTGTATATGCACAATGTGCAATCTTATGCACATGTCAGTCGTTAATGGTATTGGAATGTGTGGGTCAGCACTGCATAACCCCTCGAGAACAATGGAACGATCCTCATCTTAATGTCAGCTGAATGGGAAATATGGTCCATCATAAAGCGTCCCTCAAATTGGTCACCTAGATATGACGATGCGGAAATTCAGTAATTGTACTATAGTAATATGCTATCATTTATATGGTAGCTACATGTATGTCTAGATATAAAATTGAATTACCTCTCATGTTCATTAACATCCATATCTTTTCTGTGAAAGCTATTGCTCAGTTGTTGAGGTATTTTTTGCCAAGATAGTGAAAAGGGGAGATAATTGAAATCTCTTCTTGGTTTGTTTGTTTGTTTGATGGTGTTTAACGCCACGTTCAACAATATTTAGCTATATTGGGGCGGTCAGTTTTATTGGTGGAGGAAACCGGAGTCCCCGGAGAAAATCAACGACCTGTCGCAATCACTGACATACTTTATCACATAACGTTGTACACCTCGCCCTGATCGATGGCCCTCTCTTCTCTGTAATATGAATTGCTGTATATAGATGTTGTCGTTTGTGTCATTGTTTGCCTGTTAAGAGGTCTATTTTCAATGGAATATTCATAAATACAACAACGTCTAGCGCCCTTCAATAAAGGGATACAAACAATCCTTTCACAAAGATGACAGCTTTTCTAATTGGTCATGTAAGTACTGTTTGGCTTAGGATTTGTCAATTAATAAACTGCAATACATTGATAATTCTAGCAAAGTGAATTTTGTACCACATTCCATATATATCAGATGATAGAAAAATAATAAACATATCAGAAGATTTGAAGATATCAAGTAAAGGGATAATCAGAATCCGTAAATCGAAGATAACAGACAACACAATTGCGAAAAGAAAACAATACAAAAAGACAAACAATGATCTACACAACATACACTTAAAACTACAGATCGAGTAACTCGAACACCACAAAAAAACGGGTGTGAACGCATGTGCTCCGGAAGGGTAGCAGTTCCTGCTCCACTAGTGGCGCCATTGCTCCCTCACTTCACGATTACCTACTTTGATGAATCATACAGACGAATGTTGTTTGTATTAGTAATATATACTCAGGTATGTATTCCTGGTTAATGACCCATTATTTCACTGTTTGTACTAGCAATGGTAAATCTCTTGGGGGAAAGGGGGGGGGGGCATTTTTGTGGGTTAATATGATGGATAATGTGATTGTTGGAATGGTCACACCACCAGTCACTATTGCCGTTTTTTTCCAGTATATAATTGCCACTCTTGTTGCGTACTCTAGTCAATTACATTATGTAATATTACTTTTTACTTTGGCTTCGGGTAGATATTTAGTAAGCTATAAAACTCCAATCACATATGTCATGAACCTTTTGTGTATTCTTGATCGCTAAAGTTGACGGAAAATGAAACATAATAAGAAGATTAAAAACAGTTTATTTTTCATCGGGAAAAAGACATACATACGATTTACAACCCATAATGATCTTGTCTTCCCTAAAAGGTTACAGAAAGCAAACCAAAACACAACTAAAACAAGAAAAAAGCACAAAAACGACATTACTATCGGAGCGATAATATTTCGTTTTAGCATGGGGCATCGCATTGCTTTATACAGAAATTGGTGAGTTAGGAATCGATATGTCACAAAATCAAAAACAAAATTATTTTCTGGATCTTGGTTTTGGTTTTAAACATATTTTATTCACAACTAAATGAATAGGATGGAGCAACAGGCTATGCCTATACAAGCTTTCTCCTTTGATCTTGGTTTTCTAAGATTAAAGATGCTTTACCTTAGGCGTATTAACCAATGTTTTCAATATTTGATATAATTAGCTAGAATATGTAACTTTTTATAAAACAAAACGTTTGTTAAAACATATATCTCCTTCGTTTGTGTATTATTTTGTGCAAAGTTAGGGTACACTATTTCCTATAATAAAGCTAAAACAAAGGCTTTCAGACGTTCTACATTACATTAAGAGTGTTCGTAACATGGAGTTCTAATATTTATTTCAACATACGTATAACACGGCCTCTTCTAAAAATAACAATATAATGTTTGTTTTATTCTTATTATTTTATTGCTTTTTTATAGTAATGAAGGCTAAATATAATATTTACAGTATATATAAAACCATATTTTAAAACAAATTTAAAACGACATTGTTTTCCATAAAGAGTTTGCCCTTTTTCTATGGCTTAATAAAGAAGCATTGATTATATATTAATATACGGTCGACCTGTCTACCATTCACACATAGCAACGTTGTCATCTGCTATTCCTACGGTCTGAATTGACTAATACGTGGAACAGACGATATGTTTTAGACTATGGGCTGATATTTCGCAGATGCGGTTTGAGATGACATGATCCGATATATCCACAACTGCCAAGTTGTCACCTATTCATATTCATCAGCTTATCAGTTGAATTTGTCAAGAGCAAATTAATATATGTCAACTACCAGGAAGATTACATCCAGCAAAGCTAATATTCGGAACAAACACGTTTGTTTCACCGAAATCTCTATTTCGGAACTGAAAGGGTTAGAATTATTTACACATTTCATATATTTACATTTGGATGTCAATGTATTCTGCCTCTTTAGGATCTGAAAAATGTAGGTTGTATAGTATCAAATTGACATGTTAATTGATTGATTGATTGATTGATTGATTGATTGATTGATTGATGTTTCTCTGGAAGTAATATTTTCTTAGAGTACACCATTTTCATATTAATGTATTTATTAAGATACATAGATGTTTGTCTTAATTCTACTGCTTACCTTAAACCAAAAGATATTATTCAGAGGGACAGGTCTGTCATGAAATAAATTGTCACACTTCACAATATATTACATGTTAGCTAAATTATCTTCATGTCAAGAGGCTGTCGTGGTCGTGATCGTATGGTAGTTGGATTTATAACTACTTATGCAATCGGTCCCTATCTCCACTAGATGCACTCGATACAACGTTATGTGATAAGTTAGTCAGTGACTTGCTGCAAGTCGGTGGTTTTCTCTGGGTACTCCGATTTCCTCCACCAATAAAACTGACCGCCAAGATATAACTGAAATATTGTTGAAAGTGGCGTTTAACACCAACCATACCCCTAAACCTAATCATATTCATGTCGAATAGATATAACTTTAAAAACTAATAGCGTAGATATGAATTTTGTGCGCATGACGCTTTTCTGGAATAACTTTCCATCATTGTATTGGGATTTTAAATTCCTAAATAATGTAATTATAAATAGAACTAAGGGTGTCCTCTCTCAGGCATGGGTGACCTAGGCCGATTTTGGGTTATCCTGTTTAGGCCCTTTGGTTTTCTTGCTTCCAAAAAGCGTTTAAATTATTTGGGTTTTCAATCTTTTGACTTTGAGTATTCCTGATGAAGGTTATTCAAGAATGCGCGCACTAAATTTGATATCTACGTTTTTATTTCATCAGGTATATGTATCTTCTAAAAAATGGAAAGCAAAATAAATTAAAAGCATTTTGAAGCATAGAAATAAAAGGTGTATAAACAAGATAATCGAAATGGGCTATGATCACCCATGCTTGATGAATAAGAAGAACCTTAGTTTTAATAATAATGATATGATTTGAGAACTGTAAACATATCAGTGCTGATACATGGACTCCTGTGTGGATGATATCATCAGGTACAAATATTTCACCAGAAGAGATATCTCCAAATTGTTCATGATTCTTATTTGAAAGTATCAAATTGATGGCCATTAAAAGCTTTTTGATATCTATACTGTAATGGTTTATTCTAAACAATCTTATCACATAGGACATTCATACTTCTGGGTTGGAAATAATTATATCTCTATAACAATATACCTAACGTAGTGAGTTCGAATCCCGCTTATGGCGGGGGTGTACTTGATACAATATTATGTAATCTAGTTTGTCAGTGACTTGCGACAGGTCGTTGGTTTTCTCAGGGTACTCCGGTTTCCTCCACTAAAAATACTGAACTCCACGACATAACTGAAATAATGTTGAAAATGGCGTTGAACACCATAAACCCACACCACCCAATATACATTTTATCCAACCGCCCCTCATTTCACCATCATACTACAAATTCACATGTACAGTGTAATTCTTAGAAAAAATCTCAAATTAACACTAAGCAATCAAAGAAAAGGTACCAAGTAAACGATAGAGAAAAATGGGCAATCCAGAGACACAGACAACATTGGGCATAAGAAACAGAACTAGGGCAAACACAACAAAACACACAAGCAACAAATATATAACGAGGTGCAACATCAGATGCATACAGATGTAATCCTCTAACATGAGATCAAAGAACAAAATAATCATCTTACGTTTCAAATATAGTATAAGTATCAATGTTCAATGTGACCATCACATGAACACAAAATAGATCAACTTAAAATAACGACTTTATGGCGTCACCTTAACAAATAGCGATATAAACCCATTACACACATATTCTGTTGTGTAAAACATTATCATTACGAGTCACGATAGCGAGGAGTAATGATGCGGTTTGTTCACGCAACAGGCAAAACCTGATAAAAGTAGTGTATCAACATACTATGTAGGTAATAAGTTTATCTAAGATTTAAATTTAAGAAAACAAATTTTTAACAATAAATACGGGTTGAATTAAATTAGCAAATTTGTTACAATACTTTGAGAGTGACTACATTTTGCGCATAGCGTTACGTTGTTCTTTGCCGTTAATTTTTCTTTATGGCAACAACTAGAAGAACGACATGTCATTATACATGCATGACAAGTGTAAGGTGTTTGTAGATCATTGTTTATCTTTTTGTCCATGTTCTGTATTGTCTGTCTTTTGATTTATGACTTCTGGTACCGATCAGTTTTTGTTCTTACTCCTAATATATACATGCTTAGCGAAGAAACAAATATATAAAAAAAAATATTATATAATTTGCCTTGACCCTACCAGGGCTCGAACTCACAATCTACCACATTCTATGCGAAAACGCTAACAGCTACATTGAATCGAGACGGTTTACACTATTTCCAGCTATCCAAATATTTCACTAGCCTGTCGTTAAATTAAGTTATAAGTAATGTCATGTAAGATCGATTTTCGTATATTGCTATGAATATATTGATAAAATCCCATTATCTACATATTGTGTTGGTACACAACTTTGTATCAAGTCAAGCCTGTTGTGCAAGCTACGAATCACGATAGCTACTAGTAGTGATGTGGTTAGTTCGTGCCACAGTTGAGACATGATACAAAGTATGATACCAACACATTATGCATGTACTAAGTTTAATAATGATAATAATAATAACATTCAAGAACACATCCTAAAATTCAAATTATGAAATTTATTATAATGCTTAAAACAAACTGAACGAACATTAAGATGTAGCTTCGACTACGTTGTTTGTTTTGAGACTTCTCCCACATTCCAATACAATGACGTCATACAACAGTAATTTGAATAAATGAGTCTATAAGAAGAATTTGTAAATACCAAAGGGGTAATCCGAATCCGTAAATCGAAGACGAACAGACAACACAATGGCGAAGCGAAAAAAGATAAAAGGATAAACAACGATCTACAAAACATACACATAAAACTAAAGATCGAGTAACAGGATCCCCACTAAACACCGGCGATGAACTCAGGTGCTATAATATGCGCTTCATATATATGCAGATATGTCTGTTAATCATATAAAATGGAGATTGTTGGCATAGCCTTAAAAAACAATATTTTCCACGCACGTAAAGCGAAAAACATATGTTGTGTATGTCTTAATAACGCATGTGTTTAACAAAATTAAATCGTGTTCCGTTAAATAAGTGCTTAAAGAAAACGTTATTTACTTCTACTCCGGGCCATAAATATATTTTATGTAATAAGAACGTATATATCGAACTTATTGCCCAGGACACGTTCCTGGAATAAGGCTCATGATCAAAAGATTGAAAAGTCAAATAATGTACAAGTCGTTGGGAACAAGTAAACCAAAGGACGTAAAGAGGATAACTAAATGCAATGTAATATGGTTTGGTCTTGGTTTGGCTTATGGTGTTTAATGCCACTTTCAACAATTGTCCAGCTACATTTGTATATCGTGGCGGTCAGTTATTTGGTGGAGCAAACCTGTCTATTTATGAATTAAGCATGCATACGATAAAACGGACAGTTAATATAATTATATGATAAATTGGCACATGTATCCAATACTAAGCAAATGAACGAATATATTACCAAGGAAGATGATACAATATATACAGTTTTATTGGTGGTGCAAACCACAAAACCCGCAGAAAACCAACGACCTGTCGCAAGTAACTGATACTATATCACATAATGTTGTATCGAGTACACCTCATGAAGAATGAGGTTCGAACTCATTACTTTAGTTGTGATAGGCACTGATTGCACAGGTAGTTGTATATCCAACTACCATACGATAACGTCCACGACGGCCCCTAATGTAATATGAAATGTTCGTTACCTTGGATAGATATGATAATGAAGGCTGCTAATGTAGGTTTGTGTGACCTGTTAGAACCTGTGTTGTTAGTGTTGATTGTGTCATTGGGCAAGAAAGACTACATCCTTCGCTATTCAACTGTGCACTCATGAATAAACAAAATCTTTTCAGATAGAAGTAAGATTACAAATATACCATACCTTGCCGACTTGATAAATTACTATAGGTATTTGGAGGGTCTTTCATACCTAGTATTTCGTAAGTCGCTGTAGAACTATAATACACATAAAGATATATCACACCCAAGGAAACTGTACTTTGTACAGTGAAGGGTACCGATTTTCATACACAGGGTAGCGATTCAAGGTAAGATAAAGATTGAGAAGGAGAAATACAAATTTTCATATAAATCTATTTATTAAAGTGAACTTAACACAAAACATAAATGTGCTATATATGACAGGTTCATCTCAAAGAAGGTGGTTTAGAAATATTTTCTGAGAGTTTTCGTCATAAGGTCAATTTCTATATCACTATATAGCCTAGTATATATCTTGCTTACTTGAATTGGAATCGCTACCCTGCGTATGACAATCGCTACATTATGATGTACATTTTTCCTGGGCGTGGATATAGTCATGCAACTTAAATTACAATGAAAGAAAAACAAATAGAGATGAATGCTTAAATATACCCTTTCAGGTCCACCGACAGACAAACAGTTAGGAGAAAACGATTGTGATCACTGGTATACATACGTGTTATTTGCTTACTGATACCAACAATTAGCATTGTTTCAACTATGGCATAATTTTCAGTGGTAAATTCTAGTATTGATGATTCATGATTTATCTTAATAAAACATAGATATCAAGTAAAAATCACAAGGACTGGGTGGTTCAATGAGTTAGGTAGTTGGATTACTTAACAATTCATACATGCATATCACCAATACGGCGTGGATTCGCGCCCGGCTTTGTAAATTACAAAATAGGTACACTCGACTCGCAGCCGCAAGTGATAACGTTTACCAGTTGCTTGCCCATGGCCGGTGGTTCTTTCCGGGTTATCCGACTTCTTCCACCACTAAAACTGGTCGCCACTATAAAACTGAAATTGTGTTGAAAGTGGCGTTAACCACCATCAAACAAACAAACATCAAATAAGAACATATATATATATCAAATAGTTCAAGCTTCATCGGTGTATTGTCAACTCTACTTGATTATAATAAAGGGTTGTTTCACAAATATTTCAAACACCCAGTAAACGTTTATAAAGGATTTAACTATAAACTCTAAATTCATTTAAGTTTGTTCAAATCTAATTCATTGCTAATATTCTTACAATAAAACACTCAACACATTATTTGGAATGCATGGAGTTAATGTATGTAAAACAATTAACTTCCTGGTTGAACAAATCGATTGTATTTTTACAAGAATGGTAGTACATGTTCTGATATATTTGTTTCTGATATGCAAGTTATATTTGCATTATCTGACAAACCGTAAATTGCTTTAAAATTGGAGTAGTTGTGAATCAAATGATATACATGGCTATAAATACTCACACATGTTCTGCTCTCTTGGTCCCTGGATCTGAAAATTAGCGAGGAAAGAGAGTAAGGGTGATTGCAACGATTGTAATGAATGAAAGAAAAATATTTAAGTGCGAAAACCATTATGTAATTTGAGGGGGAAAACTTCATGAGAGCCATTACCCAGCAGTTAACTATCCATAGATAGAGAAAGTCAAACAGCCATGATCTTCATTATTATTAACCAGAACAAACTATAACTCTCCAATATATCATCCCAACCTCAAAATACGAAAAAATAAAAACGAAATTTGTAACTAGATATTTGGTATATGCCTTATCACAGACATCCATTATGGTGTGGGTAAATCGTTATATCGGCTTAAATGTAGCATACTGCTCTTTGAGGATAAAAAATGTATTTTCCAATAGTTTTGGTTTCTAATTCTAATATAAACCAACCACCTAGCAACCTTAATCCGTTCGGAAAGGGGGTCTTCGTGATCGCATGGTAGTAGGATTTACAACTATTTAAGCAATCAATCCATATTACCACTAAAGCTGTGAGCTCGAATCCCGCTCATGACGAGATACACACGACACAATATTATGTGATAAACATGGTTAGTGGAAAGTCGGTGGTTTTTGTCGTGTACTTCGGTTTTTCCCCCCATAAAATTGACCGCCACGATATAACTGAAATATTGTTGACAGTGGCGTTTAAAACCATAACCCCCGTTTAGAAAAAGTATATATATATATATCTTCTCTTTTACTTACATTACAAGATTACATTCCCTTTATATAAGAAGCCTGCAATCGATTTGTCCTCGTTTCTGTGGCAACATCGATCAACATCCTGTATGTTTTGGAACTGATCATCATCGACGGAACTATTTAATCTCGATGAATTTAGTAATACGACGATCTTTCAAAGACATAGAGAAATGCTCACAATGTTCAAAGTGGTGGGTTCGAATCCCGGTCCGACTAGGTGTACTCGATACAACAATATGTGATAAGGTTTGTCAGTGACTTGCGACAGGTCGATGGTTTTCTATGGGTATTCCGGTTTCTTCCACCAATCAAACTTACTGCCACGATATAACTGAAATATTGTTGAAAGTGGCGTTGAACACCATAGCCCTAACACTAATGTTTAGTATCAAAGATTAATATATTTTCACCTACATTTTGTGATTTTTGAACATGCAAATATAGAATATAAAATGTAGATGTAGAAGTATGCTATAATTCTTACCTCTATTTCTTTCATCATGTGTATCCTCTCTGACGTTTTCGTACACCTCACTGGTTATTGGATTTGCAGAAGAGGGTGTTGTCTCCATCCTATCAGAAAAGAAAAGAAATGTCAGAAAATTGAAAATAAAAGATTCTGCAACTGTAAACATGTTCCGATTCAATTTAAATGATATATGTATTATTTAAATATGGTTTGGTACTTTCTACTCTGCTTTGCATTGTTCGAAGCAATGTTGCTGTTATGTGGTTAATGGTAGCTATTTCAATAAATTGTCACCGCCATATTTGTTGTACAACTACCATGGTAACGTAGAACCCATGCATATATTTACTAGTTGAATATTCAACGATCCTTATATTGAAATCTTTTTTTCAGAAATAGAGTGACAGAGTGATTGTTGCTTAGCACCAATTTTTCAGCTAATCATGGGGATAAAAAGTTAATTTTCAATGAGATGATGATAAGGTTTGTTGTGTGCTAGACCTACACGCTTACTTGGATTTGTATAACAACAGTCTTTGCTCTTTCCCTTTAATGCTGCGTGCTTAGCAGAGAAACAACAAACAGAATTTATTAATAGCCTTTGGTTTGACCCGATCGGGGCTCAAACCCACGATCTACCACACTGGATGCGAGCACGCTAAACATTTCACCGCCGACTCGGTTTTTAGACATAGACAAATCTTTCAGGTGATAAAATATTCTGTTTTATATTTGCATCTCTTTTTTTGACTAGTTGGAAGATACCAAGATATAGTTTATGCATACAGGTTATAATTGAACAGTTTGAGGCTAATCTATTAATTGGTACGAAACAAATATCGAAAACTTATTGAATCCTTCGCATATACGAATTAAGTAAAGCTTAGAACAAAGAAGTAAGAAAGCGTATGTTTAAAGAATTGCTGAAAGTTAATTTTAGAACAATGCACCTTTATATCCGTTAGTAGGACGAAAACGCATATTGTTAGTATAATTGAACAAGTCAAATGAATTTGATTTAATGAGATTATACTTAAATACATATTATTAAGCCAAATGTGTTACCCTATCATATGTGTATTTTGTTTTCCATCTGGCAAACCTGAAATATTAAATGGGAAAAGAAAATAGTTTTATATATAGTTCAGCTACTATGATTGTTTGTGTGTTGCTTATGCTTAAAAGTTACATCTCTGTAACATTTAATAGATATGTTGAAAATAGTTTATCTTACCAAAATATAAGTCATATTGAGGCACACGTCTACCTTAAGACTGCTGTACAGTCAAGTAGCATACACATATATTTAGCCTAGCGAATTGGTCTATAACTAAACACACATAAGCTTGTTTTAATAAGCTTCGTCTTGATAAATTTATTACTTTGCTCACGTTCTACAATATCAACTCATTCACCCACTCATTTCAATTTTATTTCGCATGCATAGCCTAAACTTAGTGCATGGTAGCTAGTATCGCTCGTGTTTCATTGCTTTACAATACAACGTGGTATTTGGAACAGGCTCTTCAACGTCGTTTCAATTGGGATACATCCAATAATGCACAAAATCAATTAAAGAGTTAGTGCTAGAAACAAATACAATTATCACAATTTTTCACAGTATAAGATTAAACATAATTATTACCTTTCTTTCTCTTATACAGTAGAATTCCTACAGTGACCATCAAAATAAGTATAACGCCAACTAATCCTCCAATAACACCTAGACACAAATCACTTGCTGAAATAAAATGAAAAACAAAGCATAGCGCACTGTCAGAACATTTAGTGAAAAACAAAACATAACACACTGTCAGAACATTTCCTAAAAAGCAAAACATAACACACTGTCAGAACATTTCCTAAGAACAAAACATAACACACTGTCAGAACATTTCGTGAAAAACAAAACATAACACACTGTCAGAACATTTCCTAAAAGCAAAGCATAACACACTGTCAGAACATTTCCTAAAAAACAAAACATAGCACACTGTCAGAACATTTCCTAAAAAACAAAACATAACACACTGTCAGAACATTTTCTAAAAAACAAAACATTACACACTGTCAGAACATTTCGTGAAAAACAAAACATAACACACTGTCAGAACATTTCGTGAAAAACAAAACATAACACACTGTCACATCATTTCCTAAGAACAAACATAACACACTGTCAGAACATTTCCTAAAAAACAAAACATAACACACTGTCAGAACATTTCGTGAAAAACAAAACATAACACACTGTCAGAACATTTCCTAAGAACAAAACATAGCACACTGTCAGAACATTTCGTGAAAAACAAAACATAACACACTGTCAGAACATTTCCTAAAAACAAAGCATAACACACTGTCAGAACATTTCCTAAAAAACAAAACATAACACACTGTCAGAACATTTCCTAAAAGCAAAGCATAACACACTGTCAGAACATTTCCTAAAAAACAAAACATAACACACTGTCAGAACATTTCCTAAAAAACAAAACATAACACACTGTCAGAACATTTCGTGAAAAACAAAACATAACAGTCAGAATATTTCGTGAAAAACAAAACATAACACACTGTCAGAACATTTCCTAAGAACAAAACATAGCACACTGTCAGAACATTTCGTGAAAAACAAAACATAACACACTGTCGGAACATTTCCTAAAAACAAAGCATAACACACTGTCAGAACATTTCCTAAAAAACAAAACATAACACACTGTCAGAACATTTCCTAAAAGCAAAGCATAACACACTGTCAGAACATTTCCTAAAAAACAAAACATAACACACTGTCAGAACATTTCCTAAAAAACAAAACATAACACACTGTCAGAACATTTCGTGAAAAACAAAACATAACAGTCAGAATATTTCGTGAAAAACAAAACATAACACACTGTCAGAACATTTCCTAAAAAACAAAACATAGCACACTGTCAGAACATTTCGTAAAAAACAAAACATAGCACACTGTCAGAACATTTCGTGAAAAACAAAACAAAGCACACTGTCAGAACATTTCCTAAGAACAAAACATACCACACTGTCAGAACATTTCGTGAAAAACAAAACATAGCACACTGTCAGAACATTTCCTAAAAACAAAGCATAACACACTGTCAGAACATTTTCTAAAAAACAAAACATAGCACACTGTCAGAACATTTTCTAAAAACAAAGCATAACACACTGTCAGAACATTTCCTAAAAAACAAAACATAACACACTGTCAGAACATTTCCTAAAAAACAAAACATAACACACTGTCAGAACATTTCGCGAAAAACAAAACATAACAGTCAGAATATTTCGTGAAAAACAAAACATAACACACTGTCAGAACATTTCCTAAGAACAAAACATACCACACTGTCAGAACATTTCGTGAAAAACAAAACATAGCACACTGTCAGAACATTTCCTAAAAACAAAGCATAACACACTGTCAGAACATTTCCTAAAAAACAAAACATAGCACACTGTCAGAACATTTTCTAAAAACAAAGCATAACACACTGTCAGAACAGTTCCTAAAAAACAAAACATAACACACTGTCAGAACATTTCCTAAGAAACAAAACATAACACACTGTCAGAACATTTCGCGAAAAACAAAACATAACAGTCAGAATATTTCGTGAAAAACAAAACATAACACACTGTCAGAACATTTCGTGAAAAACAAAACATAACACACTGTCAGAACATTTCGTGAAAAACAAAACATAACACACTGTCAGAACATTTCCTAAAAAACAAAACATAACACACTGTCAGAACATTTCTTAAAAAACAAAGCATAACACACTGTCAGAACATTTCCTAAATTCAACAATAAATTTGTAAAAAGAGTTACAATCGATACACCTAACACATATACGTCACCGCTCATTGGCCTATCTTTGTACAGACACTTCAATAGAAAAAGAATGGCAGGTTAAGATACTGCTATGTACCTTAATGTCCACTTTAAAAAAAATTAGCATTTCCTAAATCCAAAAGTAAATTTGTAAACAGAGGCACAATCGATACACCTAACACATATACATGACCGATCATTGTCCTGTCTTTGTACAGACACTCCAATGAAAAAAACTTGGCGGGGTTAAACTACGTTTATGCACCTTAACCTCCACTTTAAAGGAAATGATGTGCTCATGCAAGTTTTTTCTTTCCATATGTGAATAAAATGCCAATAATCAATGATGACCGGGCGAACAGTGGTGTTATAAAGAACACTATAATCTTGAACATTATGTATATTATATTTAATCGTCGTAGCACAGAAGTTTTCATATGTATAATATTAGTTCTATTAAAGCTTAAGACCAATTTTTATTCATTCCGTTTATCTAAAATTATGTTGAAATTAAACTAAGACTAATCTCCATAAGAAATTGTCATGAAATTGAAGTAAAATAATGACTGTGGCTTTGTATGATTAAAGGTAATAATGCATCTACAATAATAACAATATCATAAAAGTTGCACTGCTAAAAGCCTTTTATACAAAAAGTATGTTGCTTGTATTTATAATCAATGTTTCTTGATTGCATACTCAATGTCTCTTATTGGCATACTCAGCGTTAGTTCCTGAATCCCGCCCATCTATTTATGAATTAAGTATGTATACGACGAAATGGACCGTTAATAGAATTATATGATAAATATGTACATATACCAAATACTAAACAAATGAACGAATATATTAAAGTGGCAGTGTCTACGATTTTTCATAAGTTTTAAGTTTGACAACAATTTGAAAATAAGATAGATAAATCAATAATATCACCAAATAACCTTCTCAGATAAACAGAAATTTGATTAATTAGATGGAATTAAAGCTCATTGATTATTCATGACCTAGTTTGAAAACACAGAACGCATTGACCCAGATTTATCACATGGATGGTGAGGTAAGCAGTTTATTTAACCTATCTTTTGAGTAAAAGGTATAATTCATACATGTTTAATGATAAATTACACATATTTACCTATAAGAACACAATTTATCAATCACAACTCAAATTATTAGCCATTTTCGGTCAGTCAGTTTTCTTCCACGGTTAGATTTTCCGACAGAAAACATTTTCATCAACAAACCGATTCCGCGCGTGCGCAGTTCATGATACAGAGGAGGAGTGATATTGATTGACTTGAATTAGAGTAACCCAGACTCAAATTGCTTGTAAACACATTTTCCACGAAATATTTCGTGAAAACCACTTTTCGGTGTTTTTATCTGTTTTAGATGAATTTTTACTCACATCTGTTCAAGTTTGGGAGAAAAATTCCGATTTAGCAAATCTGAAAAAAATCGTAGACATTCCCCGTTTAATGAGGAAGATGCTACATTCTATACAACATTTCAGTTATATCGTGGAGATGATCTCTATTGCTGGGGAAACAGGCGTACCCGAAGAAAATCACCGACACGTCGCAAGTCACTGACAAACTTTATCACATAATGTTGTATCGGGTGAGATTCAAACTCACAACGCTAGTGGTGATAGGCACCGATTGCATAGGTAGTTATAAATCCAACTAGCATGCGATCACGACCACAACGGCCCAGTTACTTCTAATTATTAGGCAATTCAAAATAGACTTGCTTGATATGTTGGGTCTAATGACGTAATGTCAGCCAAATTAGTCCTAGATATTAACACCAAACGTTATCAGAAACTGTTAAGCGATGACGGAAAACAATGGCCAAAACAAAAGAACAAAGAGACAAACAATGATAGACGCATCACTACACATACACATTGAGCAATGCGAAACCCAATAAAACCAGGTGTGAACACAGGTGCACAGAAATTCTAAGCAGTTGCTGTTCCATGATTGTCACCGTCATTTTACTGCTAAGTGACACGAACATCATCCGATATGGAAATCATGAATGTAATGTCAAAAATTATCAGACGATTAGTTTAATAAGACAATAGCTATGGTTACATACATTGATGTGTAACAGTTATGGTGTTCGAGTTAACAACAGTTCCTGTTGCATCAGCTGCCCGACAAACATAACTGCCCGAATCAGACTGTTGTACATTACTGATTGACAATGTAAAAGCGATCAAAAAAACGAAAACTGGAAAGTCAGCAGACAGTAATGGAATATGTGCCGAGCACTTTAAATATGGAGCTGATGAAATTGTGCCTGTTATAGTTAACATTATAAACAAGATCTTCAGAGACCTTGATATTCCAGAAAAGCTCAAGAGTGGAGTCGTCACTCCAGTGCTCAAGACAAATAAAGGCGAACGCTACCCTGAAAATTACCGAGGCATTACAGTGGCCAACACTTTATCTACCATTGTAGAAAGTATATTGAAGGAGAGAATTGAACCAAAACTTTTGCCAATTCAAAGTAAATTACAATGGGAATTTACCGAAAAATCATCTTCTCTAAACACTGCCTTCATAGTTACAAGAGCTGCAGAATACTGTAGAGAGACATCAGATGAGCTTTACATCATAACCCTAGATGCTCAGAAAGCTTTTGACAGGCTAGATCACGAACTTCTCTTTAATAAATTGTACCATGATGGTATTTGTGGCGATCTCTGGATAATGTTGCGAAACATGTATCATGAAGTGTCTGTGAAAGTCAAATGGGAAAACAACCTATCGAGAGAGGTAGATGTGGCTCAGGGAATCAGACAATATCAAAATTGTCAACCATGCTATATAATAGATACAATAACAACATTCTAGAAGCCTTGGAACGATCAGGAATGGGAGCTCAAATCGGAAACCTGAGAGCGGTGTCACCAACATGCGCAGATGACATTGCGATATTAGCATGCTCTAAGCATGAAGCCCAAGTTCTACTAGAAATTGTACTGATCTTAACTGACAAAGATCTTGTAAGAATAAATCCAACAAAAACAGATATAGTGCCGCTCACTAAAAAAGCATCATACTTTGAACTCAATATGGATGACAACTCCATAGAACAAGCAAATGAAACGAAACATCTTGGCCTGATGAGAAATAGTGACAATAAGATCAAAGTTGATGAGAGAATACGAGTAGGAAGAACAACGATATATGCTCTACTAGGCCCTGGATTACATGCTCGACAAGGAATGTGTCCAACCATCTCATACAAGATCTGGAAAACTTATGTGATCCCACGTATTTTGTATGGTGCCGAAGTCCTGAATCACACACTTACTGACATTCAAAAGCTAGAAAGACTTCAAGTTTAAATCTGCAAGCAACTACAAGGATTACCAGAAAGAACATCTAAACTGGCAGCTTACACTCTCTTAGGGGTGGAGCCGACAGAGCTGGTAGTAGATAGACCCACTCTGACTTTTCTAGGAAATATACTACAAGACAAAACGACCATCGAATTTCAAATTGTAGAGAGACAACATGCCATGATGAAAGCAAATACTCAGAATTATGCTAATGTTATTACTAATATCCTCAGAAAGTATTGATTACCTGAACTTTATGACATACTACAAGATATTCCCACAAAAGCAAATTGGAAAAAAGAGATTAAAGACAGAATACAGGAGTATTGGGAAAAACAATGGATAGAAGAAGCTAAGAAAAGAACATCGCTCAAATTTCTTGCCATTCCTAAAATGGGAAAAACTCATTATGTGTGGAAAACGGTGTCAAATGATTGCATTGAAGTAAAAAAGGCAGAAGTGAAGGTCAGATTATTAACAGGAACATACATGTTACAAAGCAAAAAGGCGAAATTCAGCAATAATAAAGAAATTGACATCTGTAAACTTTGTTATCTTGAAACTGAGGATATAGAACACTTTCTGGTAAAATGTGTATGCCTAGCAGACATCAGGAACAAGTATATTAAAACTTTAAAAAGCTATCTGGACAGGATAAAGCAGAATGTATATAGCAAAATAGTGAATGACGATCTTCTACTACAACTTATACTGGATCCTGCCATGGACAGTATTACAAGTGTGATCAAACTTAAGTATAAGAACTACATGGACATTGAGCAAATCACCAGAATTTTCTGTTACTATATCCATATAGAGAGAAGTAAGAAACTCAGCTAGACTGTACATATCATTAAATCTATTTTTAACATTTAAATTGATGATGGACATATAACTAAACAGAGAATAAGAGTGTAAATAACTGTAAAAAGAAAGTTTTAAGTGAAGGGCGTCTGTACAGTTTGCGAAAATGTGCTTAGAATTCATAGATTTTTAATGAGACTTTTGATGAGCTTTTAAAGTTGAAACCCAAAGGGAGTGCTCATAAGAGAGGAGGAAGATACCAGTAACCAGTAACCAGATGGGGTAGACACATCTCCATTTGTAAGTCTTGAATCAGCATTAATATTAAGAATGACGTTGTTTCTTAGCCATGTTATTGACGTTGCAGTTCCTGATGTAACTACACAATTCAGGCTAACGTAAGTTCCAATTGTTGGATTATAGAATGTTGGCGGGGCAGATATTGCTAATGGAACTGTAAGCATAATGGTATAGTGTATAAATTCTTTTTATATGGATATATAATGTATTTATTGTGCATTTTGATATGCATTAAAGATGCAAATAATATAAATTATGGATATGAAAACAAATGGTTATCTTTTATACAAAATATACTTAATAATTGTCGAATGTCAAATATTTGGCTTGATCAAAATAGTTGCTCTTCTGTTTGGTTATCGAGTAGTGTCGAACAGAAATAAAAAAAGGTTTTTCAAGAATGGTCTGAAAATATGAATTCTACTTCAAAAGGTTTGTGTTATAGAATTTTTAAGACAGAATTGAAAATAGAAAAATATATATCTATTTCATCATATAACTGCATGTTCAATTTTTGTTAATTTAGATGTGGTGGTCACCAATTACCAGTAGAGACGGGAAGATGATATAGTTGATGAGTTTCATTATATAATGTCGTGTAATTATTTAAAAGAAAGGGAAAAGTATTTACCGAGTTATTGCTGTAATAATGTCAATACTTTCAAAATTAAGGAATTATTTTCTTCATGTAGTATTGTTGTATTAGAAAACTATGTAAATTTATATAAAGATTATTAATATGAAAGTCCCACCATCTCCTGGTTAGTGTAATTGTAATTTTTCCACGAATGTACAGAACTTAATATGTTGTATGTTATTATTTACTTCTCTGTAACTATATGTATTTGGTTTATAAGAATACAATTCATTCATTCACAAATAAGAATACAAATTCATACACATTTCAAGTAATATTTGCAATTAATTTGCATATAATAAACACCATAAATATTATCCTTATTAATCATATTGACAAATATACGCTTTTCATAGTTGAAGTTTCTAAGAAAATATAAATTCATAAAATCAAGTTTAAAACCTTAAAACTAGTTTAATCCCGCTTTTTTTATTGAAGTGTCTGTACCAGTGAGACGACATACAGGTATGTGACAGGTCATGATATTTTGGATCCAAATGGGGTCTCATGCCAAAATGATTGTTTTTGCATTTTTGTGAAGGTTATATACCCAAAAGTTCAACTGCAAAATTTTATAAGTATATACCAAGTAGCTTCAGAGATATTACAGAATCAAATTTTAATTGTTCTCTGGATATTTGGAAAAAAAACCAATAAAAAAATGTCATTTTCGTTTTACATAACACAGCATGCATATCATTTATACTGGGTGAAAATATGGATCCTTTAAAGCAATTAATGTTAACATTGTATTCAAATGATGATACATGCTAGCTATATAGTATATCTGCAAACATTATATTAATTTGAACTTGACCTTTGTGACATCAAGATCAATGAAATATCATTGATGTTGTATGGTATATAAAAACATCGTGTTTATCTTAGTATTTCATTTTCTGTGAATTGATAGAGTTATGTTTTGGTCTGCCTCATGTCATGTCATGTGAATATGTAGTTTGTGTCCATGTTATAGTGTTCATAAATTTGAAAGTCAACATGAAAATGTAGAGATCAAGATAAAAAAAATCCACTATTGTTAGCATATTTAGGCATATTTGGCATAATGATTTCAATATCTCCAACGATATTGTTTTTTATTTTGGTATTTATGAAAATCTTCACGACTATATAATAAAGGATGAAACACTTTTGTTGAAACTAACAATACATTTATTTTGTATCAATCTTTCTGATCGGCCTAGGACACACTTCCTTGTGTTAGCAGTAAGGAGCAACTTCCTGGCATAGATACCATTGTTGTTACATGCGTCTAAGCATTGTTGAGGAATGACTGTTGGTAAATAAGGGTAATAACAAAATTACCTAACTCCGAACAATCTTACAAAGGGAAAGTCAAAACTCATAAGTATATAAACAGAAAAAGTAAGTCAACAACCGGAAAACTGTGAAACCGTAATGACCCTGACTTGGTACAGGCATTTCTAAAGAAATGGTGGATTGAATCAGATTTTAAAGCGCCAAACCTCCCGCTTTCATTATGGTTCAAAGGTTCCTTCTGACAAAGGTAACTGAGCTGATTGCATTGTTCCAGATTTCATTATATTTCTAGAAATTATATCACTACTTGCAAAGTCTCTAACAAAAACTATTCCAGGATAATTCTTCTTAATTCTGAAAAACAGTGTATATACATGTATATTGCAGTAATAAATAAAGGTGACAACATCTATTTGTATGTCAGACATTCTACAATGTCAACAATTTATGTTATTTATTTATAAATGTCGCAGGCAACAACATTATGAAATTTTTAAAAGAAATTAATTTATATACACAAATATAGTTAGATAACATACTTTCTAAATATATGGTTTTATCTTTTTAATGTTTATTCTATTTGTACATATAATCTGATTGCTTTATAGACAAGAATGTTTTATTTCTAAGGGTTTCGTAGGTGTCTAAGTTATTGATAATAATATTTGTTCACGCCACAATACAGCTGAAATATTGCTAAGGTATTATTCTTATTTTGTCCACTACAGTTGTCCATATGTAACTTCACATCAGTCTCTCCATAACCAAGGTATTCAAAATGATGATGCAAGATGCTTGTTACATTATTGGCCTCTTTATTAGAATGTTGTGCTTCATCAACTAAATAGAAAATTTGCGTACCTACACACAGAGCATGAATTAATTTCAACTATAATATGCGATAACTTCCAAATAAATGAAACATGGTATTTAATTCAATTCAATTCAAATATTTTATTGGATAAAATGCATAAAATTAAATATACAATATCCAATAGGATTGTACATCAAACATAGCATATGCAAGTGCTCTCCCTCAATAACTAAGGACATCAAGTATACTAAGAAGAATAAATAATTAATTTACATTATAATTAGTGTACACAATGTTTACTTAGGAGAAATTCAAAATTTTGTAATCATTTTAAAACTGTCCATTTTTTCATTATACATGTAATTGTGAAATTTGCCAACATAGAGTGTGAATAAGTTAACTAGTAACCATATCTTGTATAATTTTTCTTTGTGATTTCCGTTTATACTTTTATTTTCACAATCATACATAAATATCAACAAAACAAAATTGCAAATCAGTTCTTTATCACGTTACAATAAAATGTGTATGTTCACATACCTGAACCTTCTGAACAAACTCCAAAACACTGACATTTTCTTGGTGTCTTAAAGAAAAGAGGTGCAACTTCTTAACAGTAGTATGGATAATGCACTTATTGTGCATAATCAAAACAGTAATGGAGCTCAGTTTTAACTGTACAAGGCCTTTGTCCTGTAAAATAAGATATTCTTTAATTTTACTTTAACAAAGAATGAAAGAATAAATGTGTACAATGAACTGTCAATTTTGTTTTTATTTGTTGTGTGTTGAATAGAATGTTTAAGGTTTGTTGTTGAGCATTTATTACATTTCACAAAGATAAACATGCATAAGTGTGAAACATTAATATAAAAAAAAATATTTTGGCTTCAAAAAATTGAGATATTTATGAAAAAAAATTGTATTGTAAAGGACTTTATAAAAATAATACAATGGTACATGTAGATGCTGGCATACAATTTTTGTTTTTAAATAATAGATCAATTTAATATTATATAATAGACAATTATACAAATAAATTAATGTTGTGTTATCTGTCTAGAAAACTCAATTGGTTTTTGATGATGAAAAATTAGATTTTTGATAGTCCCCTTGGTATCTTTGAATTTTTACATTAAATTATACTAATAAATACCTCTAATTTTATTTTCAACATGCAGGCTATTACAGTTTGTCTTTGCATCCTCACATTGCTTCCTATAATGATCCCTTTTCCTCTTGACGTTCTCAATGTGATTCAGAATTCTGGTACTTGGCTAGCACTGCTGTTTTCTCTTCTTCAGTTAAGATACCGCTATTTGTTAATGAGTGTGCATGACAAGTGTGACATAGATCAGTGGATGATTTCACGATAAAGATTTGTGGGCATTGTTCCAATCATATGGTATTGAATTCTGACAAATCATAAAGGCGCACACTTCCACGTGTTTTTTTTTTAAATCTGGTTGTGTTTTCTGTTCCTTTTGTATCACTCACCTCAACGGAAAATTCACTGCTAGTATTTGAATTGTCATTATTTTCTGCAAGTTGTTCATCATTGTCGCTTTGGTCAAGATTATTTTCATATGTTTCAAATCTCGGTGACGGTCGGTGGAATGAAGTTCGACATTTCCAAAACAACAAATCATTTACGCGATTGATTTCGTCCAGAAAATCATCATAATAGTAGGTAATTATTTCCGGAGGTATCGTACTTGCAGTACTGGATTAACTAAATTATATAAAGTCCTCCATCTTCTCACTATTTTTGCTTAAAAATATTAATTTCACATCTTGACTTGTTTACAAATCGTTTTTCTGACAACGGAAATTGAGATTAGGGGAGATAATATTGTACTTTCTTTTCTTAAAATAGATTCAAAATTTACAGATAATTTATTTATGTCTAAATAGATTGCGTGAAAATATTCGAATTTGATTATTCAATATAAATGTAAGTTCTGTTAACCGTGAATAAGTTTTCAACAAACATAGCACGTTTAATTGTAAAACCAATTAAAACGAAACAGTTGGAGAAATTTTACATTTGCAATGTGCGACGTTTGTGACATTATTTCTTTTATTACGTAATTCCGCTTTTGGACCCAAAATTTCATGACGCGTCACTTATAGTCATCAGTAACTTGATGGATCGACGCAAGGTGTAGATGTACCAAGGCAGGAAAGTGATCGATCATATGTTTGTGTGTTGCGGGTATCAATTTTGCCTCTTTCTACTACGATTTTTCAATTGTAGTTTGGAACTGTTCCAACAGAGTGGTATTTTGTTTTTGATTGTATTATATCATTACATCGCATCAGGGGTGCATTTTTTCCAACATAGTTTTCGATATAGTGATTTTCAAAAATGGCTGCTGATGAACAAAAAGTAGTTGCTGTAGCTGCATTGTACTATTTCTTAGAAATGCAGAGCAATCACTTTCTGCAGACTGCTTCATACATGGAACCTTTCACCTCCTCTATTGGGTCTAAAGTTGAGCTTATTATGAGTGCATGGAAGGAACGATATGAATCTAAATTCATAATGAAATGAAATGAAGAAAAATTCATCTATATTTTTAAATGTTGCATGACATATGCCACATCAAAGCAAAATATCACACACAGCATCTGTGTCTGCTGTCATCGCCGCCATCTTTTTATTCTGTGATTCAATTCAAATCATAAACGATCCATAATTCGAATGTTTCAGAATCCTGTTTTTGCTCCGGTTAAATAAAACGATTAATCACAAACCGGATTCGGAATCATGTTTCGGATTCGGGTAACAAAAACGGGCCCCTGGTTATTAAACATATCGCAATGAAGATGGGCAAATTATTTCAAAATTGAGCTTAATATGCTATTGACTTGTATGTATTCGTCAATCGTCCTAAAGCAAAGATATAAGAACAATTCTAACATGACGTCTTTCATTGGTTATATAGATGATGAAATGATAAAACTCACGATATATTTTAATTCACAAAAGCGCATAGACGAACAAATTACAAACATCATTCCTTTATGAATTCATGTATTCATACAGGACCGTGGTGCATACAAGCATAAAAATGTCCGTATAATGTGTTTACCTATATTTTTTCGGAATAAATACTTAAAACAACCATCTATTGACATTGACTTTTGTAAGTTAACGTCTTCCCGTGACGTAGTTTACAAAGTACGCTGATGACGCTAAAACAAGCTGGCTACTGATTCACTTTATGATTTTGTGACCATTTTACTTGTTTAGGTTGCTAAATTCAAAATGCCATCAAATTGGAAAATATCAGTAACTTAATTGCATCACGGTCTATTTATATATATTTCTGATGTCCGTTGCGATTTCTGCATTAAACGATGTTCGATTCGCCTTTACCATCAGTTGTTTGTAGAAGAGATCATGTCTTATTTATGTTAAATGTGTTTGTTCGCGTAGAGTGGTGGCACATATTGTATCATATTGTCTGTCTTTACGTTCCGTTATGTGATGTCCGCTACGATTTCCTCATAAAACATTGAATATTCGTCTTTACTCTCCAGTTGTTAGTATGAAGGCTCATGTCTTATTTATGTTATTTGTGTTTGTTTGCGCATAGTGGTGTCCAACAAGTCGTGACTATATGAGTTACATAGTGGAAGTTTTATAAGGGGCAGAAATGGGATATTCCTTGGCAATATTTGTTACAAGGCATTTTTTTTAATAAAAGGAGTGATGTGTATGAAAATAGTACAACAATACAAAGCAAACCTATCTCATTGTTGCTTCGTTTTAATTTTTGTAAAGCCAATTCTACCAATTTAAAAGATAACGGCTTTGTCCATAATTATATAATATAGTCTTTTACGGATTAATGGCTGCACAATGGACAATACTATTGTCCCAAGGGCAAACTATCTCTCACGATAATGCCATATGGATAAGTAATTGTTTTTATTTCATTGAAGAAAATAAGACGTACCACAATGTTGGTTTACATTGACAACTGCACGATCTTCGTTGGGTTTTAAAAACCGGACGCAACTCTAAAACTTTTGGCGGACATTAAAATGATAATGAATGGTGGATTTCTTTAACGCAGATTAATGCGTAGCGCATGGCAATGTCTACACCAATGAACGAAAAAGTCGAATTTAGAACTGATATGAAATAACATTGCTTAAAATGAACAAGACAGAATAAAAAAAAATTCCCTCCACCACAATGTTGGTTAAACTCCTTGCATCACGTATCAATTATATCAAAATGTCCTAATTTTCAAACAAAGGAAACAAGTATTTCATTGGTTTCATATAATGTCGCGATTGTAATATTTGGCGATTGGATGAATATGATACAGTCAATATGGAATTAACGTCAAGAAACCTTATTGACAGATAACAATTCAGTAAACCATGTAATTTAATAATGTTTTTGTCTTTTTTCTTACCATCATTATTTTAATAAACTTTTACAGGAGTAGCAAAACAAGACCTGCCTTCAATTAATTCTTTGTTTGTATAATACTAGATCATAGATTTGATTGGTTTGCCATACTATTTTTTAATGCGTCAGGTGTAAATGTAGTATTGGAATTGTACTTTGTAACTTACTATTGTTCATTTTTATTGTTTCAGTTCTTACGGTTGAATAGACGATAAAACTACAACCAATTTTTGAACTTCACTTTGATCAGGCTTGCTATGCGTACGAAATGACGATTTTCATTTCATACGTGATCAATTAAGCTGAAAGCGATCACGAAAGAACCACATATTTACTTCAATCATTCGAGAAAACGGGATTTAAAATTAATAATTTGTCAGAGATATCGTAGGTTATGAAAATAAAGTTTAAACAGTGATGGACATCCATTTCACCAATATCAACAACACGAACAATCACCCCTCATCTTTACTCACTGAACACAACAAAGACCGCGGAATATGATGTTGAAATCAGCTCATGGCTTAATACAGGCACAACAATCTGGCTGGGACAAACCGGTCAATGGGAACCCAACCCTCCTCTTTCTCTTTGATTAATATGTAAACGACGTACAACAATTAAATTATACCACTAGAAAGAACGGGTTTTTCTTTTTTAGATTCAGCTATGTTATTTATTGCAATTATCTCTCGACATAATTTGTATATTATCCCAGGGCCTGGGTGGCTTAATGAGTTAGGTAGTTGGATTACCTAACAACTCATACAAGCCAATCACCAATACGGCGTGGGTTCGCACCCGGCTTTGTAAATTACAAAAAAGGTGCACTCGACTCGCAGCCGCAAGTGATAAAGCTTACCAGTTACTTGCCCAAAGTCGGTGGTTCTCTCCGGGTACTCCGGCCGCTTCCACCACTAAAACTGGTCGCCATGATATAGCTGAAATATTGCTGAAAGTGGGTGTTAAACACCAAAAATAAAATAAAATCAACAATTCACCTCGCTTCTCTAGCATTGCTACTTCTTATAAGAGGCGGGAACTGTTGTCTCTGTTGTTCTATTCCTGTCTCATGTTCATATAGTTTTTATATATTTTTGGGCTTGTTTTGCATGAAATAAAAAAGTAGATATCCAATTTAGTGCGCATGAATAATCTTCATCAGTGCCGGATTTAGAGGCTAATCCACTTGTCAGGCCCCTCCCAATTCCCCACCTTCACGACTGGAGGAATATGGAAGTGTGCTTAATTAATTCCAATAAAGGCAAAGATGATGAGGGGTGCTTAAAATTCTGCAATATTCTGAAATGGAGTGCAACTGTATTAGGAAAATGACTGAAGGGTTGCTTAGAAAGTACAGTACATTATGACAGTATAAGTGTAAAAGTCCAATAACAATGTTAAGAAAAGCATACACCTTGGCTGGAGGCCACCTAAAGTTTGAGGCCCTAGTCTTAAGCCTATCGAGCCTATAGGTAAATCCGACACTGATCTTCATCAAATACACTCAAAGGCAAAAGCTGGGAAAACAAAATATAATTGCCATTGGATATCATACAATACAGATATCAATCTACAGCAAAATTCTATATTGTCTGACAACGTACATTAATTGCAAATAACTTCATTTGATGTGAATACTGCAATCTGATTGGCTGATCCGTCTGGAGAAAAAAAAAGTTATACTCAATATCAATTCGCCAACTACAAATTCAAATAGTCCCATGATATAATCGTAATTAAAATCGTGGAATCATTAAATTTTGTTGTAAAAACTAAAAGATAAGGAATATTTGAAATAGGTTATTTATGTGTAACCTGGTTTGGAACAGCTTACGCTTTTCATAAGCCGCTTCTAGGTTTATTAAGCGTAAACTGTCCCAAACAAGGTAATATCGTATTATCTGTTCGAAAATTGAAAATATTCCTATTCCTTAAATATATCAAGTATTATCTAACGTTTATTTAAACATATGAGCAATGGTGATATATATACAATATTAGTACATTATCTTGAAATGTAAAGGGGACCGTCGTGATCGTATGATAGTTGGATTTATAACTACAAATACAATCGGTGCTTATCACCACTAACGTTGTGAGCTCGAATCCCGCTCAGACGAGGTGTACACCATACAACATTATGTGATCAAGCTTGTCAGTGACATTCGGTGATTTTCTCCGGGAACTCCGGTTTCTTCTACCATTAAATCTGACCGCCACAATATAACTGATATTGATAAAAGTGGCGTTAAACACCATAATCCTAACCCTAAGATATAAAGTTATGTGTATGAGGCTTAATATTGGGAAAAGGTGAGGTTCATCGAGCCTTTTCCAATTTTGAGTCAACTATATAATAACTTTGCATTAATATTGTGTTTATTCTGCATATAGATCAGAATAATTCATAGATGGCGGATGCTTAGCAACATTTGGGTCTTTAAAGATTGACGTAGAGCGAGTGTTCATAGACCCATTGAGTTTTTTAAATTCTAATTTGTATTAGCGACCTCACACTCTTCACCCATTCGGAAAGAGTATCTAAGTCCTCATTTTCACGTGTTGCCCATTGTCTGGCATAATCCTCGAGGGAATCCATAATAATTTTGAAGTTATGTTTCCAGTTTATGCATTTAGGCTCATTTCGTAAAGAAGTGTTGCTGATAATGTTAAGGTCACCAGTTATAACGTAGTCAGTCGGATTATATATGAATGGAGAACTTGTACAGGTGCAATCAGGAGGCTTAGGTTTGAAATCTTCAATATTCAGATCATGCAACACGTGTTGCAATTACAAATTATTGATGCTATTGGTCTGGCATAAGCATAGAAAATAATAGGCACGGACTGATCCTTAAAATATGGTGGAATTTTAGATTAGAAGGATTTGTGAGGAAGGATATTGCCTAACATAATGCCATCAAGACCTTTTGTTGGCAAACGACAGTTTCAGAAAAGAACGTTTGTAATTGAATAACTGTAGGATTAAATTTCCTATATTACTTACAGTAATCATCTGATTCAAGAATGTACATTTCAAATCCGTCTCCATCTGTTATATCGTGGAGGTTAGTTTCAATTGAGGAAACCGGAGTATCCGGAGAAAACCATCTACCTTGTGCAAGTCACTGACAAATTGTTATCACATAATGTTGTATCAAGTACACATAGCCTGAGCACTGATTGCATATATAGTTGTAAGTCCTAATAAAATACGATCACGACCACGGCTGTCCCGCAGAAAATAGGACAAATGTAATGTACATATGTTCTCGCTGCTTTGGATAGCAACAAAAGAATGTCCGTAATGCACATTTATATATGGTCAAATTGTGTTCGGATACAAATATCAAGTCATCAGAGTTCACAATATCCCTATGAAGTTTCGAATATACCTACCCCAAATTTAATACAATGTACTTCTATTAATGTACTGTCATAATTTGACCTACCTGGTTGTATAGTAGTTGACAATTCAATATTTGTTGTCGTTTCTACTTCCGGTTTCATCGACGTCGGTGCTTCTGTTGTATTGTCATACCGTGCAACGTAAGACAAGACAAAGCCATGCTCTGGTTGCTTATTATCACTTGTGAATGTTATTAAAAAAGAATCGTTGAAGACATATGTCATGTTAATATTGAATTCCCAATTTGCACATAGACGTCCGGAATCTAAAAATGAAATTAAATTGCTAGATACGTACAAGTACTTTTTGTGCGTTAAGGTTTTAAGTAGAATGGGAAAAAATCCACACAGTTCCAAAATCCATTATCAAAATCGGAGAAAAACGATATATCCACACAATGTTCTGGCTTGCTAACGGTACTTCAATAAAAAGTCGGCAGGCTTAATTAACTTTATTGGCCCAAATATCCCCTCTTCACGAAATGATTGGGTCATATAAAAGCTTTCCACATATGAATAAAATGCCGACCCTAGCATATAACTAGACGAACAGCGTGATAATAAAGAACGAGAATATTGAACATTATGCATAATATATTTAATCTGCCTGACACAGAAGTTGCCATCAAGTATGCCAATAGTAAAACTATTGGAAATCTACATACTTTAATTGTCTTTGGGAGCAAGTATTCAACAGGACGGTCAACATCGACCAAGTTCATATAGTCTGAAGGAGGGGAATCTTAATTTTAACCAATTACATTATTTAGGAACAGTAAATTTCAAAAATAAATATATTCAATAAACCATGTCAGTGCCGAGCACTGACTACTGGTCGGATGATACCATCGGTGACTAATAGTCCACCAGTAGAAGTATAGGCCCAGTGATAGTAATAAAAACGTAGATATCTAAATTAGTGAGCAAGACGCATTTCTGGAGAAACATTCATCACGTACGCTAGTAGTCAAAATATTGGAAAGTCAAATAATTTGATATTAGTCTTTGGGAACAAGTGATCCAAAGAGTGTAAACAGGAAGTCAAAATCTATCAGGAACGTGCTTAACTGAAAATGTATTTGATGTGCTTACCACCAATAGTCACGTAATCATAACATGTAGGTGGTTCTGTTTCCACATCCATATATATCACCGATACTATGACGTCATATGCAGTAGTTATATTCCATGCACAGGTAGTATTACTGGAAATAAAAATACTGAATAAACACCGAGGTAAAGGTCAATGGTATACGGTTAGAGGTTAGAAATACATCAACAATCCCACACATAGCTAAATATTTCTACATTATCAAGCAATAAAACTTAATTCATATTTTCGTTCGAAATGTTCATGCCACTTAAGTAAACGTTGATAATTAACAACCAAAGATAGCCCATGAATAAATTAGAATTTGATGAACATTGAAATATATATACAATGTATATGAAAAGGTAATATATCTATTACAGAAAACAGCATA
This sequence comes from Bathymodiolus septemdierum, assembly GCA_963383655.1. Taxonomy (NCBI): domain Eukaryota; kingdom Metazoa; phylum Mollusca; class Bivalvia; order Mytilida; family Modiolidae; genus Bathymodiolus; species Bathymodiolus septemdierum. The sequence goes on along the minus strand of OY726528.1, from coordinate 29,054,698 downwards.
GCACACAACATCCCGGCAGACAAAAACTGTACATAAGAAGAGGTTGAAGATACCAAAAGTGGCAATCACAATCTGTATATCGAAGAAGAAGAGTTTGAAGATACCAAAGGGGTAATCAGAATCCGTATATCGAAGAAGAACAGACAACACAATGGCCAAAAAGAAAACGTACAGAAAACGATCAACAAAACATACAAATAAAACTAAAGATCGAGTAACACGAACCCCACTAAAACGTGGGTTAACTCAGGTGCTCCGGAAGGGTATGTCGTTCCTGTTTCACTAGTAACAACCGTGTTAATCTAGTCACAAACCCGGTGATAAGTCATGAACGAGGAAAGGACCGGGAAGTCTTTGCGACAAGTGGAACATATCAGTGGTCATTTGTAACACAGATATTTCATAGCGGTCAACCAAGTCGCGGTGGCAACCGTAAAACCTTCGAAGTGATGACTTCAACTTAAATAAGAGGAACCCTTGGTTCAGTAGCTTCCTTGTTAGCAGCAACCCCCTATCAATGAAATCCTGATAGGAAGCACAAGCTCTGAATAACGTATCAGCAGAGAGATATATACTCCATATGCTGGTGCTGCTGTAATGTTGCTACATATGAATGGAACGTTCACAACGGGAAAATTGAAATCATCTCTTTTGTCGCAATATTTCGTTCTTAACCGCCCCTCAATATAAATTTCAATGTGTAGGTCAAGGTACGAAGCAGACCTATCTGTATTTGTGGTATCCAATGGGATAGATGCGATCAACGAAATCACCAAACTTGGAATTATTCAGTGAAAGGACATCATCTATGTAGGGAACGTGAAATTAATGGATCGGGCTAGTTTCTTTTCGCTTTCCTTGAGAAGTTCCTGTATGAAATCTGCCTCATACGAATGAAGGAACAATCCGGCGAGAAGAGGTGCACAGTATGTACTCATAGGTATGCCGACTGACTGTTGAAAAACACGTCCACCAAAGATAACAAATATATTGTCAATCAAAGACTCCAGCATATTGATGATATCAGTTTCAGAAAACATTTTGGTAGAAATATAAATATCTGTCCCTTCCTAGCACAAGGAATTTGTATCTACGTTGGCCGTTATTATTACTATGAAATTAAGAAGAATTATATTATAAACTCATTTATTAGTTAAATTATAAATATCGTAATATAATAAAAAAAGGGGTAATAACAAAATTACCGAACATCGAGCAATATTCCAAAGGGAAAGGCAACACTCATTAATCAACAAACAGACAAAATCAGTCAACAACCGGAAAACTTGGAAAATCGCAATGGCCCTGACTTTGTACAGGCATTTTCAAAGAAATGGTGGGTTGAATCAGATTTTACGGCTTCCATTACGGTTAAAAGGTTCCGGTTGTCACTATAACAGCATTTTTAACAATACTGGGACAAATTAGGTATAATAGTAGTCAACGCAGTACTTTATGAAAATCCATCGTTTATTATCGTCTCTGCAGAACGGTTTAACTAAACGGTCATCTTCTTACACAATTTGATTTCAAATCAGATGTTAAATGACGTCATGTCTAAACCACGATTACTTAATCCCTATCTTTATACATTTTCCATATTTTATGAAAATCCATAGTTTATTCTCGTCTCTCCAGAGACAGAATATTTTTCGACAAGATCTTGGTATCGGAATATAAACTTTTTAGGAGATCGAATAAGGCGATTCTTTTGATAGCCCTGGTTCATTAGCCTGTTTCTCAGATAAAGATGACGTTTCAAGAAATCAGAATAATTGCTACTGGTCCTTAAATAATGAATCAATTGCGAGACGTAAACACCATATGCAGGAGAAGCTGGTATATTGCTGCACATATTTGGAAATTTCCGATATATTTTACTTCACACATATAGAATGTCGCCTGAAAATTATCGATATCACTTTTAAATGATTCTATACGATTATTCAGGATCTTGGAAAGCTCCATTTGTTAAAAATTAAATGCAAACCCTAAAGTTAGAGGAGTTTGAAGATACCAAAGGGGTAATTAGAATCCGTAAATCGAAGTAGGACAGACAACGGAATGACCAAAGGAAAAATGACAAAAGGACAAAAACACTATACGGAACACATCGAACAACAACATGAACCCCACTAAAACCAGGGGTGAACTCAGGTACTCTGGGTGAATAAGCAGTTCCTGCTCCACTAGTGGCACCCGTGGACTAGCCCTTAACATTACATCTTTCTCATAATATTTTCAAAGATTAATCATCAATATAATAATACGAGTTTTTTCTCAATAAGTTTACCATTGAATGCTTTGTATTAAAATAAGGAGCCATCGTGGTGAAATGACAGTTGGATCTACAACTACCTATGCAATCAGTACAAATCACTACTGATGTTGTGAGTTCGAATCTCGATCAGGACGAGGCGTACAACATTATGTGATAAAGTTTGTCAGTGACTTGCGACAGGTCGATGGTTTTCTCCGGTTCCTCCGGTTTCCTCCACCAATAAAACTGACAGCCATGATATAACTGAAATATTCTTGAAAGTGGCATTAAGCACCATCAAACAAACAAACAACCAAACAAGCGTATTAATATACAAATGTACTTACATGGGATACTTTTGAGGAAAATTTGGACTAGTGAGGTACTGTGTAATTGGTTGTGGCTGAATCTGTTTTGTTGTTGAGCAGTTTGTTCCTGCTAATTAAAGGTAGATACTTGAGAACATTCATTCTTTAAATAAAATGCAAAATAGTTCTACTTTTGTAATCGCTACGTTGAGTTATGTACGACAAAACCTCTTTGCTATGACAAGAAAATTTAAACAGTGATGGCAAGAAGAGTTTGAAGACACCAAAGGGTCAATCAGAATCCGTATATTGAAGACGGACAGACAACACAATTCCACCAATATCAACAAGACGAACAATCACCTTTCATCTGAAATGAACTCACTGAAAGCACAAAGACTACGACATGGATTATGTCAATGTCAATGTCATTCATTGTACAATTCAACGGACCGTTGATTTTCATTTTATCCGTGATCAATAAAGATGAACGCTGGTTATTTTTTCCTTGTAATTAGGTCTTGTGTACCAATACAACTGGCGTGTACGAACCGATGATTTTCATTTCATCCGTGATAAATTAAGATGAAAGCTATGACGAATGAACCATGTGCTTACTTCGAGTTATCAAGGGAGACAACTCATAGGAATTCGAGAAAACGGGGTTTAAACTTATTAATCTGTCCTAGATGTAATAAAATTTAGGTCATGAAAAGAAAGTTTAAACAATCAGGATTTTCTTTTTTAGATTAAGTTATAGCGTCTTAAATGCAGATCATTTGACACGATAGAGAAATTTATTTAAGTTCTTCCCCCAAAATATATTTATATTCTCCCTAAAGATAAAGATTCAACCATAATTCACGTCATTTCTTTTGCATTGATACCTCTTATAAGAAGCAGGAACTGCTAACCTTTCGCGAGCACCTGGGTTCACCCTCGGTTTTTAGTGGGGTTCGAGTTGGTCATCGTTTTAGTTTTCTGTGCTTTGTTGTGTTTGTCTGTTTTGTTTGTCTTTGTACTGTGTCTTGTGTGCCCAATGTTGCCAGTGTCTCTGGATTGTCAATTCTTACTTGTCCCATCGGTTTTTATTAACTTTATTTGTCTTCTGTGACCTTCTTAAAATATAGCAACCCTCACGACCATGATCGTACGGCTGTTAGAGCTACATCTCCCTATTTTACCTGTGTCTGTCATAACAGAAGTTGGGATTTCATATTTCTCCCATGGTGATGTGTATTCGGTACAATTGTATTTGGTTAATCGGTTATTTCTTCCTTGTAATTAGATATTATGTGCCAATGCAACTGATAAACGGGACTAATATACTGCAATATTGTTGAAACTGATTCTATGCACCCATTCCACCATCAAAGCGCAGCCCATGGAGCTGCTCAGTAGGTCTATAGGTGTGAAATACAGTCTACTTCTCGGTTTGTCAGGTTATAGCTCATAGCATGGAAAGACTGACCATGGATTGTAGTGAGTATTGTGCTGGTAGATTGCTACGCCATCAGTACGTTACGAACCTCTGTTTGGAATTAAACAAACAGAAGACACATTGTAGTCCCTACACAACTTTGTCAGTGGCAGTCGAAGACGTTGCCTCTGGTGTTTCATTCCTTCCTCATTTTTATATCACTTTTATATATGGTTGGGATTGTTTGCGTCATGAATATGCATGAAATAAAAAACGTAGATATCCAATTTGGTGCACACGAATAACTTCCATCGGGTACACTCAAGGTGAAAAGATTGGAAAACCAAATAATGAAATATTTTCAACTGGACTTCAAGCAATAAACTAATCAATCTACAGGTTTTTTTTGTTTTTTTTGTCCCTTTTGATATGTTCTATCAATAGGGAGTGAACTGGATTGATAACTAGCTTCCCAAACCACAACAGGTAACTAGGTCAGTGACAGTATATAACAAAAACCTATCCAGTGGAATTAGACTGCTCAAATTGAATTAAATGGGCCGTCGTGTCCGTGATCGTATGGCAGTTGGATTCACAACTACCTATGTAATCAATGCCTATCACCACTGGTGTTGTGAGTTCTAATCTCGATCAGAGCGAAGTGTACTACATTATGTGCTAAAGTTTGTCAGTGACTTGAAACACGTAGGTGGTTTTCTCCGGATCCGCCGGTTTCCTCCACCAATAAAACTGACCACATTGTTGAAAGTGGCGTTAAACACCATCAAGCAAGCTAACAAACAAATTGAAATACAATTAGTTATATTACTTACAGTAATCTGCAGATTCAAGAATGTACATTTCAAATCCATCTCCATCAGTTGACTCAACATCGTCTGTTGTATATAGTAGAAACAAAGAGCTATGATCTACTACCTTACGTTGAGTGTAATTCTGAGATATCATGGTAGTCGTATTAATTAGTGCAGTCCCCGTATTGTTGACACCTATGTAATGTCAAAAGTGAAATTTCTTTATTAATTTGACAAGTTTAGGCATAGTATTTAAGCTTAAGATTATGTTATTAGCTTAAATTATACATATACATGAAGAACAGTTTGAAGATACCAAAGAGGTAATCAGAATGATTCAGTGATATCGTGATGTTCAGTTTCATTGGTAGAGGAAATCGGAGTACCGGAAACAAACCACCGACCTGTCGCAAGTCACTGTCAAATTGTATCATATAATGCTGAATCGAGTACTCTTCGCCATGAACGGGGTTCGAACAACTTTAGTGGAAATCAAAGAATGACATACAATGCAATGGCCAAATGAATAAGGACAATACGACAAAGCATGATCTACAAAACACTGCACAGAAAACTAAAGATTGAACAACACGAACACCACTACAAATCGGCGGTGAACTCATAAACTCGGGAAGAGTAAGCGGCTCCCGCTCGCCACGTGGCACCCACCTCCTCCTATTCATATGCTATAATGATAAATGAAACATGCCAATTCAACAATTAACAACGAAATATATAGATAGAAACCAGAGTAAAAATGAGAAGACCAGGATTGATTTTGGTTGGTTTGATGATGTTTATCGCCATTTTTAACAATATTTCATTTATATCGTGGAGGTCAGTTTTATTGGTGAAGAAAACCGGAGGACCTGGGGAAAACCACCGACCTGTCGCCTGTAACTGATAAACTTTATCACATAATGTTGTACACCTCGGCGTGATCGAGATTTGAACTCACAACATCAGTGATGATAGGCACCGATTACTTAGGCAACTACCACACGATCATGACCACGACAGCCCTCATAATACGTACGCGGAGCAAAGATTCAAGATTAATTAAAGTTCGCACACAACATTTCTACAACAGGTTAGAGTTTGGCAGGATAAAGGTTTCGGCTGGATGAAAGATTCGGTAGAATGAAAGTTTCGGTAGGATGACTGGAGATCAGCGTAGTGAGTGTAACAATAAATGTACTGTGACTGTAGGCTTACTTGATTGCGGAAGACACTGCAGTATCAAACACAAGCAACGTTAACCGCAACCGACATGTAATTCATTGTTAAATTGTTTGTCATGTTTTATTTACGTTATTCGTTGTATTTGTTGGCGCATAGTGATGTCCAACACATAGTTTGTCTTCTTCTGTTTGTTTCTCGGTGACTTGCGAGAGGTTGGTAGTTTTCTCGTGGCACATCCGGTTCCCTCCTCCAATAGAACTGACCTCCACGATATAGCAAAAATATTGTTGAAAGTGGCGCTAAACATCGTAACCTTAACATTAGTTTTCTTCTTTTGTTTGTTTGTTTGTCTTCGTCTTGTGTCTTGTGTACCCAATTTTGTTAGTTTATCTGGAGTGTCCATTCTTGATTGTCCATTCGATATTCTCTAAGTCTATGTAAAAGATATTAATTGCATTGAGTAGACACACCTCCATATGGAGCGTAAGTCAAACCCCTATAGATAGGTCTTTATTGTATATGTAGATATCAATGGTATTACAAGGTGTTTGTACCTAAAACGGTTCCTGTCGCAAACAAATTGAGCAAATTCAGTTTAGAGACCAATTCCTTGCCTAAGTACAGTAAGTGAGTGATTATTGCTTACCTCATAAATGAGCAATTCAGCTATATCATGGCAACCAGATACATTCGATGAGATTATGATGATGATGATGATGTCCGCTTTGTACTAGATTAACACACTTGGTTGATTTGTTTAGTGCTAGCTCACTGAATCAACATTCCTCGGGTAGAAATGTCGCTCCACTCGGTCACATTATTATGATTCCAAGTCAATTAATCTGTTCTCTTACTTCTTAGTAAAGATGTAACATATGCCAATTTTACAAATATATGTTTAGACCTGCCTGGTGCTCGAACCCACGATCTACTGCACTCGAGGAGAGCACGCTAACCATTACACCACCTATGTGGTTATACCTTAGTACAGGATTAATCGATGGATACACAAAATGTACAAAAACTATAACTGACATCCACGATATAACTGAAAAATTATGGAAAGTGGCGTTAAATATCGCAACCCTCACCCATAACCCCAACTTTGTATATACCATGATAACTTACAGACCATGAGAGAGAAGACAAGATAATGTATGCCTACCTCCATATAATGATATGGTGTCTGATGTGTTCTTCATTCCATTAAGATGAAGAGTGTATATGATTTCACTCGCATTTCGTGAACGGTCGAATCTCCATGCACATGATAAATTTCTGCAAAAACAGATTAGAAATATGTGCATATTATTATAATCGCAGAATCTAAAATTGTATTAAACACTAAGTATTCTACGCATGGTTGCTATGGCTACTGCCGTATATATATATATATATATACATATATACGTCTGAAAATTAAACCAAACAGTGCTAGAATTAGATTTTAGAGCTGTCAAATTTTTGTTCTTCCCTCGACGGGATTTGAACCCACACCATTGATACACTGCAGCACCATTCGCTTAGCCTTACGTCCAGCGCCCTAGACCACTCGACCACATCCATATATTAATTGATGTATATATATATATGTCTTGCTAAATGAGTGTCAAGTTAGTTTTCAAAATTGCCCTTTACATGTATATAACAACACATTTTCCTTATAATATTTTCAAGATTGTGTTTGCTGTCAATTTTAAATGTGCAGACAGAGGTTGTACTAATCTTTACAGCTTACATTTATATGCAAGTCTTGAGGATATAAATATTGTTGCATATGGCTTCAGTAGAACACACAAGCAGTGCAAATTAGCTTTGTATTGTCATGAGTATTTATTTGTTCCGGGTAGTAATTATATTATAATATTATAAGACTTTATAACTTTTGAAAACTATAACATTTTACCGCAACGATAACTATGACAAGAATAACACAACAGGTGCCACTAGTGGAGTAGGAACTGTTTACTCTTCCTGAGCACCTGGGTTCACCCTTTTTTAGTGGGGTTCTTGTTGATCACTCTTCAGTTTTCTTGTGTGGTGTATTGTATATCATTCATTGTTGTTCTGTTTCGATTGTCTGTCCATCGATATACATGATTTGTGCATAGAATATCATAGAATTGGTCGAATGTAGTTGAAATCGAAATATTCTTCATCAAAGATATCGTATCCAAAAACTAGAATTTTAAGAGAAATACCGATTTCACACTATTTTTAATGTATATAGATATGACCATTTGTATAATTTAAGCCAATAAGATATGCTTACGGTTAAATAATATGCATTGACTTATCAAATTAATAAAGAAATTTCACTTTTGACATTACATAGGTGTCAATAATACGGGGACTGTACTAATTGTCCTTTTTCGTTTGGCCATTGTGTTGTCTGTACTTCTTCGATTTACGGCTTCTGATTACCGCATTTGTGTATTTAAAATTTTGTTATATACGATGGTAGATTTATTTGTACTCATTCTAAATATGTTGATTAATAGATTGTTTTTAACAGCAAAGGGGTAGTATTTCATATATAGTCATACAAGAAAGAAATGCGAGGATATAATAGACCAGTTCGAAGATAGCAAAGAGATGATTTATTAATAGAAGCCGTAAACTAAAGAAGGACAGACAACACAATAAGCCAACATCAAAACGACAAAAGAGTAAACATTGATCTACAAACACCACACATCAAACTAAAGATCGAGGCCTGAATATTAGTTTCTTTACAATGGACAAACCTTACAAAAAGAGTTTTAGGACACCAAAGAGGTAACCAGAATATGTAAATCGAAGCAAATTGATGTTGTATTGTAAGTGCAAGGAGCATGACATTCTCTAAACAGGGAAAACTCATGTCCGCCTCCTTCCGGAGAGAGAATTGTTAAATTGATTAATTCCCACAAATACCTGATGCTCGTGATGGAAGGGGTGTATCTCATTAGGTCTATATCTATATACCTTGGGTTTTCAGACAAACAACTATCCACCGTAGAATCATATGTGAACAATTGCTGTCCATTTAGTAGTAAAAACCCCTTTTCTATTTTGCTTTGAAAACATGGTAAATTTTAGTATTTAAGCAAGCATGTTTTATTACTTATTTGTGGTAAAACTTACTGTGGATATTCTCCTGCTTGAAAACCTGGTGACTGTATATACACTTTGGTAAATAACTTTAACTGTATAACTAGTGCTGTTCCATTACATTGACCCCAACCTAGAAGACAACATATTTTACATAAATAGGTAGGGTCTTTTTGGGGTTTAGGTTAATAGTGTTTAACGCCACTTTCAACAATATTCCAGTTATATCGTGGCGGCCAGTTTTATTGGCGAGTACCCGGAGAAAACCACCGACCTGCCGCATGTCATTGACATAGTTTATCACATATTGTTGTATCAAGTACACCTCACCCCGATCGAGATTCGATTTCACAACCATACGATCACGCGACGGCTCCTCATATTTTATATCAATCAGATTATTAATTCAGTTACTTTACAATGTATCTACATTTAAATATGAATTTGAATTCTGTGTTTAACGCCACTTTCAGGAATATTTCAGCTATATCATGGCGACCAGTTTTAGTGGTGGAAGAAGCCGGAGTACCTAGTGAGAACCACCGACCATGGACAAGCAACTGGGAAACGTTATCACTTGCAGCTGCGAGTCGAGTGCACCCTTTTTGTAATTTAGGTTGTTACGTAATCCAACTACCTAGCTCATTGAGCCACCCGGGCCCTACTTTACAATGTATCTACATTTAAATATAGCGGTGCTAGTTTTTTGAAACATATGAAAACAACATGTAAAGAGAGATAACATTATTTATTCAATCTTCCGACTTTGAGCGTACCTGATTAAGGATATTCCTGACACGTGACGTGCGCACTAAAAGGGACCGTCGTGATAGTGATCGTATGGTAGTTGGAGCTATAACTACATATGCAATTAGCACGTATCATCACTAACGTTTGAGTTAGAATCCCGCTCATGGCGAGGTGTACTCGATACATCATTATGTGGCAAGTCGGTGATTTTCTCCGGGAAACTAGTTTTCTCCACCAATAAAACGGGCCGTCACGATATAACGTAAGTATTGTTGAACGTGGCGTTAAACACCATAACCCTCCACCCACCACCCCCCTCCCTCCTCAAGATGAATGATGAAAGGTAACATAAAATTGTCCCAAACGTGATGAAGTTAGATCTCAGTGTATCACCAGAAAAAAAAAATACAACAAACATCTAATTTTAATTAGATTGAAAAATAATACTATGAAACCTGTCTAAAAATGAAACCTGCTTAGGACCAACTTGTAGTTTTTGAATAAACAGGTATTCAGTTTATATAGGTTAAATTAACCAAGATTTCCTACATTTGGTACTTAATACAGAGTTACTTTGTTTTATGTATCATATATAGTTGAACATTATAATATTATGTTGAATTAATTAATAAGAAGAGTTTGAAGATACCAAAGGGGCAATCAAAATCCGTATATCGAAGAAGGACAGACAATACAATGGCCAAAAGAAAAAGTACAAAAAGACAAACAACGATCTGCAATACATACATATAAAGCTAAAGATCGAGTAACACGAATCCCATAAAAAAAACAGGGGGAAATCAGGTTCTCCGGAAGGGTGAGCACTTCCTGTTCCAATAGTGACACCCTTCGTGTTGATTAAAATTAAAACTTAAACTAATACAGAGTTCTGTTTATACAGGATTCTCGTTTAGACATGCTTCACTATACAATGTTATACGTACCTGGCTGAAGACATGTTAGAAATACTAACAGAGACAAAGTAAAGGACATATCTAAAATCTCCAGTTGTGTCTATCATTTCATTCCATATTTTTATCTGAAAGATAAAAGAAAAATGATTAGTGATAGTGCCTCAAATCACTGACAAATTGTATCACATAATGTTGTATCGAGTACACCTCGCCATGAGAGGATTCGAACTCAAAAGGTTAGTGGTGATTGGTACTGAGTGCATAGGTAATTATAAATCCATCTACCATACGATCATGATCACGGCGACCTCTAGTCATAAACGATACATAACGTAACTCGTAATATATAACTTTATATTTATATAACGTAACTCGTAATATATAACTTTATATTTATATAACGTAACTCGTAATATATAACTTTATAATTATATAACGTAACTCGTAATATATAACTTTATAATTATATAACGTAACTCGTAATATATAACTTTATAATTATATAACGTAACTCGTAATATATAACTTTATATTTATATAACGTAACTCGTAATATATAACTTTATAATTATATAACGTAACTCGTAATATATAAATTTATAATTATATATTTCGTAACTAAATTCTACCTTTATGGAATTAATAATCCTGTTTTTTTTACTCTGTGTGTTCTATAGGGTTCAATTATAGTTTAGGTGGATTCGATTTGTTATTTGTCAAGTAACAAATCGTGTTTCATTCGTACATTTCATGTCTTTGTTATAAATGAATATTGTAACTTATGTGTATTTATGTTCAACTGTATATGCATATTGTTTATATAAAGGAGAGAGAGAGAGGATACGGGTGGCTCAATGAGTTAGGGATGTGGATTTCCTAGCAACTCATACAAGCCTATCAGCAATACGGCATGGGTTCGCTCCCGGCTTTGTAGATTGCAAAAAGGGTGCACTCGACTCGCAGCTGTAAGTGATCAAGCTGACCAGTTGCTTGCCCATGGTCGGTGGTTCTCTCTGGGTACTCCGGATTCTTTGTTGTTTGAAAATAGTTTGAGATAATGCAGTCTTGAGTCTTAAGTATTTTCTGCGGAATCGGTCTCGTTTACGTATCTCCCTCCGAATATTTGAATCGAACCATATTTTATCATTACATCTAATAGTAACCTCTCGTTTAGGAATACACTTTTCTGACAAAGAAAGAATTACATTGGTAACATTAATACATGTTTTGTCAATATCAGGTTCTCTTTTAATTAAGGCATCGCAATCAAATTCCAAAATTTGGTGTTTCATTATATTATAGTCCCCTTTTTTATAATCCCAGATAAGTCTCTTAAAACTTTTTGAGTTACTATAACCACTTCTTATGGTTATATAAATACCATCATGTTCACTAATAGATCTGTCAATACGCATAGTATCAGAGTCCACATACTGAATAGAGTCCGTTATCAAAATCGGATCAAGAAATGAAGAGCTACCAGTGCGTTAATCAAAATGAGTAGGCTGGTGTATTGCATTGAAAACTCCATTAATACTAATCAAATCTTTTATATTTGCCGGTACATTTAAAAAGTTTTGTTAAAATCACCCATGCATATCAAATGATCAGATTCTTCCATTGCATTTTTCAACATAGCATCAAAGAAGTCCCAAAAACGTCTCAGATCTGTAAATTATATTTATTAAAATATTTTGTAGCTTGGTTTTTAATTCGAACCACATACATTCAACAAGTGGGTTCTCTAAATCTACGCGTCTTTTGATATTAACATGAGTTTTATAATACATTATTATACCACCTCCATCGAAGTTTCTATCTTTTCGCACTGGAATATCGTAACCCGAAAAATGTATATTTTTGTCTAATACCAATTTATCAAGATGTTTCTCGGTAAAAAATACAATATCATAATCTTCAATAATATTGGAAATATAATCTACCTTATTACGAAGATTTCTAATGTTACCGTGAAAAATTGACAAACAGTGATCTTCAAAATTGACTGGTGTTTCCCCAGGGCCAGGATTCAGTTCCACATCCCCAGCGATTATAAGCGTATAAATAATAATCAAACAAAATGACATTGCCGTAAGATTAGACCGGAACATAGTCAACCCTGCTTTGATAAACTTAAAAAATCTAACTATATAGTGAAAACAGTATGTCGCTAAAACGAAAATGAATAAATGACATCTTTTTACAAGCAATGCTAATTTTATGATAGAACAACCCTATAGCAATTCTATGTGATATGATATCACTACCCATTGTCAAAAATAAGATGTCTGCAAAACGAAAATGGTTGGTATATCATAAAGATATTTTAATAAATGTGACAAGTTGTGGCCGACCTAGGGCAAATCATGATAAGTGCAAAAAAATCAAACAGTGTCAAAAACATTACAAACAATATGTACAAAAAACAAAAAATTTTTGTAGAAATTAACAAAAACACGAATTCAAAAGAGAAAACAATGGTGGTATCATATTTTTACAATATACTCTAGTTAATCAAAGAACAAAATAATTATATATACACATAAGGAACATTAGCATATGCATTGCTTAATTATTCAAGAAATATAACTGAGAAGATAGACCTGAAAAATAAACTATACAAGTCTAACATACTGACCATCTCACATAATGTTACATAAATGTAGTTCAGTATTGATTTGACAATAAAATCAACTAAATTGTTTTCGATTTACTGTTGAAACAAGAATATCCGACATGAAACATTATGTTTAACGTTTAGAGAAGAAAGCTTTCAACCGTGACTATTTACACAAGATATTACTTATCGAACCGACCGTGATCCATATTATCAACATAGGATAACGGATTTTTATGCCAAAATGCCAACTTATTTTTCTACAAATATATAAAAGAACATTTACACGATTTAATGCAGAATAACAAGATAACACAGCAACTATTTCCGTGACTGATTAAATAATTACGTCAATAAATATATATATACATACAGTATAACAGTTCAATTACAATGAAATAGCCGTTTTAATTATGATATAACTGCTAACAATACAAAAAAAATGTAGTACTAGTTAATTGCTAAGTAGAATATATATAACAGTAGATTATTCCACAAAAATATGATAGCATTTCGTATTTATAATAAATAAATATTACTGTTGTTTAACATAGATGGACATTTAACAGCAACAACAAAAAAGGTAGATTCAAATCCTTTTGATTCAGGTAATTTTATGATTGACATAGCCGCGGTATTCCTAACGTGCGTTCATGCATACAAGGTTAAACAATGAAACTGGAAAACTATTGTCAGTACAGTTAACATACACATATTGTTAGTAAACAAATGCTAAAAATGGACTACAATTTCTTCTTCAGTAAATACACCGCCAAGTTTTTGTATATCAGCCTTTGTTTTAACAGTCATGAATCCAGAATGTTCGGAACGTTTCACAATTATTGACCCATCATGAGTCCAAAAAGAATGTAGTTTTCCATCTGCTCGTAGAGAGTTGAGCTTCTTTAATAGTCCGTAACGGTATCTAATAAGATTTTCGGTAATGAAAAGGTTATCAGGATGTCCCTTCAGCTTTTTCTTATGTGAAAATACCATATGTCTTTGCCGATAAGAAAGGAAACGTGTGATGATGGAGATTTTACCATTTTTAACTTCGTCAATGGGATGCGGTCTGCCTGTGTCCTTGGTGTTAAGTTGTAGTCCTAAGCTTAGTGTTGCATATATTTAGGACTAGAGCATCAGTATCTATTGGCCTGCGTATTTCGCCCGATCATTTGTTGGTGCTTTTACGTTATTAAAACGCAGACTCGTTCGTCTCGAGTACTGTTCTTGTTCTTCTATTCTAGAGCCCAGTTTGTTGATTTTGTTTGTAAGATTATTTATTGTTTGGTTCTGTTGTTGTATAGCAGTTTCCTGTGCTAGTACAGTAGTTTTAGTATGTTCAATTGTTTCTATGTAGGGCTGTAGACGATCGTTAACAATTTTTTCGACGTGCGGTCTCACGGCTTCCAAGACTTTGTCTAGTACCATTGGGATGATAGCATCCACAAATTGCGGATTATTTATAACTGCACATACCACATCTGACAATTGCAATACCGTTTCACCTTCCGATGGCGATGTAGAGACCGTTTGGTTGGACATCACGGTCTCGGAAAGTGATGGAGAAGAAGACAAGGTGTTTGTTCTAGCTACTTTTTCCGATTGTTTTATAGAGGGTGATATATCTTTTGGACTATATGGTAAATCTCTTTTCAAACCTGTTTTTATCGGAGTATTATGTTCGTCGGCCATATTTGTTTATATTCATATCAAATCCTTTGTTTACAAAGTTCAAATAACTGATAATAAGAGTTCTGGTAATATTTATTAAGCCCACATTTCAATTATATATTGTTCCAATCACTTTCAAGTTATTTCTACATCAGTTAATGTGCTGTTTACATAATTTGTACACCATATTATCTCTTTTTGTTACGTCTCAAAATTTCATGCCGCCATATTCAAGGCTGGTAACTCTGCACTTATTTCTTATTTTTCAATGAAACCGGGTTAATAATTTAAAGAAACAACTAAAAGAAAAATGTTATACTAATATAAATGAAAATTTGAACGAACTTAAAACTATAAATAGTAAAACTTATTGGAAGACCATCAATACACTTCTGAAGGGAGAGTCTACGATATTCCTCCTATTCAAGACCCCAAAAATAATTATTGCTTGTCTTATGAGGGTAAAGAAAAGGCAGATGTCTTAAATAAATATTTTTGTTCGATCACTAATTCATACATGCCAACCCTACCGATTTACGCGGTAGTCTACCGAATTTTTAAGTCTTCTACCGCCTACCGATTTTAGATGTTTTCCTAGCGAGTTAAAAAAAAATGTAAAAAAAATCATCGTGAATTGTTCATATGTTGATTATTCTTGTAGATTTCTACGACGTATAAATGAGTACAAATCCAAATTATTTAGGCCCTTTTCCGTAATCGTTTCCCTCTTAATTTGTACAGGAAACTTCCATTGGTCAATTCTTTATCATTAAACCAATCAGAAACGGTATTTAAAATAAAGTTTTGAAGCACTACATTTTGAACTTATGATTCCTAAGCATCAACAGATCAATGTCTGAATGAATATGTCCGAAACGCCAGAAAAAAAGAAGGCTCGTTTACGTTATGACTGATAAATATATATATGTAAAATGCTAATTTCCATTTTTTCATGGTTTTTTCATACTATATTTAAAGATTGGACTGAACAGATTTGATCCAAAATGCAACAGAATGCACCATTTTGCGTCCTTCTGAAAAAAATTCCATTTATTTATGGTTTTATCATACTATATTTAAAGTTTTGACTACACAGATCTTATATCCAAAATGCAGCAGAATGCACCATTTTGCGTCCTGGAAAAAAATTTCAGACCCCCCTAACGATTTTAATCTCTCGAGGGTTGGCATGTATGCTAATTTAGTCGACGAAAACAAATCTTTACCAGATTTTGATGACAGGTGAGGTAATGTGCTTGAAAATATTTGGGTGAGAGAAGAAGAAATCATTGATATAATTTCTATTTTAGATAGTAATAAGACTACTGGTCCTGATAAAATTAGCAACAAAATGATTATATCTATAAAAAACGAAATAGCCAAACCCCTATGTTTACTCTTTAACAAATCTTTACGCCTAAAAAAATATCCACGGTCCTGGAAAATTGCTCATGTGATTCCTTTATTCAAAAACGGCGACAAATCCTTACCTTCAAATAATAGACCAGTTTCATTATTATATTGTGTTAGTAAAATATTTGAAAAAATTGTATTTAAAAACATTTTTAATAATTTAAAAATAAACGTCTATGCAAATTCCAATCAGGTTTTATCCCTGACCTTTCGAATACTCACCAATTACTTGAGATATATCACACTATTTTGACTGAACTTGATATCAAATGTTTTACAATTATCACTTTTGCTGATGTAAGTAAAGCGTTTGATCGTGTTTGAATTGGGGGGCTTCTATTAAAATTAGAAAGATATGGCATTAAGGGAGATTTACTCATGTGGCTTAAAAGCTATCTCACTAACAGATCACAAAAAGTAGCTATCAAAGAAGCATTATCTGAGTTAGATGATTTAAAAGTTGGTGTTCCCCGGTCCTCTGTTATTCTTAGCATTCATAAATGACATAGCCGATGACATGCTTGGAAAATATTTATTTTATTTTCATTAGACCAATTTTGGAATATTCATCTGAGGTATGGGATAACTGCGGGCAAGTCAATTCTGATAGACTAGAAAAACTACAATTGGAAGCGGCTCGTATTGTTACAGGGCTAACATGCTACACAAGTTTGGATTCAATATACAGGGAGGCGGGTTGGGAGAAACTTAGCACTAGACGAGAGGTTAAAAATTATGTATGTTTTATAAATTAAATGTTGGTAATTCTCCTGAGTTTTTATGTGATTTGATTCCCTCCTCCAGTGTTGGAGAAACTAACAACTATAATTTACAAAATAGTCATAATATTAGTCAAACTACAAACATATTATCGATATCCCAACAGTTATTTTTTCCGTCGACGACCAAGTTATGGAATTGACTAGACCTGAGAATACGTCAACTTTCAACTTTTGAATCCTTCAAATACAAATTGAAGCAACACTACTATAAAAAAGCTAAACCCCCCTCCTATTATAATATTGGCAACATATATTTAAATATACTGCATACTAGAATAAGGAATAATTGTAGTGCATTACATAATGATCTATTTCATGCTAATTTGATTCATAGCCCATCTTTTTCTTGTGGATATTCCACAGAGAATGCTGAACATTTTTTATTGTACTGCAAGAGGTTTGATGCACAAAGAAATATTTTGTACCGTTCTTTATTAGCTGCAAATGTACACATTGACTTAAACACCTTGCTGTTTGGAAGTCAAATTTATAATATTGACACAAATAGGCATGTATTCATTACTGTACAGACATATATTAAGGAAACATGTCGCTTTTCTTTCCGCTGATTATCATGAATGTAATCAGGTGACAATTGGTTTGTGGCTGACCTAGTGTGAATTAGTAAATGTTGCAATACACACGTGTGAGCACTTTATGTTAAAATTCTTACAGAATAAATAATGATATTGTTATATATTTTGAAACTAAATTTTAAAAGATCCTACCTTTACCGAATTAATAATCTCACTACATTGTATAACAATTATTGATTTTCTTCATTCTAGGTGTGGTCTATAAACTAGTCCAATTATAGTAAAGGTCTGTTCGATTTGTCATTTGGCAAATATCAAATTGTGTTGCACTCGTACATTTCATGTTGCTGTTTTTTGTTGTTTTTTTCTAATTATTAAGAAAGACTGTAGCTTTTGTGTATTTATGTTCAACTGTATTTGTATATTGTTTATATAAAGGAGAAGATGTTTTAAGTTGAAAAACTTGTATCTGATCCTATTGTCATGTTTTTGGACAATAACATATGTTTAAACTAAACTCCGGCTTCTTCCACCATTAAAACTGGTCGCCATGATATAGCTGAAATATTGCTGAAAGTGGCGTTAACTACCAACAATCAATCAATCAATCATTATAAAGGAGAAGATGTTTTTAGTTGTCAAACTTGTATCTGATCCTATTGTGATGTATGTACTAGTCAAATGTCATTCCTCGTTTCTGTATATAGATTTTATATATTGTTGAACTTGTTTTCGTCATGAATGTAGCTGCAATACTCCTCGCTGGACTTTAAACAACAATCAATCAATCAATCAATTATCAATCTTCAAACTGCAATCTTATATTAATATTATGTCTGCAATTGTATGTCACCACATGTTTTTACCTGTCCCAAGGCAGGATCTGGATTTCAAATGGGCGTTTAGCATGGTCCTTTCTTCAGAAGTTAATTCTGAGATGTTTACAGAAGTAAAATATCAGACTAAATGTATTCTAAACACACTGCCTTTAGTGGAGGGTATTATGGTAGATTACCACAAGAGGAAAAAAATATCACCAAAGACGAATGTTGAGGATGAAAATTTTTGTCAGAGTGTGGTCATTTACCACAACTCCCTCCACTGAAGGAAGCATTTTTTGTTATCATACTGAATGACATTTTAATGGTAGTTTAATAAAACATAAAGAGGGAGAGGCGTTAAGGTGCAAAATTGGCCCCACATTATATTAAAAAATAATGCTCGATATAGAATAAAAACAATTTACTAATTTAATTGATAGATAAACAAATTTTCAAAAAATGTAACTTTCGTGAAATTGGGTGCGTTATGACGTCATAATGACATCATAATTAGACGGATAATGCTAAAAATGAACTACAAACGACATATTTAATGTACATTTTAGCTATTTTATATACCTCCACAGTCTTCCACCAACACCAAATTGAGCAGCTGTTTTGAATATAGAGGGTTAATGATTATATCAAAATATTTTGTTGGTGGAGGATTGTGGAGGTTGTTAAATATTAATTTATTTATAACCGCAGCCAGACCCTTAAAATCAATATTTTCACTCTTCTGATTGTATATATGAGATCATTATATAAACAATCTGTACATTTCATGATTCATTTCAAGTAATGAAATTCATCAGTAAATAACTTATGTTTCTGTAAATAATTGTATTTATTTTAAATACAGTTTGTGTACATTGAAACCAAGAGAAAAACTCAGTGCATGCAATCCGGCGTCAATGCCATAAAAAGAACTGGGGACTATAAGTGCCATATATGGCCCCATATTTAATGAATCATTATCTTAGAAAATACTTGATTAAAATTTGATGTATTATAGACGAGATCATACTTTTGATGTTAAAACTTGTCTCCAACAAACTCGATACGTATTTGACGTCATTGTGACGTCATGAGCATTATTTGTTTTCTGTTTTTCGTGAAATTTTGCCCGCGATATTTGGACGGTTTTCGAAGAAATTAAGCACCAGTCGTGCACCAGAAAAATATTTTACCAGATTATTAAAATAAATAAAACACAAATACTGTTAAAGTATTTTTTTTGGTTTCACGAGGTGTTAAATTTCTTGAAAACCCACGGAAAAATGTTCAAATATTCCAAGCGCTTAGATGACGTTTTGATATTTGAGAAGCAATCTTTGCCGTAAAAAACGATGGTATGTCGGCACGTAACAGTCATATACAAATGTAAGATAAAAATAAAATAAACACCACTTCATCCAAAATAGTGTTTTTTTCATAAGCCCCCAATGATTGACTATATATTTTCTTCCGGGATACTGAAATAGTTATTACTACAGGGATACGGAGGTAGCCGTTTAATGGTCTATCGATGCTACTTCTAAAATGAAGTAAAATAGTTTGATCCACAAGGAGTAGATATGGGCACAATCCAACAGATAGCTCTCACATTATGACCCAAAGGTGTTTTATATTATGCACTATATACACAAACGTTTGATCCATCATTTGTCCATTGGAGGTTAGGTGTTTAACACCACTTTCAAAAATATTTCATTTACTACTTTTGTGGCGGAAATTGGAGTACCCAGAGAAATCCACAAACCTGTCGCAAGTCACTGACAAACTTTATCACATAATGTTTTATCGAGTACACCTCGCCATGAAAGGGGTTCAAACTCTCAACTTAAGTGGTGATAAGCAATGATTGCAAAGGTAGTTGTAAATTCAACTACCATAGGACCACGACGGCTCAAGTTCAGTTAAGATGAAAGGTAATTGTTTTATTGATATTGGTGGAATTTATGATTATCACTGTTTATAAAATCTCTTTTCATATCAATCAATGAAAAGCATTGGTTTGCTGAAAGTATGTTTTTTGTTGGGGTTCATTGGATGGAATTTGTATCTCGTGTGAAGTTCCGTCGATTGCAGACACAACGTTAGGCATATCAGAACAATACATTTTCTTTTGCCATCAGACTGCGATGGTTGGCCACTGAATTCACATAACATTTTCATAAATTATATAAAGTTTCCTCTTTTGCGCCCAAATTAAACTTTTAACTTCTATCAGTTCCATTCTCTTAAATCAACCTCCAATGGACAAATGATGGATCACAAGTTTGTGTATGTAGTGCATTAAAAATGTGTTCTGTTACGTGCATAAGTTATTGTTTGCATGATTGACAGACAATATTCATCATATTGTTTTCTAGCTTCTGAACTGTCGATCGAGAAAAAAAAAATATTCTAGACAGGCAGCAAATAGCCAGTCAATGGGGTTTGCAATTAATATTTCGCATGCACAATAGCGACCCCACACCACAAGATATGGAAAATAGAAATATTCTTCTGTGGTTTAAATGCGTATTAACTGCATTACATGTAAACTGTATGATTCTGTTTGATAAAGTCCTTTAACTAGAACAGGAACAAAATGTTCACTTGAGTGAAATAGTATTGTAATAAAAGATCGTGAACGTGATGTACAAGTATTAAAGAATGTCCAGGTATATTTTAAATGAGGTTGAAACAAGTCACCATTTGATATTAATTCGGTTGTATTTCATTTTGACGATTCTAATTACGAAGACGATCACAACCATATTGTTTTTGATTGGATTAAAATTATAGCTGTATAATAATGTATCATATCCTGTTATTATTAGAATCCTAACATGACTGCGAATTTGACATAAATAAAATAACAAATGGCTTTCACTAGGAAAACGCCAACTTTAAGTGAAAGGGACACCAGACAGCTATGAGGAACGAATTTAATACATCCCTTAGCGCGGGATGTAAAGGACACACTCCTTACACGTAAAAGACAACTTTCAGCAGATTCTGATAGCAACAGTTTATTGGGAGTGTTGTTGTTGATTTGTCACAAAGCAAAATAATATCTACCATCTCCTCTTTTTCTAGTGACAATTAAAACAATCATACATAGACTCATGGCAGCTACACACATTTTACCTGCACGATTAATCATATGGTTGTAAGCTTGTTCTCATCATAAATATATATGAACTACTTGATTGTAAAACAATTATCTATCGACAACCACTTTCTATGGGATTTCTGATTCCAAGGTTTGTTATCAGTTTATCAAGAAAACAAAAATAATTCTCACAGGGTCCTTGCTAAAATCGTTACACATTAAACATTTTGCTTCACACCATTTCCCAAAATATTTCCATATTATAAAAAAAGCGACTTTTAAATATTGGACATTTTGTTTTTTATAGATTTGTGATGGTTGTCTGTAAAAATGTGCTGGAATATATCATCGCATTGGTTGTCGATAAGAATAAAGTACGGTTAAAAAAGTGCTTAAAAATTTTTCAAATATGACAAAGTTCTATTGTCCAAATAAAACTATCTATTACTTTTTTAAGAAAAATACCAAAATTTCGATCAGTTTTCGACGATCAATGTTAATAAGTAACCTGCCACTTTTTATTGAAGTGCCCGTACCGATTTTTCCATTGAATTTTGGAACTGTTTCGAGGGTGTGGTATATTTTGTTTTTCATTTAATTTGAAATATTAAGTCAGGTCAGAATTACAAAACAAATGCGAAATAAACAATTTCTGTAGAAATATGCCCATTAAATTAAGCTAGGAATATTTACAAAGGATATGAGCTTGTGGTATTACAATATTCGTAAATTGTATAATATTGACAAAGAATTTAAATTGAAAACAGCCTCCTTTCTAGTAAACAAATAACGCCCTTTTCTATATATTCCTGCACACACGTATATATGCAACAACAATCTACAACTTCCTTTTACGGTTTAGGTTCAGATAACAAGTGTTATATTTAAAGATCACTTGAAATTAAGGGGCGTTTTCAATTAAATATGATACATTTCTACAATTACGTGTAAAGTTGCACCCTTAAATCGATCTCAGATAGTGTTACTTAGATTCATCGTCAATAGATTAAGAAAAGCTGATATGGGTCAGAAAGATTATCATGGATTTCTATCGCTGTAGTTTTTCTGCTGTCTTTTTCTAATGTATATTTAATTATAGTTTTGCAAATAATGGGTTTCGAGTACAATTGCATAAATAATTCACAAGTAATCAAATTAAACACAAACAATACCACATCAGTTCCTACAAAATATTTATATATAGTTAACTTTTACATCAGACATTCAATTTTCTGTTTAATTCGCGAATATTTCAGTAATATTATTTTAAAAGTGTTGGATAAAACCGTAGAATATCCCACTTTTATTTCATTTAAATTAAACAAGAAACGAACTCGTGATAACTCATTTTTTTTAAAGTGTACTCTTCTATGAATATATTAGTCAAATTTTGAAAACTGCATGTAATGTCGACATTTTTTACATATCATATACATTTTACGCGCAATTGGATAACCATTAGGTGTAGTGTATGCCAACAAATGAACATTAGGGAAGGTCATTACCATAAATCTTAACACAAAACGTCTCATTCCACGATACTCCCCTAAATATCATTTCATTAGTCATTTAAATGATAAATAATATTATTAAATCGGTTTTTTTTTAACTTTTTAAAATATTTTCATGAACTGGAAATTTCTCAAGACGCGAGAAACATAAATAATATGCTTAAGATAAAACTTTGATAACATTTTAAAATATAGAAGGTTTGTTCCATTGCAATGATTGCTCCCATTAAAGCAGTAATTATGAGTTATTTGATTTACAAACTTTAAAACACTTGATGACCGATGATTGGACAAATACTCATTACCACCGTAAACTTGTGACCTTCCATTAAAACTACTGATAAATCTGTTACCTTAAGAGAGGAGATTTGGGCTTCATCAAACTAGTTTAACCCCTTCACTTTTTATTGAGAGGGTGGGGTGGTCAGGATTATGGTGCTTAGCGCCACTTTCAACAATATTCCAGCTATATTGTGGCTGTTCTTTTTCTTGAGGTGCCTGTACCAAGCTTAAAAAGTGAGCGATCATGTATTTGTGCGCTAAGGGCATCGATGTTGCCTCTTTCAGGGATTTTTCTATTGAATTTCGGAACTGTTCCGAAAATGTGGTATTTTCTATATTCATTTTGTTGCATATATTTGTCTTATTTTGGTACACAAAAACGATAGCGGGCTAAATCTGTTTCATGACATTTCCGGTTATTATTAATCTAATGATTAATTACTGTGAATTACATTTTATTCGTGGGGAACCAATTTTCACGGTTTATGTGGTTCAACCAATCGACAAATTTAATAACTATGCAAAAAAATTATGTTTTCTTCCCATTTTCGGGTACATTACTACATCTAAACAGAAATAAACCTCCTTTATATTTTTCAAGGGGGAGGGGGGGGGAGGAATTCGTCATTCAGGAAGTTAACACTCACGAACATGTCGTTTATGGAAAATCCACGAAAATAAAGAACCGATAATTTACGTCCTTTCACAGAACTTAGACTTCGATATCTAACATAGTATTTCCTTCTTTTAAATGTGGAAAGCAGAAAAAAATAATAAGAAAAAAAAAGAACAGTTTCAAAAGTATATAGAACAATGGTAGAAAGATGCAAATTAGCTACACACAAATACACGATCACTCATTTCCATGTCTTCGTACAGCCACTTCAATCAAAATTGGCGGGGTTAAATTGGTTTTTTCATGGCACAAAATATAATAAAAAGCTAAATGTTGTTTAGTGGAAACTGCTTTTTTCAAACTTATTTCAAAACTACAAATTTCATTTTCAAAATTTGAAATGCATGCCTTATATCGATAATACGGATTTTGTGCCAACATGTGATGGTCAATTCCTAAAGAATAGGATAACAAATTATAGACACAAATTAAAACCACAAAAAACGTACTACGTTGTCTAAAGTTCACTTTTGTATTGAAGGTGAGAAAATAATTACATGATGTAAACTATCTTATTTCTGTATTGACGTAATATGTGTACTAGTAACTGACATCTACATATATAACTTATACACACAATAGATATGCACTGAGATAAATAAATATGTCCAATATAGGCACATTGTCTGATAATATAAAATTTATTTGTACGAGCTATAGAAACTGGCTGAAAAGCAAGCTTTTGGCGAGTGCAAATTAATTTTATGCTTACCGACAATGTACGTATATTGTGTAAATCCTGAATGTCAAAAAGTCCAAAACAAGTGTCAAATTGTCTGAAAATAGCCTAAGCAAGCGTCGTTATAATAATTTTCAGTGGTGTACTCAGTAAAGTCCGCTCTTATATAGCTACCGCTTCTTGCTGTCGCTGTCTATGACTCAGGTATCAGGAAAGTTGTATTTGGTCCATGACTAAAAACACTGAAGTTTATTTGACCCCCTTTATCAGTACTCAAAATCACACAATTGCAGGATAACGTCTCATATTGTCCGATACTATATTGGCATGAAAATGTTCTTACCTGAGAGTC
This sequence comes from Bathymodiolus septemdierum, assembly GCA_963383655.1. Classification (NCBI taxonomy): domain Eukaryota; kingdom Metazoa; phylum Mollusca; class Bivalvia; order Mytilida; family Modiolidae; genus Bathymodiolus; species Bathymodiolus septemdierum. Next base: position 29,029,513 of record OY726528.1, on the reverse strand, counting down.
TGAAAAGACTAACGCTTGGAGTATATAAATACTAAAGCCAAAATGTAACATTATATAGACCTTGTCTAGCACGTGATTAACATATAACATCCCCAGAACAACCCGGGTTAGATTACTGGACTTTGTACAAGTCGAACAGAGTGTCAAAATCAGAACATATTATAGAGAAAATTGTATTATTATTTTATTTTGTCTTTTAGCAGTTTAATTGACGGAGGGAACTACACTTATCCAGGAATATGTATAATACAATCAGCAATTATAAACTTATGTATTTTGACATATTCAGACGAAGCTAAATTACAAAGAAACGAGAAGAAAACAAAAATCACAATCCAGGATAAAGAAACACCACAAAGAAAGCAAAGCACTAGCACACATTATAGAAAATACGAATTATATGTAAACCCGAGATTAGTTAACATCTAAACCGGCGTACGACAAGTTAATGCATGTATCCTCAGATCATCTTTCAGATCAGATTACAGACGCTGATAAAGCTTGTCGGTCAATCGAAATATCCGTCAATTTGAATATAACTTATAGTCTTTTTGCAGACTTATAGTTATTTTTGTTATATTTTAACATCTTTTTTTTATGTTGTTGGGCTGCATTTTAGACGTTTATTTATCCTTTTTGTTTGTTTGCACAGAATCGTTAGCATTTGTTTCCGATCCGACATCCCATAGGTTCATACGTTGGCCCCTTTTTCAGACGTTTATATATATATACGTCTGAAAATTAAACCAAACAGTGTTAGAATTAGATTTTAGAGCTGTCAAATTTGTGTTCTTCCCTCGACGGGATTTGAACCCACACCATTGATACACTGCAGCACCATTCGCTTAGCCTGACGTCCAGCGCCCTAGACCACTTGACCACATCCACTCTCTATATATGTATCTCTAATATATATATAACCAAAATGGCACCCTCCTATGCCAATATTTGTATTGGGGACCTAGAAGAACCATTGCTCTTCTCGTCACTGATACAACCTCTTTCATGGTTCCGATTTATTGATGACGTTGACATGAATTGGATATATAGCGATAAAGAGCCTGATGCGTTTTTCGAACATGCCAACAGTATCCCTCCGTCTATAACATTCACACACGAAGCGTCGATAACCAACATGCCCTTCCTTGATACTACCACCACGAGCAAGGAGAGCAACATGACAACTGATTTATACTCTAAACCCACAGACAAACATCAATACCTTTCACCCAGTATTTGCCATCTTAAGCACTGTCTTAAGAGTATTCCATTCAACGAAGCCATTAGGGTAAAACGAATATGCTCCACTGCTGAAACCACCAAGAAAAGATCAGGAGATTTACGCCATCATTTGAAGAGACGGGGATATAATGACAAAGTTATAGAGAGTGGGTTTTCAAAGGCCAGTGAAATTAACAGAAATGACTTCCTGAAGTACAAAGAAAAAAAGATCAACAAACGGGTTCCCTTTGTTCTCACTTACTACCCCCCTCTTTAGAGAAAATTTCAGGCATTTTCCGTCATCATTTGAAAGAAATTGAAAAATGTGAAACGCTGGCCAAATTGTTCCCTGAACCACCCGTTGTAGCGTTCCGGCGACCTAAAAACATTAAGGATACACTGGTCAGAGCTTCGGTATCTAGACCTTCATCGACGGTCGGCCAGAGTAAACTATGTGGTGACAAGCGTTGCAAGTGCTGTCTCCAATTACAACATGCACAAGTGTTCCATAGCAAGACGACAGGAAAGGAGTGTAAGACCTTTTGCAATGTCAATTGCAAAACACCTAATGTGGTTTACCTCCTTGACTGTCACGTCGCAATACGTAGGAGAAAGTGTCCAACCATTCAACAAAAGAATGAATGGACACAGAAGTGACTTTACGAAAAAAACGCTCTTGCCCGTGAGTCAACACTTTGTGTCGCTGGGACACTCATTGGATGATTTTGGTAGATCCAAAATTTATATCATTGACCACAATCCAAGTTGGAAAGAGAATCAAAGACAAAAAAGAGAAAGTTTTTGGATCCGCGAGTTACGAACGTTACATCCGGAGGGCATAAGCAAAAAGGCCTATATCTTTTTGGGTTTTTTTAACTTTTTATCCAGTCCCTGGTCCTTAGCTAGTTGGTAAATTTCATCATTACATCTTCTCATTGTTTTCATATTATTTATAAATTAGTGTACATATATATTTGAATAATATAAAGTTCAAGATTATGACTTTTACGTCACGATAACTGATGGTCACGTGACAATCTGATCCTCAGATCATCTTTCAGATCAGATTACAGACGCTGATGAAGCTTGTCGGTCAAGCGAAATATCCGTCAATTTGATTATAATTATAGTCTTTTTGTAATATTTTAACATTTTTTTTTATGTTGTGCCTCATTTTAGATGTTTATTTATCCTTTTTGTTTGCTTGCACAGAATCATTAACACTTGTTTCCGATCCGACATCCCATAGGTTCATACATTGGCTACTTTTTCCGACGTTTATATATATATATATACGTCTGAAAATTAAACCAGTGTTAGAATTAGATCTTTTAGTTGTCAAATTTTTGTTCCTTCCGCGACGGGATTTGAACTCACACCATTGATGCCCTGCAGCACCAATCGCTTAGTCTTATGTCCAGCGCTCTAGATCACTCGACCACATGCGCTATGCATACCGCTTTACAACATGGGCAACCACTACCGGGTAATAGTGGCTGCGTTCATTATATAATACACAGTTATATTTACAAACGACAATATGTAGAATAAAATGTTCATAGTATGAAATAAGTATTTCGATATAAGAAGACTATTAATTAGACAATACATAAAAAGTCATCAAATACATAAAACTACAAAAATCTACATAATGCATAAAACATGTCTTAAAGTAAAATACAGGCAATAGCTAAATACAGACATACATGATACATGATACAAGTTTCATCAATAAAACAATAGTCATAAAGCATTTGATTGTGTTAAAATAATATTTCTTTCATGGTATAACTTCTTTAAAAGATTTCTTTCCATTAAATCTAAATACATGCCTTCAATTTCATTTATTTAAAAACCACTATCTCCGATCAACAATTATTTTTTTATAGAATTAGGTAGGTCCACAAAATCAAGTTCCACAGTGCTAAGCGATATATCATTTAAAAGAGGCCTTCTTCTTCTTTCTAATGCAGGACATAGCAAGAGGAAATGTGATAAATTTTCTACTTCGTTACAGTCACATAGAGAGCATTTGTCACTGAAGAAATCAGCGAGTTAGACCAGTCAATTTATATATAAGCTTATTCATTAAGCATCATTTAATCATAGCGGGGTTAAATGCATATATATATATACAATATTGGTGTATTGACGGTAAATATAGAATGTATGTGACGAGGCTTAGAAACGGGGAAAAGACGAGCTTTCAGGGAGTCTTTCCATTCGTTTCGTGCCGAGCCACATACATTCTATATTTACCGTCAATATACCAATATTGTGTTTATCCTGCAATAAAATTTGCAAAAAGGATGTTATTCAATTTAATAATAAAAAAAGATAACGGAAACCCTATTGATACCTCAATAGTTCCGATAAGGGGTGTGGCTTAATAGCGTTATCAGGCTAATATAAAAAGTGTTATTATGACAGGGGTGTGGCCTAATATCTATATTAGGCCAATGTTAAAAGTGTTATTATGATAGGGGTGTGGCACCATTTCACATTTATTAGGCCAATGTGAAAAGTGTTATTATGACAGGGGTGTGGCTTAATAGCTTTATTAGGCTAGTGTGAAAAGTGTCATTATGACAGGGGTGTGGCTTAACAGCTTTTCTATGCTAATGTGAAAAGTGTTAGCATACCACTGTCATAATTAAACAACAGTTTATTTAAGCCCATTTATTATGAACAAAAAATTACCCAAATTGCAGGATAAACAATACTACTATATCATACAATGAAACCGGGGGTGAGATCAGTTATTTATCTCATATTTCATGTATTGCAGCCATCATGCAGTCCTTATTTACAAAGCAATAGTAATGTAGAACACATTTTGTGACACAAACCTGAACAAAGAAAGGGGTCGTTGTGGTCGTGATCGTATTGTAGTTGAATTTACAACTACCTGTGCAATCAATGTATATCACCGCTAAAATAGTGAGTTCGAACTCCGCTCATGGTGAGGTGTACTCGATACAATATCATGTGATAAAGTTTGTCAGGAAATTGAGGCATGTATGTGGTTTTCTCCAGGTTTTCCCCACCAATGAAACTGGCCGTCACGATATAACTGAAATATTGTTGAAAGGTGGGTTACATACCACAACCCTTGAATAAACAGCAGAAATGGGTCGTGGTTGTGGATGTCTAAGACCAATAAAACAATAATTCAGCTATATTGGTTGGCGATAAACGCTAGAGAATACCGAAGGCACAATCGAAAATTTATAAATCCAAAGAAACTGTCAACATAGGGTACACAACTCGAAGGAAAATAAAACAAAGCAACACAACATGTTTTATGATTTGGACACCACTATGCGCAAGCAAACACAAATAACAAAATAAGGCATGAGTTCTCCTAATAGGAGGAGTACCATGACAAATATTATTATGTTGTAAAATGACATTACGAAATATTGAATATTCACGTGTTGTCGAATAATATATTTTGATTAAATGTAATATCGCATTATTCCATTTCACTAAATATGTTATACCAGTATATATAGCTATCCTCTTGTATGTTGTTCTTTCATTTTCGGTAATATGTGTTACGTATGTAAAAAAAAACTCAAAATGCATAAACAGTTAAACGTTTTACGTATCTTGTGTACAATGCCAAATTAAAATAATTGTTGTGCGACAATAATTTTTAAATTTATGTGGGATTTAAATAACAATACAGGAGTAGTTTAACTACTAGATGAAGGTGACAGACTTTAATCTTGGAGTGTGTGCGAGTGTGAAAACTAGTGTGTCTGAATTATGAAGGATAACGTTTAAAATTGACAAATTGCTTTCTATTGAAAACAAATAATGATAAGATTATACTATAAACTTAAAGCTCTAAATTACACAGAAAACTGGTTTATTCTAATATTATTATGACTATCACTTATTCTTAGATATTTTTGACAAGTTCAAGGCATAGGCTTATAATGCAATCGTGCACGTTATATCACACTATGTACACAATTATTGTGTAGTATGCATAATAATGAGATTCCATTATTATTTGCTCTGTATCCAATTGGAAAAGGGTATTACAATAAACTTTAGAGAATACTGAAGAGCAATCAGAAATGGACATTCCAGAGAAACTGTCAACAAGACGAAGAAAAACACAACACCATATGTGTTGAAAACCACTATACACAAACAAAGCCAAATAATGTAAATAAAACAAACAACTTGAGGTAAAGATGAAACGGAGATCGTTTGCATGCGGAAATCGTAGCTGAGAACGTAAAGACACAAAATAGTACATAAAAAAACACAAAACAACGTGAGCAACGTGGACCTCGACCAAGACACCGGGAGTGAAATACGTTATTGGAAGATGATAATATGCAAAAATAAATGTCCATAGATGGTAATTTTTCCAGGGAAAAATTAATATGTGAAGATGCATAGCGAACATTTAAATGTTTTATTCTGCAATTGTGCGATATTTATTTTCTAATAAATGGATCAAATAAACGAAACCATGAAAATTGAAATCCATGAATTTAAATGATTTCACAGTATTTATTTGTGAAGAGATCAACAACAACATATTTCAAAACGCTGATATGAAATTACAATCACATACCCTTTAAAGGTAACAAATAAATCTCATAGGTGCATTAAAAAGCAATTACGTTGCAATGAAAACGAACTACTTTATAAATTAACTATTTAATTTAAAATTGTATTAAATATATATTCACACTGATTATAAATTACATGCAGGTGAGTAAGCTTTATCTTAAATTCTTTGGCGATTGTGCAAGAACATTTCTTTAATTTCATAGTGACATGTCCTACCTCCATGTCTATACAATACCATGTAGGGGTGGATCGTAGTTTATATTATCTTTTATGATCGGAATGAAAGTTTTTAATAACGAGATGTAATAATAATGTAAAGATTCGTTTTACTTGAACAAGAACGTGACTTCCTTGTCAATAAATCTTCTTTAATAATGAAAAAGATATACTAGAATACATTGTAATTATATCACATTTTATTCAGATTTCACTATCGAATTTGTTTTATGTACATGTCGTATATTATCTTATATACTTGTTCTTATTCATGCATGAGTGTAAAGAAGTAAGTTCTTTGGATTGTCAGGTGGTCAATGTCATATAACACTATATTAAACATATAAATTTAATGAACAAGACATAATAAAAATAAACACAAAACAAATGATATATGGAATGAAATGTACACAATATTACAAGATTCACAACACTGAACATAAAACGATATTCATTCAAAACACTGAACAAATATAATGCATATATATAAACGATATGCATTTTACAGCCGGAAACATACCATCCTGCACGCACGCATTTCTGGTACTGTAGAAATTCACTAATTTGACTGGGTTGTTCCCCTTGGATAATTTATAAATACAGACGGAATAATTTCACATAAATGTAGATTCTAAATTGATGACGAGAACACTAGATGATTAATATATCGCTTCACTATTGTATCCAGTGAACCGTAACTCATATGACTGCATAAATATAATGTGTTCAGCACGGACTTCTCGGGTTGTAATTACGGACTTTAAAACTCCAAATTTATGACGGCATTTAACGATAATAATATCACTGATGTTGGGCGTTGTGACATCAATTTATGTACACCAAAACCGGTACCATTTCAACAAAGACACCATTTACACCGACAGCAAACATTCCTACACGCACACCAAAAACCAGGCATAAAAAATCCTGAGTGTAATGAACCTTCGCCTATGAAAATCCATGTCCTGTATTTGACAATTGTAATACTCAAACTGCCTGTTCCTCACTTTACTTAAACACAAAGCGTGTGTTCCACTCAACATACATGTGCCGACTGACTTTCAACTCACCTTGTTTAAATCTCATGGGTAACCGTACTACGTGATAAACTATCGGTCTGTTTGACTTTTCTATCGGTGTTAGTGGAAAATATAACCAAATTAAATTATCCAATATATAATATATAAATACATAATGCAAGTTCGTACAAACGTCCCTTTCCTAAAGACTAAAGACCATTTAGTCCGACCAGTCAAACGAACTTCAAAAAAATATCTGAAATTACAAAGTAAATAAGGTTAAAATAAAACTCTGTAAACATATCATCACACTCAAATGTGAAAATATAAACAACTGTAAATATAACACTTAGGGGATAACTAAATATCATCACATCTAGATAATACATCTGCAACAATGTTCGACTTGCCTGCAATGTAAGAAATAGTAAAACTGAATTCTTGAAGTATCAAACTCCAACGCAGTAACCGCTGATTACTGGTTTTCATCTTATGTAGCCACTGTAAAGGGGCATGATCAGTGTTAATAGTGAACTCTTTACCCTCAAGAAAATTTCTCAGTGTTTTTACCGCCCAAACAATTGCAAAACACTCCTTTTCTACCACTGCATAGTTGCATTCAGCTTCGGACAGCTTCTTACTGATAAACAAAATCGGATGTCACCCATCGTCGAACTCTTGTTCAAGCACAACTCCCATACCCTTTCCTGATGCATCAGTCTGCAAAATAAACTTCTTAGAAAAATCTGGACTCCGTAAAACAGGGTCACTACAAATACAATCCTTCAATTTGTCAAATGCTTTCTATGTTGTATCTGACCATTTAACTTTGTTTGGTACGTTTTTCTTTGTGAGGTCAGTTAAAGGTACTGATATGTCTGAAAACTGTGGTATGAACTTTCTATGAAAACCTATAAGACCTAAAAATGACCGGATTTGTTTCTTTGTAACAGGAACCGGAAACTGTCGAATGGCAGAAACCTTGTCTTGAACAGGTTTAATGTTACCACTTTCTGCAATGTGACCTAAACATTCTAGCTCTCCGTATCCGACAAAACACTTACTTGGTTTGGCAACGAGTTTTGCCTCTCTTAATGATTGAAATACTGCTCTCAGGTGTTCAACATGAAATTCCCATGTATCGCTAAAAATACCTATATCATCAATAAATGAATCTGCAAATTCATCGAACCCTTCTAAGACTTTGTCCATCATACGGACGAAAGTGGCTCCGGAATTTATCATTCCAAATGGCATCACAGTGAACTGATAGTGCCCAAAAGGAGTAATAAATGCACTTTTTCGTCTACTTTCTAAATCGAGAGGGACCTGCCAGTACCCTTTTGTTAAGTCCAGCTTACTTATGTACCTCGCTTTACTAACCTTATTTAGTACCTCATCCATGCGAGGCATCAATACAGGATCGAAAATAGTCTGTTTGTTTAAATCACGGAAATCTAAACATATGCGGAGAGATTGATCCTTTTTTTTAATCAAAACAATAGGGGCTGCGTAAGGGCTATCAGAAGGTTCAACTATACCTGATTTCAACATATCGTCAATCTCTTTCTTGACTTTGTCTCTAAGTGCATATGGTATCGGATAAGCCCGTTTATATACTGGCTCTTCTGTTCTAGTAACTACTTTATGTTCTATAATATTTGTTACCTGAGGTACATCACTAAATTTGTCATCGTATTCTACCATGAGTTCTTTGAGCTGTTTTCTCTCATCAGACGTCAACTCTGGTGATATATGAACGTCATCTACACTTTCTTTTCTTTGTAAAGCAGGAGAAATAGCTAGATTCATCTCACTGTCGTCTGTACCTTCATCTGTACTAAGACCTGAAATTACGCTTAAGCACGCAGCAATATCTGTTTGAACATCATTATCCTTATCCTTTTCTACCCTTTCATGCCATACCTTTAGCATGTTAACATGAAAAACTTGTTCTTTTCCTCCTCTAACTTTGACTTCGTAGTCAACTGGACTAACTTTGTCGGTTACAACAAACGGTCCTTTCCAACTAGCTAATAGTTTGGATGTACGTGTAGGCAGTAATATAAGTACTTTTTGACCAACTTCTAACTTCCTATCTCTTGCTTTTCTATCATAGTACAGTTTTTGTTTCTGTTTTGCTTGTTTTTCATTTTCAGTGGCAAGCTCTGCCATTGTTTTCATCTTTTCTCTTGTGTCTAATAAATGACTTAATACAGAATTTTGGCATGTACTCGGTTCTTCCCATTCCTCTTTAAGAACTGCTAGAGGACCTATAATATGCCTGCCATATAATAGTTCAAATGGCGAAAATCCGGTGCTCTCATTTGGCACATCTCTGTATGCGAATAGCAAGTACGGAATATATTCGTCTCATGTTTTAGGCTTCGATCTTGCATATGCTTTCAACATTTTCTTCAGTACACCATTAAACTTTTCACAAAGTCCATTGCACATAGCATGGTCAGGACTGGTGCGTAACCTACTTATTTGTAATAATCTACATACCTCCCGCATTAACTCCGACATGAAGTTGCTCCCTTGGTCAGTCAGCATTTCTTTAGGTATTCCCACCCTAGAAAATAAACTAATCAAAGCATTGCAAACTGTGCTAGCTTCTTGGTCTCTCAATGCAATTCCTTCTGGATATTTAGTAGCATAATCGACACAAACCAAAATAAAACGATTTTTACTGTCTGTCATAGGCAAAGGGCCAACAAAATCTAAAGCAATGCGCTGAAATGGCTCGTCCATAGGTGGCATACTAATCAGCGGAGCTCGGGGTACTCTCCCCTTTGCTGAACCTATCTGGCAATCAGGACAAGATCTACAGTACTCTGATATATCATTAAATATACCTGGCCAAAAAAAATGTTGCATAATTCTATCTCTTGTCTTTTTATTTCCAAGATGACCAGCTAACGGAATGTCATGCCCTAACTTAAACACCATGTCTCTTAATTGCCTTGGCAACACAATCTGGTGAATAATTTCACCACTTGGCTTACTGTACACTCTATATAGTAAATCGGACAAATAAACAAAGTATGATGACTGATTTTCATTTTGTTCTTCACTAACATACGATCTTACCTTATCTAAAGTTGTGTCTGTCTTCTGTAAGTCTATCAGCTGTTTTCTGTCACAAATCTTGAATTCTTGAGATATATCTGAACAATCAATAGGATGAGTTGTGGATGTATCATTACTAAACCTTTCTGTGGTCTCGTCTATTTTCTTATCTGCTTCATCTTGTTTCTTCTTTCTAGATCGAGTCTCAACTGCGTTAAAGGGAACTGTCTCTTCTGAAACAAAAATATATCTACCTCCAGTCACAGGAACCTCTTCAATACTATGTGGCACAGATGTATTCACATAGTTACCTACTACAAGATCTGCAAACGGTGTATCTAAAATTAGTGCTACAATGTCACCTGAAATAAAAGGAGTAGATACATTAATGTACACCTCAGGACACTGCTTTACTGTACCATCCGCTAAACATATATCTCTAGTATGACCTGTCAAATGATCTGTGTTAGTAAACTTACTGTGAACAAATACAGTAGAACATCCCGTATCTCTTAAAACAGATACATCATCGTTATTAATCTTACCTTCAACAATATCAAGTCCATGCACTTGTACTTTATTGCCATTACACGAAATACCTGGTTTTTTTACAGTTACACCACTATTATAGCCATCAACAGTATGTTCATGCTGAGTTTGTATACATAAGCCAAACTTACCTTGTTTATGTCCACTCTGTGCTGGCTTCCTTGGCTTTGAAGGACAATTCACAAAAGGACCAACAACACAAGGGCCAAAAGTTTTAAGATACCAAAGGTGGTAACCAGAGACCGTCAATCACAGAAGGACAGAAAAAACAAGGGTTAAAAGTTTGAAGATGCCAAAAAGGGTAATCAAAGACCGTCAATCACAGGAAGACAGACAATACAAGAGCCAAACGTTTGAAGAAACCAAAAGGGGTAATCAAAGACCGGCAATCACAGAAGGACAGAAAACGCAAGGGTTAAACATCTGAGGATGCCAAAAGAGGTAATCAAAGACCATCAATCACAGATGTACAGACAACACAAGGGTCAACAGTTTGAAGATACCAAAAAGGAACATCTGAGACCGTCAATAACAGAAGAACAGACAACACAAGGGCCAAAAGTTTGAAGATACCAAAAGATGTAATCAAGACCGTCAATCACAGAGGGACAGACAACACAAGAGCCAAATGTTTGAAGAAACCAAAAGAGGTAATAACAAACCGTCAATCACAGAAGAACAGACAACACAAGAACAAAAAGTTTGAAGAAACAGAAAGAGGTAATCAAAGACCGTCTATCACAGAAGGACAGACAACACAAGAGCCAAAAGTTTGAAGATACCAAAAAGCGGTAATCAGACACCGTGAATCACAGAAGGACAGACAACACAAGGGTCAAAAGTTTGAAGATACCAAAAAGGAAAATCTGAGACCGTCAATCACAGAAGAACAGACAATACAAGGACCAAAAGTTTGAAGATACCGAAAGAGGTAATCACATACCGTGAATCACAGAAGGACAGCCAACATGGGGGCGAAAAGCTTGAAGATACCAAAAGATGTAATCAAAGACCATCAATCACAGAAGGACAGACAACACAAGGGCCAAAAGTTTGAAGAAACCAAAAGAGGTAATAAAAAAAAGTCATTCACAGAAGAACAGACAACACAAGAACCAAACGTTTGAAGAAACAGAAAGAGGTAATCAAAGACCGTCAATCACAGAAGGATAGACATCTCAGGGGTCGAACATTTGAAGATACCAAAAGAGATAATCAGAGACCGTTAATCACAGAAGGACAGACAACACAGGGGCCAAAAGTTTGAAGATACCAAAAGAGGTAATCAGAGACTGTCAATCACAGAAGGACAGACAACACAGGGGTCAAAAGTTTGAAGATACTAAAAGAGGTAATCAGAGACTGTCAATCACAGAAGGACAGACAAGACAGAGGACAACAGTTTGAAGATACCAAAAGAGATAATAAGAGACCGTCAATCACAGAAGGACAAACATCACAGGGGTCGAAAATTTGAAGATACCAAAAGAGATAATCTGAGACCGTTAATCACAGAAGGACAGACAACACAGGGGCCAAAAGTTTGAAGATACCAAAAGAGGTAATCAGAGACTGTCAATCACAGAAGGACAGACAACAGAGGGGTCAAACGTTTGAAGATACTAAAAGAGGTAATCAGAGACTGTCAATCACAGAAGGACAGACAAGACAGAGGACAACAGTTTGAAGATACCAAAAGAGATAATAAGAGACCGTCAATCACAGAAGGACAAACATCACAGGGGTAAAAAATTTGAAGATACCAAAAGAGATAATCTGAGACCGTTAATCACAGAAGGACAAACAACACAGGGGCCAAAAGTTTGAAGATACCAAAAGAGGTAATCAGAGACTGTCAATCACAGAAGGACAGACAACACAGGGGTCAAAAGTTTGAAGATACTAAAAGAGGTAATCAGAGACTGTCAATCACAGAAGGACAGACAAGACAGAGGACAACAGTTTGAAGATACCAAAAGAGATAATAAGAGACCGTCAATCACAGAAGGACAAACATCACAGGGGTCGAAAATTTGAAGATACCAAAAGAGATAATCTGAGACCGTTAATCACAGAAGGACAGACAACACAGGGGCCAAAAGTTTGAAGATACCAAAAGAGGTAATCAGAGACTGTCAATCACAGAAGGACAGACAAGACAGAGGACAACAGTTTGAAGATACCAAAAGAGATAATCTGAGACCGTTAATCACAGAAGGACAGACAACACAGGGGCTAACAGTTTGAAGATACCAAAAGGGGTAGTCAGAGATCATCAAACTCAGAAGGACAGACAACCCAAGGGCCAAAGGTTTGAAGATACCAAAAGGGCAATCAGAGATCATCAATCGCAGAAGGACACACAACGCAAGGGTCAAAAGTTTGAAGATACCAAAAGAGATCATCAGAGACCGTCAATCACAAAAGGACGGACAACGCAAAGGTCAAAAGTTTGAAGATACCAAAAGTGGTAATGAGAGATCATCAATCACAGAAGGACACACAACACAAAAACCAAAAGTTTGAAGAAAACAAAAGGGGTAATCAGAGACTGTCAACCACAGAAGCACAGAAAACACAAGGGTCAAAAGTTTGAATACACCAAAGGGGTAAACAGAGACCGTCAATCACAGATGGACAGAAAACACACGGGTCAAAAGTTTGAAGAAATCAAAAGGGGTAATCAGAGACGTTAATCACAGAAGGACAGAAAACACAAGGGTAAAACATTTGACGACACCAAAAGGGATAATCAGAGACCGTCAATCACAGAAAGACAGACAACATGGGGGCCAAGAGTTTGAAGATACCAAAAGAGGTAATCAGAGACTGTCAATCACAGAAGACAGACAACAAAATGGCCAAAAGTTTGAATACACCAAAGGGGTAATCAGAGACCGTCAATCAAAGATGGACAGAAAACACAAGTGTCAAAAGTTTGAAGAAACGACAGAGGTAATCAAGACCGTTAATCACAGAAGGACAGACACCACAAGAGCCAAAGGTTTGAAGAAACCAAAAGAGGTAATCAAAGCCCGTCAATCACAGAAGGATAGACAACACAAGGGTCAAATGATTGAAGATACCAAAAGAGATAATCAGAGACCATCATTCACAGAAGGTCAGACAAAAAAAGGGTCAAACGTTTTAAGAAGCCAAAAGGGATAACCAGAGACCGTCAATTACAGAAGGACAGACAATACAAGGGTCAAAAGTTTGAAGAAACCAAAAGAGGTAATCAAAGACCGTCAATCACAGAAAGACAGACAACACAAGACCCAATAGTTTGAAGAAAGCAAAAGGGGAAATCAAAGACCGTCAATCACACAAGGACAGACAACACAAGGGTCAACAGTTTTAAGATACCAAATGGGGTAACCAGAGACCGTCAATCACAGAAGGACAGACAACGCAAGGGTCAAACGTCTGAGGATGTCAAAAGAGGTTATCAAAGACCGTCAATCACAGATGGACAGACAACACAAGGGTAACAAATTAGAACCTGCCAAAAGGGGTAACCAGAGACCGTCAATCACGGAAGGGCAGACAACACAAGGGTCAAAAGTTTGAAGAAAGCATAAAAGGTAATTAAAGACCGTCAATCACAGAAGGACAGACAACACAAAGGTCAAAGCTGAAGAAACCAAAAGGGGTAATCAAAGACCGTCAATCACAGAAGGACAGATAACACAAGGGCCAAATGTTTGAAGAAATCAAAAGGGGTGATCAGAAACCGTTAATCACAGAAGGACAGACAACACAGGGGCCAAACGTTTGAAGATACCAAAAGGGATAACCAGAGACCGTCAATCACAGAAGGACAGACACCGCAAGGGCCAAAAGCTTGAAGATACCGAAAGGGGTAACCAGAGACCGTCAATCACCGAAGGACATACAACACAGGAGCCAAACGTTTGAAGACACCAAAAGGGATAACCAGAGACCGTCAATCACAGAAGAACAGACAACACAATGGCCAAAAGTTTGAAGATACCAAAAGGGGTAATCAAAGACCATTAATCACAGATGGACAGACAACACAAGGGTAAAACATTTGACGAAACCAAAAGGGATAATAAGAGACCGTCATTCACAAAAAGACAAACAACATGGAGGCCAAAAGGTTGAAAATACCAAAAGAGGTAATCAGAGACTGTCAATCACAGAAGGACAGACAACACAATGGCCAAAAGTTTGAAGAAACCGAAAGAGGTAATCAAAGACCGTCCATCACAGAAGTACAGACAACACAAGAGCCAAAAGTTTGAAGAAACCAAAAGAGGTAATCAAAGACCGTCAATCACAGAAGGACAGACAACTCAAGAGCCAAAAGTTTGAAGAAACCAAAAGGGGTAATTAGAGACCGTCATTCACAGAAGGACCGAAAACACAAGGGTCAAAGGTTTTAATATACCAAAAGGGGTAACGTAACCAGAGACCGTCAATCACGGAATGACAGACAATGCAAGGGTCAAAAGTTTGAAGATACCAAAAAGCGTAATCAAAGACCGTCAATCACAGGAGGACAGAAAACACAAGAGCCAAACGTTTGAAGAAACCAAAAGAGGTAATCAAAGACCGTTAATCACAGAAGGACAGACAATGCAAGAGCCAAAAGTTTGAAGAAAACAAAAGGGGAAATAAGAGACCGTCAATCACAGAAAGAGAGACAAGACAGGGGCCAAAAGTTTGAAGATACCAAAAGAGGTTATCAGAGACTGTCAATTACAGAAGGACAGACAACAGAAAGGCCAAAAGTTTGAAGATACCAAAAGAGGTAATCAAAGACGATCAATCATAGGACAGACAACAAAAGGGTCAAAAGTTTGAAGATAACAAAAGTGGTAATCAGAGATCATCAATCACAGAAGAACAGACAACACAAGAGCTAAAAGATTGAATATACCAAAAGAAGTAATAAAAGCCCGTTAATCACAAAAGGACAGACAACACAGGGGCCAAATGTTTGAAGACACCAAAAGGGATAACCAGAGACTGTCAATCACAGAAGGACAGACAACACAAGGGCCAAAAGCTTGAAGATACCGAAAGGGGTAACCAGAGACCGTCAATCACAGAAGGACATACAACACAGGGGCCAAAGTTTGAAGATACCAAAAGGGGTAACCAGAGACCGTCAATCACAGAAGGACAGACAACAGGGGGGTCAATACTTTGAAGATTCCAAAAAGATGTAAGCAGAGACGGTCAATCACAGAAGGACAGACAACATGGGGGTCAATAGTTTGAAGATTCCAAAAGAGGTAAGCAGAGACGGTCAATCACAGAAGGACAGACAACACAAGAGCCAAAATGCACCTAAGAACAAACAATAATCTACAAAACCTAGTTCTGCTTAGACTCTTTGATTAACTTGCTCCCAAAGATTTTATGTTATTTGGCTTTCCAATCTTTTGATCTTGAGCGTACCTGATGAAGGTTAACCTAACTAAAGAAAAAATTGAAGATACCAAAAGGTTAATCAGACGCCGTCAATGGAAGGCCAACACATAAAGCACCACAAATCCACAGAAGCTAGGGATGATTATATACCAAGATAAAACAAATGTATTCCACAACCAGACTAAATGGTGAAAAATATCCCTGATATATATAAACAGTCCGACCCACTGGTGTAGGTATATGGAAGCCTTAACGTTTGAGAATATTATTGGTGGGGAACGATTATTACCCACATTGATATACTGGGCCAGCCAGGCTCGTCTAAATTCTAGTAAATATTTAATAAGAAGAGTTTTAAGATTCCAAAGGGGTAGTCAAAATTCGTAAATCAAAGAAGAACAGACAACACAATGGCCAAAGGAAAAAGTACAAAAGGACAAACAACGATCTACAAAACATTAGACATAATGATAAGGTATGTATGAGATGTGTTTTAGTTTTCGATAAATTTAAACTTTTCGTTGTATACACATAGGTAACCTTGACAGATTTTGGCTACCTTGTTAAAAATGCAACTATGATTCAGCTAAAAATAAATGTGAATGCTATACAGAAAATATTATATAATAATCTACTAAGTGAGGAACAAATTTAATTGGTAGAAAATTGATATGGTTTGCTCTGCTAGATAGTTTAATTATGATGATAAAATCTTAACAAATCTAACCACAAATATTACAAACCTTTAATATGTTATGTCATAAACTGTTTGAAGTCGTAAGTATATGCGTCTTTTAATATGTACGAAAATATCAATTGATTTTTAATAAGATGGATCAAAGCAATAACATGTATTATTATATATAGTACAAGTGTGGACACAGAAATGTGCTGTCCAAAAGGCAAGTGTGGGTGTCAATATTTCATATTATTAACTTTAAAAAACAAATCCATGGACACAGGGGTCCTGGATTTTTTTGATAAAAAACTAATCCTGGATTAATATTTTTCCTTAAAGTCCGGTCCTGTGTTTTTATTTCAAATTTTCATCATAGCCCCCCTCCCCCTCCCCCTCCCAAGGGATTTAAAATGTTATCATTAATAATAAATTAATAAATAATAAATTCAGATTTTCTATTTAAAATAAATCTCATTTACAAAACCACTGATATTTGTTCAATTTTTAACGCTGATTTAACATTTAGTCGCAACATTTTTTTATTTTTCTCGAAACATAACATTTATTTAACTGTAAAATTCACTAATAAAATTCACCCCCCCCCCCTTTTTTTTGTCTTGCTTAAATCAATGATCAACAATATTCCAGAATCAAACAAATGAATAAATATAACATAGATTTCTTTTACATGCATCTATTTACCATGCGGAGTCAGTGTGTTTTAAATTGGTCATCCAATCAGGACGCTCATTATTCTTGTCCAAGATAAAAATACATCGCTAAAATTACCTGTGGGTGTTTCCCCACTTCAACTCGTAAATTTACATAGAAGTCGGAGATATTTCGTCATAAACCTTCACACATGGTTTTGTCTATCATATTTCTTGAAGACAAGCATAAATTTTATAGCATTTATCAATATTTTATGAGTATCAACAGTTTTTTCAACACCGTATCTGTTTCTCGATACAGCCGACCGATTAGAGTGACCCGTGACCCAGATTAGCACATCCCAGCAGTTTTTTCTTAATAAGGTTGTTAAAATAAATATTTCCCTATTAATTTCAATGGAAAATAATCGTGCAATATATCCTTGTATTTGCTCGCTAAGTATAAAATGTATATTGCACTAGTTCCAATATAAATATTTGAAGTAGTTGAATATTCCAAATATTCAATATTTATTTAAAAATACCTCTAGGCATAAAATATTTATTACTATTTAATAAAAGGGTTATTGCATGAATATTGATGTATATTGTCCCTCGCAATATATCATATTGCACTCGCAAGCTCGTGCAATATGATAGACTGCTCGGGACAATATTCACCAATATTCATGCAATAACCCTATATTATTTATATGATAATGTGGTATTGTCCAGATAATATGCCAAAATATTGCCCAGGTCTGAGAGACATATTACCCGACAGAAGGGTAATATGACTCTCAGACCTGGGTAATATTTTGGCATATTACATGGACAAGACCACATTAATATCATTATTATAGTGAGTGTCTAATTGTCCAGGTAATATGCCAAAATATTACCCAGGTAATATGTCAAAATATTACCCAGGTAATATGCCAAAATATTACAGTACCAAATATCACTACAGAAATTTACACGAGGTATAATAATACTTTTTTATTTTATAAAATGCTTAAACTATGATGAAATGACATGATATTCAACTGTACAGTAGTAAAATCAAATGTGTTTCTTGTTAATTTGTTTTCCTTGTACACTTGTCAAGAATATTGCTGTATGCAATGTTCCACAAAACCTCTTTCCAAATTATTAACATGTATTCCATAGGCGGTCAAAACTGGGCTTGAGACTTACTGTGACACTAGCTATTCGAGGGGTTGTGTGAATTAGATATGATTCCTGAAGAACTTTAAAGATCTGTTAGAGCACATTCAATCTAGGTCACTCTCCTCCTGCAATAGCATTAAAACATTTGACTTCTCTACCCTCTACACAACTATTCCTCACTCTAAGCTGAAGGACAAATTAAGGGAATTGGTCAATGTGTCATCAAAAAGAATGGCCACCGTAGATACATATACCTTGTGTTAGGACGGGAAGGTATTATTTTGTAAAGAAAACCACTCTGATTCTACCAAAAACGTTCTCTGAAACTTATATCATCACCATGCTCGAGTTTTGATTGACAACATCTATGCTATGTTTTGTGAACGTGTTTTCCAACAGAGAGTTGGCATGCGTATGGGTGCAAACTGTGCTCCTCCTCTCGACGATTTGTTCCTTTATTCGTATGAGGCAGACTTCATACAGGGGCTTTTCAAGAAAAGCGAAAAGAAGCTATCCGATCCTTTAATTTCATGCTCCACTATATAGATGATGTCCTTTCACTAAATAATTCTAGGTTTTATGACTTCGTTGATAGCATCTATCCCATTGAGCTTGAAATAAAGGATATCACAGATAGAGATAGATCTGCTTCATACCTTGACCTACACATCGAATTTGACAATGAGGGGCGGTTAAGAACGAAACTTTACGACAATTGTGAACTTTCCATTTATATGTAGCAACATTCCAGCAGCACCTGCATATGGAGTATATATCTCTCATTTGATGCGATATTCCAGAGTTTCTGGTTCCTATCAGGATTTCCTTGATAGAGAGTTGCTGCTAACAAGGAGGCTACTGAACCAACCGTTCCACTTGGTTAAGTTGAAGTCATCACTTCGAAAGTTTAACAGTCGCCACCATGACTTGGTTGAGCGTTATGGAATATCTGTGTCACAAATTATCACTGATATGTTTCACTTGTCGTAGGCACTTCCGATCCTTTCCTCATGCATGACTTATCACAGGGTTTGCAACTAGATTAACACTATGGGTGCCAATCCTGGAGCAGGAACTGCCAACCCTTCCGGAGCACCTGAGTTCACCGCAGGTTTTTAGTGGGATTTGTGTCACTCGACCTTTAGTTTTATGTGTATGTTTGTAGATCGTTTTTGTCCTTTTTCTTTTGACCATTATGTTGTCGGTCCTTCTTCGATTTACGGATTCTGATTACCCCATTGATATCTTCAAATTCTCCTGAAAGGACGATTCAATGAACATTCCTACCAAATGAAAGTGTAGACGAATGCCAAGTGACAATAGCTCATATGACCATTTTAATCAGGTAAGTTACGTAAAATGTACTAGGCCAATGACTAAAATAACACAGTTTTATTTTATGCCTTTTCCGAGCTAAATATCACACGGTTGCCGGATGAAAAAACAAGTGTTACTAATGTACATTTCAAATTATGAAAACCTCATTAATGAAGCCGAAGCCAGCAACCATTAACAAAAAAACCACTGGAGCGTATATTCAAAATGGACGAAATGTAAATTAGCTGATCAATGTTAGAGAGATTAAAACCTTAGTCTTATAGATTATTTTAAATATTCATTCTGATTTTTCACAAGAAATACCAGTGCTGACACACGTCCTATTTGTTAATTTGCTTGATAATATTTCTCCAGCCCGCCAACAACTTAGTTTATCCTTTGAACAAATAATAGTATTCATACTATGTAATTATTTACTTAATATATCTTAATGTGTTAACATTTCTTCAAAGGGATCTTTAAATTTTATGCGGTTAACAAATGTACTCGCCAACCTCTTAATGTGTGTGTTTCCCTCTAAATACATATTCTATAATTACGCAATGGGCGGACACTACTGAACGTAAAAACACTCAGTTATTTTAAATTCAAAAGCATTTTCATATATGAATATATTATGTATGTTCGTAGCTTGTGAATGTCTTTGATCTTTTATCCGTTTATTTGTTGTTTCCATTAGTATCGGTAGAACATCCATTAATGATTGCGTTAGAAAAAAATAGTATATTCTACCGCGTTTCACGACGAGCAGGATAATACTAATATGCTAAGGTATCACAAATGGTAGGGAAAAAAACTACTTCCCAATTATACCTTAAGATCAGAAGAGTTTGAAGATACCAAAGTGGTAATCAGAATCCGTATATCGAAGAAGAACAGACAACACAATGGTCAAAAGAAAAAGTACAAAAGGACAAACAACGATCTATAAAACATATATATAAAACTACAGATCGAGTAACACTAACCCCACTAAAAGCAGGGTGTGAACTCAGGTGCTCCGGAAGGGTAAGGTAGTTCCTGTTCCACTAGTGAAACTCTTGATAATGCTAGACGACCAAAAAGCTGTTTTCCCAATCGCTATTAGTCAGAAAACACCAAACATTAGTTGCCCTGCTTTTGTACTGTTCAGGTTTATGTTGTCATTCATGTTGGTGATAGTATGATAAGGGAAGAGGATCTGTCCAGGTTTTGTTGATCGTGTGTTTATATATGTGTTGCCGTTATAAATGATATTTTCAAAAAGAGGCTTTGTGATCCTATTAAGTTGCTCAACCCCATCACAATTGTGTACCTGTTCCAAGCCAGGGGCTGCGGTGAAATCAGATTTTACGTTTTGCTGATATTGGTGGAATTGTTGACCATCATTGTTTAAGCTTTCGTTTCATAATTGTTGACCATCATTGTTCAATCTTTCGTTTCATAATTGTTGACCATCATTGTTTAATCTTTCGTTTCATAATTGTTGACCATCATTGTTTAAGCTTTCGCTTCATAATTGTTGACCATCATTGTTTAAACTTTCGTTTTATAATTGTTGACTGCTAAACAGAACATATAAAATGGGGTATGTTTGGTCTGTTAATTCTAGACTAAACATGACTGGACACATTATGTATCTTTATATAAGACACAGTTACATGGTCAAGTCGAAATTTCAATTTCACTAAATGTTGTTGTTTACTTAGTAAGGTAATCAGTGCTTCTTATCTGTCCTTTATATATATATACCAGATATAGTGATAACATTATATTGAGAAAGATGCCATTTTTTTCTTGAATATTTCATATGATTATTGGGCTAAGAAAGGAATGGTGAGTTAATTGTGGATTATGAATGTTATAATTGTATATTGAATTCTATACTCTCCTAAAAAAGAAACGCAACATGTGAAAAAATATAATTTACTTTAAATTTGCAACATCATTTTAAGTACATAGATAAGCATTATATTACACTGTAATTTGGCATACTGGTTGTTCAGATTTTAAAGTTCATTAAAATGTCAAAATGTATCATATTAAAATTCATAACGTTCAGATGACGTCACTTCAAAGTCAATATATATTGTGCCCACCATTAGCCTGTTACACAGCACAGACACATCCACAGTCCAAAATCGCTACATCCGGATACTTCACCTGAGAAACCGGACCGTGACAGCAAGAGAAACAGCATCAAATGTCCCAGGTCTCCGATGAATATCGGCACAGACAGTCAGAAGCCGTCTCGGTGAAAACGGCTTACGCACCAGACGTCCTTACTTTGGCGCAGTACTGAGACGCCGGGATCGACTTGCACGGGTCTGATGATGCAACATAGTAAAGGGCTGGGACCTGCAAAACTGGAGGCGAGTCTGGATCAGCGATGAATCAAGATTCATGCTGCAGAAAATAGATGGCGGTACACCTATCTACAGACGCCGGAATGAGAGGTTCGCAAGGAACTGCGCCCTTGGGGTCGACAATTTCGGCGGAGGAATTGTGATGATGTGGGATGCCATATCTTACGCCGAAAACTGGTGCATATCCACGGCAACCTTAGCGCCGCTCGATACAGAGATGAGGTTTTGACACCACACATGCTGCCCGCAATGAACCTTCGTAGGGATGTTTTTCAGCACAACAACGCTCGGCAGCACAACGCTCGTGCTACTGTTGACTTTCTAGCCAACCAGAACGTATCAGTTCTCCCCTGGCCGTTTAAATCACAAGATTTGAAGCCAATAGAACATTTGTGGATGACTTGGATCGACGCGTGCGCAATCGTCAACCAGCGCCTCAAACTCTGCAAGAACTGCAACAGGCTTTAGAGCAAGAATGGGGAGTATTCCGTAAGACCGTATTCGTCAATTGATCGAGTCTATGCCGAGAGGGTCCGTGTTGTGTTACAGGCTAATGGTGGGTACAACAGATATTGACTTTGAAGTGACGTCATCTGAACGCTATGGACTTTAATGTCATAAATTGTGACATTTTAATGAATTTTAAAGTCTGAACAAACGATGTGCCAAACTTCAGTATAATGTAATGCTTATTTCTGTATTTGAAATGATGTTGAAAATTTGAAGTAAATTTTGCGGGGTTTTTTTTGGAGAGTATATTATAATTTATTATTTTGTTTATTTTTTTCTTTTAATGTTTATTTTTTTCTGTTTTTATTGTCTTCATTTTCTGTCTTTTGGTTTGCTTTGTTTTCTTTTCTTGTTTTTGTTTTTGTTTTTTTTTTTTTTGTTTGCTTACTATTATCTTGTTCAGGCACAATATATTTTTATCATTATAGTACAAAAAAGAGGACATCTGAATATAGCAGAAAACCATAAATAATGTGGCAAACACAAATGAAGAACCCCCCTCCCCAATGTATGCTTAGCAAGATAAAGAACAGAAAATTGAGCAATCAAGTTTACTAAGCACATAAAGGAAATTTTGGCGCTTGAAATTTTTTAGTTGTGTTTCTGTTTTTGTTTTAAATGTGTTCTATTGCTTGTTTGCTGCCGATATATAATTCTGGTTGTGATTTGGATGGTCTATTTAAAAGCCAAACGATATTTTGTAGTTGTACTGTATTCCCATATTCTTAATGCATTCTAACTGGACTCTTATCCATTCTTAACGTGCTATATGACTGTTGTTTGTTCACTTTATATAGAGAAGAGTGTGACGATACCAACACAAGGATAGACAACGCAATGGTCAAATGAAAAAGGACAAAATAACAAGCAATGATATACAAAACACTACGTCTAAAACAAAAGATCGAGTAACACGAACCCCACTAAAAACCCGGGTTGAACTCAGGTCCTCTCGAAGGATAAGTAGTTCCTGCTCCACTAGTGACACCCGTATTTTGAAATAAATCATTGCTGAAAGGGATAAATGCGTAAAACTATATATAATTATTCATTATCCTATGCATTATACTAAAACAAATGCTGAGTTAGATTTCGGTCAAATTATAATATTAAGTATTTATGTACCATCCACACACGTTTAAACACATGTCTTAGGTCTATCTCTAGATTGTCCTTAGGAGACAAGGTAACACTTCGACTATTGAAGCTCCATTTTGTATGGAGCGGATGTGGTCGAGTGGTCTTGGGCGCTGGACATAAGGTTAAGCGATTGGTGCTGCAGTGTATCAATGGTGTGAATTCAAATCCCGTCGAGGGAAGAACAAAAATTTGACAGCTCAAAAATATAATTCTAGCACTGTTTGGTTTAATTTTCAGACGTATATAATATTTAGTATTAACCTAGTATCACAAGTAACTTTGAGATCCAGTGGGACAGATATATTGTATGGTTGTTACTTGCTTTGATGTTTGTATAATATACTTTATTTCCTGTGACTGTATAATGCATTCTTCATTATCCTATACAATATATTTAAAAAAATTACTGTGTTAGATTGCTGTCAAATTATAATATTAAGTATATATGTACCACCCACACACGCTTAGACACATGTCTTATGTCTACCTATAAATGTTTCTTACGAGACAAGGTAACACTTCGACTATTGAAGCTCCATTTTTTATGGAATGGATGTGGTCGAGTGATCTAGGGCGCTGGCCAATAAGGCTAAGTGATTGGTGCTGCAGTGTATCAATGGTGTGAAATCAAACCCGTCGAAGTAAAAACAAAACTGTTACAGCTCATAAATCTAATTCTAACACTGTTTGGTTTAATTGTTACTAGTCAAAAAAAGAAACGTTACACCATATTTGTTTTTTTCCAAATCCAGATTCTTTCATTTTGTTTCCTTTCCACGCTATGAAAAATAATGATATATCATTCTAAAATGTGCAAAATGGGCACTTTAAGATTTGACGTTACGTCAATTAATTTTTTCAACGATTTTCATCATTTGTTAAATTTTACGACTTTACTGGTGTGTTATCGAAACGAAGGTCATTAAATGTGTCATCCTTAATTGTAAACAAAAGGTCGCATCAAAAGATTTCATACTGTCAACGTAAGTTAATGCCCCGGCTACGTCAAAATGAAAGGGAACAGGCTGTTAGAATGTTACTGGCTGGAATGGCACAAACTCAAATCGCAAACCATTTCAATGTGTCAAGAATGACAATTTACCGACTGATGATTCGTCTGAGGGATACGGGCAATACGTCAGACCGTCCACGTAGTGGAAGACCGCGTGTGACGAACTTATGTCAGGACAGGCAAATCCAATATATTCATCTACGCAATCGATTCGTTACAGCCGTGCACACAGCTAGGCTAACTCCTGGTAGAACCAATGTCCGAATATCGGAACAGACAGTGCGGAACAGATTACATCAGTGTGGCCTTCATGTACGACGTCCTTTGAAAGGTTCAACGTTAAAACAATGTCACCGAGCTGCCCGACTGAAATGGGGCCGTACTCGACTCAGATGGAATCGCAATACATGGCAAAACATTCTCTTCTCAGATGAATCCAGATTTTGCTTAAAGTTTAGTGATGGGCGGGCGCGTGTTTATCGTCGTCGCTTATGTACTGGAAACAGACCGTTTTAGTGGAGGTAGCGTCATGATATGGGGTGGAATAAGCCATGTCGCACGAACTGATCTAAAAATTATTGACGGTAATCTGAACGCACCATGTTACAGAGATGAAATTCTTGCTCCTATTGTACTGCCTTTTCTACGTAGCCATCGTTTTAGTCACGTCTTTCAACAGGATAATGCTCGCTGTCATGTAGCCCGTGAATCGATGAACTTTTTGAATGACAATCATATCCGCACCCTTCCATGCATGCCTGCATTATCCCCGGATTTAAACCTCATTGGACATTTATGGGACGAGTTTGGGCGACGTGTTCGAAATTGCTTAAATCCACCGGAAACCTTAGATGAGCTACGACGGGGCCTTATACAGGAGTGGTATAGCATACCACAAGCATTCATAAGAAACCTGATCGGTTCCATGCGTCGTAGATGCCAAGCAGTGATAAATGCAAGAGGAGGACACACGTTATTAACACTGTCAAACTCGTTTTTGATGTCATGATTTTCTCTTTTGTGGAAAATGACACATTCTGTTGAAAAATGAAAGGTGTTATTTTTCTTACCTTTGAAGCATCATAAAGTTTTAATTTTTAATGCTTGATTTTATTTCGTGTTTGTTGAATAAAATATATTTATAAAAAATTATGTGTAACGTTTCTTTTTTTGACTAGTATATATCTGAAAATTAAACCAAACAGTGTTAGAATTAGATTTTAGAGCTGTCAAATTTTTGTTCTTCCCTCGACAGGATTTGAACCCACACCGTTGATACACTGCAGCACCATTCGCTTAGCCTTACGTCCAGCGCCCTAGACCACTCGACCATTTCATTTTTTTGGAAACAGGCAAAACGAATAGCAGTTATCGGGGCTGGTGCTTCTGGATTACCAGCAATCAAATGCTGCCTGGATGAAGATTTGACACCTGTATGCTTTGAAAGATCAAACGAAATAGGTATATTAATTAGCTCAAAGTAATATTACACCAGTTTTGGGTGAAGAAAGGTTTTCCCTGAACATTCATTTGGAATACGGTGGTACCTTTACTAAGCTATCCATACATGTTTCAAGTGGAAATATGTTCCCAGCAACTAGAAATCTGCAAATCCGTGTGCATGTTTTTCGTCCTCGCCATTATTGTGGAAACTAATTAACTTTCGGTTGTTTTGTTCCGATGATTGTCGATCATTACCTCGTGAAGAAAAGTTTTAGTCCGATGATTGTCGATCAAGAAAACATAAACGGGTGTGTTCGATTTGCGTTTCAATTATCTCCCTTTTTGAAACCTCGCTGTCAAAAGCAGACATTAATTTTATGTCGATATGCTTTATTGATATCTTTTGTAATGATAAGACTATTTGTAATATATGTAACGTATTTAAACATTGACAACCTTCTTCAAATAAAATTTGCTAAGAAATTTGCAGAATTAAAATAATAACCATACCATTGTCAAGGCGACGAATGTTTTATATAATGTTTAATATTTACATTTTCAACTTGTTCAAGGAACCATTAGCTATTAACAGTATGGCCTACTTAGTATAACTGTTGATCCTGCTTCTATAGGAGTAGGACCCAATCTATTTGTTTTTGGGATAGCTTAAAATGGGAGACTACATTTTGTTAATTTTTGACTTTAAATTTTGATTAGCTTTAACCACAGAATGTTTTACAATATAAACTTTTTGTTAGCTGCTCACCACATCATGTTTTTCTGGGTTTAATTTTTACTTTCGAACCTCAGTGCTACCTAGGTTATTTTTGATATGGTATTTTACAGCCGTTTTTGCATCTATTTCTTGTGCAGTATTTATTGGAAGCCTTTACAATTGTTTATTTCTATGTTCTGTTTTATCATGCCTTTCATTGACTATATAAAGCATTGAAAACTTATTAGCCTTAATTCCTATTGCCATAAGCTCGAATTCCAGTGGAACAAACCTGGATATGTCTAAATCTCATTTTGTATCCATCGTCAACTAATTCAATCACTTTCTGTAACAGGAGCGTGTTTGGATATGTCTCGCTTGGTGGTTGCCAAGCAAAAAGCTCACAGACAGAGAGACACAGGATCAAAAGTTATACTTTTTTATATTTCAAACATCAAAGTTATACTAAGTAGACCATACTGTTAATTGCCAATGGTTCCTTGAACGAGTTGAAAATGTAAACATTAAGTATTATATAAAACATTCGTGACCTTTACAATGGTATGATTATTATTTTAATTCTGCAAATTTCTTAGCAAATTTTATTTGAAGAAGGTTGTCAATGCTTAAATACGATAAATATATTACAAATAGCCTTATCATTGCAAAATATATCAATAAAACATATCAACATAAAAATAAATGTCTACTTTGACAGCCAGATTTCCAAAAGGGAGATGATTTAAACACAAATCGAACAGTCCCGTCACACAATCTCCCCGAAAGAGTTCAAATCTT
Organism: Bathymodiolus septemdierum; assembly: GCA_963383655.1. Taxonomy (NCBI): domain Eukaryota; kingdom Metazoa; phylum Mollusca; class Bivalvia; order Mytilida; family Modiolidae; genus Bathymodiolus; species Bathymodiolus septemdierum. Next base: position 29,001,637 of record OY726528.1, on the reverse strand, counting down.
GGGTCACGCGCATATCATTTGCATTACTGTTGTACATAACAGAATTATCTGCTGTCAAATATTTTGCGATTTGCTCATAAATTCTGCTTTTGAGCGGATTTGTAATGCTATGCAGTTGATTTTAGTTAATTTAAGAAGCATATTAAGTAAAAATATTTAATCAAAAAATTCCAAAATATTCGCCTTTCATATTACTTTAATAGGAATATAAAAGTGCTTATGTGACATGTAAGAATAACAAATAATTATAGTTCACTAATAAATAGTCGCAATATCATTGTTTCACCATAACCAATACAAATATACTGCTACAAAACGGGTATTCAATATATTACTAATCAGACGCTTGGTTCTATTTATGCTTTACGTTGCCGTCAATACACAGTTCCTTCAAAGTGTAAGAAGAGTTTGAAGATACCAAAGGGGTAATCATAATCTGTAAATCGAAGAAAGACTGATAACAAAATGATCAAATGAAAAAGGACAAAAAGACAAACAACGATCTACAAAACATACAAATAAAACTAAAGATCGAGTAACACGAACCACACTACGATAAGAACAGTGGATAAACTCGGGTGCTCTGGAAGGGTGAGCAGTTCCTGCTCCTATAGTATCATTAACATTAAGGTTGACGTTAAGCAACAATCACTCACTCACTCTGTGTGTATACTGTTGTTTTTGTATTCGTATCGTACTTTTACTGTACAATTTCTGCTAACGTATGTTTTTATAAATGTTCTCAACTAATATTTTAGGTGGATTATGGAATTATACCGATGAAGCGCGAGAAGGTCAAGGTTCAGTTATGAAGTCAACTGTTATCAACGTCAGTAAAGAGATGATGGCCTTCAGTGACTTCCCCATACCTAAGGAGTTTCCAATGTTTATGCATAATACATTGGTGCAGCAATATTTCCACATGTATGCTGATCATTTCTGTCTCAAGAGGCACATACAGTTCGAAAAAGAGGTAAATACGTGAGTACACACATTTAAGGTGTGCAGATTCCAAATCAGCATAGTTGAAGAAACGTAGCATTGTTTTGCATGCTAGTGTCTGTCCTATTGCGAATGATGTTTCATACGCAGTGAATGTGAGCACGCCAGTGCATATATCTCCCATCTGGCTCAACGCGTTATTTCAACTTTGGAATAACGTTGATTCAAAGCCACCACGTTGTTCTACCATTATTTTCAAGTTGTCGGGTAATGTCATGATCACCATCTATTTCGACAGATTATTCCTACACGAGGTTGTATCAAAAACAAATGCAGTGTTTCAGCTCCAACGTCTTCCTTATATCATATTTCACAACTAACGTTGTGAATTCGAATCCCGTTCATGTCGAGATAAACATTATGTGATAAAGTTTGTCAGTGACTTGCGACAGGTTGGTGGTTTTCTCTGGATACTCCGGTTTCCTCCACAAATGAAACTGACCGCAACGATATAGCTGAAATATAGTTGAAAGTGGTGTTAAACACCATAACATCAAACCTCAACAGGACCGTTAATTGCGTGCACGGACAAATCATCCATCTATTCTAACAATATATTTCTTTGAAGTTAATACCGACATTTAATCATATTATTTAAAACAGGAATGGACAGACTAAAGACACGGGCAACATTGGGAACACACCACACAGCACGAAGACTAACAAAATAATGAACAAAAACATAAAAAATAAAAAGATGTGCCACCCAACCTCACCAAATATTAGGGGTGCCACTTTTCTGTAGGCACCCTCAAAATTTAAAGATTGGAAAGCCACACAATTTAAAGTTTTGGGAGCAATAAAACAAAAGGGCATAAAAAGGATAGCAATAAAACAAAAGGACATAAAAGGGATAGCCACAATCGGCTATAATATGTGCTTTTGTGTTTGTCAAGTATACCAGCACCACGGCATTATACAAATTATGTCTTAAACAGGTACTGCATTGTCACCCAGTGGACGATTTTGATCAAACTGGACAGTGGACATTAACTATTAAAGATATAAAAACTGGTCAAATCTACACAGACATATTCGATGGTATAATGGCCGCCACTGGGCATCACATGGCTCCACATTTCCCTACGTTTCCTGGACAGTGCAAGTTTACAAGGAGGATCATTCATACTCGTCATTACAGAAATTTCCTTGAATTTGCTGGGAAGCGTGTGCTTGTTATTGGATTAGGGAATTCTGGAGGTGATATTGCTAACGAACTTAGCCGCATTAGTTCAAAGGTAAGTATTAGTATTGCAAAAGCTGGTGTTATTGTATTGACAAATACACGTCAAAGAAAATCGAATGGGAAATCAAGAATGGACAATCCATAAACACTTGCACCGCTGTTGTGCACATTACACAGGAAGAAGACAAACATATCAAAAACAAAAACAAAACAAAGAAAACAAAGACAAAAACAAAACAAGCAAAAATAATTAAACAAAACAAAAAGAAGAAAACATTTAACACACCAAAGCACAGTAAATCAAGAAGATGAACAAATTGGACCTCACCACAAAACTGGTGGTGAACCCAAGTACTCACGAATGGTAAGTAGTTCCCGCTTTTATAAAACAAAGAAGAGCAAAAATAATATAATTCTATTTTTTATTATTTAGATATTGAAGTGTTTATCTACCTTACGCTTGCTATGGTACACCTTTCTCACATATAAAGCTGTCATTGTTGATTTGTACATGTCTGTGTTTACATTACTGACACCGAGTCGATACATCTGATAGTGGAGCATAACAATGTATCATCCCACCAGAATTTGAGTGCTTCGGCACCGGCAACCCACCATTTTCTTTAGAAATGCATGTACCAAGTCAGGGTCATTACGGTTTTCACAGTTTTCCGGTTGTTGACTGATTTTGTCTGTTTATATACTTATGAGTTTTGACTTTCCCTTTGTAAGATTGTTCGGAGTTCGGTAATTTTGTTATTACCCTTATGTTTTATTAGATATATCTATGATTGAAATTTCCATTTCCTAAATAATCTAATTTATTAATACTAATGTGAATCTCACTCAGACAAAAGTATTTGGTTTAGGTCCTGTGGTTAGTTTACTAGTTCCCAAAGACATTAATATTATTGGGCTTTCTTATCTTCTGACTTTGAGGCTAACCCAAAAGGACGACGTGCGCAATAAATTGGATATCAACGTTTTTAATGTGACATTTCATCTGTTGTTTGTATCTATTCTTGTTATTTGAGAATGTTATAACCATGGTAGAGTGCACGTGTATGTCGTATTAAAAGAAGCGTTTGAGGATGTAGTCAGAATCCATAAATCGAAGAAGGACAGACTACACAATTGACAAACGAGCAAAAGGACAACAGGACAAACAACGATCTACAAAACACTACACAGAAAGCTAGAGATCAAGTAACCCCACTAAAACCAGTGGTGAACACGTGTGCTCCGCAAGGGTAGGCAGTTCCTGCTCCACTAGTGGCAAATTCGGATATTTCCGTTCATTGTCGTATATTAGATCGATTCTTGTCGGAATTTGCCATGTTTTATTTTCTATTTTCGTGATACACCTTACTATTATGTACTTGTATTCTCTTTAAAATATAGTTGCTAAACTTGAATGTTGACTAATTTATTATGAAGAATATCAACTCCTATTATTTAGATAGATGCATTAGATCAGTTTGCGAGTTGTGCATTTTCGCTATTGCTCATTTCTTTGTTATAGTTATTTAGTATAATATAGCCATTAAATATCATATTCTTACAATATGCATTCAGAATAACAATGTGGTTGGGCCATTCCAATCTATTTGGTCATGAAAGTTTATAGAAAAGATTTCTAGTGTTATGGGTCGCACCTGAGTTCACCCCCAGTTTTTAGTGGGGCTACTCGATCTTTAGTTTTTTATGCATATGTTTTGTGCATTTTCATATGTTTTGTTTACAACTTCTCACAACTTCAGAGTAAACTTTGATGTCACAATATCATTTTCAACCAATATCTAACTAGCAAAGCTTTCAAAACGCGTTGTCGGTTTGATTTTTTCAAATTGATGACATTGTTACTAAGAGTGGCGTGGTTAATAGACTATAATTGACAGTAAATTGCTATGCAAAATTGTGGTAAGACAATTCCAGAAATCTACGTAGAAATAAAATAGAGTTATCTCTCTTTGAATGTTACATAATGAAAACGTAGATATCCAACGTGTTTCTGACATAAATTTCCTCAAGTAAGGATTTTACGGAGATTCTCATTATCTATGATGTTCAAATCCCCCATAATGTCTTGGCCATTGGAACTTATTTGAATGGAGAATTGTGGTAAGAACAATCAGGAAGCTTAGCTTTGAGGTTATGTAAATAAGAAACTTCTAAGAAATAAAAAAATGAGTAAAATATAATATTCATGGGGTAAGGGTTATGGTGTTTAATGCCACTTTCAACAATAGTTCAGCTACATCGTGGCGGTCCGTTTTATTGGTGGAGGAAACCGGAGTACCCAGAGAAAATCACCGACCTGCGGCAAGTCACTGACAAATTTTATCACATAATGTTGTATCGAGCACACCTCGCCTGAGCGGGATTCGAGCTCACTACGTTACTGGTGATAGGCACTGATTGCATAGGTAGTAATAATTGCAACTACCATTCGAACACGACCACCGCGGCCCCTCACACGCAGAATTTATAAGTCGGTATATTAGTCTAACATAAGGTTTGGCGCTTTAAAATCTGATTCAACCCACCATTTCTTTAGAAATACCTGTACCAAGTCAGGGTCATTACGGTTTTCAGTTTTCCGGTTGTTGACTGATTTTGTCTGTTTATATAATTATGAGTTTTGACTTTCCCTTTGTAAGATTGTTCGGTAATTTTGTTATTACCCTTATAAACGTACGCTTGATCTGGATTTCAGTTTTTCACCAAAATGGTTGTTATACGACGAAATGCAATAATTTTAGTTCAATGACGGAATGCCAAAAATTTATTAATGTTTAATTTATTTAACAAATTAATTGAGATTGATTATTCATATGAGGGTCATGGCGAACTACACTGTACATATTAACTTTTGGAACCGGAGAAATAATTATCAACTTCACTAATCAGATAGAAAGGCAACACACACACAAACAGCTCCACTTATTTAGTATTAAATATTCTTAGCAAAACTAATGTTCAAGATTATAAAAATATCAAGTCTGCAAAAGACACCAGAAGACAATTATCTAAAATGCATAGTCCGATTCTATTGTACCGCGGGTTCTATGATGTCGTGTATTCACGTGCTATTTCAACCAATTTTCGCGGTCATTTAGAAAAAATCAAAATACCATGGTACCATAGGAACCCGATATAAAGGTTAGCTGTTGACCATGACCTTATCTAAGCTTTAATATGTAATGGGGTGTGTTCATAAACGCTATGTGCGCACTAATTTTGATATCTACGTTTCATTATAAACATAGGGATAAACATTATAGGTTAGCAGTTACATTCCAGGTTGTTCACATCTATTGTTTGGTCTTTGGCCATACCTTGTTTATTTTTGTGATAATGTTATTACGTACATTGTCTGGGTGGTGGGTCTCCACTGAAAAATTCGGTCAGGTTATGACGTTCTATTTGTATTGGTTGAATTTGAGACTAAGATTATTTTGATGTCAAGGATAAAATGAAATAAAAGTACGTGGTTTCATATAGCATGATTTTGTAGGTGTATTAGTAATCGTCTATAATATCCGTGTATCTCTAACGGCGATAAAAGTAAAAATGTGCGGTAAATTCCAAGACGGCGGCGGTAGCATACTTCCACTAATCATATGTATATCGATAACAATAGTAAAGAGAACAAGCAAACAAAAAACGTCATACAGTAATGGTCAGCTTTCCAACCCACAACATGTCCGTCTGTGCAGTTCGAAATCAAGCGCTATGTGTGACTATAATTTACATGAAAAATAGCCTACCATTCTGTAGCACATGGAGTATGTATTTACGCGTCTTTAGTTTTCTGTGTAGTGTTTTGTAGATCATTATTTGCCCTTTTGTCTTTTTTTCTTTTGTCATTGTGTTGTCTGTCCTTCGATTCACGGCTTCTGACTGCCTCTGTGGTATCTTTAAACTTATAGCGGTGATATTACCCAAATGTATAAATACATGTAAATACATGTAAATGCAACTGCAACATGATCACATATATGGAGGCACTGAACAATTATAGACAACAAAAAATAAACATAATATCAAATAGTTCCGTTACGATTTCCGCAAAAAAACGATGTTCGGTTCGTTTTTACCTCCAGTTGTTTGTAGGAGGGCTCATGTCTTAATTACGAAATATGTGTATGTTTGCGTATATTCTGTTTTGTTTTTGCTTTGTTTGTCTTCGTGTTGTATGCGCTATGCTGCCAGTTTAATTGGATTGTCCATTTTTGATTGTTCCTTTGATATTCTCTAACGTTATCAAGACTTTCAAGTGTTTATTTCGTTACTTTCAAGGTTATTCTAAGTACAAGAAGTGGTAGTTGGATCATACCAAGAGTTGCAATTAATGGAATGCCTTTTGATATGCTTGGAACAACTAGAGCCGTTCAGTACTTTGAAAAATGCCTACCTAAATGGTTGCTGAATAATCTAACGGAAAGACAGCTGAATTGTCGTTTCGATCACGGACAGTACGGAATTAAACCAAGTTATCGACCTAGAGCGCAGGACCCGCTCATTAGTGATGAGCTCCACCTTAGAATTGCTAATGGTTTAATACAAATCAAACCAAATGTTAAATATTTCACAGAGACAGGTATTGTGTTTGAAGATGAATCAAAATACGAAAATGTTGATGCTGTTATTTTTGCAACCGGATATTACATAGGTTTTCCTTATTTGGACAAAAGTATAACGGAAGTTAAAAACAATATGGTGGATCTTTACAAGTTCGTATTTCCGCCAAACCTTTCTAAGTCAACATTAGCAATAATAGGGTGTGTGCAGCCACTTGGATCTATAACTCCTATTGCAGAACTCCAGTGTAGAGTAGTTACACGTGTGTTTAAAGTAAGAATGTGATATTGGTTAGTTAACTCCATCTTTATCGATATGCCCAGGAGAAAAGTTTGAAGATACCAAAGTGGTAATCAGAATCCGTATATCGAAGCACACTGACCAAAAAAAAAAGAACAAAAGGACAAACAACGATCTACAAAACATTACACTTAAAAGATCGCAAAACACCAACCTCACTCAAAACCGGGATTGAACTCAGGTGCTCAGGGACTAAACCTTTGTAAAGTAATGTTCCCATGAATTTACAAAACGCGAATTATATGCGGTTGGGTTATCATTGTTTAGCATCATATTAAGCAATTTCCCTGCTACATAATGACTGTCAGACTTATTAAGGAGATGAAACTCCGGACATGCTGTGTATATGGCGAATTGACAGGTGAAATTCACGGATCATAGGTAGCCGGGTGAGGAGCGCGGCGCGAACTCAGATTAGTGATAGTATGCTTTCATTTGTAGCTATTCGAATCTCTATACTTTATATCCGGACAATAGTGCTAATACCGAAAGGTTGGAAAAACAAAAAGAAAAAATGTTTGTAAGAAAGCAAAACGCTAAATTGAGCTTTAACCAAAATAAATTTGAAATATTCCCACCATCAATTATGAACTCGTCTTGACAATAAACGATCGAGAAAACCGAAGGGGAAATCAAGAATGGACAATCCAACGTATATTGGCAACACAATGCACACAACACAGGACACCGACAAACAAAACAACAAAGCTATTATGTATTGAATGTTATAAAATATTGGTATATTACGGTTAATTATGGCACAATCCTGGTTTTATATTTCATAGACGAATAATATTGATTGATAGTCAAGTGAGCAGTATTTCAGATACAATCATAAACGAGTGCAAGTTTACAAATAATAAATCATGTGGGTAACAAAGCTGCACTGGGATGGACCTGCTGACAAATGTTTTGATTCTCTCTGTGAAAAGAGGAAGCGACGGATATGTTCTTTTCGTTTTATCTTACATCGGATCATCAACTGTGATATTATATTCTGGAGCGAAGAAATTAGTTCCTCTTATATACCGCGGGGCTTGCGGTGGGACTGGTGCGGTAGCTAATATAAGCACAATTTAAATTCAATTCATATATGAGGAAGGGTTTGAAGATACCAGAGAGGAATCAGAATCCGTAAATTGAAGAACAGACAACACAATGTCTAAAAAAAAGGACAAACAACGATCTACAAAACATACACATATAAACTAAAGATCGAGTAACAAGAACCCCACTAAAAACAGGGGGTGAACTCAGGTGCTCTGGAAGGGTAAGAAGGTCGTGAAGATATGTCTTCTTCTGTACGATACTAGGAATGTTAATATGTACTCGTTTGTTTGTTACCAGGGCGATTTACAACTTCCCTCGACGGAAGAAATGTGGAAAGATATATACCAGACGAGAGATAAACTATCTGCCAGGTTCGCAAATTCATTGCGTCATACTGTCATGGTTGACTTCATCGACTACCTTGATGAACTGGCGAATTTAATTGGATGTAAACCGAATCTTGGTGAGATAAATAGCGTACCACATTGATTTTTTTCATTAGATGGTAAAAGTTATCAATATGGCTTTCAGCAATTGTTCAGCCATCTCGTGACTACCAATTAAACTTGATTGGGAAGAACTAGTGAAAAAACAAACCCGACCATGGGTATGTGCTTGGAGACATCAACAGTGATGATAGGCTTGTGGGCAACGAAAAAGGTTTTAGATACCAAAGGGGTAGTCAGTGGGAAACCAAAACCCTTCTAACTCAGATGCCTCAGTAAAGTAGGCAATTCCTGCTCCACTCGTTATATCGGTCGTATTGCTCTTGTTAATAATCTGTTTCCACTAGGTCAACAGGATTTCTTATTTTGTGAATATCCAATGTACAAATATTGTTTTCAAAAGCAATTATGTTTTGAGAGATTCATAAATTATTCTTTAACGTCACGTGAGTAGTATTTTATTTACTACCAGAATAATGATAAGTACTAATATCGTTTAATGTTAAATTAGGCAAAACATTCCATCCGTCTGTTAACTAATTCACACGAAGTTGTCCTGGGCACGATGGAGGCAGTTAGACTCCTCGTCTACGAAAAAATACCCGACGTTAACGAACAATCCTGCACTCTCGCCTGGCTTAAATTGTTTTTGCAACGTTTATTATAATTTGTGAGAAAATTGTAACAAATTGAATGAAATTCAAAATGTGTACAATATATTGAAACATCAAATCATTTTTTTTTAAGTAAAACTATTGATACAAGATCCAAGGTTAGCATATACATGTATGTTTGGTCCCTGCTCAGCTTACCAGTATCGCTTAATGGGACCAGTCCCATGGGAAAAAGCAAGAGAAACCATCTTTACACAATGGGAGAGAACTCTTTACCCTCTTACGAAGAAATGGACGAATGAGAACAGAGGAAGACGACAGGATATCTCGATATTTTTCATTTTCAGTATTTTCGCTATTGCTATCATATTATGTTTGTAATAAACAGTTTATAAGGCAGTCAGGATCATTTCACTTAAAAGAGAGAATTAAGTCAGTAACTTCTACTATATAGATAATTAAAAAGAAATTAATTCATGGTTTAAAATTATGGTGAATTGCAGGATAAATATAATATTGGTCTATTGATGGTGAATATAGAAGTTATGTGGCTCGGTGCGGAAAAAAGGGGTGAGACTGACTAAGGCTTGTCTTTCTCGCCGTGTGTAAGTTTCGTCAAATAAATTCTATATTCACCATCAATAGACCAATATTATATATGAATTCACACACAGATATACACAGATATTTGCTTACTGACATATAACAACATCCCGATGTCTGTTCGCCTTCCATTCGTCTTTCACTGTACAATCAAATAGACGATAGTTTAATATATATTTAACAGCTATTGGCGTGTACTCGGTTTTAAGAAGTAGACACATTAGTTCACCCCAATTTTTAATGAGGGTCATGTGTGTTGCTTGAATTTAAGTTTTCAGTGTAATGCTTTGTATGTCATTGTTTGTCCTTTTGTTCTTTTTCTTTTAACCATTGTATTATCTGCCCTTCTTTTAACCATTGTATTATCTGCCCTTCTTTTATCCATTGCATTATCTGTCCTTCTTTTAACCATTGTATTATCTGCCCTTCTTTTATCCATTGTATTATCTGTCCTTCTTTTAACCATTGTATCATCTGCCCTTCTTTTAACCATTGAATTATCTGCCCTTCTTTTATCCATTGTATTATCTGTCCTTCTTTTAACCATTGTATTATCTGCCCTTCTTTTAACCATTGTATTATCTGCCCTTCTTTTATCCATTGTATTATCTGCCCTTCTTTTAACCATTGTATTATCTGCCCTTCTTTTAACCATTGTATTATCTGCCCTTCTTTTAACCATTGTATTATCTGCCCTTCTTTTATCCATTGTATTATCTGCCCTTCTTTTAACCATTGTATTATCTGCCCTTCTTTTATCCATTGTATTATCTGCCCTTCTTTTAACCATTGTATTATCTGTCCTTCTTTTATCCATTGTATTAACTGCCCTTCTTTTATCCATTGTATTATCTGCCCTTCTTTTAACCATTGTATTGTCTGCCCTTCTTTTATCCATTGTATTATCTGTCCTTCTTTTATCCATTGTATTATCTGCCCTTCTTTTAACCATTGTATTATCTGCCCTTCTTTTAACCATTGTATTATCTGTCCTTCTTTTATCCATTGTATTATCTGCCCTTCTTTTAACCATTGTATTATCTGCCCTTCTTTTAACCATTGTATTATCTGCCCTTCTTTTATCCATTGTATTATCTGTCCTTCTTTTAACCATTGTATTATCCGTCCTTCTTTTAACCATTGTATTATCTGCCCTTCTTTTATCCATTGTATTATCTGTCCTTCTTTTAACCATTGTATTATCTGCCCTTCTTTTAACCATTGTATTATCTGCCCTTCTTTTAACCATTGTAGTATCTGTCCTTCTTTTAACCATTGTATTATCTGCCCTTCTTTTATCCATTGCATTATCTGCCCTTCTTTTAACCATTGTATTATCTGCCCTTCTTTTAACCATTGTATTATCTGCCCTTCTTTTAACCATTGTATTATCTGCCCTTCTTTTATCCATTGTATTATCTGCCCTTCTTTTATCCATTGTATTATCTGCCCTTCTTTTATCCATTGTATTATCTGTCCTTCTTTTAACCATTGTATTATCTGCCCTTCTTTTATCCATTATATTATTTGTCCTTCTTTTAACCATTGTATTATCTGCCCTTCTTTTATCCATTGTATTATCTGCCCTTCTTTTATCCATTGTATTATCTGCCCTTCTTTTATCCATTGTATTATCTGCCCTTCTTCGAATTACGGCTTCTGTCAGTTCTTTTTTTTTTCACCGTAGAAAACGACAATGCTGCCCAAGTCACTGACAAATTTTATTACCAAAGATTGTAGCTAGTACACCATGCAGTGACGTGATATATTTGTAACTGTATGTCATAAAGACTATCAATGGATCGCGGCAGGTCGGTCATTTCTGTGATATCAGCCACCAATACAACTGGCCACTGCGGATAGCTATTCAGGACATGTTGTTGAAAATTGAAATAAGCACCCAAACCTCTAGCGGCTAGAATCTTTCCTTGACAGAAATGTGAGCAAAATAATGAAAAAAAATGAAAGCTTTGTATATAAAATATAATGATTTAGTCAATCAATGTATACAGTTTATGCATTACTTTTTATCTATTACTCTTGACGAATTACAGGTTATGCATTTCATTTATTTTTATTACACTTGATGAATTACATATACATTACATTTTATATCATTTTATGCATTATATTTTTTTTTTTGCATTACACTTTATTCATTATATATTTGCATTACACTTTATTCATTATATTTTTTGCATTACATTTTATGCATTATATTTTATGTATAACATTTTATGCATTATATTTTTTTGCATTGCACTTCATTCATTATATATTTGCATTACACTTTATTCATTATATTTTATGTATAACATTTTATGCATTATATTTTTTTGCATTGCACTTCATTCATTATATTTTTGCATTACATTTTATGCATTATATTTGTTTATATGTTATTCCTTTTATTTTTTACATTGCATTGCTTACATATCAGACAGAAGTAGAAAAAAAATATAACATGCAGAATAAATATGGATGAATATATTAGTGGTTGTGATAGGCATCCATATACACCAACAGCCATAAGTTACTGACAAATTCACGATCCATGTCGTGCCATGCACAGACTGCATATATACAGACGCTAATCAAACTACCCTTCGACCACGACAGGCCAGAATTGAATAAGCTTTATGTACACATGTACTAGAGAATATGGGCTATGTTCAGGATATGTGTTTATGTAACATTAAATAGTGTCCGCCGTGAAATAGTGTCCGCCCTTACAATTGTCTCCTATGATAAAGTCCGAGGACGGAATAAAGCACAGCGATGACTTCGTTCGGTCTGTGTAAGGGTTTTCATTACAAATATAACACAACCGGACACAATTTCACGGGACACTATTATGTCTTACATTAACATCAGTTTCAACAATATCAAGTGTCAACATTTTAAATAGATATTCATAGTATTACCGTTAACCACATCCATTTGAATAATTCCACACAGGAAACACCCTCTCTTCTAATTCTACAGAGGAAAAACACTCTCTTCTAATTCTGCATATGTATTGCTTGAGAATCTGGTTTAATTATCAGATAGAAAATATAGGTACCAGTTATATCGTTACTAAATTCTTGATGTCAATTCGAATGAGTATTTCATCGTCAAAAAATACTAATTTTTAGGTCATAGAAATGTAATACATGATTTATATTTGTTGTTTACAAAAAACATTCATTTCAGTTGACTTACAAAAATATTCATTTCCGTTACATTTTTGCTTCCATGTTAGATTGATTGGATTAAAAGTGGTTATATAAATGTGATCATGCTTGAACAAGTGGAACCATCTCTGGCTCCAATGTCCTTCCTTGTGCTTATTCATGAAATGTTGACCCGTCATTAGTGTTACTTTGGTCTCCCCTCTGTTGACTAAGATTATGTAGTTCAGTTCCAGAATGGTGTACCATTGTTGTTAGAACGTTTACATCGTCTCCGGATCCATATATCGGGGGAATCTGCTTATGATGGAAGTGCCATATATTGTATCTCTTACAAGTATATCAGACGAAATTTCGCTCAATGGCCTTAAAATTATCGCTCCATCTTGGCCAATTATTGTATTAGCGAAATTAGAAACTTGTGAGTCTGTCGGGTTGAGTTTAGACATTCTTAAATATATGTGAACAAACCTACAATGATAATAGAACTTATATAGTGTTTGTTTGATTGATGGTGTTTAACGCCACTTTCAACAATATTTCATTTATATGGTGGCGGTCAGTTTTATTGTTGGAAGAAACCGGAGGACCCGGAGAAAACCACCGACCTGTAACAAATCACTGACCAACTTTATCAAATAATGTTGTACACCTCGTCCTGATCAAGTTTCGAACTCACAACATCAGTGGTGATAGGCACCGATTGCATAGGTAGTTGTAAATCCAACTATCATACGATCTCGGCCACGACGGCACCTAGAACCTATATAGTAATATAATTAAATAATATACCCTTTTTCTTTAAATTAACTTGACATCAAACATGAAAACAAAATAATAAACCTATAATCTTATACAGTTAAACCTGTCAATGCGGTCACCTTTATTAAGCAGTCGCCTATATTTAAAGGTCACATATTTTGTACTGTAATAGAAAATTTCATATGAATTGAATTTCTTTTAATAGGGGTTCACCTGTCTTATATGGCTAGAGTTCTTTGTCCCACGGGTGACCTCTTAATACAGGTTGAACTGTATTGACTTCAGTGGTTTGTCAGTCATTTTTCTTAGTACAATCTTTGTATTGAAAAGGAATTACTACAGCTAGGCTGATTTATCATTAATCATGGTACAAATGTATATTGAAAAACAGTAACTAAAGGGAGGCTGCGCATCAAATCACAGAAGAGGTTTGAAATGTCTGTTCCAACCCAGAAAAGTGAGCGGTCATGTATGTGTGTTGCCTCTTTCTACGATTTTGATATTGGAATTTGGAATTATTCCGACAGTGTGATATTTTTTGGAACTGTTCCGACAGTGTGGTATTTTATGGAACTTTTCCGACAGTGTGGTATTTTTTTGGATCTGTTCCGACAGTGTGGCCTTTTTGGAACTAATCCGACAGTGTGGTAATTTTTGAAACTGTTTCGACAGTGTGGTATTTTTTGGAACTGTTCCGACAGTGTGGTATTTTTTAGAACTGTTCCGACAGTGTGGTATTTTTTGTTTTTCATTTCAATACTCTTCACTTGACGTTGAATAACAAATCAATCAACCAATAAGCAATTTGACCAAAACTTCAAAAGGTGATTTTTTATTTGTATTTATGTTTCCCCTAATGGTACTGAAAACAATATCGGTAAAATCCTTTTTTATTTTTTCAGGAAATACACTGACCTGTCGCAAGTCACATGCAAACTATGTCACATTATGGTGTATCGAGTCCACCATGCACGACGGTCCTATAGTTTTTTTTACTTATTATTGCTGTATCGAGTCACTGTCCTAAAACACGACACGAATTTTAATATCCTCAGAACAATACTATGTTGCTGGAAATATACTGGAAAATATCAAGACATTTGTTAAATATTTGTGTTTAATCATACATTTTTCTGAACATTGACAACATGTTCTTAAACAGAAACAACACACCACTCGTACCGGAAGCTACACATACGATTACCAGCCATACCCACACGAGGAAATAAATCTTTTCGTAAGCGTCGTTTATTGGTAATGTGCACTGGCCATCATATCTGTGAATACTTGCACGACCAAATGTGGTAATCACTTCTATACTACACAAAATTTTCCGGGGAAACGCATTGACTGAGTATTGTGACGCTATCATACACTTTGCAAAGAACTGTTCGTACGACGCCGAACCATTGGGTGACAGGTAAACTTCCATCAATGTCAGTTGCGTGACAGAATTTACGAAGTACAATAATTTTCCTAAGGCTAATATTAATGTTGTGACGTCAAAGGGGATTAAATTTCTTTCGGTTCATCTTTACCTCAAGTTGTTTAAACTTCTGTCGGTTTGTCTTTACCTCAAGTTGCATAAATTTCTTTCGGTTCGTCTTTACCTCAAATTGTTTAAACGTCTTTCTGTTCGTCTTTACCTCAAATTGTTCAAGCTTCTTTCGGTTCATCTTTACCTCAAGTTGTTTAAACTTCTTTCGGTTCATCTTTATCTCAAGTTGTTTAAGCTTCTTTCGGTTTGTCTTTACCTCGAGTTGTTTAAGTTTCTTTCGGTTTCTCTTTACCTTAAGTTGTTTAAACTTCTTTCGGTTTGTCTTTACCTCAAGTTGTTTAAGCTTCTTTCGGTTCATCTTTACCTCAAGTTGTTTAAGCTTCTTTCGGTTTGTCTTTACCTCAAGTTGTTTAAACTTCTTTCGGTTTGTCTTTATCTCAAGTTGTTTAAGCTTCTTTCGGTTTGTCTTTACCTCAAGTTGTTTAAACTTCTTTCGGTTTGTCTTTACCTCAAGTTGTTTAAACTTCTTTCGGTTTGTCTTTACCTCAAGTTGTTTAAACTTCTTTCGGTTTGTCTTTACCTAAAGTTGTTTAAACTTCTTTCGGTTTGTCTTTACATCAAGTTGTTTAATCTTCTTTCGGGTTCTCTTTACCTTAAGTTGTTTAAACTTCTTTCGGTTCATCTTTACCTCAAGTTGTTTAAGCTTCTTTCGGTTTGTCTTTACCTAAAGTTGTTTAAACTTCTGTCGGTTTGTCTTTACCTCAAGTTGCTTAAACTTCTTTCGGTTTGTCTTTACCTCAAGTTGTTTAAACTTCTTTCGGTTTGTCTTTACCTCAAGTTGTTTAAGCTTCTTTCGGTTCATCTTTACCTCAAGTTGTTTAAACTTCTTTTGGTTTGTATTTACCTCAAGTTGTTTAAACTTCTTTCGGTTTGTCTTTACCTCAAGTTGTTTAAATTTCTTTCGGTTTGTCTTTACCTCAAGTTGTTTAAACTTCTGTCGGTTTGTCTTTATCTAAAGTTGTTTAAACTTCTTTCGGTTTGTCTTTACCTCAATTATTTAAACTTCTTTCGGTTTGTCTTTACCTCAAGTTGTTTAAACTTCTTTCGGTTTGTCTTTACCTAAAGTTGTTTAAACTTCTTTCGGTTTGTCTTTACCTCAAGTTGTTTAAACTTCTTTCGGTTTGTCTTTACCTCAAGTTGTTTAAACTTCTTTCGGTTTGTCTTTACGTCAAGTTGTTTAAACTTCTTTCGGTTTGTCTTTTCCTAAAGTTGCTTAAACTTCTTTCGGTTTGTCTTTACCTCAAGTTGTTTAAACTTCTTTCGGTTTGTCTTTACCTCAAGTTGTTTAAACTTCTTTCGGTTTGTCTTTACCTCAAGTTGTTTAAACTTCTTTCGGTTTGTCTTTTCCTAAAGTTGTTTAAACTTCTTTCGGTTTGTCTTTACCTCAAGTTGTTTAAACTTCTTTCGGTTTGTCTTTTCCTAAAGTTGCTTAAACTTCTTTCGGTTTGTCTTTACCTCAAGTTGTTTAAACTTCTTTCGGTTTGTCTTTACCTCAAGTTGTTTAAACTTCTTTCGGTTTGTCTTTACCTCAAGTTGTTTAAACTTCTTTCGGTTTATCTTTACCTCAAGTTGTTTGTCTTATTTGCAACACATTTTGTGGAGTGCAACACATTTTGTGTTGTTTTTTTAAATTTTTACTGTGGTGGGGGGGGGGGGGGGGATTCTTTCTTCGTGTTTTGTACTGTAGGTTGTCCATTTCTCTGGATTGTCCTTGTTTTATTTTATTTTTATTCATATGCATATTTGTATACATGACCACTCACTCTTCTTGCTTTAAACAGACATCTTCATATACATTGTTGGTGTTAAACTAGCCGTTTCCATCATTAATGTGAAAGTCCACTGTCCTTGATGCAAGGATTTCTTCTTTTTGGCATTATGATAAAGAAATAATTTAAACATAGATATCAAATTCAGTGCACACAACGCATTTCTGGAATAACATTCAATACGTAGATTGGAAGGTCAAATAATTAATAAATTATTGTCCTGCTGTACGACGTTTGCTTCATTATATATATATATAAACTGTCAAATAAATTCAGTTTCCTAGAGAGAAAACACTGATTTTCATTTATATATTCGAAACTTTAGCAAACCATCTGTAATTGTTCTCAATTATATAAATTACATGTTATTATGGTAATGGGAACTTAAATTCTTAAAGGTTACAGGAGTGGTTGGCACAGTGGTTTAGAACATTGACTTCTGGCAACAATTAGCTCAAGCGACTGCCTGATCGTTTATGTTTCTATACACACATCCATGGCCGCGGTAAAACCGGTCAGTTCTTTATAGCTCTCCGCTATTTTCTCCCCCATTTTGACAGGTATAAGATTTGTACAGCTATAAAGAATTGCTGAATGTGACACGAAGCACCAATAACAAAAACCTAACACTTAATTACAAGTGAAATTGACTTCGAGAAAAATTGTGTAAACAATTACTCTTCACGAAAGTGACTTTAATCAACAATAACGCAAGCATAACACAATGTGAAATACAACAAGAGTTTGAAGATACCAAAAGGGTAATCAGAAGCCGTAAATCGAAGAAGGACAGACAACACAATAACCAAAAGAAAAAGGACAAAAGGATAAACAAGGATCTACGAAACATACACATAAAACCAAAGATCGAATAACACGAACCTCACTAAAACAGAGGGTGAACTCAAGTGCTCCGGCAGGGTAAGCAGTTCTTGCTCCACTAGTGGCACCCGTCGTGTTAATCTAGTTGCCAAGCAGACCTATCTGTATCTGTAAGTATCCTTTATTTCAAGGTCAATGTGATAGATGTGATCAACGAAATCACCAAACCTAGAATTATTAATTGAAAGGACATCATCTATATAGCGGAACGTGAAATTATGGTCGTTGAATTAGGGTTGTGATGCTTAACGCCACTTTCAGAACGGGCTAGCTTCTTTTAGCTTTTCTTGATAAGCCCCTGTATGAAGTCTGCCTCATATGAATAAAGGAACAAGGCTGTTTGAATAGGATCCGGACTAGTCATCTTGATGAATAGAAATTTATATCTTCTACATAAAAGAGGTGAATTTTCAAAATTCTGATACCTAGAAAGAAAATATTTGCTAAATATATTTATCATATCAAAAAACAAAAAACAAAAAACAGCAACAACAAACAAATAAACAAAAAACAAAAAACGAAAAAATACTACTCCGTCAGAAAAGATCCAAAACCAAATCGAAAAATCGTAGAAACAGGTAAAATATACACACCCACAGCACATGTATTTACATACCAACTCACTCTCCTGTCATCATACATTCTCTTCAATATTAATGTGGCAGAGTTAAACGTGGGGTTTCCATCATTATATTAATCGTTTTACGACGTTTATTTCAATATATACCCAACTTCTAAATTAAAATAGGGAAAAACATGTTTTCATTTAAAATTACTTTTACGCAGGACGTCGTGGTCGTGATTGCATTGTAATTGGATTTATAACTACCTATGCAATCAGTACCAATCACCACTAATGCTGTGTGTTCGAATCCCGCTCATGATAAAACATTATATGTGATAAAAATTGTCAGTGACTTGCGGCAGGTAGGTATTTTCTCCGGATACTCCGGTTTCCTCCGTCAATAAAACTGACCACCACGATATAACTGGAATATTGTTGAAAGTAGCGTTAAACACCATAACCACTAATCCCTATGGAATCAATGCCCATCACTACTAAGGTTGTGACTTCGAATCCCGCTCATGGCGAGGTGTACTCGACAAAACATTATGTGATCAAGTTTATTCAGTGACTTGCGGCAGGTCAGTGGTTTTCTCTCGGTTCTCTGGTTTCCTTCACCAATACAACTGACCACCACGAAATAGCTGAAATATTGATGCCAGTGGGTAAAAAATCATACCCCCTTCCTAACCCTTACTTTTACGAAACTATAAAAGCATCTATTTCATATCAGTGTTTTATATTATATAAATTTCATTTTCTTAAATAACATACTATTGTAAAGAAGACTTAAATTCTTAAAGCTAACGCGAATGGGGGATGAGTGGTTTAGATCAGTGACATCTGACAACAGTTAGCCCAAACCACTGACTGAGTATTAAGGTTTCCAGACACTTGCATATGGCCTCTGACTAGGGGGTTTTACTGGTCCGTTCTCTCTAACTGTCCGTGATTTCCTTCCCCCATTAATTATTGTAGTCACGATATAGCTATATCAAATTGCTGAATATGACGCTAAGCAAAAATAACAAAAACATAACACTTACATACAAGTGAAATTAACTTGAGTCAAATAGTGTCAACAATTATTACATTTTGAGTCAGTGAATGAGTGAATGATGTTCTGCTATATCATGGCTACGAGAAGTTAATATTCGATGAGATGATAGCGATGGCCGCTGTTTACTAGACCAAATTTCTTTACAGTGCTAGCGGGTATACATTATTGTTACAATCTGATACATTATCCTGATTCTGAGCAGACCAGTCTTTGTTCTTTCTCTTTAATGCTGCGTGCCTAACAGAGAAACAGCGAATATCAATTGCATAGCCGTTGATTTGACCCGACTACAACTTGAACACACGATCTACCACACCCGACTAGAACTTGAACACACGATCTACCACACCCGATTAGAACTTGAACACACGATCTACCACACCCGACTAGAACTTGAACACACGATCTACCACACCCGACTAGAGCTTGAACACACGATCAACAACACCCGACTAGAGCTGGAACACACGATCTACCACACCCGACTAGAGCTTGAACACACGATCTACCACACCCGACTAGAACTTGAACACACGATCTACCACACCCGACTAGAGCTTGAACACACGATCTACCACACCCGACTAGAACTTGAACACACGATCTACCACACCCGACTAGAGCTTGAACACACGATCTACCACACCCGACTAGAGCTTGAACACACGATCTACCACACCCGACTAGAACTTGAACACATGATCTACCACACCCGACTAGAGCTTGAACACACGATCTACCACACCCGACTAGAGCTTGAACACACGATCTACCACACCCGACTAGAGCTTGAACACACGATCTACCACACCCGACTAGAACTTGAACACACGATCTACCACACCCGACTAGAGCTTGAACACACGATCTACCACACCCGACTAGAGCTTGAACACACGATCTACCACACCCGACTAGAACTTGAACACATGATCTACCACACCCGACTAGAGCTTGAACACACGATCTACCACACCCGACTAGAACTTGAACACACGATCTACCACACCCGACTAGAACTTGAACACACGATCTACCACACCCATCTAGAGCTTGAACACACGATCTACCACACCCGACTAGAGCTTGAACACACGATCTACCACACCCGACTAGAGCTTGAACACACGATCTACCACACCCGACTAGAACTTGAACACACGATCTACCACACCCGACTAGAACTTGAACACACGATCTACCACACCCGACTAGAGCTTGAACACACGATCTGCAACACCCGACTAGAACTTGAACACACGATCTACCACACCCGACTAGAGCCTGAACACACGATCTACCACACCCGACTTGAGCTTGAACACACGATCTACCACACCCGACTAGAGCTTGAACACACGATCTACCACACCCGACTAGAGCTTGAACACACGATCTACCACACCCGACTAGAACTTGAACACACGATCTACCACACCCGACTAGAACTTGAACACACGATCTACAACACCCGACTAGAGCTGGAACACACGATCTACCACACCCGACTAGAACTTGAACACACGATCTACCACACCCGACTAGAGCTTGAACACACGATCTACCACACCCGACTAGAACCTGAACACACGATCTACCACACCCGACTAGAACTTGAACACACGATCTATCACACCCAACTAGAGCTTGAACACACGATCTACCACACCCGACTAGAACTTGAACACACGATCTACCACACCCGACTAGAGCTTGAACACACGATCTACCACACCCGACTAGAACTTGAACACACGATCTACCACACCCGATTAGAGCTTGAACACACTATCTACCACACCCGACTAGAGCTTGAACACACGATCTACCACACCCGACTAGAGCTTGAACACACGATCTACCACACCCGACTAGAGCCTGAACACACGATCTACCACACCCGACTAGAGGTTGAACACACGATCTACCACACCCGACTAGAACTTGAACACACGATCTACCACACCCGACTAGAGCCTGAACACACGATCTACCACACCCGACTAGAACTTGAACACACGATCTACCACACCCGACTAGAGGTTGAACACACGATCTACCACACCCGACTAGAACTTGAACACACGATCTACCACAGCCGACTAGAGCCTGAACACACGATCTACCACACCCGACTAGAACTTGAACACACGATCTACCACACCCGACTAGAGCTTGAACACACGATCTACCACACCTGACTAAAACTTGAACACACGATCTGCCACACCCGACTAGAGCCTGAACACATGATCTACCACATCCGACTAGAACTTGAACACACGATCTACCACACCCGACTAGAGCTTGAACACACGATCTACCACACCCGACTAGAACTTGAACACACGATCTACCACACCCGACTAGAGTCTGAACACACGATCTACCACACCCGACTAGAGCTTGAACACATGATCTACCACACCCGACGCGAGCTCGCTAACCATTGTACCACCTTTTGAAAGAAGCAATGTTGATGATAACGTTACTCAAGTTTTCCTCCAATTTCCATCTATGCTTCTGTCATGTCGACACTGACGTAGAAATAAAAGCTACAATCAATCATAGCGGAAAAAATCTTTTCGTAGCGTTCCAAAGAAGCCTTTTGTGTAATTAAACATTAGGGAATACCGAAGTGGCAACCAACATGGACAATCCAGAGAAACTGGCAACATAGTGTCCACAAGACGGAGAGAAGCAAAATTAAAACACAGTACAATATGAGTTGGACACAACTTTACGCAAGCAAACACAAATAACATAAATACGACATGAGCCCTGCACCATACAATTGCGGAAATCGTAAAAATGTAAAGATACGTCCTGGGTTCACCCCTGATTTTTAGTGTGATCGGTCTTGCTCATTTTATTATTATGTGTTGTTTTTTGTGCTCTGTTTGTCTTTGTCCTGTGTCTTGTGTGTTAAGTGCTACATGTGTCTCTGGATTATCCATATCTTTGTCCTGTGTCTTGTGTGTTAAGTGCTACATGTGTCTCTGGATTATCCATGTCTTTGTCCTGTGTCTTGAGTGTTTAGTGCTACGTGTGTCTCTGGATTATCCATGTCTTTGTCCTGTGTCTTGAGTGTTTAGTGTTACATGTGTCTCTGGATTATCCATGTCTTTGTCCTGTGTTTTGTGTGTTAAGTGCCACATGTGTCTCTGGATTATCCATGTCTTTGTCCTGTGTCTTGTGTGTTAAGTGCTACGTGTGTCTCTGGATTATGCATATCTTTGTCATGTGTCTTGTGTGTTAAGTGCTACATGTGTCTCTGTATTATGCATGTCTTTGTCCTGTGTCTTGTGTGTTAAATGCTACATGTGTCTCTGGATTATCCATGTCTTTGTCCTGTGCTTTGTGTGTTAAGTGCTACATGTGTCTCTGGATTATCCATGTCTTTGTCATGTGTCTTGTGTGTTAAGTGATACATGTGTCTCTGGATTATCCATGTCTTTGTCCTGTGTCTTGTGTGTTAAGTGCCACATGCGTCTCTGGATTATCCATGTCTTTGTCATGTGTCTTGTGTATTAGGTGCTACGTGTGTCTCTGGATTATCCATGTCTTTGTCCTGTGTCTTGTGTGTTAAGTGCTACATGTGTCTCTGGATTATGCATGTCTTTGTCCTGTGTCTTGTGTGTTAAGTGCTACATGTGTCTCTGTATTATGCATGTCTTTGTCCTGTGTCTTGTGTGTTAAATGCTACATGTGTCTCTGGATTATCCATGTCTTTGTCCTGTGTCTTGTGTGTTATGTGATACATGTGTCTCTGAATTATCCATGTCTTTGTCCTGTGTCTTGTGTGTTAAGTGATACGTGTGTCTCTGGATTATCCATGTCTTTGTCATGTATCTTGTGTGTTCAGTACTACATGCGTCTCTGGATTATCCATGTCTTTGTCCTGTGTCTTGTGTGTTAAGTGCTACGTATGTCTCTGGATTATCCATGTCTTTATCCTGTGTCTTGTGCTAAGTGTTACATGTGTCTCTGGATTATCCATGTATTTGTCCTGTGTCTTGTGTGTTAAGTGCTACATGTGTCTCTGGATTATCTATGTCTTTGTCCTGTGTCTTGTGTGTTAAGTGATACGTGTTTCTCTGTATTATCCATGTCTTTGTCCTGTGTCTTGTGTGTTAAGTGATACGTGTGTCTCTGGATTATCCATGTCTTTGTCATGTATCTTGTGTGTTCAGTACTACATGCGTCTCTGGATTATCCATGTCTTTGTCCTGTGTCTTGTGTGTTAAGTGATACGTGTGTCTCTGTATTATCCATGTCTTTGTCCTGTGTCTTGTGTGTTATGTGATACATGTGTCTCTGAATTATCCATGTCTTTGTCCTGTGTCTTGTGTGTTAAGTGATACGTGTGTCTCTGGATTATCCATGTCTTTGTCATGTATCTTGTGTGTTCAGTACTACATGCGTCTCTGGATTATCCATGTCTTTGTCCTGTGTCTTGTGTGTTATGTGATACATGTGTCTCTGAATTATCCATGTCTTTGTCCTGTGTCTTGTGTGTTAAGTGATACGTGTGTCTCTGGATTATCCATGTCTTTGTCATGTATCTTGTGTGTTCAGTACTACATGTGTCTCTGGATTATCCATGTCTTTGTCCTGTGTCTTGTGTGTTATGTGATACATGTGTCTCTGAATTATCCATGTCTTTGTCCTGTGTCTTGTGTGTTAAGTGATACGTGTGTCTCTGTATTATCCATGTCTTTGTCATGTATCTTGTGTGTTCAGTACTACATGCGTCTCTGGATTATCCATGTCTTTGTCCTGTGTCTTGAGTGTTTAGTGCTACGTGTGTCTCTGGATTATCCATGTCTTTTTCCTGTGTCTTGAGTGTTTAGTGTTACATGTGTCTCTGGATTATCCATGTCTTTGTCCTGTGTTTTGTGTGTTAAGTGCCACATGTGTCTCTGGATTATCCATGTCTTTGTCCTGTGTCTTGTGTGTTAAATGCTACGTGTGTCTCTGGATTATCCATGTCTTTGTCCTGTGCTTTGTGTGTTAAGTGATACATGTGTCTCTGGATTATCCATGTCTTTGTCCTGTGTCTTGTGTGTTAAGTGCCACATGCGTCTCTGGATTATCCATGTCTTTGTCCTGTGTCTTGTGTATTAGGTGCTACGTGTGTCTCTGGATTATCCATGTCTTTGTCCTGTGTCTTGTGTGTTAAGTCCTACATGTGTCTCTGGATTATCCATGTCTTTGTCCTGTGTCTTGTGTGTTATGTGATACATGTGTCTCTGAATTATCCATGTCTTTGTCCTGTGTCTTGTGTGTTAAGTGATACGTGTGTCTCTGGATTATCCATGTCTTTGTCATGTATCTTGTGTGTTCAGTACTACATGCGTCTCTGGATTATCCATGTCTTTGTCCTGTGTCTTGTGTGTTAAGTGATACGTGTTTCTCTGTATTATCCATGTCTTTGTCCTGTGTCTTGTGTGTTAAGTGATACATGTGTCTCTGAATTATCCATGTCTTTGTCCTGTGTCTTGTGTGTTAAGTGATACGTGTGTCTCTGTATTATCCATGTCTTTGTCATGTATCTTGTGTGTTCAGTACTACATGCGTCTCTGGATTATCCATGTCTTTGTCCTGTGTCTTGAGTGTTTAGTGCTACGTGTGTCTCTGGATTATCCATGTCTTTGTCCTGTGTCTTGAGTGTTTAGTGTTACATGTGTCTCTGGATTATCCATGTCTTTGTCCTGTGTTTTGTGTGTTAAGTGCCACATGTGTCTCTGGATTATCCATGTCTTTGTCCTGTGTCTTGTGTGTTAAGTGCTACGTGTGTCTCTGGATTATCCATGTCTTTGTCCTGTGCTTTGTGTGTTAAGTGCTACATGTGTCTCTGGATTATCCATGTCTTTGTCATGTGTCTTGTGTGTTAAGTGATACATGTGTCTCTGGATTATCCATGTCTTTGTCCTGTGTCTTGTGTGTTAAGTGCCACATGCGTCTCTGGATTATCCATGTCTTTGTCCTGTGTCTTGTGTATTAGGTGCTACGTGTGTCTCTGGATTATCCATGTCTTTGTCATGTGTCTTGTGTGTTAAGTGCTACATGTGTCTCTGGATTATGCATGTCTTTGTCCTGTGTCTTGTGTGTTAAGTGATACGTGTGTCTCTGGATTATCCATGTCTTTGTCATGTGTCTTGTGTGTTAAGTGCTACATGTGTCTCTGGATTATGCATGTCTTTGTCCTGTGTCTTGTGTGTTAAGTGATACGTGTGTCTCTGGATTATCCATGTCTTTGTCCTGTGTCTTGTGTGTTCAGTGATACATGTGTCTCTGTATTATGCATGTCTTTGTCCTGTGTCTTGTGTGTTAAGTGATACATGTGTCTCTGGATTATGCATGTCTTTGTCCTGTGTCTTGTGTGTTAAGTGATACATGTGTCTCTGGATTATCCATGTCTTTGTCCTGTGTCTTGTGTGTTAAGTGATACGTGTGTCTCTGTATTATCCATGTCTTTGTCCTGTGTCTTGTGTGTTAAGTGATACGTGTTTCTCTGTATTATCCATGTCTTTGTCCTGTGTCTTGTGTGTTAAGTGATACATGTGTCTCTGTATTATCTATGTCTTTGTCCTGTGTCTTGTGTGTTATGTGATACATGTGTCTCTGGATTATCCATGTCTTTGTCCTGTGTCTTGTGTGTTATGTGATACATGTGTCTCTGTATTATCCATGTCTTTGTCCTGTGTCTTGTGTGTTATGTGATACATGTGTCTCTGTATTATCTATGTCTTTGTCCTGTGTCTTGTGTGTTAAGTGATACATGTGTCTCTGGATTATCCATGTCTTTGTCCTGTGTCTTGTGTGTTATGTGATACATGTGTCTCTGTATTATCCATGTCTTTGTCCTGTGTCTTGTGTGTTAAGTGATACGTGTGTCTCTGTATTATCTATGTCTTTGTCCTGTGTCTTGTGTGTTATGTGATACATGTGTCTCTGTATTATCTATGTCTTTGTCCTGTGTCTTGTGTGTTAAGTGATACGTGTTTCTCTGTATTATCCATGTCTTTGTCCTGTGTCTTGTGTGTTAAGTGATACATGTGTCTCTGTATTATCTATGTCTTTGTCCTGTGTCTTGTGTGTTATGTGATACATGTGTCTCTGGATTATCCATGTCTTTGTCCTGTGTCTTGTGTGTTAAGTGATACGTGTTTCTCTGTATTATCTATGTCTTTGTCCTGTGTCTTGTGTGTTAAGTGATACATGTGTCTCTGTATTATCCATGTCTTTGTCATGTGTCTTGTGTGTTAAGTGATACATGTGTCTCTGGATTATCCATGTCTTTGTCCTGTGTCTTGTGTGTTAAGTGATACATGTGTCTCTGTATTATCCATGTCTTTGTCCTGTGTCTTGTGTGTTAAGTGATACATGTGTCTCTGGATTATCCATGTCTTTGTCCTGTGCTTTGTGTGTTAAGTGATACATGTGTCTCTGGATTATCCATGTCTTTGTCCTGTGTCTTGTGTGTTAAGTGATACGTGTTTCTCTGTATTATCCATGTCTTTGTCCTGTGTCTTGTGTGTTAAGTGATACATGTGTCTCTGGATTATCCATGTCTTTGTCCTGTGTCTTGTGTGTTAAGTGATACGTGTGTCTCTGTATTATCCATGTCTTTGTCCTGTGTCTTGTGTGTTAAGTGATACGTGTGTCTCTGTATTATCCATGTCTTTGTCATGTATCTTGTGTGTTATGTGATACATGTGTCTCTGTATTATCTATGTCTTTGTCCTGTGTCTTGTGTGTTAAGTGATACGTGTTTCTCTGTATTATCCATGTCTTTGTCCTGTGTCTTGTGTGTTAAGTGATACATGTGTCTCTGGATTATCCATGTCTTTGTCCTGTGTCTTGTGTGTTAAGTGATACGTGTGTCTCTGTATTATCCATGTCTTTGTCCTGTGTCTTGTGTGTTAAGTGATACATGTGTCTCTGGATTATCCATGTCTTTGTCCTGTGTCTTGTGTGTTATGTGATACATGTGTCTCTGAATTATCCATGTCTTTGTCCTGTGTCTTGTGTGTTAAGTGATACATGTGTCTCTGGATTATCCATGTCTTTGTCCTGTGTCTTGTGTGTTATGTGATACATGTGTCTCTGAATTATCCATGTCTTTGTCCTGTGTCTTGTGTGTTATGTGATACATGTGTCTCTGAATTATCCATGTCTTTGTCCTGTGTCTTGTGTGTTAAGTGATACGTGTGTCTCTGGATTATCCATGTCTTTGTCATGTATCTTGTGTGTTCAGTACTACATGTGTCTCTGGATTATCCATGTCTTTGTCCTGTGTCTTGTGTGTTAAGTGATACATGTGTCTCTGGATTATCCATGTCTTTGTCCTGTGTCTTGTGTGTTAAGTGATACATTTGTCTCTGGATTATCCATGTATTTGTGTGTGTGTGTGTGTGTCAATGGAACCTAATAAAAAGTATGATACACAATAACGTGTTAAAGAGAACGGGTCTAATTATAAAAATATTTTATGGAAGATGACAAAAGGATAATCGGAAGCGGCAAATGGAAGGAGGGCAGGCAATACAATGGACAAAAGAAAAATGACAAAAGGACAAACAATTATCAACAAAGCACTACACAGAATAGATCGGACAACACGAACCCTACAAACTCTGAGGTGCACCTCGGGTGCTCCGGAAGAGTAGGCAGTTCCTACTCCACATGTGGCACCAGTCGTGTTACTTTTGTTACAAACCCAGTGATACGTCCTTATTGAGGAAAAGAGTTCTGAAAAATAACTGAAGTCGTTGAGTGACGATCGCGGAGTTGTTGTGTAAAACCGTCTTATTGTAGAAATATGCTATCAGTTAGCTGACAAGATGGTTCCAGGGTCGTCTTTAACAACAAATGTACAGAATTCAAGGTCAAGTTCAACATATCCAGAAACTGATGGTACTTTCCTCATAAATATTCATCATATTTAAATTAGATTTTAATCACGTGACTGCAGTTTCAAGCTTGATGGATCGTTTATTAGATTTGTCAAAAAATAGCCTACAGTATGGAAATCTCAATGTGTCCGTCAATGATTCGAAAGTTAAAAGTTATTATTTATTTCCGCAAAGTTTTTCTTCTGTCAAAATTCAAATATTTTTGTTTTGTAACGATTTTAGACATGTCTTTGATATCGCGATCATGCAAAAATGATCATATTATATTTAATGCGGGAACCCCGTGTTTAGAACCTAGAAATATAAGGTTAGTCAATATAATTACATATATTATTGAGGAATCTAAATTAATTTCAGAAATTATGTCGCCAAATGTCATTCATTGTTAAATTTTGTGTTACACGCCACCAGTTTCATGTATTTCAGACATTTCTACATAGACTCTTAAGGCCAAAAAAAGTTCGTCGCCTCGGATTTTCATTTAGTCCAGGAACCTCGAATATTTAATTGTTTTCTTTAATTTTTATTTCATTTAATTCAGCTTGATTCAATGTATCATTTTCAAGTTCAGAAAATGACACAAATGCAATTATAAATGATATCGTCTATATAATTATCAGTTAAAACAAGACAAGTTATATATTTGACCAATTTTATAGGTAATTATTGTTATTTTATATCATTATAAATCATTATCAAGGGACATGCATGTTTAACGTTTTATCCTATAGTGTTATTTTACAAAATATCATCATAATTGTACAGTGTCTTCTATTGGTGAGTAGAACCTACATATTTAGATTGCTCAGGATACAATCAAAGCAAATAATTTGGAGTTAAAAAGGTAAGAATTGTCTCGAGGAAAAGTCTGAAGATACCAACAGGGGTAATCAAAACCCGTAAACAACGGGGGTAATCAAAACCCGTAAACAGCGGGGGTAATCAAAACCAGTCAACAACGGGGGTAATCAAAACCCGTAAGCAACGGGGGTAATCGAAACCCGTAAACAACGGGAGTAATCAAAACCCGTAAACAACGGGGGTAATCAAAACGGAGGTACCCAAAACCCGTAAACAACGGGGTAATCAAAACACCGTAAACAACGGGGTAATCAAAACCCGTAAAGAACGGGGGTAATCAAAACCCGTAAACAACGGGTGTAATCAAAACCCGTAAACAACGGGGGTAATCAAAACCCGTAAACCGAAAGACAAACAATCCAGTGGCCAAATAAAAAATGAACCAAATGACAAACTATAATCTACAAAACACTATGCAGAAAACTAAAGATTGTGCAAGATGAACCCATACAAATATTGAAGATAATAAAAGGGGCGATCAGAAGCCATTATTCTAAAAAAAAGCAGGCAATACAATAGCTATAGAAAAAAAGATCAAACGATGATTTACAAAGCGCTATGCAGAAAACTAAAGATTCAGCAACACGAAAATCACACTAAAAAAGGGGAGAACATAATACACAATGATTCATATTGGTAAAAGTTTGCACAAGGTTGTCATTTGAATTGATGGTTTCATTTTAAGGAGGAGTAGAATCTCTACTAACCTGAATTAGCTTATCTGGTTATTCGTGCACTATTTGGGTTCAAGAAAATATTTAGTTTCTGAGACAATAATTGTCCATCTCCGCCATGTTTTTTCATCGGAACGAGATTAATGGAGATCTAGAATAATTCTTATATGATTTACATAATTAGAAATCCTATACTCTGATTGGGTATAAGCGCTTATGGAGGCGGGGTTTTTGTCAGTTTATTTTTCGATAGACGATGTTCACCGGACTATTTTTTTCGTAATGTAAACAAAATGGCGGCTTGGATTCCCGATAAAAAAAAAGATAACAGAAACAATGTTTATTGTTAATAATCGACAATTATTGTTAGATATGAAATAAAAAAATAAATGCCAATGAAAAAAAGCTTACATTGTTGACATAAAAATAAAATTCCGGAATCAATACTTAAGACAACCATCTATCGACTTTGACTTTTGTAATATATCGTCATCCTGTAACGTTGCTTACAAGAGACGCTGATTGACACAAGCTGGTTACTGATTTATTTTACGATTTTGTGAGCATTTTACTTGTTTGAGTAGCTAAATGCAAAATGCCATCAAATTGGAAAATATCAGTAACTTAATTATATCACCGTCTAGTTATCAATGTAGAAAAACAAGGTTAGTGCATTTTGTTATTCATGGTCGACAAACATCAATGGAATGTATGTGTGCGTACTGGGGATCCACAAAGGTAAATTTTCAAAACAAATGGAAAAAAAACTTAGTTACAAGGATTAAACGCATTTTTTCCGGAGTTTATTGATGTATAACCTGGACCAAGTCACTCACAAACTTACATAAAAGTCCTTCGGATTTTAATTTGTTTGTGAGGGACTTGGTCCAAGTTATACATAAATAAATTACGGAAAACTGCGTTTAATCCTATAATATTAATTTTGTACTTCAAATAAATCATTTGTAACATGTAACAAATCATTTGATTTAATGTTTTAGGCAATCTTAATCAACAGTTGGCAGTGGAGACCATGTTTTTGCCAAATCAAGTCGAAATAATAGAATTATGAGGAGAACCGCAGACAATGAAAACAAAGTATTGCCTATGACCCGAAGGTTAAGGAATAACACGCACTCCACCATAAATGTACTGAAATCCTGATTCCTCAGTATAATAATATCATTAATATGACCTTATTATTTCAGAACATATATTTTTTTTGCAGGTTTAAGTCAGTCATGTTTTCTGGGATCTTCACACAGACAATTAACTACAGTAGCTGGTCAGATCGGTTCAGTAGCCAATGGACATTTTTATTTCTACTCATCCTAGCGGCAATTACAGGATTACGTCATCAAATGGGAACGAACGCCATATGTTGGTCTCCAGCAGAATTCAGACAGCAAATGACAATATATACTGATAACATTTGCTGGCTTACAAGAGAGATAACTCAGCCTAATTCAGATGATATTCCCACAGTTGGTATTGAAAAATACATAGACAACGAACATCAAGAATGGGAGAGAACTCTGTATCAATGGTTACCATTAATCTTAGCATTCCAGGCTCTATTTTTTAGAATACCAGACATCATTTTACGTATACTAGAATCACTTCTAGGATTTGGATGTAGTAAAATCAGCAAAATGGTAAATGGATACAACACGATGACGTCATCTGATAAAACAATACTTGCTCAGAATTTGTCACAATATCTAAGCCAAGTCTTTAAGTCGCGGCCATTAAAGTTAATACCAATTGGTGTCGTAACTATTATTATCGGTTTTGTAAAATTGTTATTTTTTATAAACGCCGTTACACAGTTATCTATACTTGAAGGCTACCTCTCACCTCCTAACATTACCTCTTACGGTGAATTTGCTGTTAATAGCATTGTAAATAATAATTACACAGACATCGCTGTGTCTCCTGTGTTCCCAAGGAAAATCATGTGTAACTTTAATATACGACGACTGCACATGGTTCAGAGATACAAAGTAATGTGCACGATGCCAGTGAATGAATTTAATGAACAAGTGTGTTTTATCGTATGGATATGGTTACTGGTAGTTTGTGTGACGAGTGCGACAAGTGGTTTTCTCTTCCTTGTCAAGAGTTTGATTCCAATGTTTAGACAGAGGTAAGTTATGAGTACAGTCAAACCTGCTTTAGTGACCACCTCTATTAAGCAGTAGCTTGTATTATGTTACCTTCATTTCCATTTCCCTTCACAGTGCATTTCATATCAATTGAGTTTGTATTAAGCGACCACCTGTCTTATGTGACCATATTTGACTGCTCTCATGGAAGGTCACATAAGACAGGTTTGACTGTATATATGTGCAATGAAACCTATCTAAGCTGCACCAAGTTAGGCCAGCTTGTTTTCGGAATAGACCGGTGTTCAGAAAAAACATGAAGATAAAGGGAGATAATTAGAAACCGTAAATCGAAAGACAGACAATTTATTAAATTAGACAGATTAACTCTTCATATATTTCAGAAAATTTAACTAAATTTGGATTCAGATTCGTTTGATTGCTTGTTTGTTTGATGGTGTTTAACGGCACTTTCAACAATATTTCAGCTATATCGTGCGGTCAATTTTATTGGTAGAGGAAACCGGAGTACCCGGAGAAAACCACCGACCTGTCGCAATTCACTGACAAACTTTATCACATAATGTTGTACACCTCGCCCTGATCGAGATTCGAACTCACATCAGTGGCGATATGCACTAATT
The DNA here is from genome assembly GCA_963383655.1 of Bathymodiolus septemdierum. Classification (NCBI taxonomy): domain Eukaryota; kingdom Metazoa; phylum Mollusca; class Bivalvia; order Mytilida; family Modiolidae; genus Bathymodiolus; species Bathymodiolus septemdierum. The sequence continues at coordinate 28,968,878 of OY726528.1, read as the reverse complement.
GCATAGGTAGTTGGAAATCCAACTACCATACGATCACGGCCACGACGGCTCCTCGTTCAGATTCGTATTGATCGATGTTTAATTTCCTGTTTAGCATATTGCATTCTCTTTTTATGCTTTTTCTTTTGACATTGTGTTCTCTGTCCTTTGAATTGCAGCTGCAGGTTTTTCTCTTAAGTTTTTCAAATGCTTAGTTCTCAGGAATACAGTTTATTTAGAGTTTTGCTTAGACAGGTTTGACTCCATCCTGAAAATTAGGATGTATCTTTAAGAAATTCATTTACATTTTATCCTTTGGTTTTCTTGTATGATCTGACTCGGGCCACTTAATTTCGTTCCTTTTCAAATAATAAATTTATCACTTTAATCCTGGATACACAATTCGATATTGCATTGCTTCATCGTTGTTTATCATTTCCTAGTACGATGGAAAAAAATACCACACGGTCGAAACATCTCCAAAATCTAGCAAAATGTAGATAGAAAGAGACAAAATTGATATCCTTGACACCCAAATACATGACCCTCACTTTCGGGCTTAGTACAGACACTTATATAGCAAAACGCTAGTTTTATTGGCCCAAACATTCAGATTAATTCTATAACTGGAAACAAATAATATTGTATTTCTACTCTTGTGTTCCGAATATCAAAAATAAATCACAGGCAATCGATATATGCAGCAATTCACTTAAGCGTGTGGAATGATTGAAATCGTTGTTCGATTAGAGTTGAGGGCCCGGATGGCTCAATGAGTTAGGTAGTTGGATTACCTAGCAACTCATACAAACCTATCGCCAATCCGGCGTAGGTTCGCGCCCGGCTTTGTAAATTACAAAAAAGGATGCACTCGACTCGCAGCCGCAAGTGATAAAGTTTACCAGTTGCTTGCCCATGGTCGGTGGTTCTCTCCTGGTACTCCGGCTTCTTCCATCACTAAAACTGGTCGCCATGATATAGCTGAAATATTGCTGAAAGTGGAGTTAAAACACCAAAAATCAAAATCAAATCACAAATACATGACCCTGCCTTTCCGGGCTTAGTACAGACACTTCTATAGCAAAACGCTAGTTTTATTGGCCCAAACATTCAGATTAATTCTATAACTGGAAACAAATAATATTGTATTTCTACTCTTGTGTTCCGAATATCAAAAATAAATCACAGGTAATCGATATATGCAGCAATTCACTTAAGCGTGTGGAATGATTGAAATCGTTGTTCGATTAGGGTTGAGGGCCCGGATGGCTCAATGAGTTAGGTAGTTGGATTACCTAGCAACTCATACAAACCTATCGCCAATCCAGCGTAGGTTCGCGCCCGGCTTTGTAAATTACAAAAAAGGATGCACTCGACTCGCAGTTGCAAGTGATAAAGTTTACCAGTTGCTTGCCCATGGTCGGTGGTTCTCTCCTGGTACTCCGGCTTCTTCCATCACTAAAACTGGTCGCCATGATATAGCTGAAATATTGCTGAAAGTGGAGTTAAAACACCAAAAATCAAAATCAAATCACAAATACATGACCCTGCCTTTCCGGGCTTAGTACAGACACTTCTATAGCAAAACGCTAGTTTTATTGGCCCAAACATTCAGATTAATTCTATAACTGGAAACAAATAATATTGTATTTCTACTCTTGTGTTCCGAATATAAAAAATAAATCACAGGCAATCGATATATGCAGCAATTCACTTAAGCGTGTGGAATGATTGAAATCGTTGTTCGATTAGAGTTGAGGGCCCGGATGGCTCAATGAGTTAGGTAGTTGGATTACCTAGCAACTCATACAAACCTATCGCCAATCCGGCGTAGGTTCGCGCCCGGCTTTGTAAATTACAAAAAAGGATGCACTCGACTCGCAGCCGCAAGTGATAAAGTTTACCAGTTGCTTGCCCATGGTCGGTGGTTCTCTCCTGGTACTCCGGCTTCTTCCATCACTAAAACTGGTCGCCATGATATAGCTGAAATATTGCTGAAAGTGGAGTTAAAACACCAAAAATCAAAATCAAATCACAAATACATGACCCTGCCTTTCCGGGCTTAGTACAGACACTTCTATAGCAAAACGCTAGTTTTATTGGCCCAAACATTCAGATTAATTCTATAACTGGAAACAAATAATATTGTATTTCTACTCTTGTGTTCCGAATATCAAAAATAAATCACAGGTAATCGATATATGCAGCAATTCACTTAAGCGTGTGGAATGATTGAAATCGTTGTTCGATTAGGGTTGAGGGCCCGGATGGCTCAATGAGTTAGGTAGTTGGATTACCTAGCAACTCATACAAACCTATCGCCAATCCAGCGTAGGTTCGCGCCCGGCTTTGTAAATTACAAAAAAGGATGCACTCGACTCGCAGTTGCAAGTGATAAAGTTTACCAGTTGCTTGCCCATGGTCGGTGGTTCTCTCCTGGTACTCCGGCTTCTTCCATCACTAAAACTGGTCGCCATGATATAGCTGAAATATTGCTGAAAGTGGAGTTAAAACACCAAAAATCAAAATCAAATCACAAATACATGACCCTGACTTTCCGGGCTTAGTACAGACACTTCTATAGCAAAACGCTAGTTTTATTGGCCCAAACATTCAGATTAATTATATAACTGGAAGCAAATAATATTGTATTACTACTCTTGTGTTCCGAATATCAAAACTAAATCACAGGTAATCGATATATGCAGAAATTCACGTAAGCGTGTTGAGTGATTGAAATCGTTGTTCGATTAGGGTTGATTTATTTTTTATGTTCAGAATGTTAGTAATTACTCTTTATTACCTAGATTTTAAACTCTTGTTTCCGCAAACAAGACTGTTTAAAAGGGAACTTTTTTTCATTGTCGGACGCGTAATCATATTTTTGATTGTGGCGTCACTAAGGGAATTAAACGTTTTATTTCACTGGATGAAATAGCGGTTTATCGTTCGTGTGTAAATCTCTGTATTTCACGTGCATCTATGTACTAAATGACTTTAAACATTATTAGAATTATTAAAGCTTTAATTGATTCATGTCACCCAGAAAACATGACACCGGAAAAATAAAGTGAGTGAATGATTGTTGCTTAACGCCAACTAAGCAATTTATCGGCAAGAATAAGTTAATTTTCAATGACATGATGATGAGGTCCCCTTTCTGCTAGACCAACACGCTTAGTTGGATTTCTATAGTGCTAGCTCACTGAAACAACAGTCCGCGGATAGATATGTCGCCCCACTCGGATACATTATCCTGATTCCGAGCCAACCAGTCTTTCCTCTTTCTCCTTAATACTGCGTGTTTAGCGAAGAAGCAACAAATACCAATTTAATAGTCTGGTTTGATTCGATCGGGGCTCGAACCCACAATCTACGGCACTCCAGGCGAGCACGCTAACCATTACACCACCAATGCGGTCTGGATAAATAAATAAGTAATGCAATGGGTGCATGTATAAACCAAAACAAATATATTTAACTTTCATGACTACTTTACCTGTTTCTGAAGACCTCATTAAAGTGAACAGAGTTAGTGTGTCGTCGCCTCCATTCTGGTAGGTCGTGCGTTAGACTTCATTCTGGTAGGTCGTGCGTTAAACTTCATTCTGGTAGGTCGTGCGCTAGACTTCATTCTGGTGGGTCGTGCGTTAGACTTCATTCTGGTAGGTCGTGCGCTAGACTTCATTCTGGTAGGCTGTGCGTTAGACTTCATTCTGGTAGGTCGTGCGCTAGACTTCATTCTGGCAGGTCGTGCGTTAGATTTCATTCTGGTAGGTCGTGCGTTAGACTTCATTCTGGTGAGTCGTGCGCTAGACTTCATTCTGGTAGGTCGTGCGTTAGACTTCGTTCTGGTAGATCGTGCGTTAGACTTCGTTCTGATAGGTCGTGCGTTAGACTTCGTTCTGGTAGGTCGTGCGTTAGACTTCATTCTGGTAGGTCGTGCGTTAGACTTCATTCTGGTAGGTCGTGCGTTATACTTCATTCTGGTAGGTTGTGCGTTAGACTTCATTCTGGTAGGTCGTGCGTTAGACTTCGTTCTGGTTGGTCGTGCGTTAGACTTCATTCTGGTAGGTCGTGCGTTAGACTTCGTTCTGGTAGGTCATGCGTTAGGCTTCGTTCTGGTAGGTCGTGCGTTAGACTTCGTTCTGGTAGGTCGTGCGTTAAGCTTCGTTCTGGTAGGTCGTGCGTTAGACTTCATTCTGGTAGGTCGTGCGTTAGACTTCATTCTGGTAGGTCGTGCGTTAGACTTCGTTCTGGTAGGTCGTGCGTTAGACTTCATTCTGGTAGGTCGTGCGTTAGACTTCATTCTGGTAGGTCGTGCGTTAGACTTCATTCTGGTAGGTCGTGCGTTAGACTTCATTCTGGTAGGTCGTGCATTAGACTTCATTCTGGTAGGTCGTGCGTTAGACTTCATTCTGGTAGGTCGTGCGTTATACTTCATTCTGGTTGGTCGTGCGTTAGACTTCATTCTGGTAGGTCGTGCGTTAGACTTCATTCTGGTAAGTCGTGCGTTAGACTTCATTCTGGTAGGTCGTGCGTTAGACTTCGTTCTGGTAGGTCGTGCGTTAGACTTCATTCTGGTAGGTCGTGCGTTAGACTTCGTTCTGGTAGGTCATGCGTTAGGCTTCGTTCTGGTAGGTCGTGCGTTAGACTTCATTCTGGTAGGTCGTGCGTTAGATTTCGTTCTGGTAGGTCGTGCGTTAGACTTCATTCTGGTAGGTCGTGCGTTAGACTTCATTCTGGTAGGTCGTGCGTTAGACTTCATTCTGGTAGGTCGTGCGTTAGACTTCATTCTGGTATGTCGTGTGCTATTCTTCGTTCTGGTAGGTCGTGCACTAGACTTCGCTTTGGTAGGTCGTGCGTTAGACTTCATTCTGGTAGGTCGTGCGTTAGACTTCATTCTGGTAGGTCGTGCGTTAGACTTCATTCTGGGAAACTATAGGAACAGCTTTAAGATATCAAAGAGGTAATTAGAATCCGTAAAGGACAGACAACATGATGGCCAAAATAAGAAGAACAAAAGGACAAAAGGACAAACAACGATCTACGAAACACTGCACAGAAAACTAAAGGTCGAGAAATACGAACCTAACTAAACCTAAAACACGGGGTGAACTCGTGAATAAAATAGTTTTTTCATGCTTCTCCACTAGACACACAGCATTAAGGTGTAAGTACATGGACTAGTTGCATGTGTCGACGTGGATCAACAAGACTACTCCCAGATTGTTGTTTCAGTGATCTAGATCTATTAAAAAAACAAATTGGTCTAACACAAAGAGGACATAATCTCATTGAAATGTAACTTGTTCTCGCCAAGATATAACTGACACATTGCACACTTCTCAATAAAATAAAAAAAAACAATCACACACTCCTTATCATCGTCCAAAAACTATTGATGATACCAAAAATAAAACCAGAAATGTACCGATTCCACCAAACCACTGAGGCTTGAAGGATTGCTATCTCAACATAAAACTAGGTGTAACCAACATATTATTATATAGCGAAACACAGTTTTCTAAACGTCAATATTTATTATGTACTACACGTAAGAACTCTCTGTTTCAGATTTGTTGACAAATATTTACAGATGGCTAATGTGAGTGCCACACCACAACAAGTTAATTTGTTTTCATGCACCGATATTGGACACGATGGCGTTTTGTTATTAAATATGATCGGATATATATCGTCCGATATACTTGTGCGAGACATTATTTTAAATCTATGGTATTTCAAACATGTAAAGCTTGAAGCTGGACAGATTCTTTCCCAACAAAGGACAAATTATAACTTTGATGACAAGATAGAACTATTATCGGAAGATAACAACGGTCACTCCAGACCACCGGAAGTAATTGAAATGGAAAACCCACTTCTAAAGCATAATTGATTTTGTTGATATTTTAAATGCTATTTTTTATGTAACATCTGTATGAAAAGCTTTACTTCATGTACTTCTACTGCCAATATATTAAGTTGTTGTTTTTTATTCTTGCATGTACTTGTATTATACAATAAAAAAATGTATTCACATATTTTTGTTGGTTACTAGTGACGTTTCCCAGGGCTCCAGCCACTCTGTTGCCCAACGTGTGGATGATAAAGAATACTCTCTCGATGCTGGGTTGTCACGTTATAATACGGAAAAATTAACCATGGACTATAGTGGATGCTATGTTGGAGAGTACCATGCTCCTTTTATATTAAAGACCCCCTTTCGAAAAGATACTTTCATTTTTTTCATTTTTTTTCTTTTTTGTACAGCTTATGTGTACAGATATTTTTACAGCAATTGAATTTTAAACAAGGTAATTTTCAAAAATTGATATTTATGAAATAAATAAAATACTTAACTTTGGTCGAAGTGTATATATTGGCAATGTTGAACACGGCGAGTGGCATTAGACAAGCAGGAACTGCTAACGCTCATGAGTTCACCATTGTTTTTCACTGGCGTTCGTGTCGCTCGATCTTTAGCTTACTATGTGTTTTGATGATCGTTGTTTGTCTTGTTGGCCATTGTGTCGTCTATCCTGATTTGATTTCCGGTTTCTGACTACCACTTTGTATTTGCAAACCTTTCTAATATCTGACAAGGATTCGTTAGAATATTTGACTTTATTCTCTGTGAGATTCAGGTGGACAATATTTCGGCTATATTCACATATTAAATTGTGTAGGTAAAAATGTGGCACTGACATTGGTCTCTTGACAGACTTTTAGGAAACATGAACGGGCACTAACCACTAGCCTTAAGATAAGCCGCTGTAAGTTGTGTTTGAAGAACGTGTATTATGAACGTGACATTCCTCCGTAAAAGGAGCTTTTTTCCACAGTCGTAGCCAATATTACCACCATGAATGAATTGCTGTCTTTATTGAGTGGCAAGTTCTTTTTTGTTTTTGTTTTATCGTCGTTCTTACAAAGGCCAAAAGAAAAGGGGCAAAAGGACAAACAACGATCTACAAAACAATAAACAGAATACTCACGATCGACCAACGTGAATCCCACTAAAAACTGGGGTGAAAGTAGGTGCTCCGGATGAGAAGGGCTAACAGTTCCTGCACTACATGCGGCACTCTTCGTGTTACTGCTAAACGACACTAATATCATCAGATATGGAAATCATGTTAGACACCAGTATACGTAAATAAATACAAAGTACATAAATAAAACAGGAATCCCCTACATAGCAAATGACAGTAAAGACAAATCATTTTACGCGGAAATCGTAGCAGACAGGTAATTTGACAGGTAATATGTTGTGTTGCAGTACAATCCAGTACTTTCCTTATTCATGACTTATCACCGGATTTGTAACAACAGTAACACGACGGGTGCCACATGTGGAGCAGGAACTGCGAACACTTCCGGAGCACCTGAGTTCACCCTCTCTTTTACTTGTATTAGTAGGGTTTGTGTTGTTCATGTTGTCAAATTACATTTCTTTACGATTTAGTTCCGTGTTGTAATGTCCTCTATGATTTCCTCGTAAAAATGATGTTCGATTCGCCTTGACTCCCATTTGTATTGTAGACGGTTCATGATTTATTAATGTTATTTGCATTTATTTACGTAAACTTGTTGTAAAACCAATCAAACCAATCAATATTAAATCAAATGTATGTAATTCACTTAATTGTTCTGCTCAATATATTGGGCGTCATGACTGACAATACAAGATTTGTATTGTATTGTTTTGTATCCAACACGATTTTAATATCACATGATGTTCGTGGCGTTTAGCAGTATCACGACGGTTGCTACATGGGGAGCAGGAACTGCTTCCGGAGCGCCTGAGTTCAACCCCGATTTGTATTGGGGCTCGTACTGCTAGATCTTTAGTTTTCTGTGTAATGCTTTGCATGTCGTTTTTTTATATTTGTTTTTTTTTTTTTTTTTTTTTGCTTGTCAATTTTCTTTTGGTCATTGCATTGTCTGCCCTACTTCAATTACCATTTTGGTATCTTCAACTTTCGCAATTTATATAAAGGGATTTATTAATTTTCAATATATCCAAGTTATAACAAAAAATATGGAAATGCTGTTCCCAAATCCAAGTCCAATTTTGAGCTTCGAAGATTACTGTCCATCAACCGTGTATATATTAATACATACATATGTATTCATATTTTCAATTATTTAGAAAGAACATTTTGTACACTCTCACACGTTGCTTATCTCATGTTCTTACTTCAATTCTATGTTGTAGAAAAAAGGTAATACCTAAAACCATATATAAAACCTAGATATCAGATTTAGTATGCACGACGTGTCTCTGGACTAACCTTTGTCAGGTAAGCTCAAAGCCAATATATTTGATAGTCAAATAATTTAACACGATCTTTAGTTTTATATGTATGTTTTGTAGATCGTTGTTTGTCCTTTTGCACTTTTTTCTTTTGGCCATTGTGTTGAATGTTCTTCTTCGATTTACGGATTCTGATTACCCCTTTGGTATCTTCAAACTCTTCTTACAGTGAGCAAGAAACCAAAAGAGCGTAAACAGGTATATCCAATATCGGCTAAGAGTAGCCCATGCCTGAGGAATATTTGAATCAAATAATGTGAAAACCTTTGTAAGCAACAAAACCAAAGGGCCTAAGCAGGTGACCCTGAATTTTATTAATAATTACACCACAAAACTTGTATTGAGATCGGATAATTAAAAGGATCACTCTGAAAGCATTCCACGATGGACATGAAAAATGCTATACACGTTGGCTAATTTTCCCGTAAGTACATTTTCGTATAATCAGCAATTTTTTTAACAAGACATTTTTAAACAAATAGTATACATTACTCGCTATTTTGCATATTTCCTTGTCACAATACAAAGAATAGAAGACTCCTTGCATAGCTGTTGGTTACTAGATCAAGATAGTACGAAAGCGCAGAAGGATCATTCGAGATTCAAGATTCGAAATTCGAAATTCAATATCTGAAATTCGAAATTCGAGATTCGAAATTCAATATCTAAACAACCAATCAAGAGAAAGCTTTTAAATTAAGAATATTTTATGGCCAATAAAATGTCTTTTAGCATAATTTCATTCAGAACAAACTGGAAGGGGAAAAAAATTAATAGTTTCATTATTCCCAAGTTTCGGAAATCAGAGTTACCGTTCTTGATGCGAGTTATCTTTTCTTTAGAGACGGTATAGTTTACTTCCTGTACAAAGTTTTGATAGCGGAATTTTCGAAAGTCATCACCAAACTACACCAAATTCGTCGTGGATAGAAGAAGGACTTTTAAGGACTTCTTTGATATGAAGAAGAATGAGACATGCGGACCTAAAAGTACCGGAAATAAGAGAGAATTAGCGCAGAGGGCATTTGGGAATCTTGATGCTAACAAAGCAAAAGCATGTTATTATTAATGTTAATTGATCCTCCTAATGTAAATCTTGATAACGACCATGCTTTGAATCAGGAAATTCAAGAAATTGGAGAATTAACCTCAGGATGGAGTAGCTACCCATACGGTACCTTAGACCAACATTGTCAACAAAGTCAAAGACATTGAACACTATTTGCTGAACAGTAGCCATAGGACAGGGGACAAAGGGAAGATGCTTTGCTACCGCTAATTCGTCCGTGACTATAACTTCTATAATGAACATTACATACACAAAGTTATGACAAACATAGTTAATGGCAACTGCTGTTACATCCGCTCAAAATGCTTTCCATCAATGAAACAAGGCACTTATACACAATGGAACCTAATGACTAGACAGGCACCTTATCATATTCATAAGGCAAACTATTCGTGTCCTGCTGGGTAGGTTTCAATGGTAGAGTTATCTATGTTTCCTCAGTAAAAGTAGCGTAAGCTTCTTACAACAACAAAAATCTAGAAATTATCAACCCACCGGGCCACGTATTTTTGTCAGAGTCTAAGTATGAAATTTGCCTTTATTTACTTTAGTGCCCCAACTAGTTATGGACTAAATATAATTTATTAGACTTGGCGCTGTGTCAATGTAACACCTAACGCCAAAGAGTGTATCCAAACTTCAATAAGCGCCGTAAGCTGTGTCCTTTTGTTAGAGTTAGTTAGGCCTTAAGGTTTAGCATAATATGTATACTATGTAAAACACATTAGAGTCAGAACGTGCAGCACTTTTGTAACAAAAACAAAACAGAACAAAAAAAAACAAAAAAACAGGAAAATGAAAGATAAATGATAAACCATCAAACTACCGTAAATTCGCTTACTAGCTAGTGGTATGAGTTTTGTTGTCATCGAATAAAAATTATTTAATAATATACAAATAAATAAATATATGAATGAAACAGAAAAACAAACAAACAAAACATCATAACTGTATTCTCGCGCAATCAAATAAAAAAAATACATCTGAAATAATTTGCTTCTCAAGAAAAGAATGATCAAGAAAAAAAGACTTTATTTATAAATATTGTAAAAACTTCTGCCAACGAATTTGGTATTCAAGACTAATCTTACTGGTATTCAGGATTCAGATGGGGAGAGAGTTACACCATGGCCGAAAACTTTTTTATTGAGGGAAAAACACTTAATCTCCGAGCGGATGGAGGCGAAAAAAATAGGGCGAGGGATCTGGGTGCCGCCTAAGAACGCCTCTTCGAGACTTTCATCGACCAGCTGTTCTTTTGTAGATAGAACATCAAAAGTGTCTACAAAACATCGAAAGGACACTGCATTGCATTTGGTCAAGCAAATACCACATTTTTTTCTATGTGTAAATTATACACTAAAGATATTTCCCCTAATCTGTACAGAAATGATTTTTGTATAACGAATATGTATATTTTGAAATCTTCCATATAGCGAATATGTATATTTTAAAATCTTCCATAATCCATTTATTTAGTTATATGAAATAATTCAGAAGAACTTCAAAGGAGGATCCTTTAGAAACTTTTTTTTGTCAACTTGCAAAATATACGGAAAATAAAAAATACTTAGTATTCGACTTAGTATTTATTTCCCAAGCAAGCAAGCCAAGTGTCAGAAATCACACATAGTTTTATTGGGCCTAGTCGTGATTTTTAACAAGTAAAAGGCAGTTTGTAATTGAATAAATAAATATGCATTTATGTTCCTGAAAGCCAAAACAATCGAAAACCTGATTTATCCATTGATCAAATACCTTGTGCAGTGTTATGAGAAATTGACACCATCTCAAAAACTTAGTGAAAAAAGGGGGATGTTATATAATGCAGGGCATCATATCTCCGATTGATTGAATTTAAAATTTTCGAAATTAACACTGTTTAAATCTTTAACTTGGATTATATAATTGTTGAACACATATATGGTGAATAAATGATCCGTTTCAATGATTTACAGCATATACGTATTAGACCGGAAGTCGTACATACCGTCTCTAAAGGCGAGATAACTCTACAAACGAACGATAACTCGTAATTCCGCAAAGAGGGAATGGGTTCCTCTGTTTGTATTTGTATTCTTTAATCTTGTATCTAGATCACCTTTCATATAATATATCTTGTGTACTGTGAGTTCTTGTATGTTGTTTCTTGATCACCTTTTATTTTTAGATCTGTTTTGTCTTCGTTACTGTGAGTTCGTCTGTTTGTCTTTATATTCTTGTATTTTGTAACTTGGCACCTTTTATTTCAGATCTGTTGTGGCTTGTGTACTGTGGGCTCGTCTGTGTGTATTTTTATTCTTGTATTTTGTATCTTTATCACCTTTTATTTTAGATTTTCTTTGTCTTGTATACTATAATTTCATTATCTGTGTCACAAATGACCAAGTATATGTGCCGTTTGTCGTAATCACAATCCAATCCTTTCCTCATACATGACTTGTTACCGGGTTTGTAATAATAGTGTAATCGACGGGTGCCACATGTTGAGCAGGAACTTCTTACCCTTCCGGACTACATGAGTTCAACCCGCTTTTAAAGCGGTTCGTATTGCTCGATTTTAAGTTTTCTTATCCCTTTAACCAACGAAAGACGTGGCATAGTGTAGATACGAGCTTTGTTCGTAGCTCCCGATTTGTCAACCCGAGGATATATGATAGCAGCCATATAATGCAGTCTTCATAAAATTTGTAAATTGACACGATGATCACAACATTTTTTTATTATACCTTTATTAGCAAGTATGCAAAAAAGAAAAAGAAAACAAAATATATATAGTCAATCAATCGATTATTGAAACAAAACAGCTACATCAATATATTTATAATATATCATATTTATTAGATAATAACAATATGACCTCAATACAATATAACATATCTAGTATATTATAACAATATTATAACATATTTAGTAGATTATAACAATATATTACCTCAATAATAGTGTAAAATAATTGTTTCTTTAATTGCTGTAGGAGCCGATAATTTGACGACAAGCTATAAACTGCCAAAAAATGTGATAACGTCAAGAGCGATAACTCCTAGAGTAACGTCATACCTTCAAACCACTTAAAGTCTTGGTATTCTGAGATAGATCGTCGGCATTTATTGGCGAATGACAGATATAACTTTTGGTACTTTTGGTTTGACTTCAGATATAACTTTTGGTACTTTTGGTTTGACTTCAGATGATGGATTCCAGTCATTTGGTGGCATTGGCAAACTATCAAGGAATTTTTGTCCTTGGTTTTTGACATATTTTTCAGCAGTTGTAGGCTCAGGTTTCGGTTTACCGACGAACATTCCAACTATTGCAATAATAACTCCAATTATTGCACAAACCACACCAATTACAGGAGCTACAGCTAATGACAGTGTCAGTTCTTCTGCCGCTATTGCACCAACTTGTACCACATTACAAACAAGCTAAAAAAATAAATAGCAGAAAATAAATTAAGTATTCTTCTAGTGTTGGCAGCTATAGGATTGCAACACATTACAGACAAGATAGAACATAACAGAATATAATGTGGGTTATATTTATGAACACATTCATTAAATAATAAAAACAAGAACTGATTACCCTTAGCGAGCCCCTGAGTTCACCCTCGAATAATCAGTGGAGTTCTTGTTGCTCATTTGATTGGTTTTCTTTGTCATGTGAGTTGGGGGGGGAGGTTTGTTTTTTTTTTTTTTGTCTTCGTTTTATGCCTTATGCCCACAGTTGCCTGTGTCTCTTGAATTCTCCTTGGTTTTAAGGAGAGTTTGAAGATATCATAGGGGTAAACAGAATGCGTACATCGGTGAAGGACGGACAGCATAATTACCTAAAGAAAAAGTATAAAAAGACAAACAACGCTCTACAAAACACTACACAGAAAATTAAAGAATCTCACTAAAACCGGAGTTGAACTCGGGTGCACCGGAAGGGTAAGCAGTTCCTGCTCCACTAAAGGCACCCATCGTGTTACACACCCGGTGATATATCACGAACGCGGAAAGGGCCGGGAAATTCTTACTACAAGTGAAACACATCGATGGTCATTTGTAACACAGATATTCTGTAGCGGTTAGGAAAGTTATGATGGCGACCGTAAAACTTTCGAAGTGATGACCTCAATTTAACCAATAAGAACCATTGGTTCAATGGCAACCCTCTATCAAGGAAATGCCGAGAGGAACTACAAGATCTAGTTGTGGTGTTGGTGATTGTTTTCATGTTCTTAGTCTATGTTGTTGTGTCAGCTACGATTTCAACATAAAAATGATGTTGGATTCGTATTTACCCCCAGTTGTTTGTAGGAGTGTTCGATTCGTATTTACCCCCAGTTGTTTGTAGGAGTACCCAAGTCGTATCTTATTTATATTTATTTACGTATAGTGATGTCAAACATGACTTCACTCTACGAGTAATATCATTGGTGTTTTATAAGATTTTTGTGGGATTTGTGTTTCTTTTCTTTTTGGTTATCTGCGTCGTGTTTTGTTAGTGTTGATTCTCTTCGACCTGTGTCTCTTGAGTGTTCAATGCAGTCAGTTTTTTTCTGTATTGTCCATTCTTGATTTCCCTGCGGTTTTCTCTATTTTCTTTAATTGAACATAATCGTGTATGAAAATTAATTTACCTTTAAAATGGCATGCAATGTTACAAGTTTATACCTTTGAGTCACTTATTTTGTTAAGGACGGAACTAAAGGAAGCAATATTACACAGAAATTGAATACATGAGTATATAGAAGAAAATTATCGTTAACACATTTGTAGACTTTAGAGGGCGCATTTTTCAACACATCATAGGCATCTATAAATACTATCTTTATTCTCCCATCCGTTGCGTGAGCACAGGCGTTGTCGTGTACTGTTGCGCTTTATTTTGTTTATTATTATAACTGTTCTGGAGCTATCCCCCTTTAATACAAATTATAATACCTATGTTGAGGCTTGGTACAAACTTACATAGCATAGAAATTGCATAGTGAATATACAATCTAGACATTCAGTGTTTGATACAATACTTACATATATTACATGGATAATTTAGTTACATTTGGAGAATTCTAAGCTTAAGTAAAACGCAAACTCACCTGTAATGTGTCCAAGGTTTTCCGTGCGACTGTGGCGTCGTTTATAAAATCGTTGATAACCGTTACAGCCATGGCTGTTGTCGCCAGTACTAATCCAAATGTTTTCATAACTTTCATGGAACCTTTGGCTACTCTACTGAAGGTCCACACATCTACCTCATAGTTACGTGCTGAAGCTTCTGCTATGACTTCATACCCTCTTGCTTCCATCCTTAAATTAGCTGACTCCATAATCGATTCTATACCAGCCTCCACTCTTTCCGCGGTAGCAAAACCACCAAACAGAGCTATAACTCTCTCTGATATCCAGGTTCCACCACTAATGATCATTTGATCTATATATTCTGCCATCTCTGTAAGAAAGCTTGGAACTTCTTTTAATAGTTGAAACGCAAGACCAGCAGTGTTGGCTATTAATGCAGCTTGGTTAAGAATTGATAGACTACTCCAGTGTTGATACTGGTATATTGTAAAGAATACACTGGCTCCATAAATGGCTAAGGGCATAACTTTACAGATGAACGCTCCTCCGGCAGTCGCCAAAAAACGGTTCCGATTGGTTCTTATAGCTTCGACCATTCTAGTATACATAGGCCCTCTACTGCGTGACATGGTGGCGATTATTACAGCTGATGCTGATTGAAATCTTGTTGAAACAGCCCTATAATATTCATCCATGTTCAAATTAAATCTGAGCGCCTCAGCATTCATTTCATTCATGAGTTCTTTTCTAACTTCTGGTGTTATTTCGTCCGAATCATTAACAACTATTTTGAGTAGGGCATTAAACATTTCTCCTAGCATGTGGACCATGTCTTCTTTATCTTGATCGCTACCAGTGAAGTACTTAACCAGATGGTTTAGCGTGAAAGAGTGCACTTTCTCTTGGAATTTCTGTTGGTATTCCGATTTGGGATCCAAGCAATACAAGATTGTGGTGTATTTTTGAACGATTGCTTGTATCTGTAATAGTTGTTGTTCAATGGCCAAACCATTTAAGAACGAATTCGTAGTTATGCGAGAAAGCAATGTTTTTGCCCAATATTCGCCGCCTTGAGGTGATGATATATATTTTTGCAGTTGCGGAACCATCTCTAAAAAGGCTAACCTTGCAATTTCTTTGTTGACTATATGGAAGCCTTTTTCCGCGTTTATTCCTTTATCTCCTTGATTTGGATTCAAATAAAATTCCAGTTTTCTTTTGTCGTCTTTTGAGATGTCTTTACCGATTGTAGCAGTATCCTTCAGGGAGCTCATGACATAGGCCACGGCGAAACGATTCTGTAGAAAGTCTTTATTATTGGCAGCAATCTCCTTTAGATCTTTTCCTATATCAGGCTTGACAAGTCCAAATACATCTTTCAAAACGCCTTCGGTCATTAAGAATTTTGAAAGTTCGATTAGTTTGCCAAACGAAAGTCTTTGGAGGGCGTCCTTGTTCGGTGGAGGAATATCAATCAATTCTTGGATTGATAATTGCTGGTCTACATTTTTTGCAGCTTCCATCATCATCGAATGGATTACTGGCCCGTCATGTGGGGACACTGAGCCTGTTTTTTGAGCCAATGTGGCAGTTAGATTCAGCATATGTGAGCTGGATTTCTCTGTGGGTATTAATGTACCCTTCCAGTGGTAGTGAGCTCCCTCAAACTGTGCACCATCATCGTCGTAAGCAATAGCTTCTCCACTAAAAGTACTAAAATCATAGTTAAACTGCCCCGTCAACCTGATATAATTGAGGAATGACGCCTCTGTTGGATTAAAATGTACATCTACATGTAATTTCTCTTTAACATCAACAAAAAAGTTAACTGCCCCACCATGGGACGACAGGGGGTTCTTGTTATTCAGTGTTATATTTCCTATAATTTCAGGGTTCCCTGCTGAATCATGTTTGAATCCCATTTCTAGTTCTCCAAAATCTATCATCTTAGGGCTATTTATATCTTTGCTGATTGGTTTTTCACTTCTTAAGCATTTGTATGTGTTCGTGGTAGTGGCAACAAGGTGGAATGATTCATTTTTTGTGTTAGAATTGGGTTCAGACGTTCTGCTTATAAAACCTTTAGCCAAAAGACGATTTTGATGAAAATTCAGACAACCGTACTCCGTTTCATTATCTCCAGTTTGTCTAGTCCATGATAATTTATCTTCATTCAAATATGCAACATGGTCCACTAGATGGCCATCCAAAATCAACTGTCCATTTGTTACAGCAATGGAGTTTGGTAGACGCGTCAGTTGGTGGTCGGTAGCCTTTGATAGATATTTAATGGTCATATCAGGGACCGTCATGTTGGTTACATGGGAGGTCTTTATTTCACCCTTTGGCTCTGTCACCATGCTCTTCAAAGATTCTCCACTACCGGGCTCAAGGACTCTATGGATATAGAACAATAATATGTTAAATGATCTATAACTGTTTCTGATATTTCTTCATTGATTATAGTATTTTGGCAACAGTAGCAGGAAAAGAAAAAAATCGAACAACTTTATCTCATCTAAAATCATGGAACACAAAAAATACCACGACATGTGACGAGTGAAATCCTGACTTGGAATAAGAACAAAATACCACGACATCTGTCGAGAGAAATCCTGACTTGGAATAAGAAGAAAATACCACGAAATGTGACGAGTGAAATCCTGACTTGGAATAAGAACAAAATACCACGACATCTGTCGAGAGAAATCCTGACTTGGAATAAGAAGAAAATACCACGAAATGTGACGAGTGAAATCCTGACTTGGAATAAGAACAAAATACCACGACATGTGACGAGTGAAATCCTGACTTGGAATAAGAACAAAATACCACGACATGTGACGAAAGAAATCCTGATATGGAATAAGAACAAAATACCACGACATGTGACGAGAGAAATTCTGACTTGGAATAAGAACAAATTACCACATGTGACGAGTGAAATTCTGACTTGGAATAAGAACAAATTACCACATGTGACGAGTGAAATCCTTACTTGGAATAAGAACAAAATGCCACGACATGTGACGAGTGAAATCCTGACTTGGAATAAGAACAAAATACCACATGTGATGAGTGAAATCCTGACTTGGAAAAAGAACAAAATACCACGACATGTGACGAGAGAAATACTGACTTGGAATAAGAACAAAATACCACATGTGACGAGTGAAATCCTGACTTGGAATAAGAACAAACTACCACGACATGTGACGAGATAAATCCTGACTTGGAATAAGAACAAAATACCACATGTGATGAGTGAAATCCTGACTTGGAAAAAGAACAAAATACCACGACATGTGACGAGAGAAATCCTGACTTGGAATAAGAACAAAATACCACATGTGACGAGTGAAATCCTGACTTGTAATAAGAACAAAATACCACGACATGTGACGAGAGAAATCCTGACTTGGAAAAAGAAGAAAATACCACGACATGTGATGAGAGAAATCCTGATTTGGGGTAAGAACAAAATACCACGACATGTGACGAGAGAAATCCTGCCTTGGAATAAGAACAAAATACCACGACATTTGACGAGTGAAATCCTGACTTGTAATAAGAACAAAATACCACATGTGACGAGAAATCCTGACTTGGAAAAAGAACAAAATACCACGACATGTGACGAGAGAAATCCGGACTTGGGGTAAGAACAAAATACCACGACATGTGACGAGTGAAATCCTGACTTGGAATAAGAACAAAATACCACATGTGACGAGAAATCCTGACTTGGAAAAAGAACAAAATACCACGACATGTGACGAGAGAAATCCTGACTTGGGGTAAGAACAAAATACCACGACATGTGACGAGAGAAATCCTGACTTGGAATAAGAACAAAATACCACGACCTTTGACGAGAGAAATCATGACTTGGAATAAGAACAAAATACCACGACATGTGACGAGAGAAATCCTGACTTGGAATAAGAACAAAATACCACATGTGATGAGTGAAATCCTGACTTGGAAAAAGAACAAAATACCACGACATGTGACGAGAGAAATCCTGACTTGGAATAAGAACAAAATACCACATGTGACGAGTGAAATCCTGACTTGGAATAAGAACAAAATACCACCACATGTGACGAGAGAAATCCTGACTTGGAAAAAGAAGAAAATACCACGACATGTGATGAGAGAAATCCTGATTTGAGGTAAGAACAAAATACCACGACATGTGACGAGAGAAATCCTGCCTTGGAATCAGAACAAAATACCACGACATTTGACGAGAGAAATCCTGACTTGGAATAAGAACAAAATACCACATGTGACGAGTGAAATCCTGACTTGTAATAAGAACAAAATACCACGACATGTGACAAGAAATCCTGACTTGGAAAAAGAACAAAATACCACGACATGTGACGAGAGAAATCCGGACTTGGGGTAAGAACAAAATACCACGACATGTGACGAGAGAAATCCTGACTTGGAATAAGAACAAAATACCACGACATTTGACGAGAGAAATCATCACTTGGAATAAGAACAAAATACCACATGTGACGAGTGAAATCCTGACTTGTAATAAGAACAAAATACCACGACATGTGACGAGAGAAATCCTGACTTGGAGTAAGAACAAAATACCACATGTGACGAGTGAAATCCTGACTTGGAATAAGAACAAAATACCACGACATGTGACGAGAGAAATACTGACTTGGAATAAGAACAAAATACCACGATATGTGACGAGAGAAATCCTGACTTGGAATAAGAACAAAATACCACGACATGTGACGAGTGAAATTCTGACTTGGAATAAGAACAAAATACCACATGTGACGAGAGAAATCCTGACTTGGAATAAGAACAAAATACCACATGTGACGAGTGAAATCCTGACTGGGAATAAGAACAAAATACCACATGTGACGAGTGAAATCCTGACTTGGAATAAGAACAAAATACCACGACATGTGACGAGAGAAATCCTGACATGGAGTAAGAACAAAATACCACATGTGACGAGTGAAATCCTGACTTGGAATAAGAACAAAATGCCACGACATGTGACGAGTGAAATTCTGACTTGGAATAAGAACAAAATACCACATGTGACGAGTGAAATCCTGACTTGGAATAAGAACAAAATACCACATGTGACGAGTGAAATCCTGACTGGGAATAAGAACAAAATACCAAGATATGTCACGAGAGAAATCCTGACTTGGAATAAGAATAAAATGCCACGACATGTGACGAGTGAAATCCTGACTTGGAATAAGAACAAAATACCACATGTGATGAGTGAAATCCTGACTTGGAATAAGAACAAAATACCACGACATGTGACGAGAGATATCCTGACTTGGAAAAAGAACAAAATACCACGACATGTGACGAGAGAAATCCTGACTTGGGGTAAGAACAAAATACCACGACATGTGACGAGAGAAACCGTGACTTGGAATAAGAATAAAATACCACGACATTTGACGAGAGAAATCCTGACTTGGAATAAGAACAAAATACCACATGTGACGAGTGAAATCCTGACTTGGAATAAGAACAAAATACCACGACATGTGACGAGAGAAATCCTGACTTGGAAAAAGAACAAAATACCACGACATGTGACGAGAAAAATCCTGACTTGGAGTAAGAACAAAATACCACATGTGACGATTGAAATTCTGACTTGAAATAAGAACAAAATACCACGACATGTGACGAGAGAAATACTGACTTGGAATAAGAACAAAATACCACGATATGTGACGAGAGAAATCCTGACTTGGAATAAGAACAAAATGCCACGACATGTGACGAGTGAAATTCTGACTTGGAATAAGAACAAAATACCACGATATGTGACGAGAGAAATCCTGACTTGAAATAAGAAGAAAATGCCACGACATGTGACGAGAGAAATTCTACCTTGGAATAAGAACAAAATACCACGACATGTGACGAGTGAAATCCTGACTTGGAATAAGAACAAAATACCACATGTGACGAGTGAAATCCTGACTGGGAATAAGAACAAAATACCAAGACATGTGACGAGAGAAATCCTGACTTGGAATAAGAATAAATGCCACGACATGTGACGAGTGAAATCCAGACTTGGAATAAGAACAAAATACCACATGTGATGAGTGAAATCCTGACTTGGAATAAGAACAAAATACCACGACATGTGACGAGAGAAATCCTGACTTGGAATAAGAACAAAATAAAGCATGTGCCGATTGAAATCCTGACTTGGAATAAGAACAAAATACCACGACATGTGACGAGAGAAATCCTGACTTGGAATAAGAACAAACTACCACGACATGTGACGAGATAAATCCTGACTTGGAATAAGAACAAAATACCACATGTTATGAGTGAAATCCTGACTTGGAATAAGAACAAAATACCACGACATGTGACGAGAGAAATCCTGACTTGGAATAGAAACAAAATATCACGACATGTGACGAGAGAAATCCTGACTTGGAATAAGAACAAAATACCACATGTGACGAGTGAAATCCTGACTTGTAATCAGAACAAAATACCACGACATGTGACGAGAGAAATCCTGCCTTGGAAAAAGAACAAAATACCACGACATGTGACGAGAGAAATCCTGACTTGGGGTAAGAACAAAATACCACGACATGTGACGAGAGAAATCGTGACTTGGAATAAGAACAAAATACCACGACATTTGACGAGAGAAATCCTGACTTGGAATAAGAACAAAATAGCACATGTGACGAGTGAAATCCTGACTTGGAATAAGAACAAAATCCCACGACATGTGACGAGAGAAATCCTGACTTGGAAAAAGAACAAAATACCACGACATGTGACGAGAAAAATCCTGACTTGGAGTAAGAACAAAATACCACATGTGACGATTGAAATTCAGACTTGAAATAAGAACAAAATACCACGACATGTGACGAGAGAAATACTGACTTGGAATAAGAACAAAATACCACGACATGTGACGAGAGAAATTCTACCTTGGAATAAGAACAAAATACCACGACATGTGACGAGTGAAATCCTGACTGGGAATAAGAACAAAATACCAAGACATGTGACGAGAGAAATCCTGACTTGGAATAAGAATAAAATACCACGACATGTGACGAGTGAAATCCTGACTGGGAATAAGAACAAAATACCAAGACATGTGACGAGAGAAATCCTGACTTGGAATAAGAATAAAATGCCACGACATGTGACGAGTGAAATCCTGACTTGGAATAAGAACAAAATACCACATGTGATGAGTGAAATCCTGACTTGGAATAAGAACAAAATACCACGACATGTGACGAGAGAAATCCTGACTTGGAATAGAAACAAAATACCACGACATGTGACGAGAGAAATCCTGACTTGGAATAAGAACAAAATACCACGACATGTGACGAGAGAAATCCTGACTTGGAATAGAAACAAAATACCACGACATGTGACGAGAGAAATCCTGACTTGGAATAAGAACAAAATACCACATGTGACGAGTGAAATCCTGACTTGTAATCAGAACAAAATACCACGACATGTGACGAGAGAAATCCTGACTTGGAAAAAGAACAAAATACCACGACATGTGACGAGAGAAATCCTGACTTGGGGTAAGAACAAAATACCACGACATGTGACGAGAGAAATCCTGACTTGGAATAAGAACAAAATACCACGACATTTGACGAGAGAAATCCTGACTTGGAATAAGAACAAAATAGCACATGTGACGAGTGAAATCCTGACTTGGAATAAGAACAAAATACCACGACATGTGACGAGAGAAATCCTGACTTGGAAAAAGAACAAAATACCACGACATGTGACGAGAAAAATCCTGACTTGGAGTAAGAACAAAATACCACATGTGACGATTGAAATTCTGACTTGAAATAAGAACAAAATACCACGACATGTGACGAGAGAAATACTGACTTGGAATAAGAACAAAATACCACGATATGTGACGAGAGAAATCCTGATTTGGAATAAGAACAAAATGCAACGACATGTGACGAGTGAAATTCTGACTTGGAATAAGAACAAAATACCTCATGTGACGAGTGAAATCCTGACTGGGAATAAGAACAAAATACCAAGACATGTGACGAGTGAAATACTGACTTGGAATAAGAACAAAATACCACGACATGTGACGAGTGAAATTCTGACTTGGAATAAGAACAAAATACAGCATGTGACGAGAGAAATCCTGACTTGGAATAAGAACAAAATACCACGACATGTGACGAGAGAAATACTGACTTGGAATAAGAACAAAATACCACGATATGTTACGAGAGAAATCCTGACTTGGAATAAGAACAAAATGCCACGACATGTGACGAGGGAAATTCTACCTTGGAATAAGAACAAAATACCACGACATGTGACGAGTGAAATTCTGACTTGGAATAAGAACAAAATACCACATGTGACGAGTGAAATCCTGACTTGGAATAAGAACAAAATACCACGACATGTGACGAGAGAAATCCTGACTTGAAATAAGAACAAAATGCCACGACATGTGACGAGAGAAATTCTACCTTGGAATAAGAACAAAATACCACGACATGTGACGAGTGAAATCCTGACTTGGAATAAGAACAAAATACCACATGTGACGAGTGAAATCCTGACTTGGGGTAAGAACAAAATACCACGACATGTGACGAGAGAAACCGTGACTTGGAATAAGAATAAAATACCACGACATTTGACGAGAGAAATCCTGACTTGGAATAAGAACAAAATACCACATGTGACGAGTGAAATCCTGACTTGGAATAAGAACAAAATACCACGACATGTGACGAGAGAAATCCTGACTTGGAAAAAGAACAAAATACCACGACATGTGACGAGAAAAATCCTGACTTGGAGTAAGAACAAAATACCACATGTGATGATTGAAATTCTGACTTGAAATAAGAACAAAATACCACGACATGTGACGAGAGAAATACTGACTTGGAATAAGAACAAAATACCACGATATGTGACGAGAGAAATCCTGACTTGGAATAAGAACAAAATGCCACGACATGTGACGAGAGAAATCCTGACTTGAAATAAGAACAAAATGCCACGACATGTGACGAGAGAAATTCTACCTTGGAATAAGAACAAAATACCACGACATGTGACGAGTGAAATCCTGACTTGGAATAAGAACAAAATACCACATGTGACGAGTGAAATCCTGACTGGGAATAAGAACAAAATACCAAGACATGTGACGAGAGAAATCCTGACTTGGAATAAGAATAAATGCCACGACATGTGACGAGTGAAATCCAGACTTGGAATAAGAACAAAATACCACATGTGATGAGTGAAATCCTGACTTGGAATAAGAACAAAATACCACGACATGTGACGAGAGAAATCCTGACTTGGAATAAGAACAAAATACAGCATGTGACGATTGAAATCCTGACTTGGAATAAGAACAAAATACCACGACATGTGACGAGAGAAATCCTGACTTGGAATAAGAACAAACTACCACGACATGTGACGAGATAAATCCTGACTTGGAATAGAAACAAAATATCACGACATGTGACGAGAGAAATCCTGACTTGGAATAAGAACAAAATACCACATGTGATGAGTGAAATCCTGACTTGGAATAAGAACAAAATACCACGACATGTGACGAGAGAAATCCTGACTTGGAATAGAAACAAAATATCACGACATGTGACGAGAGAAATCCTGACTTGGAATAAGAACAAAATACCACATGTGACGAGTGAAATCCTGACTTGTAATCAGAACAAAATACCACGACATGTGACGAGAGAAATCCTGACTTGGAAAAAGAACAAAATACCACGACATGTGACGAGAGAAATCCTGACTTGGGGTAAGAACAAAATACCACGACATGTGACGAGAGAAATCGTGATTTGGAATAAGAACAAAATACCACGACATTTGACGAGAGAAATCCTGACTTGGAATAAGAACAAAATAGCACATGTGACGAGTGAAATCCTGACATGGAATAAGAACAAAATACCACATTTGACGAGTGAAATCCTGACTTGGAATAAGAACAAAATACCACGACATGTGACGAGAGAAATCCTGACTTGGAGTAAGAACAAAATACCACATGTGACGAGTGAAATCCTGACTTGGAATAAGAACAAAATACCACGACATGTGACGAGAGAAATACTGACTTGGAATAAGAACAAAATACCACGATATGTTACGAGAGAAATCCTGACTTGGAATAAGAACAAAATGCCACGACATGTGACGAGAGAAATTCTACCTTGGAATAAGAACAAAATACCACGACATGTGACGAGTGAAATTCTGACTTGGAATAAGAACAAAATACCACATGTGACGAGTGAAATCCTGACTTGGAATAAGAACAAAATACCACATGTGACGAGTGAAATCCTGACTGGGAATAAGAACAAAATACCACGACATGTGACGAGTGAAATCCTGACTTGGAATAAGAACAAAATACCACATGTGATGAGTGAAATCCTGACTTGGAATAAGAACAAAATACCACATGTGATGAGTGAAATCCTGACTTGGAATAAGAACAAAATACCACGACATGTGACGAGAGATATCCTGACTTGGAAAAAGAACAAAATACAACGACATGTGACGAGAGAAATCCTGACTTGGGGTAAGAACAAAATACCACGACATGTGACGAGAGAAACCGTGACTTGGAATAAGAATAAAATACCACGACATTTGACGAGAGAAATCCTGACTTGGAATAAGAACAAAATACCACATGTGACGAGTGAAATCCTGACTTGGAATAAGAACAAAATACCACGACATGTGACGAGAGAAATCCTGACTTGGAAAAAGAACAAAATACCACGACATGTGACGAGAAAAATCCTGACTTGGAGTAAGAACAAAATACCACATGTGATGATTGAAATTCTGACTTGAAATAAGAACAAAATACCACGACATGTGACGAGAGAAATACTGACTTGGAATAAGAACAAAATACCACGATATGTGACGAGAGAAATCCTGACTTGGAATAAGAACAAAATGCCACGACATGTGACGAGAGAAATCCTGACTTGAAATAAGAACAAAATGCCACGACATGTGACGAGAGAAATTCTACCTTGGAATAAGAACAAAATACCACGACATGTGACGAGTGAAATCCTGACTTGGAATAAGAACAAAATACCACATGTGACGAGTGAAATCCTGACTGGGAATAAGAACAAAATACCAAGACATGTGACGAGAGAAATCCTGACTTGGAATAAGAATAAATGCCACGACATGTGACGAGTGAAATCCAGACTTGGAATAAGAACAAAATACCACATGTGATGAGTGAAATCCTGACTTGGAATAAGAACAAAATACCACGACATGTGACGAGAGAAATCCTGACTTGGAATAAGAACAAAATACAGCATGTGACGATTGAAATCCTGACTTGGAATAAGAACAAAATACCACGACATGTGACGAGAGAAATCCTGACTTGGAATAAGAACAAACTACCACGACATGTGACGAGATAAATCCTGACTTGGAATAAGAACAAAATACCACATGTGATGAGTGAAATCCTGACTTGGAATAAGAACAAAATACCACGACATGTGACGAGAGAAATCCTGACTTGGAATAGAAACAAAATATCACGACATGTGACGAGAGATTTCCTGACTTGGAATAAGAACAAAATACCACATGTGACGAGTGAAATCCTGACTTGTAATCAGAACAAAATACCACGACATGTGACGAGAGAAATCCTGCCTTGGAAAAAGAACAAAATACCACGACATGTGACGAGAGAAATCCTGACTTGGGGTAAGAACAAAATACCACGACATGTGACGAGAGAAATCGTGACTTGGAATAAGAACAAAATACCACGACATTTGACGAGAGAAATCCTGACTTGGAATATGAACAAAATAGCACATGTGACGAGTGAAATCCTGACTTGGAATAAGAACAAAATCCCACGACATGTGACGAGAGAAATCCTGACTTGGAAAAAGAACAAAATACCACGACATGTGACGAGAAAAATCCTGACTTGGAGTAAGAACAAAATACCACATGTGACGATTGAAATTCAGACTTGAAATAAGAACAAAATACCACGACATGTGACGAGAGAAATACTGACTTGGAATAAGAACAAAATACCACGACATGTGACGAGAGAAATTCTACCTTGGAATAAGAACAAAATACCACGACATGTGACGAGTGAAATCCTGACTGGGAATAAGAACAAAATACCAAGACATGTGACGAGAGAAATCCTGACTTGGAATAAGAATAAAATACCACGACATGTGACGAGTGAAATCCTGACTGGGAATAAGAACAAAATACCAAGATATGTCACGAGAGAAATCCTGACTTGGAATAAGAATAAAATGCCACGACATGTGACGAGTGAAATCCTGACTTGGAATAAGAACAAAATACCACATGTGATGAGTGAAATCCTGACTTGGAATAAGAACAAAATACCACGACATGTGACGAGAGATATCCTGACTTGGAAAAAGAACAAAATACCACGACATGTGACGAGAGAAATCCTGACTTGGGGTAAGAACAAAATACCACGACATGTGACGAGAGAAACCGTGACTTGGAATAAGAATAAAATACCACGACATTTGACGAGAGAAATCCTGACTTGGAATAAGAACAAAATACCACATGTGACGAGTGAAATCCTGACTTGGAATAAGAACAAAATACCACGACATGTGACGAGAGAAATCCTGACTTGGAAAAAGAACAAAATACCACGACATGTGACGAGAAAAATCCTGACTTGGAGTAAGAACAAAATACCACATGTGACGATTGAAATTCTGACTTGAAATAAGAACAAAATACCACGACATGTGACGAGAGAAATACTGACTTGGAATAAGAACAAAATACCACGATATGTGACGAGAGAAATCCTGACTTGGAATAAGAACAAAATGCCACGACATGTGACGAGTGAAATTCTGACTTGGAATAAGAACAAAATACCACGATATGTGACGAGAGAAATCCTGACTTGAAATAAGAAGAAAATGCCACGACATGTGACGAGAGAAATTCTACCTTGGAATAAGAACAAAATACCACGACATGTGACGAGTGAAATCCTGACTTGGAATAAGAACAAAATACCACATGTGACGAGTGAAATCCTGACTGGGAATAAGAACAAAATACCAAGACATGTGACGAGAGAAATCCTGACTTGGAATAAGAATAAATGCCACGACATGTGACGAGTGAAATCCAGACTTGGAATAAGAACAAAATACCACATGTGATGAGTGAAATCCTGACTTGGAATAAGAACAAAATACCACGACATGTGACGAGAGAAATCCTGACTTGGAATAAGAACAAAATAAAGCATGTGCCGATTGAAATCCTGACTTGGAATAAGAACAAAATACCACGACATGTGACGAGAGAAATCCTGACTTGGAATAAGAACAAACTACCACGACATGTGACGAGATAAATCCTGACTTGGAATAAGAACAAAATACCACATGTTATGAGTGAAATCCTGACTTGGAATAAGAACAAAATACCACGACATGTGACGAGAGAAATCCTGACTTGGAATAGAAACAAAATATCACGACATGTGACGAGAGAAATCCTGACTTGGAATAAGAACAAAATACCACATGTGACGAGTGAAATCCTGACTTGTAATCAGAACAAAATACCACGACATGTGACGAGAGAAATCCTGCCTTGGAAAAAGAACAAAATACCACGACATGTGACGAGAGAAATCCTGACTTGGGGTAAGAACAAAATACCACGACATGTGACGAGAGAAATCGTGACTTGGAATAAGAACAAAATACCACGACATTTGACGAGAGAAATCCTGACTTGGAATAAGAACAAAATAGCACATGTGACGAGTGAAATCCTGACTTGGAATAAGAACAAAATCCCACGACATGTGACGAGAGAAATCCTGACTTGGAAAAAGAACAAAATACCACGACATGTGACGAGAAAAATCCTGACTTGGAGTAAGAACAAAATACCACATGTGACGATTGAAATTCAGACTTGAAATAAGAACAAAATACCACGACATGTGACGAGAGAAATACTGACTTGGAATAAGAACAAAATACCACGACATGTGACGAGAGAAATTCTACCTTGGAATAAGAACAAAATACCACGACATGTGACGAGTGAAATCCTGACTGGGAATAAGAACAAAATACCAAGACATGTGACGAGAGAAATCCTGACTTGGAATAAGAATAAAATACCACGACATGTGACGAGTGAAATCCTGACTGGGAATAAGAACAAAATACCAAGACATGTGACGAGAGAAATCCTGACTTGGAATAAGAATAAAATGCCACGACATGTGACGAGTGAAATCCTGACTTGGAATAAGAACAAAATACCACATGTGATGAGTGAAATCCTGACTTGGAATAAGAACAAAATACCACGACATGTGACGAGAGAAATCCTGACTTGGAATAGAAACAAAATACCACGACATGTGACGAGAGAAATCCTGACTTGGAATAAGAACAAAATACCACGACATGTGACGAGAGAAATCCTGACTTGGAATAGAAACAAAATACCACGACATGTGACGAGAGAAATCCTGACTTGGAATAAGAACAAAATACCACATGTGACGAGTGAAATCCTGACTTGTAATCAGAACAAAATACCACGACATGTGACGAGAGAAATCCTGACTTGGAAAAAGAACAAAATACCACGACATGTGACGAGAGAAATCCTGACTTGGGGTAAGAACAAAATACCACGACATGTGACGAGAGAAATCCTGACTTGGAATAAGAACAAAATACCACGACATTTGACGAGAGAAATCCTGACTTGGAATAAGAACAAAATAGCACATGTGACGAGTGAAATCCTGACTTGGAATAAGAACAAAATACCACGACATGTGACGAGAGAAATCCTGACTTGGAAAAAGAACAAAATACCACGACATGTGACGAGAAAAATCCTGACTTGGAGTAAGAACAAAATACCACATGTGACGATTGAAATTCTGACTTGAAATAAGAACAAAATACCACGACATGTGACGAGAGAAATACTGACTTGGAATAAGAACAAAATACCACGATATGTGACGAGAGAAATCCTGATTTGGAATAAGAACAAAATGCAACGACATGTGACGAGTGAAATTCTGACTTGGAATAAGAACAAAATACCTCATGTGACGAGTGAAATCCTGACTGGGAATAAGAACAAAATACCAAGACATGTGACGAGTGAAATACTGACTTGGAATAAGAACAAAATACCACGACATGTGACGAGTGAAATTCTGACTTGGAATAAGAACAAAATACAGCATGTGACGAGAGAAATCCTGACTTGGAATAAGAACAAAATACCACGACATGTGACGAGAGAAATACTGACTTGGAATAAGAACAAAATACCACGATATGTTACGAGAGAAATCCTGACTTGGAATAAGAACAAAATGCCACGACATGTGACGAGAGAAATTCTACCTTGGAATAAGAACAAAATACCACGACATGTGACGAGTGAAATTCTGACTTGGAATAAGAACAAAATACCACATGTGACGAGTGAAATCCTGACTTGGAATAAGAACAAAATACCACGACATGTGACGAGAGAAATCCTGACTTGAAATAAGAACAAAATGCCACGACATGTGACGAGAGAAATTCTACCTTGGAATAAGAACAAAATACCACGACATGTGACGAGTGAAATCCTGACTTGGAATAAGAACAAAATACCACATGTGACGAGTGAAATCCTGACTTGGGGTAAGAACAAAATACCACGACATGTGACGAGAGAAACCGTGACTTGGAATAAGAATAAAATACCACGACATTTGACGAGAGAAATCCTGACTTGGAATAAGAACAAAATACCACATGTGACGAGTGAAATCCTGACTTGGAATAAGAACAAAATACCACGACATGTGACGAGAGAAATCCTGACTTGGAAAAAGAACAAAATACCACGACATGTGACGAGAAAAATCCTGACTTGGAGTAAGAACAAAATACCACATGTGATGATTGAAATTCTGACTTGAAATAAGAACAAAATACCACGACATGTGACGAGAGAAATACTGACTTGGAATAAGAACAAAATACCACGATATGTGACGAGAGAAATCCTGACTTGGAATAAGAACAAAATGCCACGACATGTGACGAGAGAAATCCTGACTTGAAATAAGAACAAAATGCCACGACATGTGACGAGAGAAATTCTACCTTGGAATAAGAACAAAATACCACGACATGTGACGAGTGAAATCCTGACTTGGAATAAGAACAAAATACCACATGTGACGAGTGAAATCCTGACTGGGAATAAGAACAAAATACCAAGACATGTGACGAGAGAAATCCTGACTTGGAATAAGAATAAATGCCACGACATGTGACGAGTGAAATCCAGACTTGGAATAAGAACAAAATACCACATGTGATGAGTGAAATCCTGACTTGGAATAAGAACAAAATACCACGACATGTGACGAGAGAAATCCTGACTTGGAATAAGAACAAAATACAGCATGTGACGATTGAAATCCTGACTTGGAATAAGAACAAAATACCACGACATGTGACGAGAGAAATCCTGACTTGGAATAAGAACAAACTACCACGACATGTGACGAGATAAATCCTGACTTGGAATAGAAACAAAATATCACGACATGTGACGAGAGAAATCCTGACTTGGAATAAGAACAAAATACCACATGTGATGAGTGAAATCCTGACTTGGAATAAGAACAAAATACCACGACATGTGACGAGAGAAATCCTGACTTGGAATAGAAACAAAATATCACGACATGTGACGAGAGAAATCCTGACTTGGAATAAGAACAAAATACCACATGTGACGAGTGAAATCCTGACTTGTAATCAGAACAAAATACCACGACATGTGACGAGAGAAATCCTGACTTGGAAAAAGAACAAAATACCACGACATGTGACGAGAGAAATCCTGACTTGGGGTAAGAACAAAATACCACGACATGTGACGAGAGAAATCGTGATTTGGAATAAGAACAAAATACCACGACATTTGACGAGAGAAATCCTGACTTGGAATAAGAACAAAATAGCACATGTGACGAGTGAAATCCTGACATGGAATAAGAACAAAATACCACATTTGACGAGTGAAATCCTGACTTGGAATAAGAACAAAATACCACGACATGTGACGAGAGAAATCCTGACTTGGAGTAAGAACAAAATACCACATGTGACGAGTGAAATCCTGACTTGGAATAAGAACAAAATACCACGACATGTGACGAGAGAAATACTGACTTGGAATAAGAACAAAATACCACGATATGTTACGAGAGAAATCCTGACTTGGAATAAGAACAAAATGCCACGACATGTGACGAGAGAAATTCTACCTTGGAATAAGAACAAAATACCACGACATGTGACGAGTGAAATTCTGACTTGGAATAAGAACAAAATACCACATGTGACGAGTGAAATCCTGACTTGGAATAAGAACAAAATACCACATGTGACGAGTGAAATCCTGACTGGGAATAAGAACAAAATACCACGACATGTGACGAGTGAAATCCTGACTTGGAATAAGAACAAAATACCACATGTGATGAGTGAAATCCTGACTTGGAATAAGAACAAAATACCACATGTGATGAGTGAAATCCTGACTTGGAATAAGAACAAAATACCACGACATGTGACGAGAGATATCCTGACTTGGAAAAAGAACAAAATACAACGACATGTGACGAGAGAAATCCTGACTTGGGGTAAGAACAAAATACCACGACATGTGACGAGAGAAACCGTGACTTGGAATAAGAATAAAATACCACGACATTTGACGAGAGAAATCCTGACTTGGAATAAGAACAAAATACCACATGTGACGAGTGAAATCCTGACTTGGAATAAGAACAAAATACCACGACATGTGACGAGAGAAATCCTGACTTGGAAAAAGAACAAAATACCACGACATGTGACGAGAAAAATCCTGACTTGGAGTAAGAACAAAATACCACATGTGATGATTGAAATTCTGACTTGAAATAAGAACAAAATACCACGACATGTGACGAGAGAAATACTGACTTGGAATAAGAACAAAATACCACGATATGTGACGAGAGAAATCCTGACTTGGAATAAGAACAAAATGCCACGACATGTGACGAGAGAAATCCTGACTTGAAATAAGAACAAAATGCCACGACATGTGACGAGAGAAATTCTACCTTGGAATAAGAACAAAATACCACGACATGTGACGAGTGAAATCCTGACTTGGAATAAGAACAAAATACCACATGTGACGAGTGAAATCCTGACTGGGAATAAGAACAAAATACCAAGACATGTGACGAGAGAAATCCTGACTTGGAATAAGAATAAATGCCACGACATGTGACGAGTGAAATCCAGACTTGGAATAAGAACAAAATACCACATGTGATGAGTGAAATCCTGACTTGGAATAAGAACAAAATACCACGACATGTGACGAGAGAAATCCTGACTTGGAATAAGAACAAAATACAGCATGTGACGATTGAAATCCTGACTTGGAATAAGAACAAAATACCACGACATGTGACGAGAGAAATCCTGACTTGGAATAAGAACAAACTACCACGACATGTGACGAGATAAATCCTGACTTGGAATAAGAACAAAATACCACATGTGATGAGTGAAATCCTGACTTGGAATAAGAACAAAATACCACGACATGTGACGAGAGAAATCCTGACTTGGAATAGAAACAAAATATCACGACATGTGACGAGAGATTTCCTGACTTGGAATAAGAACAAAATACCACATGTGACGAGTGAAATCCTGACTTGTAATCAGAACAAAATACCACGACATGTGACGAGAGAAATCCTGCCTTGGAAAAAGAACAAAATACCACGACATGTGACGAGAGAAATCCTGACTTGGGGTAAGAACAAAATACCACGACATGTGACGAGAGAAATCGTGACTTGGAATAAGAACAAAATACCACGACATTTGACGAGAGAAATCCTGACTTGGAATATGAACAAAATAGCACATGTGACGAGTGAAATCCTGACTTGGAATAAGAACAAAATCCCACGACATGTGACGAGAGAAATCCTGACTTGGAAAAAGAACAAAATACCACGACATGTGACGAGAAAAATCCTGACTTGGAGTAAGAACAAAATACCACATGTGACGATTGAAATTCAGACTTGAAATAAGAACAAAATACCACGACATGTGACGAGAGAAATACTGACTTGGAATAAGAACAAAATACCACGACATGTGACGAGAGAAATTCTACCTTGGAATAAGAACAAAATACCACGACATGTGACGAGTGAAATCCTGACTGGGAATAAGAACAAAATACCAAGACATGTGACGAGAGAAATCCTGACTTGGAATAAGAATAAAATACCACGACATGTGACGAGTGAAATCCTGACTGGGAATAAGAACAAAATACCAAGACATGTGACGAGAGAAATCCTGACTTGGAATAAGAATAAAATGCCACGACATGTGACGAGTGAAATCCTGACTTGGAATAAGAACAAAATACCACATGTGATGAGTGAAATCCTGACTTGGAATAAGAACAAAATACCACGACATGTGACGAGAGAAATCCTGACTTGGAATAGAAACAAAATACCACGACATGTGACGAGAGAAATCCTGACTTGGAATAAGAACAAAATACCACGACATGTGACGAGAGAAATGCTGACTTGGAATAGAAACAAAATACCACGACATGTGACGAGAGAAATCCTGACTTGGAATAAGAACAAAATACCACATGTGACGAGTGAAATCCTGACTTGTAATCAGAACAAAATACCACGACATGTGACGAGAGAAATCCTGACTTGGAAAAAGAACAAAATACCACGACATGTGACGAGAGAAATCCTGACTTGGGGTAAGAACAAAATACCACGACATGTGACGAGAGAAATCGTGACTTGGAATAAGAACAAAATACCACGACATTTGACGAGAGAAATCCTGACTTGGAATAAGAACAAAATAGCACATGTGACGAGTGAAATCCTGACTTGGAATAAGAACAAAATACCACGACATGTGACGAGAGAAATCCTGACTTGGAAAAAGAACAAAATACCACGACATGTGACGAGAAAAATCCTGACTTGGAGTAAGAACAAAATACCACATGTGACGATTGAAATTCTGACTTGAAATAAGAACAAAATACCACGACATGTGACGAGAGAAATACTGACTTGGAATAAGAACAAAATACCACGATATGTGACGAGAGAAATCCTGATTTGGAATAAGAACAAAATGCAACGACATGTGACGAGTGAAATTCTGACTTGGAATAAGAACAAAATACCACATGTGACGAGTGAAATCCTGACTTGGAATAAGAACAAAATACCTCATGTGACGAGTGAAATCCTGACTGGGAATAAGAACAAAATACCAAGACATGTGACGAGTGAAATACTGACTTGGAATAAGAACAAAATACCACGACATGTGACGAGTGAAATTCTGACTTGGAATAAGAACAAAATACAGCATGTGACGATTGAAATCCTGACTTGGAATAAGAACAAAATACCACGACATGTGATGAGTGAAATCCTGACTTAGAATAAGAACAAAATACCACATGTGACGAGAGAAATCCTGACTTGGAATAAGAACAAAATACCACGACATGTGACGAGTGAAATCCTGACTTGGAATAAGATCAAAATATCACATGTGACGAGTGAATTCCTGACTTGGAATAAGAACAAAATACCACATGTGACGAGTGAAATCCTTACTTGGAATAAGAACAAAATACCACGACATGTGACGAGAGAAATCCTGACTTGGAATAAGAACAAAATACAACATGTGACGAGAGAAATCCTGACTTGGAATAAGAACAAAAGTGTGCCGGGATTAAACCGGACAATGAAATGAAATTGAAAAAAAATAAGCAACACAATATCTAACAAATTACGGTTGCTTCGGTAAAACAATTCGTTCTTATCTCAATAAACATAATCAACTTATGTTGAGAATGACACACTGCTCCCAATTTAGGATACAACTGAGAGATACCTTTGTATTGCAAGACATGTGCTATAGATGACATTGAGTATGGTGAGATAAACATTATACTGTTCATAAAAAATATATATGTTCAATAAATTAAATATTGATAAAAAAAAATTGATACATGGTCATAAAAAACATATTTTTTCATAATAATAAAAGTGATTTATATATTTTTCAATCATGTGTATTGTGTCATACTAGTTGGTTGACCGATCCAATAGCCTGTTTACTGTCGTTATGATATCTATACTACTAACCGATCCAATAGACTGTTTACTGTCGTTATGATATCTATACTACTAAATTTGAGAAGATTATTTTCTCGCTATATCTCCTCTGAACTGTCCATCGAGAAAAAAATGAAAATATACTACTGGTAGCATGTGTATCGTAGTTGATAATTCCCAAATGTGGTTGTTGTTGGTTACATTTAAATTTAATTATCAGCAAAATAATTGGATTAAAGCCGCCCTTCAATGGGGTTCGCATTTAATAATGTGCATGCGCAATAACGACATCCGCTCAACCTGAAAACTGAAGGACAATCGGAATGACAAAACACGTATACAGTTATAGCCTTCAATAGTGAAACAAACAACAATCAAATTAAGAAAGTGAACGCATTCTCTTAGATCAAAGGGAACTACCTCTCTGGGGACCTTGAAAATGCTTTCTGTCAAGTGGATAATTTATTGTTTGCATTTTTGACAGATATTATTCAACTATCGATCTAGAAAAAAATGAAGATATACTAGACAAGTCGCGTGGGTATCGTACTTGATAAACTGCCATTTTGGTTGAAGTCTGTTGCATAGCCCGTACATGAGGTTTGCAATTAATATTTAATAATAGCGAGCCCGATAGACGTGTGAAAAACAGAAATATCCTTATGTGGTAACAAAAAACAAAAAAAAATACAAACAAATGCAAAAAGTGAGCACATTCTCTTTATTGACAGATAATATTCAACACAAGTGTTTTTCTAGCCACATCTCCTCTGAACTGTTGATCGAGAAAAAATTAAAATAAATGTATATCGCACTTGATAAATCCCCATTTGGATTGTTGTCAGTTGCATATCCCGTCAATAGGGTTTGCTATTAATATTTCTCATACTCAATAGCCCCAACCCTAAAGTACCCGGAGAATACCACCAGCCTGTCGCAAGTCACTGACAAACTTTATCACATATTAGTATACCTCATGAATATTAATATATTAATAAGGATATACTCGCTTTCTATTGGTAACGCTTTGTCATGTGATTTTATTTTATTTTCTACGGTATGACCACTAAATCTTCCAAAGACGTCATTATGTATCACGTGATCTTACACTGACCTGTAGATATTGACCGATTGAAAAAATTAAAATGGCGACCGATTAATCCCGTTTCAATTGAAATATGGAATAGTATGCAATTAGCACTTTATTGAATATATTCAACAATATTTCAGCTATGTCGTGGCGGTCAGTTATATTGGTGGAGGAAGCCGGAGGAACCGAAGAAAACCACCGACCTGTCGCAAGTAACTGACAAACTTTATCACATATTGTTGTAGATCTCACTACCATACCATCACGACCACGACGCCCCCTCCCCTGGATGTGTATAAAACACTTGAACATTATCCAAGTTTATAATCTGAAGCATACACACCATCATTTTAGGAAATTGTACATGCACAGCAATCTGTACCCAGAGTTGTCGGTCCTTACACTCTCTCTCCAATCTCTGTCAACGCCTATATGCCAAGAATATTGTTTATTAAAGGGTAACTTGATATAAACCGGTTATAATGACCCCATATATTGTAAGATATGCAAAGAATACCATATAACTAATATTTGAGAAGCTTCTTTGTTTATTTTCAAACGAAGATAAGGGATTATTTTTTATACGGTGATCAGTCATAAAGCGCTGTTCTGGTTCCTTGTTGTAATAGCTTCTATAGTTGCTGAACATTACACTGGTAATATTAAAAAAAGGAAACCAGTTTAATACAAAGGTCGACTACTGTTTAGGCGTTGACAGAGATTGGAGAGAGTGTAAGGACCGACAACTCTGGGTAGAGACTGCATGTACAGGTGACATTCATTACTACACCGGAAGTTTTGACATGATTAAAACACGATTATTACTGTAAGTTGTCTTTTAAGTACAAAGAATGTGACCCAACCCGTACGTCACGCTTTATCAGCTACTGGAAGTTGTCATTTACGTACAAGGAGTGTCACCCAACCCATACATCACGCTTTATGAACTACTGTAAGTTGTCTTTTCCGTACAAGGAATGTGACCCAACCCCTACGTCACGCTTTATGAGCTATTGTATTTTTTTCTTTTACGTACAAGGAGTGTGATCTCACCCATACGTCACGCTTTATGAGCTACTGTAAGTTGTCTTTTACGTACAAAGAATGTGACCCAACCCATACGTCACGCTTTATGAGCTACTGTAAGTTGTCTTTTTCGTACAAGGAATGTGACCCAACCCCTACGTCACGCTTTATGAGCTACTGTAAGTTGTCTTTTACGTACAATGAGTGTGATCTCACCTTTACAGCAAGCTTGATGAGCTACTATAAGTTGTCTTTGAAGTGCAAGGAATGTGACCCAACCCCTACGTCATGCTTTATGAGTTACTGTAAGTTGTTTTTAACGTACAAGGAGTGTGACCTCCCCTCTACGTCATGCTTTATGAGCTACTGTAAGTTGCCTTTTACGTACAAGGAATATGACCCAACCCCTACGTCACGCTTTATGAGCTACTGTAAGTTGTCTTTTACGTACAAAGAATGTGACCCATCCCATACATGAATCTTTATGAGCTACTGTAAGTTGTCCTTTACGTACAAAGAATGTGACCCAACCTCTACATCACGCTTTATGAGCTACTGTAAGTTGCCTTTTACGTACAAGGAGTGTGATATCACCCCTACGTCACGCTTTATAAAGCTACTGTAAGTTGTCCTTTACGTAAACCGAATGTGACCCAACCCATACGTCACGCTTTATGAGCTACTGTAAGTTGTCATTTACGTACAAGGAGTTTGACGCAACCCCTACATCAAGATTTATGAGCTACTGTAAGTTTTCTTTTATGTACAAAGAGTCTGACCTCACCCCTACATCAAGATATATGAGCTACTGTAAGTTTTCTTTTATGTACAAGGAGTTTGACCTCACTCCTACATCAAGATTTATGAGCTACTGTAAGTTTTCTTTTATGTACAAGGAGTTTGACCTCACTCCTACATCAAGATTTATGAGCTACTGTAAGTTTTCTTATACGCACAAGGAGTTTGACCTCACCCTACATCATACTTTATGAGCTACTGTAAGTTTTCTTTTACGTACAAGGAGTTTGACCTCACCCTACATCAAGATTTATGAGCTACTGTAAGTTTTCTCTTACGTGCAAGGAATATGACCTCACCCCTACGTCACGCTTTATGAGCTACTGTATGTTGTCTTTTACGTAAAAGGAGTGTGACCTCACCCTACATCATGCTTTATGAGCTACTGTAAGTTTTCTTTTATGTACAAGGAGTTTGACCTCACCCTACATCATGCTTTATGAGCTACTGTAAGTTTTCTTTTACGTACAAGGAGTTTGACCTCATCCTACATCAAGATTTATGAGCTACTGTAAGTTGTCTTTTACGTACAAGGAGTTTGACCTCACCCTACATCAAGATTTATGAGCTACTGCAAGTTTTCTTTTACGTGCAAGGAATATGACCTCACCCCTACATCACGCTTTATGAGCTACTGTATGTTGTCTTTTACGTAAAAGGAGTGTGACCTCACCCTACATCATGCTTTATGAGCTATTGTAAGTTGTCTTTTATGTACAAGGAGTTTGACGTCACCCTACATCAAGATTTATGAGCTACTGTAAGTTTTCTGTTATGTACAAAGAGTGTGACCTCACCCCTACATCAAGATTTATGAGCTACTGTAAGTTTTCTTTTACGTACAAGGAGTTTGACCTCACCCTACATCATGCTTTATGAGCTACTGTAAGTTTTCTGTTATGTACAAAGAGTGTGACCTCACCCCTACGTCACACTTTATGAGCTACTGTAGGTTGCCTTTTACGTACAAGGAGTGTGACCCAACCCCTACATCAAGCTTTATGAGCTACTGTAAGTTTTCTTTTACGTGCAAGGAATATGACCTCACCCCTACGTCACGCTTTATGAGCTACTGTATGTTGTCTTTTACGTAAAAGGAGTGTGACCTCACCCTACATCATGCTTTATGAGCTATTGTAAGTTGTCTTTTATGTACAAGGAGTTTGACCTCACCCTACATCAAGATTTATGAGCTACTGTAAGTTTTCTGTTATGTACAAAGAGTGTGATCTCACCCCTACATCAAGATTTATGAGCTACTGTAAGTTTTCTTTTACGTACAAGGAGTTTGACCTCACCCTACATCATGCTTTATGAGCTACTGTAAGTTTTCTTTTACGTACAGGAGTTTGACCTCACCCTACATCATGCTTTATGAGCTACTGTAAGTTTTCTGTTATGTACACAGAGTGTGACCTCACCCCTACGTCACACTTTATGAGCTACTGTAGGTTGCCTTTTACGTACAAGGAGTGTGACCCAACCCCTACATCAAGCTTTATGAGCTACTGTAAGTTGTCTTTTACGTACAAGGAATGTGACCCAATCCCTACGTCACGCTTTCTGAGCTACTGTAAGTTGTCATTTACGTAAAAGGAGTGTGATCCAATCCCTACATCACGATTTCTGAGCTACTGTAAGTTGTCTACGTACAAGGAGTGTGTCATTCATTTCACTAATTTACGTCCTTTTCATAGCCAGCTGTGTATGTGTTGAGGACTATCGGACGACCCTTTCAGAGCAGACATTGATAATCTAAGTCTTATTCCTATGCCAGGGTTGAGTGGGTTTATGAGAGGGCGGTCTTAAAACAACAAATTGTAATTTTAGTCTTAATATAAATTATTTCTTATGACAAGCTGAAGCATAGATTTATAATAGGAAAATTTTGCAAACCTTTTTAAATTATCTTTCAGTTTTGGTGCACCTTCCTCCATTGCTTCTGTAGTGGTACCACGGATAATAAATCAATATATCTGTGGGGAAAAAAGATACATTTCAGTATCAATTAAAGCTCGTAATTGAGACTGAAGTGAAATTATAATTATTATACATTTAACAAATAGTTCATGGTACTAAGGGCCATATGGCAATTTATGGACCGGGATTTCATCCACAAAATATGTTATGGACCGAAGCGAAGCTGAGGTTCATATATTATTTTGTGGGTGACAGACCAGTCCATAAACTGCCATTTGGCCCGAAGTGCCATGAACTATTTGTTATATTATACTCAATACATGCAAATCTGTCAGACGACATGTTTTTGTAATTGTATAAGACAAAAAAACGAGTTCGGACAAAATCCGGAAGAAAACATTATATTG
Organism: Bathymodiolus septemdierum; assembly: GCA_963383655.1. Lineage (NCBI taxonomy): Eukaryota > Metazoa > Mollusca > Bivalvia > Mytilida > Modiolidae > Bathymodiolus > Bathymodiolus septemdierum. The sequence goes on along the minus strand of OY726528.1, from coordinate 28,927,743 downwards.
ATCGGGCCCGGTCAATATACTAAAATATTGACCGGCTCCGCTAACAAAGACAAATAGGGAAAATATAAACGTAAAGTATAATATTACATAATATTCGTGGTTCTACAAATGTTAATTAAGTTTACTATTCAACTGACGATATTGTCGTTGATTCACAAAACGACGTCCCCTGTGTGATTCTGGTTTTATAATCTTTAGGTTTCTGTGTAGTGTTGTGTAGATCATTGTCTTTGTTTTGTTTTGTTTTTTTTTGTTTTTTTTTTTTTCTCGCCATAGTATTGTCTCTCCTTTATGTTATGTCTTCTGGTTAGCTATATGGCATCTTCAAACTTGTTTTGGAAGAATAGTGTTTCAAAAGGTTATATCAGATGGCTATTTCAATGTAAATATAACACTTTGATATCCGTAATTTATTTCATTATTTATTCAAATGTTTTTTATTTAAATTTTGAAATTCTACAATAAAACCTTTTTTTTAATGATTTTATTTATTGAAATTAATTGTATATATATTGTATATATCTAAAATTAAATACATATAATAGTCTAATTTATTTCAATATTTATTCAAATGATTTTGTTTATTTAAATTTTAATATTCTAAAATAAAAACCTTATTCTTTTATTTATTGAAATTTATTTTATATACATAGTAAATATTTAATTTTAAGAAAGTTGATGTTCAAGTAATATACCCTTAATGGTGCTCCCTTACTGTACCTCAATTTAATAGATTATAATTGCTAAATAACAATATGTACCATATGTGATTTTAGGAAAGTTGCGGTTCGGGGAACGCACCATTCACAGATTGAGTATGCCATTCATGTGACTGAATGACAACATTTAACATGCTTCTCATCCCTTCTGTCAAATATGGAATCTGGTGAAGGGTGACTAATTCAACAAAAATTCTTGATCAACATGATTCTTGTCACAACACTTTATATAAGACTGGGTTAAGCAATATCTAAAACATTAATGAGAAATATAATATGTTGTCAATGGTCGGTAATTATATGCCACAATACTGACGCTCGGAATAAAATTTACTAATATCCTGCTAACCCATGTTAAAACTCAAAACACATTCTGGCTTCCATGAATTATTCGATTATGATATGTCTAACAGTACAAATGCGGTAGTATACTTTGATTGGAACACGGTAATTTATAATTACGTTTGAGGACAATGTCGCACACAATTTATCCTACCAAATTCGAGCAGACGATAACTCAGCAACATGTACTTTTACGACGGGAAAGTCAGTCACATATACTTTTACGACGGGAAAGTCAGTCGTATTAATGTGACATCCGTAACAATAATAGTGTGTTTCCATGTTTTAATTGCACGTCACATATTATTAATTTTGGATATGTTGGTTATTTTCAGTGAGTATAGATGTTTAAAACGTTAACAACCGTGTAAATAATTTTAATTTGTGATTTTTTTCACCTGGCTTAAATGTGCACCGCGCATGTGCTACTGAGATTTATCCGATTGATAGCTCGTTTGTTTGCAAAGCGTAAGAAGGACGTTATATTAGAATCGATTACTATCAATATGGAAACTTGCCAACTCGTGCACAAGAATAAAAAAATATCGAACCTTTAGCGGATGTGTTAAATATGCATTTTTTTCTATATGTTACTTAATGGACTCCATAATTCATAAGTATATACGTACTTACATGGGTTTATTTAAACCAATCATATTTTTGCACAGCTCAAGACAGATATAATTGTCATGGTCACATTAATATCTTCATTTCTTAAACCAAGAAAACCCCGCTTTCAGCTTACCATTTTGACTACAAGGAATAATATTTCTGCTTTCAGTTTACCTTTTTTACTACAAGGGATGATATTCCTTCATTCAGCTTACCTGTTTGACCACAAGGGATGATATTCCTTCTTCCAGCTTACCTTTTTGACTACAATGGTTGATAGTTCTTCTTTCAGCTGACCCTTTGAACAACAAGATGTGTATGCTCTGCTTTCAGCTGACTTCGTTGATTATATGTCCATGTACTCGTAATCGACTCAGAATATTTCCTGTTGTTTGTCGGTTAATAGAGCTTATTATACATAAATAATAATAATAATAATAACTTCCTTTATTATACAAGAAAATACAATTAGTATGGGGTGACTGCATTATAAGGGGATCTGATTAACTGGAAAGTTTACAAATAGAAGTGGTCTTCGATGTAACCCCTCTAGACAAAAACTAATCCGTGAATTGGGGTGGGAACCACTAGAAAATAGACGGAATAAACACAAATTCACATTATTTCATAAAATATGTAATGGGTTAACACGTGCATACCTTTACGGGTTGGTTCAACCATATCTACCTAGACAATCTGGATATAACTTAAGAAATGAAAATAATACATTATATCCACCATTTACCAGAACAAGTTCTTTATATGATAGTTTTATCTCTTTCACTATTAGACTATGGAATACGTTGCCCCCTAACTATAACAGAATCTCCCAGTTTAGATATCTTTAAAAATAGATTGACACACTTCTATAAGACTTGGTGTACCGCATCTTCGCTAGCCAAGGGTTACGATCCGCTCCTCTCCTCTCCACCCTTGGCAGATTAAGTCGGAATGTCAGGTCCTCACGGTATTGTTTTCTATTCGATGCAGCAATGGGTGGCTGCGTCCAATCAAAATGCGTCTAACAATAGATCACGCAACGATCATATGTAGAGAAAGAAAAATGTAAACAATGGCGACATGTGAGGAAAACTGTAGACTTTGTTATGAATCTTTGCCCCCCAAACACAGAAGAACTTTTAAAGTATTTGCTCAATTAATTGAAGTCTTAGGCCGAACAGGTATCAGTACAACCGTTCTCATTGGTTGATAATGATGTAATGCAAATGAACTGAACTTAATAAATCCGCTAGAGGGCGATACGCGGGAATTACAACATTCTGACTTAATCTGCCAAGGGTGGAGATGAGAGGAGCGGATCGCAACCCTTGGCTAGCGAAGATGGGGGCACCGATGCATTTCAAAATTTTGGAATAAGAAAGTTTAACATAATTCATTGTCAAATTAAGAAATAAGGCCAGTAACTTGAAAGACATTTATTTAATGATTTTTTTATCTGATAATACTGACTGTCCTAACTGTAGTGGTCCATTAGAAGATAACGACCATCTTTTGCTTATATGTACCAAAATATATCCTTTTTATTAGAGTCCACACAGACAATAATACCTAAAAATAATAATGTTGATATTAATATATATTTATTATTACATGGAAATACATGTAGATCATTTTCATATGATCTAAATATAGAAATATTTCAAGCTGTACGCAAATTAATAAGTGACCCTCATCGCTTTATTTAAGATCCTTCTTTTTTCAATCCCACTCCTCTCATTATACAATTATTACGTTTTGTTTTATTTGTTTTAATTTCTCGTATGTTTAACTATTTAAAATGTTTAGAAAGTCTACAAATTTCACTTCACTTGTAAATTTATTATATATGAATTATTAATATTAATCTAATGGTGTTCATTATCACATGTATTGAAAGAACATAATAATTAATTATTATTGATATAATTTGTACATACTCAAACACTTATTACCGAATGTTTGCCTTGTACATGTAAAAGGAGAGAGCTTCTATTGGCATAGCCTGTTGCTCAATCCCATTCATTTGCAGTTGTGAATAAAATATGTTTTAAAAAACACAATTAGCATAAAAACTAGTTTACATTGTAGTTCTGTAATACTTAGAATATTTTAAAAACAATCAAATATATAGTTATATAATGAACAACGTCATAATGTTTTACATAAAAACAAACAATATATTTACATTTAAAAAGATATAATTACACGTTATTGAACATATTTGATCAAGTAAGTTTTCTTACATTGTTTCACTGTTGTATATATTTGTATATTTTCATATAATTAATTCCTTAAAATTGCTGCTAAAATTTTAAACGACCTTGCGATAAATATTATGTTCTGTTACAAACTATAACCATATCCCCAATCAAGACTCGATTCAATAATAACTCCCTCCTCTATTCGAAGAATGATTGTTATGGTGATTTAAGAGTCAAATAAGTAAATACATTGTATAAGAAAAGTTTGAAGATACCAAAGGGGTGATCAGAAGTCGTAAATAGGCGAAATACGGACTATACAATGACCAGAATATACCAAAGGGGTAATCTGAAACCGTAAATAGAGGAAGTACGGACAATACAATGACCAAATGATACCAAAGAGGTAATCAGAAGCCGTAACTAGACGAAGTACGGACAATACAATGACCAAAAGATACCAAATGAGTCATCAGAAATCGTAACTAGACGAAGTACGGACAATACAATGACCAAAAGATAGCAAAGGAAAAATCAGAAGCCGTAACTAGACAAAATACGGACAATACAATGACCAAAAGATACCAAAGGAATCATCAGAAACCGTAACTAGACGAAGTACGGGCAATACAATGACCAAAAAATACCAAAGAGGTAATCAGAAGCCGTAAATAGACGAAGTACGGACAATACAATGACCAAAAGATACCAAATGAATCATCAGAATCCGTAACTAGACGAAGTACGGACAATACAATGACCAAAAGATACCAAAGGAATCATCAGAAGCCGTAACTAGACGAAATACGGACAATACAATGACCAAAAGATACCAAATGAATCATCAGAAGCCGTAACTAGACGAAGTACGAACAATACAATGACCAAAAGATACCAAAGGAATCATCAGAAGCCGTAACTAGACAAAGTACGGACAATACAATGACCAAAAGATACCAAATGAATCATCAGAAGCCGTAACTAGACGAAGTACGGACAATACAATGACCAAAAGATACCAAAGGAATCATCAGAAGCCGTAACTAGACGAAATACGGACAATACAATGACCAAAAGATACCAAAGGAATCATCAGAAACCGTAACTAGACGAAGTACAGACAATACAATGACCAAAAGATACCAAAGAGGTAATCAGAAGCCGTAAATAGACGAAGTACGGACAATACAATGACCAAAAGATACCAAAGGGGTCATCAGAAACCGTAAATAGACGAAGTACGGACAATACAATGACCAAAAGATACCAAAGGAATCATCAGAAGCCGTAACTAGACGAAGCACGGACAATACAATGACCAAAAGATACCAAATTGGTAATCAGAAGACGTAACTAGACGAAGTACGGACAATACAATGACCAAAAGATACCAAAGGGGACATCAGAAACCGTAAATAGACGAAGTACGGACAATACAATGACCAAAAGATACCAAAGAGGTAATCAGAAGCCGTAAATAGACGAAGTACGGACAATACAATGACCAAAAGATACCAAAGAGGTAATCAGAAGCCGTAAATAGACGAAGTACGGACAATACAATGACCAAAAGATACCAAAAGAATCACCAGAAACCGTAACTAGACGAAGTACAGAAAATACAATGACCAAATGATACCAAAGGAATCATCAGAAACCGTAACTAGACAAAGTACGGACAATACAATGACCAAAAGATACCAAAGGAATCATCAGAAACCGTAAATAGACAAAGTACGGACAATACAATGACCAAAAGATACCAAAGGAGAAATCAGAATCAGAAGCCGTAACTAGACGAAGTACGGACAATACAATGACCAAATGATACCAAAGGAGTAATCAGAAGCCGTAACTAGACGAAGTACAGACAATACAATGACCAAAAGATACCAAAGTGGTACTCAGAAGCCGTAAATAGACGAAATACGGAAAATACAATGACTAAAAGATACCAAAGAAGTAATCAGAAGCCGTAAATAGACGAAGTACAGACAATACAATGACCAAAAGATACCAAAGGAGTAATCAGAAGACGTAACTAGACGAAGTATGGACAATATAATAACCAAATGAAAAAGGACAAAAGGTAAAACAGTAATCTACAAAACATTACACATTAAACCATAGATCGAGCAACACGAACCCCAATACAAACGAAGGGTGAACTCGAGTGCTCCAATTGTGAGTAGTTCCTATTCCACAATGTCACATCCGTCGTGTTACTCTTATCTATTTTGTATGTAGCTGTAATAAACGTTCTACCAACCTTGTGAACAGATTAAGGTTGTAACTGACGATATGAGTATCAGTCATATCCTTGTAATGTTCCTTATCGACAACATATTTGTAGAGATCAAAGGTCACATTTTTCAACAAATCAGCGGCATCCCTATGAGATCAACTGTGGACCTCTCCTTGCCGATCTTTTTCTATAATCCTATGAAACAGAGTTTATGCAAATACTTGTCAAAGACAAAAACAATCACAGAAGCTAAAGCCTATGATATCACTTGCAGGTATATTGATGATGATCTGCCAATTAATGATCATTTATATACGTCAAATAACTCTAGATAAAACAATCAACAGAAACAGCTTCCTCTGACTCATTTCTTGACATTTACCTCAAATTTGACACCAATGGTCAACTTTCTACCAGATTTTATGACAAAGAGATGACTTCAATTTTTCTATTATAAATTTTCCAATTCTTGATAGTAAAATGTCAACTGCTTTCGAGGATGGAGTCTATATTGCACAACTCATACGCTACGCTCGAGCTTGCAGTTTGTATTCAGACTTTTTACAAAGTCACCGTATTTTGAGTAATAATTATTAAATCAAGGATTTTTAAAGAATCTTCTCATCTTATCAACCAATAAGTTTTCGGGTAATATCAACATCTTGAAAATAATTGCGTCAATTGTTTACAGATGGTATTGACAATTAGATTTGGGTTCAAAGTTGACTATTGTTTCACTGTTATGTCTTACGATGGCCGATTATACTATCTAATATTTAGGTTAAAGGTCATCGGCTCTCTTTAATAGAACTAATATCATGCATATTATAACTTCTGTGTCACGAAGGTCAAATATATTATGTATAATGTTACAGAATTGTAGTGTTCTTTTTAATAACACCTAGTTATATATGACGGTTATCATTTTACTCACAGGTGGAAAGCACCTTCATGACCGCATTGTTTCACTGAGGGGCTGGTTTTGGCCCATATAACTAGTCTAACCCCGTCACTTTTTAGTGAATTGCCTGTATCAAGCCAGGAAAGTGAGCTGTCATGTATTATCGATTTTATTTTCTATCGGATTTGTAACTGTTCTGACATGGTGGTATATTTTGTTTTTCATTTTAAGTGGTATTTATTTAAAGATACATCTTGTTATTATTTCGCCAAAATAAATAGATTACAATATCCGGCAGTCAATATAAATATCAGATAATTATAGGACAAATGAATTAACAAATTAAATATCAGATAATTACAGGACAAATGGGTAAACAAATTAAATAACATCTTAAAGGAAAACGCCATGGTCTTAAAGGGGAATTAGCGGTAGTGTCTACCGACAAAATTGAGGGCGGAGCTTATCATCAAAAATTCCCGTTGATATGAACAGCATATTTATGAAACTGTATGTCACATGACCAACGTGACCTAAAGGCCACATACCTCAGAAATTTGAATTTTCGAAGTGATTTTTGTAGTTTTTAGACTGATGAAGAATATTAATTTTTAATACGACTGAAAGTTTGGGATGGAAGAACACTAGTAACCATGCCTGTCAAATATTTTGCTCCAAAAGTAACTATGAAACTGTGTATCATTGATTTTTCCTCCTCGAGATAACCGTGGCCAAAATAATGAAGAATCTGAAGGTTTGCTCCGCCCACGGCTATTCATACGCACGCTCCCGGTTTAACAAGTTAGCGTGAAAATTTAAATGACAGTAAATAAAAGACATCTGTGTTATTGAATGCTAAAAATAGTATACCGTAAGGTAGAATTTGGTCATTGAAGTTGCATGTAGCACCAAATAATGGGGATCGCCATTTTTCAGAACTCTTCAATGTGAGGAGACAAAAGGCATAATCCATTCTCGAATTATACCTGCAATTAAAGCTCTTCCGAAAGAGCCATGACGTTACGGTGTCGGCATTGATCAGTTGTAATTTTATCATTAAAAACTATGTAAATCGTAAAATAACGTCGTATATTTATCTTTTGATACTGACAAAATCATTATGACTTCATGTCAAACATTTTATTGCACTAACGAAAAGGGAAAGTGAGAGAAGATTTTTTTTCTTTTTATTGTAATTACGGATCAGGACTACCCTTGTCATCACATCGACCAGTGACCAAGAAAAACACGGGAAAGTACGACAGCATTGGCGACAAAAAGTGACAGTTATTTAACCTACGGTCAATCATGTAAAACATACATGGAATAATAAGTTTTCCTTTAATACTAAAAGTATATGTGTAAAAAACATAACGCTGAACATTTGAAAAATATATATAAATATATCAAAGGCATTTGAAATACTTTGAAAACCCATACCCCATATTCATGCCAATTTACAATGGAAGCACTTATCATACAGACCAAAGAAATGTTCAGAATATGAAACCTGTACTACGACAAACGCATCAATAGTGACATCTGATAATACTATCAAGGTATGGAAAATTTAAAACGGCAAAATTGAAGTCGTTTCTTTTGTCATAAGATAGATTAAACTTATTTTATTGTTAACTATATAACATTTGGATCGGACACAAGTTATTCCAACTTACAAAGGTCCTCTCCACATATTTACATACAATTATATATTCCATGCACCAGCAAGTAATAATGTATAACTAACAATTACATTTTATAACAACATTGAGGGAAAAAAACAGATTTTTGAAATTGTGTAATATATTGAGTTATATCTTTAAGTAACAGTACAGAATTGTCATATTCGTGGGTGGGAAATTAACAATGGAGAAAAATGTTCACAAAAGAAAATAGCTAAATTCAATATAAGAAATGTGATCACTGTGGGGTAAAACGTTTTGTTTGATTGATGTACAACTGCACTGATTTGAATATTTGTGCATTTTGTTCCTTAGATAAGCTATCATCGCCAAATACTAGAGTTTCAATAAGTAAACTGTCAAGAAATTGTAGATTATTTGTCAACTGTTCACGAGCTTCAACATATAAACAACACTCTAGAAAAAAGTGAATCGCATCCTCTATTACCCATCCACAGACACAACCTGGGTCATTAATTAAATTTACCCTAAAAAGGTCGGCATTCAAGTTACTAGATCTATGTCTTAGTCTAGTGTGTAGGACATTTAACACTCTACAGCCATATGAATAGTATCTAGATGGTTTCAATAAATTAACATAATTTATTAGTGACTTTTTAAAACTACTAACTGTCGGGGCATTTCTTATCTCTGGTGTCAAATTGTTCCAAAGTTTGATCGAAGAAGAACAAATGAGTTGCGGTACAATTGTAACCTAGTAAATGGGTTACTATAATCTGTTCGATATGGTAGAAAGGTGACCATATGTGTCAAATTTGAGATAAATATCAAGAAATGAGGTAGAGGAAGCTGTTTCTATTGTTTCTCTAGTTTTCGTACTTCGAATGCGTATGATTTTCATGCCGAGGGAGTATTTAAATAGAGGTGTTTTCAAACCCAAGCGGCACCGCCGTACTCAATTCTACCTTAAGCAACAACATGGCAGGTTACTTCAGTAACAATTGGGGACGGTGGTGCTGCTGAAGTTTGGAAAAAACACCCCTTTAATATATTCACTCAAAACCAGCTCGTATTGTTACAGGACTGTCATATACTATAGCTTGTAGCTGAACTAGAGTGAAATAATGAATGTTGAAATACACACGTGTGAGTACTTTAAGAGAAAACCCTCAATAAATATCCTTTTACATAAACTAACTCTTAATACATAGCTTTAGAATTATATGTCTTGTAACTATATTTTAAGAGACCATACATTACAGTAATTAATAATCCAGTTATAAAACTGATTGATTTTTCTTTTACTCTAGGTGTGTTCTATACGTCCAATTATAGTAAAGGTGGACTCAATGAATACTGTTTATATAACACAGAAAATGTTCTAAGTTGTAAAACGTGTATCTGATCCTATTGCCATGTTTTTGGACAATAAAATATGTTTAAACTAATGATTTGGAAAAGTTGTGACCCAATCATATATTTGAAAGCGGGAAAAGGTCGCCCTATTCCAGTGGCGCATGTAAATGTGTGTACGAGAGAAGCTGGTTGCATACTGATATGTTTGCGTATGCATTTTGGGGTTTACGAATTGTATTTGTTTAATTCATTTGTTTCCTCTGATGTTTTGACTAGGACATTTCCTAAAGAGAAATGACTCTTTTAGCGTATCTAATTACAACAAATACTTGTCGGATTCTGATTATTACTCGTAAGGCACATCATGAAATCACATCCGGACTAGTAAATTACACTGAAATGAAATCAACAACTTAGAAAAACATAGAAAAAAGGTTAACAGAAAATCGGGAGGGATTATTATTATACAAAAAAATGTATTTAAGAAATATTTGTCAAAATATATGAATTATTTGCAATCAGAGTCAAAATACTTCCAGTGGGTTGAAATTTCCAAAAGTTCTTACAAGCATAATAATCAAAATGATCAAATTCTAATAGGTTGTATATATATTCCACCCGATTTATCACCGAATGAGAGGTGGCATAGGTCCACAAATCGAAATATCCATGAGAGACGACAACCTCGAAATATGCCGTTTTAAAGACGATCACGTGTTTTGTCTCGTCCATTTCCGCAGAAATTAGAAAGAAGAGGACCCGCTAGCCCGTGGAGATGAAGACATGGAAGGTGGAGGGCGTCCACCCAAGAGAAGAAAAGTGAAGACTGGGATGACCAATCTCCAGATAGAGAGCTGTTTAAAGGACTATCCCGCGACCGTGTGCTGCGCCGACGAGTTACCGACCCAAGTGGGAGTCAGCGCCCGCACGTTCATCGTCAATACGGACACGTGGGACGTGGCGGAAGTCACTGGGTGGCGTTTCACTTTCCCCTCGTGGGACCCGCAGAATTTTTCGATTCGCTGGGAAACGCACCGGAAACGTATCACCGCCGTGTACGGACGACGGGAAGAGCAGAAACATTGCGTGTGTTATAATCGTGTATATTTCCAAATGTTTCCGGTACTAAACAGCTTATGTAGTGTGGCGGCACATTTTTTGTCATTTTGTAAAATTGAACAAGTTTATGTTTTTCTCTTCGATATTTAAGTTTTTCCCAGCCTGTTTCCATGTAAAGGTTATTAGTAAGTAAAACGAGTCTAGTGCCTCCAGTGACTATTCTGGAGCTTCTAGTTGAACATTTTCAATTTTTTATTAAGTGACATACTCATGTTGTCCCATATTACATCAGCGTATTCTAATAGGGGTCTGACAAATGTAAAATATATTTTTTCGAGAGTTTTTCGGTCTAATATCAATTTAAATTTTCTTAAGATATTGATCCTCTTGTAAACTTTTTCCGTTATCATGTCAATGTGTTTTTCCCAACTCCCGTTGTCTGAAATAACTAGTCCAAGATGTTTGTGTTCTGAGACAATAGAAATGTCATTGTTGTCCATGTAGAGTGGGGGATGATCTGGTTTGTCGATTTGTCTAGAAATAGTCATGGTTTCCGATTTTTGAGCATTGAAAGTAACTAACCATTTTGTTGCCCAGTCATGGATTTTTGTCAAGTCGTTATTTAGAGAGTCTGTGGTTTCATTTGGGTCATCTACAATTAGGTATAAACTGGTGTCGTCAGCAAACAGTTTTATTGTCGATTGTATATCTGTCACTATGTCGTCTATAAAAATTATAAATAAGAGAGGACTCAGTATTAGACCCCGGGGTGACCACAGCTTTAATATCACGCCATTGAGAATTGGAATTATTTATTAAAACTCTCCGTTTTCTATTTGAAAAGTAATTTTTATTCACAATAGTAAAGGACTCTATATTCCTATCGATTTTATTATTTTTAGTAATCCAATATGCCAAACTCTGTCGACAGCTTTGTTAATATCGCAAAATATCACCCTTATTTATTTCCCTTCATCTAAAGCCTCCCCAAATTCATTGGTTATAAATAAAAGCTGATTAATAGCTCAATCACCCCTAGTAAAGCCAGATTGGTGTGGAATAATGATGCAATTTGCCAGTAAGTAATTGTGAATGTATTTATAAACGCATCTCTCCATTATCTTTCGTACAATACTAATAAGTGATATTGGTCTATAATTTTTTACATTACATGGGGAGTCCTTTTTGAAAACTGGTGTTACATTTGCAAATTTCCACTCAGTAGGAAATATACTTGTGGATAATGAAAGATTAAAAAGTTTACATAGAGGATACTTTAAAATAGATGAAGCTTCTTTGAGAAGTCTCGGGTTAAGCATGTCGGGACCTGTCGCTTTTGAAGTATCTAAAGTTTTTAATATGTCATCAACGTCAGTTTCAGTAATTATTAGCTGTCTAAGTTTTTCGTAAGAGGGGCCATCAAGATCGGGAGGAATGAGTTAGTCATCGTTTATGTTTGATTGATCACAAAAGAAGTCGTTGAACATTTCAGATTTTTTCGCATCGTCATGAATTATGTCATCGTCGGTCTGAATTGGGGGGATGGAACGGTTATTAGAATCGCCAAGTAGGCTCTTTACAAAATTCCACCAGTTTTTGCTTCCGGTGGTTTCAGTGTGAATATTTTCAGAAATACTTGAATAATATTTGGTTTTAGCATTTATAATTAATTTGTTACAGATGTTTCTAGCTTTACGAAATTTTACCCAATGTCCAAAGAACATACACATTGAGTTATCTCCCCCACTCTCATCGAATATACACACCGACAGAACTTTCATTGGATGAAATATGACGCAATGCGCTGCACACGTATGCATCGTCATAATCTGTCCTTAATCGGATTTGTGTGCAGGGTTGTATATGTCGTTTCAATATTAAACCTTTTTTTTACAACTTAATCCCCGAAGTATAATTTTCCGAAATTATTCCTTTTTTGACAACTTAATCTCGTTAGATTCATTAAAAATAATTCATATTGTAATAAGCTCGCTTCATTAAGCGAGCTATTTATGACTGAAACATGGTAAAATTAAATCAATAAAGGAATAATGACAAATACCATTTACTTTGACTAGAATACCATTTACTTTGACTAAAACATAAATCCTTATCATCCATACACTATGCCTATGAAAAAGTTTCAACACTTCCGGGTTATCCATACACTATGCCTATGAAAAAGCTTCAACACATCCGGTCACCACTTTTCCAGACACCCTCGAGAACTTATGAAAGATACGGTGTACGAAAGGTATTTCGCTGTTGCCTATATTGTTTGCTTGTGAAATAAACATTAAATTTAATTCAACGTTCTTCTTCTTTGACGAAAACATACAAATTATTTGTTTGAAATGAATATTTAAAGAATTTTGTCTGTAAATTGAAACCGATAATTATCGAATCCTACACGGAAAGTAACGAGTCACTAAAAATAACACAATTGCGCAACCCGATCGTCTGCTCTGGATTATTCCTAAAGCAAACTCAAGCTTATATTTATATTCGCTTAATCGCATCAAGTATTGATAAAATACACAATTGCCCAAAATGTCTCAAAGAAAAACACTTTCAAAAGTTCCGTTGACCCCCCAATTTACAACAAATGGTCTTTCCTGCGCGGATGTGGTTAAATTTGATAAGTCTAACCATGTCCATGTATGGGATCATTCCTATTCTACAAGTATACAAAGTGTTGAGGAAAACTGTATTGCTGATCATTCATATGTAAAAAATACATCTGTAACTAAAATTCCTGTAATTGATCACTCCAAGCGTGATCATAGCTATGCAGATGTGGTTACATTTGGGGATAAACATAAAAATAAGCATGTTGGGGACCATTCCTATACATGCACTGTGGAGGAAAGTGGTGCTCTTCATAATAAAAATAATGAAAAATCAATTATCCCCAATCCTCAAATTGAACAGGGTGATAAACAGGAAAGCCAGAGGACATCAGCTTCTTTCTTACCCAACTCTCGCTTAATGTTCTCAAAACTCATCAACATAGTCACCAAACTTGTAGTTATTCAGTGAGAGAACAACATCTATAGAGCGGAACAAAAAAATAATGATAGGACCCGGTTACTTCCTGTTAGTTATTTTAAGGAAGCCCTTGCATGAAGTATGCTTCATATGAATAAAGGAAAATATTGGCGCAGATGATATCCATAGATTTGAGGACCGTCTACTGAAAGACACGTCAACCAAATAAAAAACAAATATGTTGTCAATCAAAACCTGGTGTATTTGTATAATTATTTCAAATTGACACGAATAAGGGGTATGGGGGTTTTAAAGTATTTCAAATGCCTTTAATAGATATTTTTTTTTTAATGTTCAGCGTTATTTTTTAAATAATTTCTCTATTATATAATTAGTTAATTCCATGATCCTGTAATTTCTGATAGTCTTATTCTTTCCCGGATATCTTAATTTGTTTATTTGGCCGGAAATCATAATCAAATATATATTTTAAGCGTATTAAATAATTCCGTGAGCAGATCAAAAACGGAAACTACAAAGATTAAGCCTATGATTTAGTGTATAACAATCTATAACTTCATAGAGGCAACAAGGATCAGCACCAAGTTTTACCAACTTATGAAGTTTTCTCCTTTAATTTACATGACAAATACAACAAATATACATATGGAACAGAGCATGTACATATACAATATACGTACATTGTCGGTAAATATAAAATTTATTTGTACGAGCTTTAGAAACAGACAGAATAGCGAGCCTTTGGCGAGCTTTTCAGGCCTGTTTCGCAGCGAGTACAAATGAATTTTATATTTAACGACAATGTACGTATATTGTGTTTATCCTGCAATGTAAAAAAAGTCGGAAAACTTGTCAGATTTAAACAAAAAGGACAGAAACAAGCGTCATTCCTCGCCTTTCACAAATGTTGTCAAGGGTGTCTTCTTCCTGGTCCGCGTTACATCAGTACCAGTTTCATACTTGTCTGCGCCCTCCGCTGTTACATACTTACAGGGTACCAGGAAAGTTTATTCGTAGGCTGAAAAGTTTATTCGTAGGCTGAAAAGTTTATTCGTCTAGTACGAATAAAGCAAAAATTTATTCGTATAGCATATTTGTACAGCAAATGTACTGATTGCAGGATAAATTAATGTATGTATACCAGTAACAAATATGCATATGGAACAGAGCATGTACATTAAAGTATGTACATTTTGTATATAACAGCAACAATCACACATGTAAAAGAGAACCCCCCCCCCAAAAAAAACAGGTTATATTTTTGAAACGTTTGTTTGTGGACTCGGTGACAATGTTAGTTATATTTATAAGTTTATACAATGAGGAATCGTTTTAAACAATTATCTTCATATCTTCATCTGTAAGTAAAGCCAGATTGATTTTTATTTCAAATCGGTTTACACAAGTTCACAAATCCCTCCTAATATCGGTGTATTTGCTTAAAGACAAAGAAAAAATGATATGCATCTGCTGTTTGTGTTTATAATCTTGTATTTTGTATGTAGGTCACCTTTATTTTAGATCTATTTTTGTCTTGGGTACTACGGGTTCCTCTGTTTGTATTTGTAATCTTGTATTTTGTATGTAGGTCACCTTTATTTTAGATCTATTTTTGTCTTGGGTACTACGGGTTCCTCTGTTTGTATTTGTAATCTTGTATTTTGTATGTAGGTCACCTTTATTTTAGATCTATTTTTGTCTTGGGTACTACGGGTTCCTCTGTTTGTATTTGTAATCTTGTATTTTGTATGTAGGTCACCTTTATTTTAGATCTATTTTTGTCTTGGGTACTACGGGTTCCTCTGTTTGTATTTGTAATCTTGTATTTTGTATGTAGGTCACCTTTATTTTAGATCTATTTTTGTCTTGGGTACTACGGGTTCCTCTGTTTGTATTTGTAATCTTGTATTTTGTATGTAGGTCACTTTTATTTTAGATCTATTTTTGTCTTGGGTACTACGGGTTCCTCTGTTTGTATTTGTATTCTTGTATTTTGTATGTAGGTCGCCTTTATCTTAGATCTATTTTTGTCTTGGGTACTACGGGTTCCTCTGTTTGTATTTGTAATCTTGTATTTTGTATGTAGGTCACCTTTATTTTAGATCTATTTTTGTCTTGGGTACTACGGGTTCCTCTGTTTGTATTTGTATTCTTGTATTTTGTATGTAGGTCACCTTTATCTTAGATCTATTTTTGTCTTGGGTACTACGGGTTCCTCTGTTTGTATTTGTAATCTTGTATTTTGTATGTAGGTCACCTTTATTTTAGATCTATTTTTGTCTTGGGTACTACGGGTTCCTCTGTTTGTATTTGTATTCTTGTATTTTGTATGTAGGTCACCTTTATTTTAGATCTATTTTTGTCTTGGGTACTACGGGTTCCTCTGTTTGTATTTGTATTCTTGTATTTTGTATGTAGGTCACCTTTATTTTAGATCTATTTTTGTCTTGGGTACTACGGGTTCCTCTGTTTGTATTTGTAATCTTGTATTTTGTATGTAGGTCACCTTTATTTTAAATCTATTTTTGTCTTGGGTACTACGGGTTCCTCTGTTTGTATTTGTATTCTTGTATTTTGTATCTAGATCACTTTTTATTTAGGATCAATTAAACAATTTACATAAAAATGTATAAAAACAAGCAAAAATGGAGAAAGAATCAAACAAAGAGACACTGTACTTAAAAGGTAGAAATCTTTACAAAACAGTTTTTTAAAGTAAAAAATAGCTGAGACCTGCATGTTTAACTTACTCTTATAGAAAGACTTGAACCGCGCAAACAATATCCCTGTTATGATCTATTGAAAGTTCTGTATATTCTTATAAAATGATATGCAAATCTCTTTCGCTATAAACTTTTGGTATTACAAATAAATATCCTCTCCTCATATTATCATGTAAAGGACATTGTATAAAAAAAAAGTGATAACAGTTTTCACAATATATATCAACATGTACAGTCTTGTATAACCATGATTTTTCACCAACAAGACTCTACCAGACTTGACAATATTAGTAACACGGCAGGCTTTATTTAGTAGGGTTTGGGGCGTATCTTTATAGTTTTCTGTGATGTGTTTTTGTTTTATTTATCTTCGTTTTGTTCCTATCGTTGGCTGAATACCTTACTATGATTGGGAAGTGTAGAACAGTAATAAAAGTGCTGTTAATTTACTTTAATTTGCGTCTAAGTGTAATGTTGGAGTATATCTCATGTTCGTTTACATCCATATTGTTTTTATTATAAAGCTTATTTGATTGTAAGTATATGTATATTTGAATAATTGTATGCTGAAATTTCATTAAATAAATATTGTTTAAACTAAACTTATTCCAGGTTGTAACAATATCGACACCATTAGTATACCTTACATAAATAACCTTTTTTTTTACTATATAAAAGTAATAAGACCATTAGGATGCTTACGGAAAATTTACTGACGCGGGCGACAACCCGGACGACAACAAGGACGACAACCCAAGCATATATAATGTGGAGGGAGATAATAGGTTGTTAACAGGTCTACAACCCTTGACAACAGAAACTGTTTTGAAAATAAATGTTTTTGTTAGTCCTGTTCCGTTATTATATTTGTAAACCAGAAATGATTTTGTTGTCATCTACAAATCAAATCATTCCAGTTTTAAACGTCTTACAGTATTTCGGTATAATAAAACAGTTTCCCTTCATATGAGGTGAATGTCACGTTGTACACCCACGCGACAAGTGGAACACATTCGTGGTGATTTTTGACACATATTCCATAACGGCCAACCAAGTCATTGTGATACTCGTAAAACTTTGACGACTTTAACTTAGCCAATAGGAATCCTTTGTTCAGTAGCTTCCCTATTAGCATACATGATCATATACCAAGGAAATACTGATAGGAACCACAAGCTCTGGAATATCGTGATAACAAAAGAGTTATTTTTACTGAAATAACGTTTTAATTTCACATATTAGACAAGGCTATAGACACTTCCTATATGAGGTCAGTATGGTGATTGGAATAGAAAACATATCGCATGTGCCATGCTGAAATTTCCGGGGAAAAACACCAAATGTATTCTAGATAAACATAAGGGGCAATGCAGAAACTGGCAACATTGTGTACACAATACACAAGACAAAGACAAAGAAAACAAAAACACAATATATGTTGGGCATCACCAGATGCAAGCAAACACAAATAACGTTCATAAGACACGAGCATGCTTAGAGATTTATGATTGAGTTAGTTATCTAATATATAATGTGACAATACAAATAATATTAAGTAATAATATTAGAGTTAACTGCACCAGTGCCACCATATAATCCTCCAAATATAATTCTCAAAATTTCGAACTGGAATATAGAACTGTTCTGACGGTGTGGTATTATTAAACATTTCATTTCCAATTGTATCTTCGGTGTAAAATAAGACAACAACAGAAAAGAAAGTGTTAATTGAAAAGTCAATCTGTTTTTATTAATTAGTTTTAATGGTGTTAAGAAATTAAAGTGACTAATGATAATTAATTGATTTTAATTTCCATTTTAATACCAGTAATATATTACAGGATATCTACATCATGTCAAGTTCTCCATCTTCCTGAGGAATGTGTGATGACCGCCATATTTCTAAGCCATCAGAAGTTTGGTGCTCTGACTGTGAAGAACGTCTTTGTACAGAATGCTTAGAACAGCACAGCTTAGCGAAACCTTGCCGAAATCATACCACAATACCTATGCACGATCATATTACTCCGACTCTAGAGACTCTGCACTGGCTGCCCATACATTACCGAGTGCAATACAAAGTCTTACTCTATGTATTTAAAGCGTTGAAACAAGAGGCACCGTTATACTTAGAAGAACTTGTGAATATATACAAGCCAGCAAGATCATTAAGATCCGAAAGCAACACAACATTTGTAACACCAATTGTACGAACTAAGAGTTATGGAGAAAGGAGATTCGATAAAGCAGCCGCCTCTCTGTGGAACGATTTGCCGAACGAACTTCGAAATGTACAGTCAGTGAACGTTTTCAAAAAGAAACTAAAGACTTTTTTTTAAATTTGTTTTGTTGAATATGAACCTTTCTTTCCAGTGATATCAGTTATAGTGCCATTGACTTTTTATACCCTATGTTTTAATAGGAGATGTGTTTCTTACATGTATGTTTTATGACAAGATACCCTATGTTTTAATAGGAGATGTGTTTCTTACATGTATGTTTTATGACAAGATATCATCTGTTTTATGTTCATTATTCTGTGATAGAGCTAAAGTTTTGCCTAAATTGTGACAGTATACATTTTTAACCTTAACCTAAAGTCTATCATATTTTGTTCTTAATAATATCTAAGTTCATTATTCTGTGAAAAAGACATATTTTCGCCTAAATTGTGCCAGTAATTTTTTTTAACTTTAACCTAAAGTCTATCATATTTTGTTCTTAAAAATATCTAAGTTCAATTTCTCTTTCCCTTTTCTTTTATTTTATTTTATTATTATTTTTTTTAATTCCTACGTATTTTAGAACTCTATATGTTGTATATATACTTTTTGAATTGGACTAGTTTTTCAATTTGAAATTTTTATTTCATTGTGTCAATTCTTGATATATGTTTTATTGTACATGTATATTGTATTTTATGCACTGTAAAGCGCTTAGAGTAATATTGTTTTATATTAAACGCTATAAAAGAATTGTAATAATAATAATAATAATATCGGAATACCAGAAATTGCCGTCGTATATGTTGGAAATTAACGAACTTTGCAAAGAACACCACGAAACGTTCAATTTATACTGTAAAGAACATGAGCGTCGGTGTTGAAGAATTTGTAATCTGGAATATCATAAAATCTGTAAGGAGGTAACTGTTCTTGAAAATGTAATTAAGAATGTCAAGACCTCAACTATGTTCAATGAAATCGAACATTTAATTGATGAATTAATTGAAACTACATGTATTGGTACAATTAGACAAAATAGAGAAATAAATGACAGCGCTGTTAAAGATGATATGGAAAAGGTCATGTATTAATCTTTTTATCATATACTTCCGAAATGTTTTATGAAGCAAATAAACAAATTGAAATAATTAATGAATTTATATGGAAGTTTACGTGTGTATTCGATAGATACATTTTCAGAACAGTACTTTCAAACAAGATCATCTCTACCCCCATAAATATTAATAGCCACATTTCATATGAAGGCATTTTGAAACATAGAAAATATAGATGTGATTATGTATTGTCGTTTTTTATTTATTTATTTATCGTGAATTATGACGAGGGAATTGCACGTGGGTTGTTTTCATTCAAAATCATTTTACGTTCTCCGTGATATAAGCATCTATCATCTATTGTTTCTGTGATTTGTATTTAATGTGATCTTCTTGACTACAAGTTTTTCTCTCTCGACTCGATTTATTAATACTACAGACATCCTTACTGTCACATGGGTCACTTCCACAGTGCGTGAGTGATTGTTGCTTAACACCACATGAGCATATACCATACAAGACTGTGGAAATAAAATTCGGAATTGCAATTTAATCATGAAATACCATATACAAAGTTGTGTGGCTTAATAAATGTAACTCTTCCGGACAGGAAGATAAAACTATTTTACTCTATTATAGCCTCCGTCTTCGTCGGTGTATAATTTGTAAACACCTCACAAAGACCATTGGTAAATTAACGTTTTGAATATGATATCGTTATCATAAAATCCAAATATAATCGGGCTACTCTCGTAACCGAACGAGAGTCTAGGTAGAAATAAAATAGTGACTTCTATAAATAATACAGTGACTTCTATAAATAATATAGTGACTTCTATAGATAGCAATATCGTTCCTAGTTCACAGAGAGTGCAATAATTTTCAATTATGAAAAAATATTCTTCATTACTGTGAACTGTTATATTGACGAAATTGTCATTTTCATTGATTGTTTTAATTACTCGTGCAGTAATTTGTTAAACGGCATTTAATTGCTCAGAAAGAACATCAGTTTGTTATCTTTACACCCATTGGTTAATCAGGATATTGAATGTCGAATATCGAATTTCAGATATTGAATCTCGAATTTCGAATGATCCTTCTGGGCTTTTGTAAGATAGTGATATCTGTTGTATGTTTTCCCGCCATCTTCAAATAGTATGCATTACTCGTTATGTTACATATTTGCTTGTCACATTACAACGTATAGAAGACTCCTTGCATAGCCGTGGGTTACTAGATCAAGATTGTGATATTATAGTTGTCCTACCATCTTCTGTTCTTTTATTAATTACGTTCTAGTCAATTCAAATTTATGTCTTATCTTAAATCAAAAAGCTTTGTTGTTTGTAGCTTAATTATGGCGGGAGAAATTGGATGCGTCAACAATTAGCCCACTTACAAATGTATATATAACTGTCTTGAGAAAATATATATCTGTAAAACTGATATACAGACAAGACGTACACTGACAATAGTGCCAGTAGAGTTGCGGTAAGATTTTATATTAAAATTTAATTTTTGAGAAAATATATCTGTAAACTTGATACAATGAATACAGACAAGACGTAAACGGACAATAGTGCCAGTAGAGTTGTGGTAAGATTTTATATTAATAGTGTTCAAGCTCTTTATGAATATATTTGTTTAATATTAAGAACTATTATATAGGTAGTCTGTATCGGACTTTCTAATGCGCTGGTTTACTAAATGTTGAAATAAAGAAGTATGATTTCGATCATCGTCGGTAACCCACGGTTGATTCCGATACGTTCCTCTCTCTGTGATGGAGAGAGAGGAACGTATCGGAATCAACCGTGGGTTACCGACGATGAATTTCGATATATTACTTGATCTTTAGTTTTCTATGTAGTGTTTTGTAGATCATTGTTTGTCCTTTTTCTTTACGGTTTCTGGTTACATCTTTGGCATGTGCAAGCTTTACTTACATTTACCCGTATTTCTTATAAATCTTTGTGGTATATACAAGTAATTAGTAAAATTATTTAGCAAATTAACTTGTTTCGTTTCAAGTAAATTTGCAATTAAATTTTTCCAAATTTAATTTTTTTAAATGACAAAAAGTCAAACAATGATCGACAACATACTGAATATAAATGTGCTGCTCCACCAGTGACCCCTGTCGTTTTAAACCTCGATGATAATTTGCTGCTCCTCTAGTGCCACTCGTCGTTGCAAACATCGATGATAACTCATGAAAGAGGAAAGAATGATTCAACGTCTAAAAACTACTCCATGTAGAAACGGTTTTATAAAAACTACTCCATGTAGAAACGGGTTTATAAAAACTACTCCATGTAGAAACGGGTTTATAAAAACTACTCCATGCACAAACGGGTTTATAAAAACTACTCAATGTGCAAACGGGTTAATAAAAACTACTCCATGTACAAACGGGTTTATAAAAACTACTCCATGTAGAAACGGGTTTATAAAAGCTACTCCATGTAGAAACGGGTTTATAAAAACTACTCCATGTACAAACGGGTTTATCAAAACTACTCCATGTACAAACGGGTTTATAAAAACTACTCCATGTACAAACAGGTTTATAAAAACTACTCCATGTACAAACAGGTTTATAAAAACTACTCCATGTACAAACGGGTTTATAAAAACTACTCCATGTACAAACGGGTTTATGAAAACTACTCCATGTACAAACGGGTTTATAAAAACTACTCCATGTACAAACGGGTTTATAAAAACTACTCCATGTAGAAACTGGTTTATAGAAACTACTCCATGTAGAAACGGGTTTATAAAAACTACTCCATGTACAAACGGGTTTATAAAAATTACTCCATGTACAAACGGGTTTATAAAAACTACTCCATGTACAAACAGGTTTATAAAAACTACTCCATGTACAAACAGGTTTATAAAAACTATTCCATGTACAAGCAGGTTTATAAAAACTACTCCATGTACAAACAGGTTTATAAAAACTACTCCATGTACAAACGGGTTTATAAAAACTACTCCATGTAGAAACTGGTTTATAAAAACTACTCCATGTACAAACGGGTTTATAAAAACTACTCCATGTACAAACAGGTTTATAAAAACTACTCCATGTACAAACAGGTTTATAAAAACTACTCCATGTACAAACAGGTTTATAAAAACTACTCCATGTACAAACAGGTTTATAAAAACTACTCCATGTACAAACGGGTTTATAAAAACTACTCCATGTACACACGGGTTTATAAAAACTACTCCATGTACAAACAGGTTTATAAAAACTACTCCATGTACAAACGGGTTTATAAAAACTACTCCATGTACAAACAGGTTTATAAAAACTACTCCATGTACACACAGGTTTATAAAAACTACTCCATGTACAAACAGGTTTATAAAAACTACTCCATGTACAAACGGGTTTATAAAAACTACTCCATGTACAAACCTACTCCATGTACAAACAGATTTATAAAAACTACTCCATGTACAAACAGGTTTATAAAAACTACTCCATGTACAAACAGGTTTATAAAAACTACCCCATGTACAAACGGGTTTATATAAACTACTCCATGTACAAACTGGTTTATAAAAACTACTCCATGTACAAACTGGTTTATAAAAACTACTCCATGTACAAACAGGTTTATAAAAACTACTCCATGTACAAACAGGTTTATAAAAACTACTCCATGTACAAACGGGTTTATAAAAACTACTGCATGTACAAACAGGTTTATAAAAACTACCCCATGTACAAACGGGTTTTTATAAACTACTCCATGTACAAACGGGTTTATAAAAACTACTCCATGTACAAACGGGTTTATAAAAACTACTCCATGTACAAACGGGTTTATAAAAACTACTCCATGTACAAACAGGTTTATAAAAACTACTCCATGTACAAACGGGTTTATAAAAACTACTCCATGTACAAACAGGTTTATAAAAACTACTCCATGAACAAACAGGTTTATAAAAACTACTCCATGTACAAACGGGTTTATGAAAACTACTCCATGTACAAACGGGTTTAAAAAAACTACTCCATGTACAAACGGGTTTATAAAAACTACTCCATGTACAAACAGGTTTATAAAAACTACTCCATGTACAAACGGGTTTATAAAAACTACTCCATGTAGAAACAGGTTTATAAAAACTACTCCATGTACAAACAGGTTTATAAAAACTACTCCATGTACAAACGGGTTTATAAAAACTACTCCATGTACAAACAGGTTTATAAAAACTACTCCATGTACAAACGGGTTTATAAAAACTACTCCATGTACAAACGGGTTTATAAAAACTACTCCATGTACAAACAGGTTTATAAAAACTACTCCATGTACAAACGGGTTTATAAAAACTACTCCATGTACAAACAGGTTTATAGAAACTACTCCATGTACAAACAGGTTTATAAAAACTACTCCATGTACAAACGGGTTTATAAAAACTACTCCATGTACAAACAGGTTTATAGAAACTACTCCATGTACAAACAGGTTTATAAAAACTACTCCATGTACAAACGGGTTTATAAAAACTACTCCATGTACAAACGGGTTTATAAAAACTACTCCATGTACAAGCAGGTTTATAAAAACTACTCCATGTACAAACAGGTTTATAGAAACTACTCCATGTACAAACAGGTTTATAAAAACTACTCCATGTACAAACAGGTTTATAAAAACTACTCCATGTACAAACGGGTTTATAAGGACGGAGTTAAATTATATCTAAAACTTAATTTATGGTAACAGAAAGCAAACAGACTGAAGAGAATAGACAGACATTTAACCGGATTAATCATAGAAATCGTTTTATATAGACACAAAAACTAGAAGAAACTATTGTTGTTTTAATTGGAGTCCATAGTTCTTGCTGCTCCTCTGTTTAGTTTTATGTGTCGTGTTGTGTTTTATTTTGTTTTTGTTTTTGTATTTGTTTTTTGCATTTTTCTTTTGTTTTTGTTTCGAGTTCCTGCTCCACATGCGGCAATATGGTCCATGGAATTATTGTACCGTCACTTTATTCAGCCCGGAACATTTTTTGTAAATGGAAATTGAAATGTCATGGAGCAAAGATATTCAAATTTTTGAAATAGACTTGAAAAAAAGTTTGAAAATATCAAAGGGGTAATCAAAAGTTGACACAAATCATCAACAAAACATTGTGCAGAAAACTAAAGATTGAACAAACACGAACACCACCATAACCCGGAGGTGAAGTCTGGTGCTCCATGTATTTAACACGAACATCACCATAACCCTGAGGTGAAATCTGGTGCTCCAGGTATTTAACACAAACATCACCATAACCCGGATGTGAAGTCTGGTGCTCCAGGTATTTAATGTTTGTACATGTTATACTAATGTGTGATGTCCGTTACGATTTCAGCAATAAAGCGATGTTCGGTTCGTCTTTACCTCCAATTGTGTATGTCGTATTTACTTCATGTGTGTTTGCTTGCGTATCGTGATGTCCAACACCTATTGTTGTATATATTTTTTATTTTCTTCGTCTTTTCTATGTTGTCAGTTTCTCTAGATTGTCCATTTTTGATTGCCCCTTCCATATTCTCTATAAACGTTTATTTCATAATTTCATTGTTTGTGATATTTATGGAGTAGCCATAATGATTGTAAAGCACGGAAATGATCGTCGAAGACAAAGACTAAATTTCTATTATAAATATATATCTTTTATCTCCAAAACCTGCTTACTCTTCGCGAGCACCTGTGTTCAACACCGGTATTTGTTAGGGGTCCATGTTGCTCATATTTTCTGTATTGTGTTGTGTTTGATTTAATAATTTCTTGTTCTAATAACAGATAAAGTAACTTTTTTGCATTTATAGAAACACATAAGATGTCATGTGTCTTATATATATATCCTTTGTAGTTTGGTTTGGTTTGACTTTATGGTGTTTAACGCCACTTTCAACAATATTTCAGCTATATCGTGGCGGCCAGTTTTATTGGTGGGGAAACCGGAGGACCCGGAGAAAACCACCGACATGTCGCAAGTCACTGACAAACTTTATCACATAATTTCATTTTAAACATATTTTATTCATAAATAACTGAAATGGATTGGATAGCATAATCACATAATGTTGTATATCTCGCCCTGATCGAAATTCAAACTCACAACATCAGTGGTAATAGGCACTGATTATCGTGATAGGTAGTTGTAAATCCAACTACCATACGATCACGGCCACGACGGACCCTATATCCTTTGTGTAACATAGTTTAGAGACTAATAAAAAATATGAATATTTCTCAATTTCGTAATACATGTAATTAGAATTTACAATTGTATCACTTCAGGAACAAGTCGTGTACTTTTAAACAGTAGCAATGTTGTCCAGATATTTCAAACCGGCAATAAACTACAGTAGTTGGGCCGACAGATTTAGCAGTATATGGACATTTCTACTTTTCCTCATCATAGCCGCCATTGTTGCCTGGCGCCATTACCTCGGACCGAATGTTACCTGTTATACGCCATCACATTTTACACCTCAGATGACACAGTATGCGCATGACCGGTGTTGGTCTTCTCGACAGCTAACTGTTTATTATCCAGATCATCCTATTTATGAGTACACAATCGTATCACATGAAGGGTATGCTCGGAAAAGGGAGAGTACTCGTACCTTATATCAATGGTTACCCCTAATAATAGCATGCCAGGCATTGTTTTTCCGTCTACCAGATATAATTCTTAGAGTAAGTGATTCTTTGCTTGGATATGGTTCATCCAAGGTGGTTGGTCTAGTACGTGGGTACAAGAATCTTAGGTCGATTGATAGAACGGCACTTGCGAGAGAAATGGCTAATTATCTCAATGAAATATTCGCTTCACGTCTGATCAAGCCGCTTGGAATAACAGCCTTGATTATTGTACTTGTCAAACTTTTGTTCTTCGTTAATGCTCTTACACAGTTGATTCTCTTGGATGGGTACATGTGTCATAGCAACGAAACATCGTACGGACAACATATCGTCGACGGCATAATTAGCAGGAATTACTCCAATATAGATCCGTCACCATCTTTCCCACGGGAATTTCAATGTTACGTCGATTTACATAGATATATACCGAAATTAAATCATACTCTCCAGTGTCTAGCTCCCGTGAATGAGTTCAATGAACAAGTCTACTTCTTTATCTGGATATGGCTGTTGATAGTCTGTATTGCTGCAGGGGTCAGCCTTGTTGTTTTCATAGTCAAGACATTTGTACCAGTGTTCAAAGAGAGGTAAGCTTTTTAATAACTAATACGAATATGAGATTGTTTCTTTCTGTTTAGTATGTTTGTTACTGTTTCATACTGAGTAGTGTTTTCATGTGTCAACTATGTACGATATTCATGTTTCATACTGAGTAGTGTTTTTCTGTAGTGTGTCAACTATGTACGATATTCATGTTTCATACTGAGTAGTGTTTTTCTGTGTCAACTATGTACGATATTCATGGTGTGTAGTGTTTTTCTGTAGTGTGTCAACTATGTACGATATTCATGGTGTGTAGTGTTTTTCTGTAGTGTGTCAACTATGTACGATATTCATGGTGTGTAGTGTTTTTCTGTAGTGTGTCAACTATGTACGATATTCATGGTGTGTATTATCTTTTGTTCTTAATCGGTTTTGAATGCTGATATCCTGCAATCGTAACTACTCGGCCATTCTCGCTACCCTGCAAATAACCTCGTACGTACATAGTAGAAATTCTTCTTAAATTGTTTGCCGGAAGTTAAGTTAAGTTAAACCGCACAAAAATACAGTCCACGAAAATCCATTAAGGAAGACATACTAAGTAAAATCTAATCATGCAAAACTAATTAAAACTTTAATTGAAATATAGAAAATTGCTTAAAATATAACTTTATCAAACTTTCATGTAACTGACATGTGAAAAGTAGTGCGATTTATACGCCTAATGCATACGAGGTTATTTGCAGGGTAGCGAGAATGGCCGAGTAATTACGATTGGATATTCTGATGAACCGTAATAAAAACATATACATATCTAATTCAGTGCACACGACGCGCTTCTGTAATAACCTTCATCCGGTACGCTCATAGCCAAGAGATCGGTAAGCCAAATAATTTAAAAGTCTTTGGCGGCATGTAAGACAAAGGGGCTAAACAGAGTAGCCAAAATCGGGAAAGACCAGCTATGTCTGATAGCGATTTATCTTACTTTTATCTATCTCGTTATAATACACTCGATGTGGTTTTTTTTTCTAGTTTAACCTTCTCCAGGCACGCTCATTGTCAAAAGATGGGAAAGTCGAATATGTTAAGTCTTTGTGAGCAAATAAATCAAAAGGCCAAACAATGATAGCAAATATCTGCTACTGTTACCTATACCTGAGCCTCTGAGCGGGAAAAGTCTTTAATAAATAGTGTGCCAAAGCCCAACAGGTAAAATAAATGACAGGGGTGCCAGAAAAAGTGATATTATGTTAGTAGAAGTATTTAGCTTTTGTTATTCTGACACCTTTATTCAATCGTGCATAGTAACAATCACAGGATAAAGTAAAGTATTCATCTTGTTTAAAGTTCGTCTTCGTATAATATACACTGGATGGTATGTATAATGATATATATATTTCCGCACCTACAATGTAGCTCGCATTCAAAATCGGGCAAATTAATTACTTTTGAATATATTTCAACGTAGCTTAATAAATATGCATTTTGAAGTAAATATTTTTTTTTATCAATTTACAGATTTGTAGCCAAGTACCTGAAGATGGCTAGCCTAACTCCATCTAAGTCACAGCTGTCCACGTTTACCAACGTTGTGATAGGTCAAGATGGCGTCCTACTACTGAAGATGATCAGCGAGGTGTCGTCTGACATTTTAGTGCGTGATATTGTCGTCAAACTGTGGTACTTACACTACATACCGGAACCTCAAAGTAAATCACAAAGTGTACAATGTCCGTAAAACCCTCCCTGGGAGGTTATAATAGTTTAACCGTGTGAGGTTAGACCAGCTTAACCGTGTGAGGTTATAACAGACTTAACCGTGTGAGATTATAACAGCTTAACCGTGTTAGGTTACACTAGCTTAAACCTGGTATTACAGTTTAAGCATGAACGAGGATATATATCAACTCTAACATTTTACTACTTAGATTTGAAGTTTTTCTTGTTTGTTTGTTTTCTTGTTTGTTTGTTTTTGAGTTTGTTTGTCTTTATGCCTTTACTGCTACACATATATCATGAATACTTCGGTTGTTTGTTTTTATGCCTTTATTGCTACACATATATCATGAATACTTCGGTTATTTGTTTTTATGCCTTTACTGCTACACATCCATCATGAATACTTCGGTTGTTTGTTTTTATGCCTTTACTGCTACACATCTATCATGAATACTTCGGTTGTTTGTTTTTATGCCTTTACTGCTACACATATATCATGAATACTTCGGTTGTTTGTTTTTATGCCTTTACTGCTACACATCTATCATGAATACTTCGGTTGTTTGTTTTTATGCCTTTACTGCTACACATCCATCATGAATACTTCGGTTGTTTGTTTTTATGCCTTTACTGCTACACATCTATCATGAATACTTCGGTTGTTTGTTTTTATGCCTTTACTGCTACACATCTATCATGAATACTTCGGTTGTTTGTCTTTATGCCTTTACTGCTACACATCTATCATGAATACTTCGGTTGTTTGTTTTTATGCCTTTACTGTTACACATCTATCATGAATACTTCGGTTGTTTGTTTTTATGCCTTTACTGCTACACATCTATCATGAATACTTCGGTTGTTTGTTTTTATGCCTTTACTGCTACACATCTATCATGAATACTTCGGTTGTTTGTTTTTATGCCTTTACTGCTACACATCTATCATGAATACTTCGGTTGTTTGTCTTTATGCCTTTACTGCTACACATCTATCATGAATACTTCGGTTGTTTGTTTTTATGCCTTTACTGCTACACATCTATCATGAATACTTCGGTTGTTTGTTTTTATGCCTTTACTGCTACACATATATCATGAATACTTCGGTTGTTTGTTTTTATGCCTTTACTGCTACACATCTATCATGAATATTTCGGTTGTTTGTCTTTATGCCTTTACTGCTACACATCTATCATGAATACTTCGGTTGTTTGTTTTTATGCCTTTACTGCTACACATATATCATGAATACTTCGGTTGTTTGTTTTTATGCCTTTACTGCTACACATCTATCATGAATACTTCGGTTGTTTGTCTTTATGCCTTTACTGCTACACATCTATCATGAATACTTCGGTTGTTTGTTTTTATGCCTTTACTGCTACACATCTATCATGAATACTTCGGTTGTTTGTCTTTATGCCTTTACTGCTACACATCTATCATGAATACTTCGGTTGTTTGTGTTTATGTCTTTACTGCTACACATATATCATGAATACTTCGGTTGTTTGTTTTTATGCCTTTACTGCTACACATCTATCATGAATACTTCGGTTGTTTGTTTTTATGCCTTTACTGCTACACATCTATCATGAATACTTCGGTTGTTTGTTTTTATGCCTTTACTGCTACACATATATCATGAATACTTCGGTTGTTTGTTTTTATGCCTTTACTGCTACACATCCATCATGAATACTTCGGTTGTTTGTTTTTATGCTTTTACTGCTACACATCTATCATGAATACTTCGGTTGTTTGTTTTTATGCCTTTACTGCTACACATCTATCATGAATACTTCGGTTGTTTGTTTTTATGCCTTTACTGCTACACATCTATCATGAATACTTCGGTTGTTTGTTTTTATGCCTTTACTGCTACACATATATCATGAATACTTCGGTTGTTTGTTTTTATGCCTTTACTGCTACACATATATCATGAATACTTCGGTTGTTTGTTTTTATGCCTTTACTGCTACACATCTATCATGAATACTTCGGTTGTTTGTTTTTATGCCTTTACTGCTACACATCTATCATGAATACTTCGGTTGTTTGTTTTTATGCCTTTACTGCTACACATCTATCATGAATACTTCGGTTGTTTGTTTTTATGCCTTTATTGCTACACATATATCATGAATACTTCGGTTATTTGTTTTTATGCCTTTACTGCTACACATCCATCATGAATACTTCGGTTGTTTGTTTTTATGCCTTTACTGCTACACATCCATCATGAATACTTCGGTTGTTTGTTTTTATGCCTTTACTGCTACACATATATCATGAATACTTCGGTTGTTTGTTTTTATGCCTTTACTGCTACACATATATCATGAATACTTCGGTTGTTTGTTTTTATGCCTTTACTGCTACACATATATCATGAATACTTCGGTTGTTTGTTTTTATGCCTTTACTGCTACACATCTATCATGAATTCTTCGGTTGTTTGTTTTTATGCCTTTACTGCTACACATCCATCATGAATACTTCGGTTGTTTGTTTTTATGCCTTTACTGCTACACATCTATCATGAATACTTCGGTTGTTTGTTTTTATGCCTTTACTGCTACACATCTATCATGAATACTTCGGTTGTTTGTTTTTATGCCTTTACTGCTACACATCCATCATGAATACTTCGGTTGTTTGTTTTTATGCCTTTACTGCTACACATATATCATGAATACTTCGGTTGTTTGTTTTTATGCCTTTACTGCTACACATCTATCATGAATACTTCGGTTGTTTGTTTTTATGCCTTTACTGCTACACATCTATCATGAATACTTCGGTTGTTTGTTTTTATGCCTTTACTGCTACACATCTATCATGAATACTTCGGTTGTTTGTCTTTATGCCTTTACTGCTACACATCTATCATGAATACTTCGGTTGTTTGTTTTTATGCCTTTACTGCTACACATCTATCATGAATACTTCGGTTGTTTGTTTTTATGCCTTTACTGCTACACATCTATCATGAATACTTCGGTTGTTTGTTTTTATGCCTTTACTGCTACACATCTATCATGAATACTTCGGTTGTTTGTTTTTATGCCTTTACTGCTACACATCTATCATGAATACTTCGGTTGTTTGTTTTTATGCCTTTACTGCTACACATCTATCATGAATACTTCGGTTGTTTGTTTTTATGCCTTTACTCCTACACATCTAGCATGAATACTTCGGTTGTTGTTTTATTAAAACATTAAGGAAATTGAAGCAATATTAATTGTTCATTTATAAATTAACAAGCGTAGGAAACGTCCGCCTTGAATATACGAGCTACACGGCGAGGGTTATATTAGAGACATAAATTGCTTACCTTCCACGAGAACTGAGCTTCATTCCCATAGGAAAATTCCATACATATCACACACATATACTAGACCGTTCACTCTCCTCCTGGTGGAAGGGCTCGGGTGGCTCAATAAGCTAGGTAATTGGATTTCCTAACAACTCATACAAACCTATCACCAATACGGCGTGGGTTCCCGCCCGGCTTTGTAAATTACAAAAAAGAGTGCACTCGACTCGCAACCGCAAGTGATAAAGTTTACCAGTTACTTGCCCATGATCGGTGGTTTTCTCGGGGTACTCCGGCTTCTTCCACCACTACAACTGGTTGCCATGATATAGCTGAAATATTGCTGAAAGTGGCGTTAAACACCAAAAATAAAAATAAAATAAAATCCTCCTGGTGGAGTTAATCTAGTTCCATGAACCCAAACCGCCACTCTTAGATCAGTACAATAGGAGAATGTCCTGGCACGACGTGTTTGTTTTTTGGAATAACCTTCATCGGAATAAAGGAAGCAGAATAATTTAACATGTCTTTGTCAGCAGGAAGACCAAAGCGCCTAAACAGGATAGCCATACACGACTAATCGTCGTCATGATCGTATGGTAGTTGGATTTACAACTATCTGTGCTATCAGTGCATATCACCACTAAAGTTGTGAGTTCGAACCCTGTTCATGGCGAGGTGTACTCGATACAACGGTATGTGATAAAGTTTGTCAGTGACTTGAGACAGATCGATAGTTTTCTCGGGGTACTCCAGTTTCCGCCACCAATAAATCTGACCGTAGCGATATAACTGAAATATTGTTGAAAGTGGCGTTATACACCATAAACCCACATTAAACCCAAAATCGGCTACGGTCATATATGACTGAAGGGGGAAGGAACCTTAGTTTTAATAAGAAATTACATCATCATTTATCTGAGTAGCTCTTTATACGAGGTACAAGGTGTACTCTTATATTTTAATAATAATCACTGTTGTTCGACATTGTTTCGGGTTTGAATCATAAATAAAACAAACCCTTTGTTCTGTTATCACGTAACTGGGTGTAACTCTTTGACTTGTAAGAAATACATTTCCAGTTACTGTATATAACATACTACGAGGTGTTGTTTTCCTCCTCTATCATATTAATTACTGTTATGTTAATATTAGATAAAAGTCTTCTTTTTTATCTTTTGTCAAAAGTGAATGCTCCTTCTATGATTGGTAGTTACGTTCAATTATCTTCTTCTATTGCTCAACATTTTTTTACTGCCAAGAACAATTCATCTACTATAACACAATTATTACGGCTTCTGATTATCCCTTTGATATATCTTCAAACTTCTATTATTCATAATTATCTAACATTGCAGGTCAGCTTTATATTCATTTTTCATAACTGTTGTTATCGCAAAGGTTTTTAAAGCAATCGTTTTACTAAAAATGAGATGTTTGCACCCCCGTCCCCCCAAAAATAGAATGTCTTAATCCCGCCACTTTTGATTGAAGTGCCTGTACCATGCCGGTATTTGTGTATTAGGAGTAACAATTTTGTCTCAATCTACGACTTTTTTGAATTATTAAACAGCAACACAGTTTTCTTTTTGCGTTTTTTGTTTTGTTTTGTTTATGAGTTTTTATTTTTATTTTTATTTTATTTTTTATTTTATTTATTTATTTGGGGGGGGGGTTCATGTTGCTAAATCTTTAGTTTTCTATGTAGTGTTTTGTAGATCGTTGTTTAATCCTTTCACTTTGATTTGTGTTTATATTATAGGTAAACAATGTCAGACATAATACATTAGGGCCGACTCTGTGTATTGTCTTAGACGCTGTCTGCTCAAGGAGACAAAATATTCGATAATGTTCCATATATTATAGGTAAGCACGTCAGACAATACATTAGGGCCGACTCTGTGTATTGTCTTAGACGCTGTCTGCTCAAGGAGACAACATATTCGATAATGTTCCATATATTATAGGTAAGCACATCAGACAATACATTAGGGCCGACTCTGTGTATTGTCTTAGACGCTGTCTGCTCAAGGAGACAACATATTCGATAATGTTCCATATATTATAGGTAAGCACGTCAGACAATACATTAGGGCCGACTCTGTGTATTGTCTTAGACGCTGTCTGCTCAAGGAGACAACATATTCGATAATGTTCCATATCTTATAGGTAAGCACATCAGACAAAACATTAGGGCCGACTCTGTATTGTCTTAGACGCTGTCTGCTCTGAAAGGTGACAAAATATTCGATATTATTATACTTCATGTAAATTTCCTGTCTTCTCATTGGTTAAGGAGCGTGTGCTAATTTAGTCTATCACATGGCAGAGGGTGATAATTTAGTTTATTACATACTAATATAGATATCTTGAATTTGATTAGTCTAAAGAACGTCACATGACATTTGACATTCCGTTATATCAACCGCTGGACGTTATGTCGCATGGTTATATCAACCGCACGCGACGTTATATCAACCACACGCGATAATTGTATAATATGACGTGACGATTTCATTCTCCATTGTGAAATTAAGCATAGACGTACTGAATATGAGTCATCGCTTGATATATGTTGTCAGATATGAACTAGACCACATAATTATGGCACTGTATAGGCTATTTGATGTAATAAAACAATTATAAATCTTGTAAGAGTGTGATATGACGGATTGTCTCTCTCGAAAGTTTATGCCGTGCACCCTCGGGTGATATAATCTTTCTCTGGTAGACAAATCGTCATATCTTACAAGGTTGATAATTGTATACTATCACATGGCAAAGGGTGATAAATTAGTCGATCACGTGACTCATACGAAGAAAAGAACATTCAGTTTAATAAAACAAATAACACATAGCTGAGAGGGTGGTAGAGCAGATTGCTACCGCCCAGATTTCACCCAATCCTCCAATCAATGTCTTTCTCTCTTTTTCTATCTTTCCTGTTTATCACATAATACTAAATGTATACAAACACAATTTGACAAGTTGGACTGTGTTGGTACCGTTATTCTAACATGTGGTATATATCAAGTATAAAGATCAACATATCAGATCACACCTAATCAAAACGAAGATCGTGAGAAACGGTGTATGATAAAATTGCAGAAATAAAATGATTGAACACTTGTTTTGCTATAATTGATAATTAGAAGACCCATTAATTTGAAAGATTATAACACTGGCTGGGATTTTTTTTTCTTTTTATTATGTTGTCATATCTTTAGTTTTCTATGTAGTATTTTGTAGATCGTTGTTTATCTTTTTTCTTTAAGCCATTATACTGTCTGTCCTTCGATTTACGACTTAAGATTACCGATTTGGTATATTCAAATTCTTTTCCGCTAATAGCCAAGTAATTTTAAAAAGGCATGTATAATTGCAAATTTCAACATATAAAGTGACCCTACAAACATCATCACTGGTTACTCCTGTTTACTTTCACTTTGATTTTTGTTTATAAATGGTAAACACTTCAGACAATTAGGGCCTACTCTGTGTATTGTCTTAGACGCTGTGTACTCAAAGAGACAAAATATTCGATAATGTTCCATTAAACTTAAAACATAGAATTAAAATATGTTGTAAATTTAATGGAACATTATCTATGTAGATTGTTCGTTACTTCTCATATTTTATAGTTATTAATTACTATTTAAATTAGGCCGCTGTACACGTCACGAATTATTTTAGATATAAAGCACCATATCGAACGATGAATTGTTTGAGATTTGTCAAGAATGAAGCAATGACTGCTTAACAAATACAGCATTAATATTTGTTAATATATATTAAGTTGTATCCATAGGACAAAAAGCAAAGGAGGTACCCTAAACCGACAAAAAGTGACAATATGGGAAAACCAACGATGCTCTTTTTGTTGATCACGGGAATATTTACCAAATGCTGTATTTGTGAATTTTATGAATATAAATCCGTTAACGTCATTCCTGGAATACAATATACAGGCACTATAGACAAATACACGGAAAACACTTCTGTAGCGGAATGTATATTATTTTGTCTGGATCTACCTAAAACATGTGTAAGTGTTTCCGTGTGTGGAGATACGTGTAGCTGCTATAGTGCCAGTGGTCAAATGTCCGATAGCTTGTATGATAACAGTTGTACATTTTTTCAAATCAAACGATACGAGATGTCCAATTGCTTTGATATTTATGAACGTGGGAGCATGGAAAATGGGATATACAACATAACGGTAAATGGGAGACAATTAGAAGCGTATTGTGACATGGATCATGGTGGCTGGACGGCAATACAGTATCGTTTTGACGGTTCTGTGGATTTTAATCGTTCATACGCTGAGTATCAAGATGGTTTTGGAGATGTATACGGTGAACACTGGCTTGGATTGGATACAGTTCATGACATGGTAGCTTGTGGTTCATATGAAGCAAGATTTGACCTTGAAGACTTTGACGGAAAGACAGGTTATGCTGAATACGATTATTTTTACATATCCAATAGTACACTTTATTACAAACTAGAAATATCAGGTTACCATGGAAACGTAGGACATGGTATGGAATTCCACACTGGTATGTATTTCTCTGCTGGAACCGTGGATAATGATATTTCGAGTTCCAACTGTGTGAAAAAATACGGCCATGGTGGATGGTGGTACACTGGCTGTCACCAAGTTAATATCAACGGATTGTACAACAACACCGAATTCGGAAAAGGTATGAATTGGAATCCGTGGCGCGGATATCAATATTCGCTGAAATCTACAAGTATGAAAATTAGACCTAGACAATAACTCTTAAAAAGTATGCTTGTTGCCGTATACAGCCAAACCTGTATATAAAGGACACTCAAGGCTACCTGGAAATGTGTCTTTTATCAACAGTTGCCCTTTATACACATATTAAAATCATATTCACTAATCATTAATGAGGAAAACGAGACTGTCCTTTATAGACAGTGATTTGTTATAATAGAGGTGCCCTTAAAGGCAGGTTTGACTGTATTTCATGTAACTAACAACATATGTTCAATGTGCAATGTTGTAGGGATACTATGCAATACCGGTATTGCAACGACTTGTGCAATAATCATATTGCATCTCTAGGTTTAAGCACATTCAATTAATGTCTTCTGAATGTTTTCTAATAATTTTGTATTTTTTAGCATACATGGTCATTTTGTTTGTTGTGTCTTTGTGTGCCAATGTTTGCCAGTGTATGTGAATTGTCCACTCTTGATTGCCCCTTTGTTTATCTAAATCACTTGTCCACACGGACCCCACAATCAAGAAAGCTATATACTAGAATAACAAGAAATTATTGAAATGACCATCAACAAGGGTGTGTTTGGTACACAAATTCATATAAAACAAAAACAATTATGGTATATCTTAGTTTTAATATCCTTTTATCTTCATAGACAGTCATATATATATAGATAGATATAGTTAAAGTGAAATATTCAATGACACAAATGATTTTATCCAGCTGACCTATATACGATCTAGACATCTGCCACCAATGGTTGGTGTTTAAAGACAGTTTGTCTTTTTTCTATGTATACATGATAATGATTTATAATATTTAAATACAGTCTCAAAAAGATGCTGGTCTCTCAAGACAGATTTTAACTCATTTATTATTAATTAAATAATTAATGTTGCTGAAATTCAAATATTGTTGCATCACCTTCACAAAAAAATGTCCAACACCTGTTTTTTTTCACAATGAACATGGTTAAAAACACTTGTGTGATAGTCTTTATATGATGGTTAATTTTGGCTAACAACACTTTAACTTGAAACTTTAAAACAGATTCAAGGTTTTGTTAAACCTCAAAATAGTTCAGTAATGATAATAAAAATAGCACTTTAAGAACACATGATATATTTAAAATGTACATTAGTATACAAAAAATACCTAAATCGTAATTATAATGGGGATAAATTAATATTTATGACTCTTCTGTGATATATGTACATCTCCTGTCCCCCCCCCCCCCCCCCTCCCTTTATGTCAAATAAAATGATAAATTTGAAGATATGTATTAACACGTAGAACTAACTAAATAGGTATATGGAAACGTAAAAATAGAAATTTTGAGAAAAATAATAAAAGAGGAGGGTAATGCTGTTTAACGTCACTTTCAACAATATTTCAGTTATATCGTGGCAAAAGAGGTGCTGTCAGTAGGATGAAAGTGGCATCTTCTTCTATGTTAAAGGCACTTGTCGTCAAGTCCCATTTCCAAGCAGTAGTTAATGAGAACGATTCATATAGTTAAACTTGCATATAAAGGGCACTCGAAAATGTGCCCTTTATGAGCAATTGCCCTTTATATACAGGCTAAAATTATATGCACTATTCATTAATGGGAAAAATGAGGCTGCCTTTATAGACAGCGATTTGTTATACAGAGATGCTCTTTAAGGCAAGTTTGACTGTATTCCTATTGAAAACAGGTCTGCAATCGGTGAAGACACTGGAATTTATTTACTCATGGATCAAGTAATTCATGATGGTAATAATACAATTTTCGAAAGATATGATAAACTGCTATACATGTACATGAAAGGTTTGGTTGTTTGGTTTGGTTTATGGTATTTAACACCACTTTCAACAATATTTCAGTTATATCATAGCGGTCAGTTTTATTGGTGGAGGAAACCAGAGTACCTGGAGAAAACCCCCGACCTGCCGCACGTCACTGACAAACTTTATCACATAATGTTGCT
Source organism: Bathymodiolus septemdierum (assembly GCA_963383655.1). Taxonomy (NCBI): domain Eukaryota; kingdom Metazoa; phylum Mollusca; class Bivalvia; order Mytilida; family Modiolidae; genus Bathymodiolus; species Bathymodiolus septemdierum. The sequence goes on along the minus strand of OY726528.1, from coordinate 28,888,654 downwards.
TTGAGTACACCTCGCCCGACTACAGTGGTGATAGGCACCGAGTGCATTGGTAGATGTAAATCCAACTACCATATGAACACGGCCATGACGGCCCCTTAAAACTTTAGAGAGATACCGTAAATTGCAATACATGTACATGAAAAGGAAGGCATGGTATCTAACATAAAGCAGAATTTTGAGCAGATCAATGCAAATATTAATACTGTTGGTTAGATAAAAATATTTCTAAATGTGAAAATGACCTTGAAGGACGGAGAACAAAGGACATTTGATGTCGCATGGCAAAGTTTGATAATACGCTGCTAAACAGTTATGTTTAAACAATATGGCAAACTTCGAAACAGGATGGAAAACAAGTTCCCTGCTCGAGACAGGCACAAATATGTCACAGTATTAAACCAGCTATTAGGATCACAACATATGATAGTTTGATCTCTAACACAAACAATAACAAACCTTAAGTACATGTACTTGGCTTTTTCATCCAATCAGCTCAAAATCTTAATCAAGAGATAGAAAATCTTTTAATTTTTTCTAACCTCTACAAGGTGAGGTACAAAACCGTAATTCATGATTAAATCTGTGGAAATTTTCAAATGGAGATATTAATTTTCAGCTTTTGATAGTAAATGACAATGAGAATTAAAAGTTTAAAATGGGTATATAAAATCACCATATTACCAGTAGTCATATAAATACTTGGGCAGGATTAAGCCCATAAAACTAGGTTTAACACAGCCACTTTTTATAAGAAGTGCCTGTACCAATCTATGAAAGTGAATCATTAAATATTTGTGTGTTAGGGATATTAATGTTGCCTCTTTCTATGGTTTTTCTATTGGATTTTGGAACTGTTCTGAATTGTGGTATTATTTATTTTTCATTTTATGAAGTCAGTTGTCCTCATTTCTCAATGAAGTTGTCCTATTTATTGACATCAATTAAGTAAGCAAACATGTTAAAATACATGTAAATATGACTTGGCCAATTGTAAGCAATTCTTCTAACAATTCTACCAATATCAATAAAACAAACAATAACCTCTCACCGTAACCCACTGCACTCAAAAAGACCATGACATGTGATATTGGAAATCCAGGTCATAGCTTGGAACAGGCACAAAAATGTGGCAGGGTTATACCAGTAACTGGGATCCCAACTGTAGATTAAGATTCTAAATATTTCTACACAAAAGTGTTGGATGCAAATGAAGAAAATCCATCTGAAATATCAAGTACAAATATTTCATCAATTTTATTGCTTTTCATTAACTTTAATGTTGTTCCACCCAGCAAGTGTAGAATTACATGTAGCCTACAGAACTATGCTGTGGTTTTATCTTGTAGGAAGGATTAAAAAATAATATAAGGTTGGTTTGGTTGGTTTATGGTGTTTAATACTCTTGCCTCCATTAGCTCAAAGTACAAATTTCTCCCATTTAATCAATGAATTTTGCAATTTAATTTATCCTAGATAATTTGAACAGTCAAATCTGCCCATGCAGTCACCTCTAAGTAACCTGTATTCAATGGTCACCTTTTTTGTCCCGTCATAGAAAATATTTTAATATGAAACAGGCATGGCCATGAATGCTCGCAAATCTGAAATTAGATTTATATTTACATAAAAAGAGTACAAAAATGATAAATATAATGAAATATGAATATTTAATGATTGTTGCCATGACAACAAAGATTACACTACACTACTATACAACAATACATACATTTTTTGTAGTACTAAATTCACCGGCAAACTGATAAAAAAAAAACAGATTATCAAATAACTTAAGATTATAGTAAATAACTTATTTTTTACTTTGGTTATGAATATTTGCTTACATCAGTGATTTTACTGTTGCAAATTTAATTTTGTAACTAAAGTCATGTGAATGGATATTTAAATCTTAAAATTAGACAACACAGTAGTCCTCCTCATATAAGGCTACCTCTATTATGAGGCCAGATTTCTGATGCACTGAGACAGTAAAGGACTGCTAAATTATCCTCCTCAAGAGAGGCCAACCCTTCTTATAAGACTATTACTTCATTGCAGAAGGGATGGAGTTATAAGACCACTGTATCTTGAATTGTTTGCAAACATTTGGTTTTGCCATCACAAGTTGATGATGCATTGATCGATTGGGAAAATAATATACATTTGCAATATTAAAATCCTGCATTTACCTCAGCAATAATCAAATAAAAACAAATTATATATATGTATTCCTGTTTCTAATGCAATAGTATTTTAATTTTTAACACTATTTTAATTGCAATGTAAATAACAATACAAACATTGAGAAGTAAAACCAGAGGCATAATAGGGCCTGTAAGCACTAACTTAGTTAACAGTTGCCTTCAATTTGCTTTGATGGAGAAATTATTGAAGGTTTTTTTTATACATTACATTTAACTATAAACAAAATTTAACAAAAATAGCACAAATTTCACTAGAAAACCCAGGAAAACATATTAAAAAATATATTTTGGCTACATGTCAAAATTCAGCTCCTTCCATCAAAAATGCTGATCTTTTTGCCATTGTAAATTTTTTTTTAGGGAGGGCTATTGAATATAGCTTTGAAATGGAACTACCAATATTACCATCACAGTCATATCTGGTTAAATTGGCTCAGTTGGTTTCTGAGAAGATTTTTTTTTAATTTTGTCAAAAGACCTAACTTGCATCATTACTATTTGAAGAGCCTTAAAAACCAATACCAAAGCTAAATTCATTCAAATTCATTGCTGCATAATTATTTATATATATTATTAATTTATCCTGTAATATTATTGAATCCCCATATTATTTCAGATAAATACAAAACAAAACAAAGCAAAATGTTTCTGATATCATGATGGAGCAATATATAATACCTGTATATACAGTCAAACCTGTCTATAGTGGTCACCTGAGGGAGATTGACAAAATGACCACTATATACAGGTGACCTTTATATGAAGGGTTTTGATTTTTCGACAAAATATTGCACGCTAGTTGTAAAAAAAAAAATTCATTACATCTTATGTTTTTAATACTGTTTTACTTGTTATTTTGTTCCTGTCGTAATATTACTCTTGTTTACATTTATTGTTGATGAAATTATCTCAATATGATACGATTTGAATAAAACATACAAATAAATAAATAAAGATATTTAATAAACAAAAGTACAATTTCCAGAAACACAACGTTGAACTGGAAGCATTGTTTTCAAAATCATCAAGAATCTCACGCTTTCTTTTAAGAATGTTCATTTTTCTGGGTACGACCAACACCCATCTCCTCGCCCACAGCCCGACAACTTTTCCCAACATCACAATGATTTATCGCTTTCACTTTGTTGTCTAATTTCAAAGCTTTCCTATTTATGGAAGTTGATGATTTTGACATGATGTACTAGATACAAAATATTTTTGGTGAGTGAATTTCTACTCTCGTCGTAATGAATAAAAATCTCCAATAACGCCTGGGGATAAACTGTCTTTTATGTAATTTACTATTCACAAAATTCCTGGTGTTTGTTTATTTAGTTAATTAAATTAATCAATATATTTTGTAACACCTCAGGATTTTTGGTACATTTGAGAAAAATACCAATCTTCCAAAATCACTACCAGTATCATTTTTAAAATAAATTTACCGTTATACAAAGGTTTTACACTGAAAATTACTTATAAATGGTGACCGCTGACCACATTGAACTGGTGACCGCTATATCAATTTAAAATATATAGTAAAATGCACCGGGAGAGCACGAAAGTGACTGTTATGACAGAGTTTGAAATTAGCGGTCGCCCACTCGCCATTTGCAAGTAAATTTCAGTGTGAGCCCTTAAAAATCTCATCTCAGTCGTCCACTTGGCGAGTGAAAATTAGAAAAAATAAAATAGTGTAAATCTAGATGTAATAATTCCTATTCACCAAGATCGAAATCCGAAAAATATTGACATTTCCATTGATCGATTTTAAGCTCCGATTTTTTGTTTTGATATTAAACTGATAACCGCTTATATTACGCTTTGCTCTATGAACTTAAAGTAACGAAGTGTAGTAGCCCGGGAATCAGCTTATTTTGATGTATGTGAATCTTATCTCCAGATAAGGAGATTTACAGCTGTTCTATTTAACACCTTCGTATAAGGATGTCAATTTTTGTATTAATTTTGTGTCATTTAAGGATTGAAATAAAAAATTTAGTTGTTGTTGTAAAGGGATTTAGGTAACAAATAATTCTTTTAACGATGATTTCTATGTTGTCTTTATATTGCACAAACCATGCCGTTTTCTGTTGAGTCATATTACGGAATTTTATAGTACACTTTTCTGACTTTGATTTTTAATTTTACATGTTCGTTCAAAATATCCGGTTGGCGAAATGTTTCGCCAAGCCGAATTAAGTCAGTTCTTTTTGGGAAACTCTGGGCCTCTTAAAAGGCAAAATGAACAGAGAACACAATATTTTAGAGATTACGAAAAGTCCAAACGCTCTAGACAATTTTTAAAGGAATGGAAACAAAACCGTCCATGGTTAGTTGATACTGAAACCGGCATGGTTTGTTCATATTGCAAAGAACAAAAAAAATGAAAATTCATTTACTACAGGACGTACAAGCTACAAACATCCACACCATATGTCAAGCTCTAAATCGCCCCTAAATTTGATTTCAACTATAAATTTTTGAAGTCATAGCGTATTGGTGCATGTAAAATAAGTTTATTTTGAGGAAAATGTTTTGTAGTAAATTATAGTTTCTGAATGGCCAATTTTGCTGCCAGGAAATGGCCAGAATGCAGGATTTTACACCATTTATCCCAGACCCCCTGCCGTAGGTGGCTGGCATGGTATGTGCACCTGATGGGCCCCTAACAAATTGTGTGGGCTACCAAAATTAATTTGGTAGGGGCCCACTTGGGCCCTAAAATATTTCCTTAGCTTCAAACCCTGTATGAGCAGGTGACCGTTACGACAGGTTTGACTGTACAAAGAAATTTAAGAAATGACAATTTAAGTAAAAAAAACTCCCATAACAAAAAGCTACAAGACATACATACATACAAATGTAAGTGAATAACATCTTGAGAAAACAATGCCATACAATAAAATGTGACAAGATATTAAAACAATTACAACTGTAGTGAAATACAATGTACAAATGTATTTATATCTATATATATATAACCTGCCTTAAAGACCACCTGTATTAAGCAACAACCTGTTTTAATGGGTTGCACAATTCTCAATTAAGTGTCAATTAAATCTGAAGTGTTAATTAATTTCATGTACATTTCAAGTAAATTTTAAGCATCAATTAAGTTTTAATTGACACTTAAATTTATTAAGGTTTGTACAACCCAGTCCTGTCTTAAATTAAAGGACCTTCATTTTCAGTTCCCACTTTAGTGCATATTATTTTTGTAATTCAAACCTTCATTAAGAGACTACCTGTATTAAAATATCACTTTTTTTCCTCCCTTAAGTGGTCTCTAAGTCAGGATTCACTGTATAGGAATCAAGTATAGCCTTGATTGGTCTCTTAAGACAAGTTTAGCAGTATAGGAATCAAGCATAGCTTTGATTGGTCTCTTAAGACAGGTTTCACTGTATAGGAATCAAATATAGCCTTGAGTGGTCTCTTAAGACAGGTTTAGCAGTATAGGAATCAAGCATAGCCTTGATTGGTCTCTTAAGAAAGGTTTAGCAGTATAGGAATCAAGCATAGCTTTGATTTGTCTCTTAAGAAAGGTTTCACTGTATAGGAAATCAAGCATAGACTTGAGTGGTCTCTTAAGACAGGTTTTGTAGTATAGGAATCAATTATAATTTTTTTATCTTTTCTTGCTAGCTTTCCTCTTTCGCTGCACAGTCACCCTTGAGAAGTTCAAAGAGAAGACCACATGATTGAAACCCTGGGGGCATCAATGTATTCAACAGTTCTTTACCGATACTACTAACACGGGTGATTTCTGGTAATCTGAGCAGCATCTCCCCGAATTTGTCAGGATTCTGAGGGTAATGAGAAACAGTGTACTTATATAAAGCCTCACTAATAAGTTCTTGTTGTTCTCGTGCCCTATAGCCCTCTTTCATTCCTTTCACATCTGAAATAAAAATTTAAAAGATTTTACATTTTCTTATTTTAGAAAAAAGTTAAACTAGCCCATGTGGTCACCTCTATTAAGCAGTCACCTGTATTGAAAGATCACCTTTTTCTTGTCCTCTCATAGAAAATTTCATATGAATCGAACCTATTTTAAGAGGTCACAAAAGACCACTTTTTCTCACTTTTCAGACAGACCAGTTCCTATTTTTAGCGATGTGAGATTTTCTTATCTTGCACTAGTGCAAGACAAAAAAATCATGTGCGTTTTACCGGCAAATGCATGCTGTACAGTTTATGTCAAACTCACATTGTTTACATGATGCGCTGTTTAAAAACAAACATGAAACTAAAAACAGCTGATAAAAGTGAGAAATAAAATCAAACACCAGCAAAAAGTGCAAGACGGGGAAGATTTTGCCGGTGTCAGATTCTATATTTCTTTTCTCATAGGTGACCTTTTAATATAGGGTTGATTGTACAGTGAAATATGTCTAAACAGAACTCTGAAAACAAACACAGAATCATGTGAAAACCAAAATCTGAATAAGCCAGTATCATGTGAAAACTGTGAACATCGAATCTCGTGTAAACCAGTATTATATATAAACATACCCCTGAATAAACTAAAATCATGCATATGTGGAAAGTGAATCCTGAATAAACCATAATCATGTCACAATGGAATACTACATATAAACCATAATCATGTGACATGTCACAATGGAATACTGTGTAAACCATAATCATGTCGCAATGGAATACTGTGTAAACCATAATCATGTGACATGTCACAATGGAATACTGTGTAAACCCAAGTTCAAACTTAGTGCCCAAGTCTGCAAAACTTTACAAATTTAACAAACAAGTTCGATGTTTGAGACATTTTGTTTTCAATTCTAACCGTATATTTTACTACTTGTATGCATATATTTTTAATGTAAAGTTGAATAGTTTGACTAGGAAGAGTTGGATACCAAAGAGGTAATCAGAAGCAGTAATTCAAAGGAAAGACAATACCATGGCTATTGACAGAGAAAAATGCTGAGGATGCAATTTTGAGAAATCTTTGTAGTACAGAACCGAGTTATTTGTTTTTAACCCTTTAGAATCCTTTTAGCTTAAATATTGATTCTTGTTTTATTATATCTTGACAAAACTTCTTTTCTATTATAGCCGAATCCTTTAAAATCCAATGTTTAAGAGAAAACATAATGATTTGGCATTGGGTGACAAATATTAAGTTAAAACATATGATTTGTTCTAATTTTTATCATCAGCCATTCAAAACAAAGGTCTAACATGAGTGTAAGTGAGTGATTGTTGCTTAATGCCAATTCAGCCAATTTTCAGCTATATTCTGACGAGAGCAGGTTAATTTTCAATGAGATGATGATGAGGTCCACTTTGTTCTAGACCAACATGCTTAGTTGGATTTTTATAGTGCTAGCTCACTGAAACAACAGGCCGCGGGTAGACATGTCGCTCCACTCGGACACATTATTCTGATTTCGAGACTACCAGATTTTGCTCTTTCTCCTTAATGCTGGGTGCTTAGCGGAAAAGCAACAAATACCAATTTTATAGTCTTTGGTTTGACCCGACCAGGGTTCAACCCCACGATCAACCGCACTCGAGACGAGTATGCCAACCATTACACCACCAATGCAGTTCTAACATGAGTGTACAACCTTACCTGGGGTAATCAGTACGAGAACTTTCATAGCCACGTATTCATACTGGTCTACACCAATTCTACGTAACTGGTCTGTCAGATCTAACATTCGTTGTATAATGTCTTCACAGCCTTCACTAATGCTACCAGCCTTCTCTAAGTCTACAGTTTTACCCAGCGGTAGGAATATTTCGGTTCTACTTTCTATTGACTTCATACAACAGTTAAATATAAGAAGCTCCGCCCAGCTGTTTTGTAGTAAGAGAATCTGGTCGTCTGTCTGTAACAGAAATAAAGTAAACAAATCAATTTCAAATTTGAAGGTTAGGGGTTTTAATGCCACTTTCAACAATATCTCAGTTAAATTGTGGCGAACAGTTTTATTGGTGGAGGAAACCGGAGTATACAGTCACAGAGATAATCACCGACCTGTCGCAAGACACTGACAAACTTTATCACATAATGTTGTATCAAGTACACCTTGAGCCGGATTCTGTTCCCTCCTTCAGTCAAATCTGCTAAATTTCTACAGAGCAATTTTTGACTATGTCACCAATTCCCTATTTTCTAAATCAATAAAAACTGTGTTTCATAAGTTATGAATGAAATGTCATAGTGATCACGGAAGAAACCTGGAAAAAAGTTGACTTTAATATTTTAAAAATGGTCTATTTGTATTACAAGCCATCAAAATTCAGTATGGACAAAGATCTGAACCTGTGCAGACTAAACCCATTCAAAACAGACATAAACATTGTACGTCACAATTTTAAAAACCAATCACAACAAACTGACCTGCGCAAACACTTTCCAGGGGAAACCTACACAACGACATATGATGAACCAATCGCTAAGGGAGAATAATACGTAATGCCTCAACTGATGTGCGCAATGAAGGCAATTCCCATTCAAAGTATAAATAAATGAAATCAAGTTTTACTATTTTTGCTTTTAATCAGGTACAGATTTCAACATACAAATTCAATCAATCAATGATAAATACTTACAAAGTGCGATAAGAAAATCAAAATGAATTATATCCAGTAATAAAGCTTCCTACTAAGTTAAAAAAATATTCCTCAATTAACACAATTGAAAGTGTCCTTCGCATATACGTGAATTCACGTGAACGCAAAATGCAAGAATGGTCCTTAATTGAATGTTTGTATTAAAAAACGTCCTTCGCTTAATACAAATGAATTAGGTCTGAAGTGGGAATTTCCAAGGTCATGTTTGTGCAGGTCGGTTTATAACTCGTCCATGCATTGTCCATACTGAATTTTGATCTATTGTATATTCCCAGCTAAAATATTTTGGGCAAAAAAAAATACCCCTAATCCTAAACATGATACGCTTAAATTAATGAGTCCAGAAGACAATTCCGAGTCCCACCATAGTTTGAATCTAATATGAATCATTCCGAAGGTTCGTCGGACAGTGGCAAAAGTCCGACAAAAATTGTCTTGGACAGATAAAATAATCTTAATCGTTGGACCAATTGACCGGTTAACATACCGTATCGTATGTCAGGAAGTATTTTATTTTTGGCAAGTTTTCAAACAATTATCAAATCAAAATATTTGATCATTGCTCTCATCGTAAGTTCAGCTTGAGTTTGCGGAAAATCCCATTTCTATTTTTAAAATATTGATATTATGGGGACTTCAGTAATTGTCGAATTTTAAATCCTTATCTTTACTACGCTTTAAATAACGAATCGCACATGGCTATATTGCAAGCATTAATTTGTCACCAATCTTTTGTTGTAATCAAAATGTTGGGGTTCCGATATGTAGTCAGGGTTATTTTTGGAAAGAATCTGAAAAGCAAAAACACGGAAGAGACGACAAGCAGGAGAAAACGAAGAAGTATGAGGAAAATAGAAAGGCACATAAATTTATGGTAAAGTGGTTGACCAATCACGAATGGCTGGATTACGATGAGAGCGACGACATCATGACATGCAAAATATGGCAAAGATGATGATGATGATGACTTTTGTGAAGATTGGCATGATGAAGTTGAAAACTGGGCTTACATATATGAATATAAAATATTGCACTTAAATTGTGTAAATTTTTTTTGGTCCAGTAAAAAGTGATTTGGTCTGGTAAAAGTTCTACCTTTACTGGACCAAATGACCAGTGAAGTCCAAGATACCTTTGGAATGACTGTAATATTTGAAAACTTTGGTGAGTTCCTACTGAAAATGGTGAGTACATGACTCATCTAGACGAGTTGCAAGGAACTCTGTTTGGCATTATTTAAAGAGTGAGTTAGTGATTGTTGTTCAACGCCAACTCTGTAATTTATCAGCTATATCATGGCGAAAACAAGTTAATTTTCAATGGAATGATGATGAGGTCCACTTTGTACTAGACCAAGATGCTGAGTTGGATTTTTATAAAGCTAGCTCACTGAAACAACAGTCCGCGGATAGACATGTCGCCCCACTCGGACACATTATCCCGATTCCGAGCCAACAAGTTTTTGCTCTTTCTCCTTAATGCCGAGTGCTTAGCAGAGAAGCAACAAATACCAATTTTATAGTATTTTTATAACCACGAACTACCGCATTCGAGGCGAGCACGCTAACCATTACACCACTGATGCGGTTGGCACAATTTAAAAGTTTAAAGTATACTTACAGATATTGCACTAAACTGTGGCAGATTTCTTGCCCACCGCACCAATTTATACAATCGTACTTCAGCAATTTGTAAAAATGTCAAGAAGAAATTCTGGTCACCATCACTAAATTTTTCAGCAGGATAATCAGTACTGTTGTCATCCTCTGATAACAGAGATTCCATATTCATTATTTCTGTTAAAACTGGGGGAACAATCGGGGTGGCAACCTGAGTTTGTTTCAAAGCAGATTTTTGCAACACATTCATTAACTGACTTCCCGAAATTGTCTCCCCTGATGGCAGTTTCAGTTCCATTTGCCCCAATTGTTTCATATAAGTGGGTTGCACTTTTTTCGGTTTTGGTGTGGATGTTTTCCTATCAAGGAATGTTTTATTAGGTCGGCCGTGTGGTGAACATCCATCGTAACAACTCCGACCTCCTCGCGTTCTGTCCAATCTGACGGCTGAAAAACAAAGCAAATTGTCATGATTTGTAATTCATGTATTGAGCTTATGAAAAAAATATTTTATGTTAGCAACCTTGATCATAGTTCACACACCCACACAAATGTTCAGGGCTCACCACACTTGGCAAAAACAGGTTGTCTGGATGGATTTCTCTTTCAGTTGGCTTAAGCCTTAAGGATGAAACTAGGGAATATATGGGAAACTTCCGATGAACTACCAGTTCTTTTATGGTTTTCTCCTTGTACTCCGGTTTCCTCCACAAATAAAACTGACCGCCACAATATAACTGAAATATTGTTGAAAGTGGTGTTACACACCATAAACCCATAAACCAGTTCTTTTAATGTTTATTTCCCTGCTACCACATGTCTCCAAACATTCTGCTCAACTACATGTATCTTCTGTAGAGGCAGAAATAAGTCGATTTCATTCAAATCAGGACAAACAATTTGTTCACTTCACCTTGTCTGGTGAACCATTGCAATCTACATGTACAAATGTATCTAATAATTTCATATGCCCTAGTGCTTTAATGTGTATGTATATGTAAACATTGTAAATGATTCTTCATATTTCTTCAAAAAAATGGAATATTTTTTATATTCTGTCTGTAGGGGGTGATTTTATTCAGGATAACATATCATGTGTTTCAATCATATAATTTATGATTTTGCTTGAAGAGATCATAATTGTTAGCTGTATTAATAAACAAAAGGTTGAGGTACCGATTATCGGTCATCGGTTGATATTGAATTAATGATCAAAGATCCAAAAATCTGACAGATTCCTATCACAAGTATAAAGTGATATTGATAAATCTTACCTTCAATTTTCATTCCAGTAGAGAGACACTTAGAGAATCTACAAGCAGGGCACTTTTTTCTATTTCCCCTGATAACATCGCAATCTTGGTTTCTATGACACTGGAACACTTTTTTATTCTGAACAGTTCTTTTGAAAAAACCTTTACAACTTTCACATGTGAAAATACCATAATGATAACCTGTAGAAAATAAAAGTGTAATCTTGAAAATAGGTTGTTTGGTTTGGTTTATGGTGCTTAATGCCACTTTCAACAATATTTCAGTTATATCGTGGCGGTCATTTTCATTGGTGCAGGAAACCGGAGTACCCGGGGAAAGCCACCGACCTGCCACAAGTCAATGACAAACTATATCACATAATGTTGCATCAAGAACACCTCACTATGAATGGGATTCAAACTGATCACAACTTTAGTGGTAATAGGCTCTGAATGCACAGGTAGTTGTAAATCCATCTACCATATGACCACGACCACTACAGTCACTCTTGAAAATAGTGATAGTACATGTATGTATTCTTTGACTGGAAGCAAATCTGTGCAGCTTGTTTTATCCTTTGTTTATCTATGTATTGCCATTGGAGAACCGGTTATCAAGACGACAGGCATTTAATTACATATAAGTGGAATACAATGTATATAAATTAAGTAAACATAAATACACATTTTGTATGTGGATCTTGTCTAAAACAGGAGCTCAATCCAGAGCTGTCACAGTGACCGATAGAGAATGCCCTCATTACGAGTCCTCAAAACCACTGAGAATCATTCTCCCTAATGAAATGTAACCCGACTAGAGGAGTGAGTAAGTGATTGTTGTTTAATGCCAACTCAGCAATTTTTCAGCTATATCGTGGCGAGAACAAGCTACATTTTGTAAATTCTATGAAATGATGATGATGTTAGCTTTGTTCTAGACCAACTCGCTTAAAGTTGGATTATTGTAGTGCTAGCTCAGTGAAACAACAGTCTCGAGTGTAAGTAGACATGTTGCTCATCTCCAACACGTGCTAGCTCAGTGAAACAACAGTCTCGAGTGTAAGTAGACATGTTGCTCATCTCCAACACGTACTAGCTCAGTGAAACAACAGTCTCGAGTGTAAGTAGACATGTTGCTCATCTCCAACACGTGCTAGCTCAGTGAAACAACAGTTTCGAGTGTAAGTAGACATGTTGCTCATCTCAAACATGTGCTAGCTCAGTGAAACAACAGTCTCGAGTGTAAGTAGACATGTTGCTCATCTCAAACATGTGCTAGCTCAGTGAAACAACAGTCTCGAGTGTAAGTAGACATGTTGCTCATCTCAAACACATGCTAGCTCAGTGAAACAACAGTCTCGAGTGTAAGTAGACATGTTGCTCATCTCAAACATGTGCTAGCTCAGTGAAACAACAGTCTCGAGTGTAAGTAGACACGTTGCTCATCTCAAACACGTGTTAGCTCAGTGAAACAACAGTCTCGAGTGTAAGTAGACACGTTGCTCATCTCAAACACGTGCTAGCTCAGTGAAACAACAGTCTCGAGTGTAAGTAGACATGTTGCTCATCTCCAACACGTGCTAGCTCAGTGAAACAACAGTCTCGAGTGTAAGTAGACATGTTGCTCATCTCAAACACGTGCTAGCTCAGTGAAAACAACAGTCTCGAGTGTAAGTAGACATGTTTGCTCATCTCAAACACTTGCTAGCTCAGTGAAACAACAGTCTCGAGTGTAAGTAGACATGTTGCTCATCTCAAACACGTGCTAGCTCAGTGAAACAACAGTCTCGAGTGTAAGTAGACATGTTGCTCATCTCCAACACGTGCTAGCTCAGTGAAACAACAGTCTCGAGTGTAAGTAGACATGTTGCTCAACTCCAACACGTGCTAGCTCAGTGAAACAACAGTCTCGAGTGTAAGTAGACATGTTGCTCATCTCCAACACGTGCTAGCTCAGTGAAACAACAGTCTCGAGTGTAAGTAGACATGTTGCTCATCTCCAACACGTGCTAGCTCAGTGAAACAACAGTCTCGAGTGTAAGTAGACATGTTGCTCATCTCCAACACGTGCTAGCTCAGTGAAACAACAGTCTCGAGTGTAAGTAGACATGGTTGCTCATCTCCAACACGTGCTAGCTCAGTGAAACAACAGTCTCGAGTGTAAGTAGACATGTTGCTCATCTCCAACACGTGCTAGCTCAGTGAAACAACAGTCTCGAGTGTAAGTAGACATGTTGCTCATCTCAAACACGTGCTAGCTCAGTGAAACAACAGTCTCGAGTGTAAGTAGACACGTTGCTCATCTCAACACGTGCTAGCTCAGTGAAACAACAGTCTCGAGTGTAAGTAGACACGTTGCTCATCTCAACACGTGCTAGCTCAGTGAAACAACAGTCTCGAGTGTAAGTAGACACGTTGCTCATCTCAAACACGTGTTAGCTCAGTGAAACAACAGTCTCGAGTGTAAGTAGACACGTTGCTCATCTCAAACACGTGCTAGCTCAGTGAAACAACAGTCTCGAGTGTAAGTAGACATGTTGCTCATCTCAAACACGTGCTAGCTCAGTGAAACAACAGTCTCGAGTGTAAGTAGACATGTTGCTCATCTCAAACACGTGCTAGCTCAGTGAAACAACAGTCTCGAGTGTAAGTAGACATGTTGCTCATCTCAAACACGTGCTAGCTCAGTGAAACAACAGTCTCGAGTGTAAGTAGACATGTTGCTCATCTCCAACACGTGCTAGCTCAGTGAAACAACAGTCTCGAGTGTAAGTAGACATGTTGCTCATCTCAAACACGTGCTAGCTCAGTGAAACAACAGTCTCGAGTGTAAGTAGACATGTTGCTCATCTCCAACCGTGCTAGCTCAGTGAAACAACAGTCTCGAGTGTAAGTAGACATGTTGCTCATCTCCAACACGTGCTAGCTCAGTGAAACAACAGTCTCGAGTGTAAGTAGACATGTTGCTCATCTCCAACACGTGCTAGCTCAGTGAAACAACAGTCTCGAGTGTAAGTAGACATGTTGCTCATCTCCAACACGTGCTAGCTCAGTGAAACAACAGTCTCGAGTGTAAGTAGACATGTTGCTCATCTCAAACACGTGCTAGCTCAGTGAAACAACAGTCTCGAGTGTAAGTAGACATGTTGCTCATCTCCAACACGTGCTAGCTCAGTGAAACAACAGTCTCGAGTGTAAGTAGACATGTTGCTCATCTCCAACACGTGCTAGCTCAGTGAAACAACAGTCTCGAGTGTAAGTAGACATGTTGTTCATCTGCAACACATGCTAGCTCAGTGAAACAACAGTCTCGAGTGTAAGTAGACATGTTGCTCATCTCAAACACGTGCTAGCTCAGTGAAACAACAGTCTCGAGTGTAAGTAGACATGTTGCTCATCTCAAACACGTGCTAGCTCAGTGAAACAACAGTCTCGAGTGTAAGTAGACATGTTGCTCATCTCAAACACGTGCTAGCTCAGTGAAACAACAGTCTCGAGTGTAAGTAGACATGTTGCTCATCTCAAACACGTGCTAGCTCAGTGAAACAACAGTCTCGAGTGTAAGTAGACATGTTGCTCATCTCAAACACGTGCTAGCTCAGTGAAACAACAGTCTCGAGTGTAAGTAGACATGTTGCTCATCTCAAACACGTGCTAGCTCAGTGAAACAACAGTCTCGAGTGTAAGTAGACATGTTGCTCATCTCCAACACGTGCTAGCTCAGTGAAACAACAGTCTCGAGTGTAAGTAGACATGTTGCTCATCTCCAACACGTGCTAGCTCAGTGAAACAACAGTCTCGAGTGTAAGTAGACATGTTGCTCATCTCAACACGTGCTAGCTCAGTGAAACAACAGTCTCGAGTGTAAGTAGACATGTTGCTCATCTCAAACACGTGCTAGCTCAGTGAAACAACAGTCTCTAGTGTAAGTAGACATGTTGCTCATCTCAAACACGTGCTAGCTCAGTGAAACAACAGTCTCGAGTGTAAGTAGACATGTTGCTCATCTCAAACACGTGCTAGCTCAGTGAAACAACAGTCTCGAGTGTAAGTAGACATGTTGCTCATCTCAAACACGTGCTAGCTCAGTGAAACAACAGTCTCGAGTGTAAGTAGACATGTTGCTCATCTCCAACACGTGCTAGCTCAGTGAAACAACAGTCTCGAGTGTAAGTAGACATGTTGCTCATCTCCAACACGTGCTAGCTCAGTGAAACAACAGTCTCGAGTGTAAGTAGACATGTTGCTCATCTCAAACACGTGCTAGCTCAGTGAAACAACAGTCTCGAGTGTAAGTAGACATGTTGCTCATCTCCAACACGTGCTAGCTCAGTGAAACAACAGTCTCGAGTGTAAGTAGACATGATGCTCATCTCCAACACGTGCTAGCTCAGTGAAACAACAGTCTCGAGTGTAAGTAGACATGTTGCTCATCTCAAACATGTGCTAGCTCAGTGAAACAACAGTCTCGAGTGTAAGTAGACATGTTGCTCATCTCCAACACGTGCTAGCTCAGTGAAACAACAGTCTCGAGTGTAAGTAGACATGTTGCTCATCTCCAACACGTGCTAGCTCAGTGAAACAACAGTCTCGAGTGTAAGTAGACATGTTGTTCATCTCCAACACGTGCTAGCTCAGTGAAACAACAGTCTCGAGTGTAAGTAGACATGTTGCTCATCTCAAACACGTGCTAGCTCAGTGAAACAACAGTCTCGAGTGTAAGTAGACATGTTGCTCATCTCAAACACGTGCTAGCTCAGTGAAACAACAGTCTCGAGTGTAAGTAGACATGTTGCTCATCTCAAACACGTGCTAGCTCAGTGAAACAACAGTCTCGAGTGTAAGTAGACATGTTGCTCATCTCCAACACGTGCTAGCTCAGTGAAACAACAGTCTCGAGTATAAGTAGACATGTTGCTCATCTCAAACACGTGCTAGCTCAGTGAAACAACAGTTTCGAGTGTAAGTAGACATGTTGCTCATCTCAAACACGTGCTAGCTCAGTGAAACAACAGTCTCGAGTGTAAGTAGACATGTTGCTCATCTCAAACACGTGCTAGCTCAGTGAAACAACAGTCTCGAGTGTAAGTAGACATGTTGCTCATCTCGAACACATTATCCTGATTCAGAGCCAACTAGATTTTTCTCTTATATTATCTCCTTATGTTGCGTGCCGAGTGACGAATTGAAGCAGCAAATCATTTGCAAAATACTAATTTCATAGTCCTGACTAGAGGAGGATGATGCTACATTTGTACCTTGTTATAAGTTACTGTGGATGCATGTTGCAAGTTCTAGATCACAAGATGAAAAAAAACCAAAAGCTCTAACAAACATCAATTAAGATTTATATTTTAATTAACCTTACCTGAAACTTGATCTCCACAGATGGGACAAGGATCTGTTACCATCGACGAGATAGACGACATTGATAAATCAATGCCTTCCGGCTTCTCCGGGGAACTTACAGCCATATCAGAAATGACTAATTCACCTTTCTCATTGTATCTTGCTTGCTTTATCAAATTTTCATTTATCTTAACATGGTCTGAATTAGACTCAGCGTCTTGCATTAAATAACGCTGACCTGTTTGGTCAATAACAACATTAACAGCCGACCCAGCATCAGATACAACAATGTCATTTGAAGGCGACGGCACGTTTGTGCTATTGTTTTGGTTATTGTAACACACATATATTTGATTTGAATTGGGGGGACTTTGCATATTAGGTTCTTGATCAAAAGTCCTCAGATCTGAATTGTCTGTCACAACCGTACTACTAGCAATACTATTCTCTTGAGTTGATTTCATCTGTGTCACAGCAACGTTTGACAGGAAACTCATCATCGTGCTTTGGTCATTGGCAGGTTCTGGAGAAACAACAAATGAATTATTTTGTCTGTCACTGTTTTGAGCAATTCGTTGCTGAGCTTGTTGAGCAAGTTTCAAGTTAATTATCTGACGAATATCATCAGCAGTTATTCCCCTTTGTGAACCATCCAATGAAATTCTCTGCTGGACTGAATTGACGATGTCAGGAAGGATCTGGCCGACTTCCTGGTTAATTACAGAACATTGATCACTGATCATTTCTTGAGAGCAATCATCGTTATTGTCTATCATTTCTTGCTTTATGAATGCAGGATCCATCTTCTTACTAAGCGAATGTCTATCTTTAGGTGATAATTTTTCACTAATAGCTTGTAGCAGGACTGGGGAAATCCCCAATTCAGTTGACATATTCATTCCTGAAAAATATAATTGTTACAAAATTACCGGTAAACTAAAATGCAATTGTTTTCAGTACAAAATAAAGTATTTGAACATTGATGAAATTCAGGTACAGGATTTCTCATATGGCAAAGGATCTTTTTGTCTTTCACATGAGATTTTCCTTTCCTCTATTACCGAAAAGGGACATTAACTGGACTATATTTTGTATGAGTAACACAGCACACGTCTTATTACAGTCTTCACGCTAACCAACTTCCTGAAGCCAGGGACAAGTAAAACTGGATACGGACAAGTGAAAATTATGGAAGAATTTGCTCGAGTAAAAAGAGAATTTTTCTAAATTTGGCTTTCGGGCAAGTAGGTGAAAAAAATTAAGGCAAAGACTGTTATTAGAAACAGGAATTGCTTATCCTTCGTGATCATCTGTGTTCACTCCCCCCCCCCCCCCCCCCCCCCCTATTTGTTTTATGGGGTCAGTGTTTTTTGTTTTGTTTGTCTTCATCCTGTGTCTCTTGATTACCCTTCGGTTCTCTCTAACGTTTACTGATATGAACTTAAACATGTGTAATATCATTTAAATTCTAGTCATATTGCATTGATTTAATAGACTAGTCCAAATATGTGTATTGACTTAGTGACAGAAGTACACCGCGATAAAACTGCAAATAGTTTGTCAGTATGAAGACAAAAAACAAAGAATAAAGTTAAACATACAATGTCTATATATTTTATAATATTAAGAATAAGTATTGACCACAAGGTTCAAGAATCGATCATCGGATCCGACCTTGACATCCGACTCATTAGACAGTGTTTTTGATGATCAGTGCACCACTAGTTATCACCTAATTAATCCTCGAAATGAAAATTTGAATTTACTCGTGCGAATCAAATTCTTGAATCTATTTTTATATAGTTTTAAATAAAAACTGAAAAATTTACTGGTCTGAACAAAGTTTTACTGATCTCGAGCCGGAGGACAGAACAAAGTTTTACTGATCTCGAGCCGGAGGACAGAACAAAGTTTACTGATCTCTGGCCGGTGGACCTGTGTTCATCGCGAGGACTGCCTAATGATACGACATCTAAGCAAAGAAAGTCAAGGATGCATTCATTCAATTGTAACAGTAGAGCATATTTTATTACGACAAATGCAATGCCCCAACAGGATTTTATTCTGGAACTTCTTGAATCACAAGCCGATGCCCTACCAAATAAGTTAATGGAGATCTCCACTAATGCAGCAAGTAGAGGGTGGTTATGAACCTACTATTTGGTTCCTATAATCTAAGGTCGAGGAGCGTACCTGTTAGGTACGCACATGGGGCAGGGTTAAACCAGTTAATTAGATTTCCAATACTTCAGATGAAGTTCTACTTCTACCAGAATGTGGCCACCATCAATTCGTTGATTATTCTGCCACTTTTTGGATGCGCATGCAAAAAAAAAAATATATATACATTGAGTTTGAATTTTTGAAGTGCTTTACATATACATGTATACAGTGAAGATAAAAACATCCTGGAGTGGTTTAGAAAAGATCCTGAAGGTTTCAAGGCTCCCGATGGTGACGTAGTTGTCCGGTAGTGCATTCCAGTCTCTGATGGTTCTAGTAAAATAGGATTCTTTTCTTATTTCTGTTCTGCAAGATGATATTTGGTATGCTTTTGTGTTGTTATTTCTGGATATTCTATCTGTCTGACGATCCTCTGTATTTACTAGTACCAATCCATTTACCAGTTTGTACATCATTGTTAATTTCGCTATTTTCCTACGATCTTCCAGTGATTTCCAATTGAGATCTTCTATCATGGAGCTGACGGATGATGTGTTGTGATGACGGTTGGTCACATATCTTGCCGCTCTTTGTTGTACCATTTCTAGCCTGTGCTTATTGTTCTGATGGTATGGATCCCAGACTAAACTGGCATATTCGACTGTAGGTCTTACCAGTGATTTGTATGCGGTTTATTTTATCTTGCTGTTGTTTATGTTCAAGTTTCATTGGCCTTGTTGCAGATGTTCCTTATGTGATCATTCCATTTTAGGTCAGCACTGATAGTACACCCAAGATGCTTGGCAGATTTTACAGCCTCAAGTGTATGTCCATGTAGTTGGTATTCTCGCACTATTGGTATAAACATGATATAAAAGGGTAACGAATAGTCATGTAAGAAATTAAGCATCATATTTGAAAAATTGGGTTCAGGTGACAGAGAATATGATTGAACTGGCTTGGGACACAAACAATTCTAGTTTTGCTTCAAGTTCAAATCACAAGTGCACAAACTTTCACATGAATAACGAAATAAACATAACCAGTTCAAAAGCATTGTCACTGACTACTAATAGTAATAGTATAACAAACAGACTATTGACAGAAGCAGCTGAGAATAAATAACTATTCTATGATTGATCGCATTGTACTTGCAACGTCAACAAAGACAATAACTTCTCTTAATTGGTAGCTTTCTGTTGTTTTTAGTCAGGAATTATTGCTACATACTTTAGGTACAATTTTAAGCGTTGACAACAAGAAAATGCATATTGTCTGTCATGGTCTGCTTTCGATTTCAGTGGTGATGTTCGTTTCAGTGATCTGGCCATGACCTTGGTCTTGCAAAACGTCCTTCACTGATTCCCTTTGTTGCACCACGCCCCTTTCTGTGGACAGTTTCGTTATTCTGATGTGTATTAGATAAATAACAAGGAAAATATACGCTTTTGGAATGAAATGAAGAGTATATTAACAGAAATTCACAATGGCTGCCACCGACCCAGAAATATCCAACAAAGAGGCTTTGTATAGATTTTGTTTAGAGATTAATTTGTTCCGCGAAGCCAATAGGAGTTGCTTCCCCTAACCTGTGTTTTGTAAATAAAACTAATTTAACCCGCCACTTTTTATTGGAGTGTTAGCAAGTAGGCAGGCATGTGAGCGGTCGTGTATTTGTGCGTTAAGTGTATAAGTTTTCATATTTCTACGATTTTTCTATTGGATTTTGGAACGGTTCCGAGACTGGTATTTTTATTTTGCTTCTCATTTTATGATCGCGTAAATTTCGGGGTCATACTAAAAAGCGCCCGGGACAATCCGGGACCTCCCGGGGACAGGAAATAACGCCCGGCGTATTGGAATATTGTTTAAATCGAATTTTTGTGGAAATTATAATGGAATATGATGCTAAGTGAAGTCTTACCGTGAGTGAAAATGTTCAAGTTATGTACTAAAAAGCGCCCGGGAGTATTCCCTAGTTTGGTGTAAATATTAGGTTTATTTCAATTCTGTTATATATAACTTGCTATACTTTATTGTTATTTTCTTTGTTGTTTTTAGTTTTGTATAAAATCTGTATGTGTATTGGGTAATTAGTCATCTCCACACGGCTAGGCCGCCCCGTGCAGTCATCTACACACGTCTAGGCCGCCCCGTGCAGTCATCTTCACACGGCTAGGCCGCCCCGTGCAGTGTGTGTATGTGTGTAATTCCTTTGTCTTGTGTGTATGTGTGTAATTCCTTTCAAAACGTATACAGTCAACCCTGTATTAAGAGGTCACCTTTGGGACAAAGATAAAGTGGCCTTATAAGACAGGTGACCTCTTAAAAGGGGTTCAATTCATATAAACTTGTCTATGACAGAACAAGAAAAAGATGACCTTTAAATACAAGTTGCTGCTTAATAGAGGTGACTACTTGGGCAGGTTTTTACTGTATTTTTGATATTTTCTAGACGACCATGTGATAACCTTTTCACAATCATTGCATGTATGTATATTTTCAAATGTAGGTTAAAACTAAAATAAAATGTTTGTTTGCCTTATAATTCGAATTAAGAGCCCGGGTGGCTCAATGAGTTAGGTAGTTGGATTACCTAACAACTAATACAAGCCTATCACCAATACGACGTGGGTTCGCGCCCGGCTTTGTAAATTACAAAAATGGGTGCACTCGACTCGCAACCGCAATATTATAATATTGGCAACAGATATTTAAATATACTGCATACTAGAATAAGGAATAATTGTAGTGCATTACATAATGATCTATTTCATGCTAATTTGATTCATAGCCCATCTTGTTCTTGTGGATATTCCACAGAGAATGCTGAATATTTTTTATTGTACTGCAAGAGGTTTGATGCACAAAGAAATATTTTGTACCGTTCTTTATTAGCTGTAAATGTACACATTGACTTAAACACCTTGCTGTTTGGAAGTAAAATTTATAATATTGACACAAATAGGCATGTATTCATTACTAAACAGACATATATTAAGGAAACATGTCGCTTTTCTTTCCGCTGATTATCGTGAATGTAATCAGGTGACAATTGGTTTGTGGCTGACCTGGTGTGAATTAGTAAATGTTGCAATACACACGTGTAAGCACTGTATGTTAAAATTCTTACTGAATAAATAATGATATTGTTATATATTTTGAAACTAACTTTTAAAAGATCCTACCTTTACCGAATTAATAATCCCACTACATTGTATAACAATTATTGATTTTCTTCATTCTAGGTGTGTTCTATAACTAGTCCATTTATTGTAAAGGTCTGTTCGATTTGTCATTGGGTAAATTTCAAATTGTGTTGCACTCGTACATTTCATGTTGTTGTTTTTTTGTTGTTTTTCTAATTATTAAGAAAGACTGTAGCTTTTGTGTATTTATGTTCAACTGTATTTGTATATTGTTTATATAAAGGAGAAGATGTTTGAAGTTGAAAAACTTGTATCTGATCCTATTGTCATGTTTTTGGAAAATAAAATATGTTTAAACTAACCGCAAGTGATAAAGTTTACCAGTTGCTTGCCCATGGTCGGTGGTTCTCTCCGCCGGGTACTCCGGCTTCTTCCACCACTAAAACTGGTCGCCATGATATAGCTGAAATACTGCTGAAAGTGGCGTTAAACACCAAAAATAAAATCAATCATTATAATTCGAATTAACATTTTGCGGATATTCATTTTGCCCTTTCTACACTATAATAAATGTTAGAGAAAACCGAATGGGCAATCAAGAATGCACAATCCATAGAAATTGGCAAAAATAGAAGAAAAGACCACAAGATCTATGGTTCCACAGCTATGTCAAAGTCGAATGAACCAATAGTTTACTTTGAAGTAGTCAAGTGTTCGAGTTATCCGTGATAAAAATGATAAAAAGAACTGACCGAGGATATGCTCAGGTACAGTGGAACGTCAAGACGTTCGTGTTCCACTTAAGGCATATAAGTAATAGAAACAAGGCATATGTATATTTATATAAATGTAATTGATAAATTGTTTCTGGTAATAATATTAAGTTCGGTTGGACCAATATTTCTAGTAAAATTAATCCAAGGCTCCAAAGTTTCCTAGGATTATTAGTATCTAGGGTCGACAAATGCAAGTTGCTGTTAACATAAGATTGGATGAATATTGACACCAACAAGTTAAAATAAGGAAAAAGAGATGAAATAATAAAGAAATAAAGAAATTATTATTGAAAATAAATATGTAAACAGTTAGTTCAAAAAAGGGGGTGGGGTGGCAATTCCGTGTCACGAGCGCCTGTGTTTCCGAAAGGATCGTTTTCATCTTTCTTAATACCATCAGGTTTGAAAAGTCTGACCGGCAATATCCAAGACGATTGCTGTAAGTTTGTATTCATTTGAATTCGGATTTGTAACATTGTTTACCAAACATGAGTTGTACAAGGGATGTAGTTTTGAAAGTGGTAGTGCAAATAGTTTCAAGCGAATGTGATGCATACCCAACGATTTCTGCATAAATGGTAGAAGATCATTTAGTGAAACAT
The DNA here is from genome assembly GCA_963383655.1 of Bathymodiolus septemdierum. Classification (NCBI taxonomy): domain Eukaryota; kingdom Metazoa; phylum Mollusca; class Bivalvia; order Mytilida; family Modiolidae; genus Bathymodiolus; species Bathymodiolus septemdierum. Next base: position 28,864,936 of record OY726528.1, on the reverse strand, counting down.
CATGAAATATAGGGGATGTATAAATGACGATGACCATGGCTTCGTTTACGCGGAGGAGCGGAGTTGAAAATATCCATCACATTCACAGATCTACAGGTAGGGCTAGATAGGATGCCATCAATTTTGTCATTACAACCATAGGGTGTTGCAGTCCCTAATTCTCGTATCCAGTAGTCGTCATTTTGTCTACGGAGAGATTAAGCATATTTTATTGCTAAACATATCAATTGGAATGGACACAATTATAATTGGGTTAAAGTGGGTTCAAAATTTTGAATTTTGAATTTCAGTAGGAGTTTGATAGGGTTTTAATTTTTTCTCGTGAAATTTCCTGCATGTGTTTTTCAAACCAAATTGATTGAACAACACCAAAAATGATAACTTTTTTTCTATTAAAAAATGATGACCTTTTTTTCTATCCTAAGTCGGATTTGTATGAAGGTTTTTCATTAATTTCCTTTCTGTAGTATATTGCAACAGATTTGTTGTAGCTTGATCTGATATGAAGGGGACAGAAGGGACCAAATATTGAACTTTATATCAATAAGCCTATCTTAAATGGGATTTTTTCTCTAATTTCATTATGAAATTCCTTCCTACACTTTTCAACATATTTTTTATAGCAATGACTTTTGCTGGACAATAAATATTTTCAGTTTTAGGGAATTCCCTTTTAAAAGGAGATATACCAACTAAAGAGAATGGACTGATAACACCTATGGCCGATATTATATTTACAAAAGAAGGAGTAGAAAAATTATTGAAGAACCTTGATCCAACAAAAGCAAGCATCCCTGACAATATTTCTACGAGAATCCTAAAAGAAACAGCCACGGAAGTCGCACCATGCTAAGCAATAATATTCCAGCACTCCTATAATACCGGACAAGTACGGTACCAAACGACTGGAGAAACGCAAATATTACAGCTATATTTAAGAAAGGGAGCAAAGTTGATCCGAGCAACTATCGACCGGTATCATTAACAAGCGTGGTATGTAAAATTATGGAACACATCATCTTCAGTCAAGTCATGAAACACCTGAATGACAACAACATCCTTGTACACTACTAGCATGGCTTCAGATCAGGCCATTCATGTGAAACTCAACTACTGACCACCATAGAAGACATATCAAGAACACTAGACATGAGAAAACAAGCAGATATGATGATACTAGAGCAAGTGCAGAGGAGAGCCGCTAGGTTTGTCCACAACAACTACACGGAGCGCACACCTGGCTGCGTGACGCATATGGTACAGAACCTCGGCTGGCAACCACTTCAACAAAGACGATATAACAACCGTCTCATCATGTTCAAGATCATACATGAGCTTGTTGATGTCCAGACAGATGTAATCAGAACCGGGGACAGTAGGACGAGAGGTTCCAACCGCCTGTACCACCCAGTGGCACAAAAGGATGTTTATAAGTTCTCCTTTTTCCCTCGCACTATCAGGGAATGGAACCTTTTGCCAGCCTCAGTCACTGATGCAGACAAATTAGAGGAATTCAGGGGTAGGATTCAGAATCTGCCGGAACCCCTCTACGCATACTAGTGACCAGAACCGTGTACATAGTTTTAGCATTGTATATATTCCAGTGAACTTTTAATTGTATAGCAAAGGAGACTCGTCTGTTCCCGAGGGCCTGCAGAGTTTTTAATCACAGGACACAAACATTCATTTATTGAATTTCGTTCTTTACCTGGAAGAAGAAGAAGAGATTTTTCTAAGGCATTTGACACCGTGCCACATAGAAGACTCCTTATGAAATTAGACCACTATAGGATAAGAGATCATACCCATGAATGGATTAGACAGTGGTTAACAACCAGGAAGCAGAGTAGTTCTCGATGGTGAAGCCTCCTCAGAAGTCCACGTCGACTCGGGGGTACTGTCTTGGGTCCCCTGATGTTTTTACTGTATGTAAATGATATAGGCGAAGGAGTAAACTCGGAGGTTAAGCTTTTCGCAGACGACTGCTTACTTTATCGAACCATTGAATCTGAAAGCGACACCAAACAACTACAGGAAGATCTTAGCAAAATGACAGAGTGGTCTAAGAAATGGCTAATGAGATTCAATGCCAAAAAATGCCATGTCATGAGACTCAAGCGATCAAGACAGAACATCGTCTCTATTAACAACTATAACATTGATGGGAGCACACTGGAGGAGGTAGAACACCATCCATACCTCGGAGTGGAACTAGGGAATGACCTCAACTGGAACCACCACATTGACCAGACTACCACCAAAGCAATTGGCATTCCTTAGAAGGAACCTCAATAAATGCAGCAAAGAAGTCAAGGAGAAAGCGTACACAACACTCATACGCCCAAACCTTGCATACGGATCATCTGTGGGACCCTTTCCGCCAATATCAAATTGACGCAGTTGAAATGGTCCTACGTAGAGCTGCCCGCTTTGTAACTGGTCAGTACAATCGCTACCAAAGTGTCGCATCGATGCTACAGGAGCTGAAATGGACATCTCTACAACAGAGACAAGAACAGCGATTGGTAGACCTCTACAAATGCGTAAACAACATCAACGCTCTCCAGATACCATCCTATGTCGTAAGACCAACAAGAGGACAAAATAGTAACAGCTTTATTCCAATTAGCTGTAATAATGACAGCTACAAATACAGCTCCTTTCCAAAGACATTACTGGAATGGAACAACCTACCAGAGAGGGTCGTCAGCCAGAAAACTATGGAAGCATTCAAGACCTCACTCCACAGTTTTATTGAAGAGTAGGGTAAAGTGGTGCTGTAAATAGTTTTAAACTGTATATACGGACAACTTTTAACGGCCTTGTGTGGAAGCCATGCCACACTAGTTTGCATGCGAGTTGATGCTGTTTGACGGCCCTTCACAGTATTCCAGTAAATGTAAGAAATGTAAAAACAAAAATAAAGGACGAGTTGGCAGGCAAACTTTTGATGACATATTTTAAGTCAAAAATGATAAACATTCATTCAAATGGTGTCATCTCACTTAGCCAACATTTTATATTTTATATAGGTACAGGTAAGAGAAAAATGTTGGCTATGTGACAGTGTGAAAGAATGTTGGCCTTCCTAATTAAGAGGGATTAAGGGTGAACAATCAGGGTAATCACAGGTAAATAAAGGTAAATTTGATTGTCTTTTTGTTCTTTCCACATAAATGGAATTACATAAAATACGAAAATATAATGAACAAATATTATTAAACTTTGGAACTATACAAGATGAGATAAGATAACATAATAATTAATATTTATATTAAACTTTAAAAATCTAAGCACACATGAAATATGCTCTCCAAGCTTTGATTGTTGACTAATTTTTATAATTAACAAGTCTAGTTGGAAGTTATATATAAATGAAAGAAATAATTTTTCTTTTTTTACTTCATTTTCAGTAGATTTTAACTAAATATAGCATTTGATACCTCACATATTAATAATACTTTTTTAAAATTAAATTTCAACAAATATATTATTTCATTTCTTATTATTTTTTTTTTTAATTTTTCTTTCTTAAATCTGCTTTACTTAATTTTCATTAGATTTTAACTAAATATAGCATGTGATATTGCACTTATAAATTACTGTTTTAAGACAGATGATTGACTGGAGGGATGGATGGGTGGACAGGATGAAAACTTAATGTCTCCTCCCTAACAATGAATGGGGGGGGGGGGGGGGGGGGGGGACATAATTAAATAGTGTTAAGTAACCAGGTGGTGTATCAAATTGTTTATCAGACTTTAAAACTCCAGAAATAAGTGAATTCTTTAATAAAATAAAGAAACAAAAGAGCTCATAATGTATATCCGCTAGGCCACAAAGCTTTTGTAAATTATTGTACTTCTGAAAAAGGATCATTGTGGGAAAATTGCAGAAGGATCAATAAATTAGAACACAAATTATTGCATGGAAACCATTGTCTGATAACTACAAGTGAGTAAGTGATTGTTGTTTATCACCAAGTGAGCAATTTTCCAGCCATATCATGGCGAGAACAAATTGTATTGCATTTCGATAAAATGATGTCTGTTTTATACTAAACAAACATGGTTAGCTGGATTTTATAGTGCTAGCTCACTGAAACAACAGCCTACTGGTAGATATATCGTGCCAATCGTACACTATCCTGATTCTGAGACAAACAATCTTTGCTCTTACTCCTAGGTACTGGAGAAGCAGCAATATACAATTTTAAATAGTATTTTATTTAGGGGTTGAATCCATTATCTACAGCACTTGAGGTGAGCATACTAACCATTTACCAATGTAGTTCAGATAACCACGATGATCATACCAGTAAATCCTACTACAGGGTAACCTGTCTAAACCGAATCTCGTTGGGAGCAACTTTTGTGTTTTGAATATACAGGCGTTCAGTTTAATTAACAAAGATTTCGGGACTTTATTTTAAGTTCGGTTTATAAAAGATTCCGATTTATTGAGGGTTCGGTTTAGAGACAGGTTTCACTGTACAATTCAACTGTAGCGATGACAGCTTCCATGTCATTCATCATACAACATTATCAATAACGGCCTCCAATCACACTCATCATTTACAGAAAATTTGCATAAAACTAATGCTCATAGGTCTGACCTAAAACATGTCTTTGAAATAAAACCAGCAGAGAAAAAAAATAAAAACAACATAACACTTTTTAAAACAATGTTCTGTTTATATAAAACTCAACAAATATTTACAAAACAATAGAAACAAGGCATATGTAATGTAAGTGATAAATTGTTCCTGGTAAGATGAGTTCGATTGGACCAATATTTCTAGTAAAATTAATCCAAGGATTGGTTGGTTTATGGTGTTTAATGCCCCTTTCAACAATATTTCAGTTATATCGTGGCGGTCAGTTTTATTGGTGGAGGAAACCGGAATACCGGAAGAAAACCACTGACCTGTCAAAACTCACTGACAAACTTTATCACATAATGTTGTATCCAGTACACCTTGTCATGAATGGGGTTCAAACTCACATCGTTATTGGTGATAGTCACTGATTACACAGGTAGTTGTAAATCCAACTACCATACGATCATGACCACGATGGCCCCCTACTTTTAAAGGGCATTGGAATAATTTTCCTATAAAGTTGAAATAATCTATATACTATTGTTGATTTTTTTGGGAGAATGTATTTCTAAGAGCAATATCACATTGAAGGTGAAGATTGAGATGTGAGATGCCATAAGAAGTCCATTTCGATAAAAACATATAAACAATAGCATGTTTACCGAGGATTTGGTAACATGACGTCATTATAACAATCACATTAGAAAACAGAGATATTATGCTATGGATATTATGCTATGCTTATCAAGGATTTGGTAACATGGCGTCATTATATCGTCACATTAGAAAACAGATATTATGTTAATATTATGCTTATTGCTTGATAATAGATATTATTACATAATGATTTTATTTAAACAATTTTATTGGCTATCATGCTGTCACCTGACATTCCTTAAAATTTGATATTGTTTGATTAAAACTTGTATTGACTTGGTTTCACTTTCACTTTTCATTTTAATGTAATAAAACAATTACAGTCTTTTGTATTGGTCAATACGAGTTTTTATGGATCTTAGAAATCAATATTCACCTCAGCCTAAAGGCTTAGGTGAATATCATTTTTAAGGTCCATAAAAACTTGTATTGACCGATACAAAAGACTATAATTGTATATTATTGTATATATAGATCAAAGGGAAAATGTAGAAATAAATGAAAATTCTGACTAGTAAATATGATCCCTGGACTAATTTTACTAGTACATGTAACTTTATTGTTTCCAGACCAATTTCACACCAGGACTTATTTTACTTTCATATTTACAAGTACAGACAAACCTGCCCTTGCAGTCACCTCTATGCAGCAGTTACCTGCATTAAAAGGTCACCTGTGTTATAAGGCCACTTTTTATTTGTGCTATAGGTGACCTCTTAATACAGGTTTGACAGTACATTGTATAAAGCACCAGTCCATCAAGATTGAACAAAAATTCATGATTCATTTCATAAACATGGTAGTGAAAATAAAAAATAAATGAAAATACATTTTGTATCAATAAGTATCCTAAAAACTGTTACAATTAACATAACAAAATCAGAAATAAGAACTTTAATAAACAATTCAGTGATCAATTCATCAATAAAGGGGAGCTGATCGTGTACAGAAAATTCTGGACGATTGCTTTTCTGATTTGGGAATTTCGACAATATTTTTGGGAAAAAATTATACTTTTTTACGTTGGGAATGGGATTGATATTTGGCTGTAATACAAGGGTAGAAAAAAAACCTGGTATATTTGATAACCTGTTTATTATTTCTATTATAACTTTTTTTTATATATTATGCACTTCGTAAAAAAAATCCATTCTGTTTATAAAATACTCTATGGAAAGTGTATAAAATTGCTAAACTTGGATTCATCTATTCTCATGGATATAGATTTTCATGATTGACACTAACTTAAGATACCTGCTGGGTAAGGGTATAGAAACCTAAAGAAAACTTAAGGTGGGCATCATGCTTGCTATTGCAAGGAAGTATGCCCCAAAAAACACAATAGAAATTATATCTGCATAAATGATACTTTTTGGACCTAAAAATAAACATTTGAGGTCAGTTGTAAGAATAATCACACTAGCTATTGTGGTTTTTTTTTAACCGGATCATCATGATACATCCTCATTAATTAAAGTGGCATTTGAGGTAGTGCCTAACGACAAAATTTGTGGGCAGAGTTTATCATCAGATCACTCAAGGTATTGTGTTATTAATAGAATGATAGACAAAAATCCCTATTCATATGAACACCATATAAATGAAACTGTATGTCACGTGTCGCCTCAGAAATTTGAATTTTCGAAATGATTTTTGTAGTTTTTAGACTGATGAAGAATATTATTTTTAATAAGACTGAAAGTTTCATAGGGAGGAACACTTGTGACCATGCCTGTCAAATATTTTGCTTCAAAAGTAACTGGGAAACTATGTATCATTGATCTTTCCTCCTCGAGATAAACGTGGTCAAAATAATGAACAATCTGAATGCTTGCTCCGCCCACAGCCAGTTTAAAATAACATCTTCTCTAATTATAAAATTGTTATATTGCAAATTATACAAACATGATCAATGCCCTTTTAAAATAAACAAATTTTATATGATTTTGAAATGGGTAAAACAAAATTGTAGCAATGTGTCCATAAAATACGTATGCCACTATTTCCAGCAAACGTTAACAGGGGCATAACTCCAGAACAGAAAAAGTGGTAAAGTCATTGGTACATTCTACAGATCACACCCCTTTGAATTACAATGGTACATTCTGCAGATCACACCCCTTTGAACTTCATTGGTACATTCTACAAATCACACCCCTTTGAACTACAATGGTATGTTCTACAGATCAAACTCTTGAATTTCATTGGTACATTCTACAAATCACACCCCTTTGAACTACAATGGTATGTTCCACAGATCACACCCCTTTGAACTTCATTGGTATGTTCTTTAGATTGGTCTGGTCATCATCATCTATCCATCCTCTTTCCTTCTTACTTGCTCTGAAATGTAAACTTTCTCATTTACCATAACCTACTTTTAAAGCTCAACGACACTTGACATATTTTACACATTAACTATCAGATGTGTAATTTGTTAGGGTTATGATGTTTAATGCCACTTTCAACAATATTTCAGTTATATCATGGCAGTCAGTTTTTATTGGTGAAGGAAGCCGGAGTACTAGAGAAAACCTCAGACTTGCCACAAGTCATTGACAAACTTTATCACATAATGTTGTATCGAGTACACCTTGCCTGAGCAGGATGTGAACTCACAAAGTTAGTGGTGATGAGCACTGATTGTACAGGTACATTGTAGTTGTAAATCCAGCAGTGTAGCTTGTGTATTATTCACATTTAATTTGCTTACAAAGAGAGTTAGGTGTCAGATTTCATTCATAAAACAAGTAAAACACATGGAATACACATTAAACAGATAAGACTTTCTTTTATTTACATTAAATACATTGAGGTTAAGTAAGCAGCTTTGCATACAGTAGTACTCCTCTGATAAGACCAATCACCCCCCCCCCCCCCTCTTATAAGACCAATCATTTTGCAATGAAAAAGTGACATTATAAGAGGGGTGGCATCTTTAGAAGGATGAAATTTACTAGTATCTAACTATCTCAGTGGATTTGAAATCTGGCTTGACAAGGCCAAACAAAAAAATATGTGTGTTTACGGTCACCCGACCGACCCTATTTTTCAGCCGCCGACCCTAACCTTTTTTATCAGCAATTATTCGACCCTAATTTTTGCTAGCGACCCTATCAATTTTTACACAGAATTCGGATAATCATTTTTGTTGATTAATCAGCAACAATGTTTTATTTATTCAACCGCTAGCTTTTTGTCGTAATTGAGAGCAAAGAAGGTAGAAAATCTGTGTAACTCGTCATAAGACAGCTTCAACAAATGACGGCTTACCGGAAATTTCGAAAATGAAATATCGGAATCGGATTCCGGAACGATTATTTCTGGTTTTGCCGATAATAATTAAAAAAAAAAAAAATTAATGCCGACCGACCGATCCTAGATTTTTTTGACGTGTGACCGTAAACACACATATTATTTTGTTTGGCCTAAGAAGAATACAGTGGACTTTGGTGAGAGAGCCCTTATTAGAAGGGGACTATTGTATGCCTACTCGATAACCAACCAATAAATGACAACTCTGGCATATTTTTGAAGAAATTTTCATGGTGTTTAGTTTCCACATTGTATAGTTTCTATGAACAAAGAGTTAATAAAACACACACAAAAAAAAACTGTTCTACGGTATTTGATTTCAATAATCCTTGATGCATGCATTTTGTGGTTGCTATAAAATTAAGCTTGAGGTATATTTGTTGTATCAGTGATATTTGTTAAATGTTTTAACGTGATACGTTGTGTTGATGTGCTATATGCATGACATTTTAAAGTCAACTTAACATTGTGTTTATATATGAAAGACTCAGAAATAGGTCCGGTTCCACAAACATGTCCGATTCCACAAACATGCCCGATTATATTATGACGTCAAATTTCAACTTGAGAATCCCAAAACAAGCCTGATTCCATTGTGATGTCAAACTCTCCCAAACATGTCCGATTCGGTCCCACAAACGTGCCAGATTTTACAAAGAAACAACATTATCCTTCCATCTTATGCATGTTTGCAATTCTGTCCGTGTTTCAGTGTTATTACTATATTATAAAACCATAGATATAAGTTTAATGATTTTTCAATCAGGAATATTTTTACAAAATTTCGTATCAGTGACCACAGTCTTAAAATAGAGAAGGGTCACTATAATAAAACTCCATGTGAAGAAAGACTATGCAAAAATTGTGGAGTCATTGAAGATGAAGCTCATTTTATTTTAAAATGTAAAGTAAATCAGAATCTGAGAGAATCTCTGTTTAATAATATTGAATTAGATAATGAATTTTTTTTCTTAAACTTTTCTGATGAACAAAAGTTAGTATATTTACTAAATCCTGCTTCCATACGACATGTTAGAGTTATTGGCTTCTATTTGAAACGGTCATTAGAACTGAGGACAGAAGTCTTATTGCAACATAAATAACTCATTATGTTTGTCCTTTTTTTTCTTTTTTTTCATGCACACAAATGTTTGTTTGTTTGTATTTGCCACAGACATGTTTATATATGTTTAATGACAATAAAGTTATTATTTAAAAGCTACAATTATTAAAATAATTTCATACATTGTAATACTGAAGTCCAAAGGTCGGTGATTAAATTTCAAACGATGGTTTTCTGTTTTTTCTGCAATTAAAAGTATATTTTATGTACTGTACGTTGTATGTTATTAATATTGGTATGATTATATGTCATGTATAGCTAAACAATAACTAAATTATTCTACTGGTGAATATTTTAACTTGGACTTAAAAAATAATATCTAAAGGTAGAAATAATATAAAAACAAAATGTAGAAAAAAAAACTTATGGCCAGATAATAAACTTCTTAATAGATTTTTTAAAGCTAATGCTAGTGATTTATTTCTGCTACAAGTATATCTAAAAGATTTTTTTTAATTACTCTAAATTCACAAACTAATGTGATAGTTTCAATTAATGCAAAAACTGTAATGGATCCAAGGTCGAATAATTTAAATTTCACATTTATAAATATGTGTGAACTTCAGAAAAACGAAAGCCTTGATCAGAAAAACTACCAAAAATGTTCATACAAAATAAACTCTCAACCAAATGATCTGAAACAGACAACTATTTATTTCTGAACCACATTTTATGAATTTTTCTCTCTAATTACCATCATTTTTAACGAAGAAAATAAATTTATGTATCCGTTAGTGGTGTACCGATCATCAGAAACATCAACTAATCAGTCGGACGTCATCATACGATCCGATGATCGATTCTAATTCCTAGTGCCTAAAATATATAGGTTACACTTTATTCTTTGTTTTTTTCCCTCATATTGACAAACATTTTGCAGCTTTATTCCAGCTGTTTTTTCCCTCATACTGTGACAAACATCTTGCAGTTTTGTCCCAGCGTACTTTTGACACTCAGTCAATACACATATTTGGACTAGTCTATTTTTTATCTACTGCCCGAAATACTCCATTTTATATCAGGTGTTACACATATGGAAACCAATGTTTTGTTTTGTTCTAAGGTAATGTTTACAAATGGAAAAATTGTAGTTTGTAAATATACCATGCGATTTAATTCAAACCTTTACTTTTGTCAAACACATATTTGGACTAGTCTATTATTTATCTACTGCCCGGAATAGTCCATTTGATGTCAGGTGTTACACATATGGAAAACGATCTTTTGTTTTGTTAATGTTTACAAATAGAAAAATTATAGTTTGTAAAACTATGATACAATTTTATTCAAATCTTTACTTTTGTCCAGCATACTCTTGAAATAAAGACTATCTGAGTAATTAATCAGTAAATACATTTAGTAGGTAATTGTCACTGATGATCGATCATCGGTCGATGTTGGTATAACGATCATCGATCTTGAAAATGTGACCGATTCCCATCACTAGTATCTGTTCAATTTCACCTAATGTCTCAGAATTTTGTTTACCAAATTTTAAAAATGTCTTGCAATCTAATAAACTTTAATTTTTTTTAACATATTCAATTCCATATTTTGTGACATTTTAACTTTTAAGAGGTTAGTCATAGCTCAGGATGAAAGTCCTCAGTATATCACAGCATCTTTCATCCCCAAAAATATCACAAAAACATATTTAATTCTATATAGATAAGAATAACGGCAGTTATGAAGGTCATTACAGAAATTATCGCTAGTCTAACAGGATGTGCTGCGATGCTAGTGATTATGGCGTCAAGACCTTCAAAACTGACGTTATTGTTTTTATTGGTAACATCATAATGTGCTTGACTTCACATTCATGGCAGATAATTGTCAGTATTTGATTCAGTATGTTGATTTTGAAAATATCCATCTGTGACATCAAAAGGAATAATGTATTTAAATTTACTGATAAAGCTAACTAAAGTAAGTTTACATACTTTCATAACAGTCTCCTCAATTAATAAAAAAAATTTGTTACAACATTAAAAATCTGAACAGATTATGGGAAAAACCATATGTTATGCTGGTCGTTCTGTGCATGAAAGGGGACCTTTTTGCCTGCCTTAAAGGGAAATAACTCCTGTCAGACGTATAATTTTAGTATCAAAGTAAAAAATATGCAAATGGTATATTCTATGCTACCAAACTAACTACAGTAGGTTTACATACTTTCCTAAAAACCGGGGATGAACTCGGGTGCTCCGGAAGAGTAGGCAGTTCCTGCTCCACTAGTGGCACCCATCGTGTTAATCTAGTTACATACTAGTTACAAGTTTACATACTTTCCTAACAGTCTTCTCCTCTCACAGGTCCTAGCCAAGTCCCCGTCATCATCATCCATCAGTTCCTCTAACTGACTCTGATCATTAGAATCAATAGGTACTATTGATATATCTCGTACTGCTCTGAACTGACCACAGTTGTTCAAATGTTCATTTTCTAAGCGAAAAAAATTCCATATAAATCGTCTGCAAAAAAAAAAAAACCCAATAAAATACTGAATTTTCTTGTTGACTGTAAGTCTAATTGCTATAATTTTCATAAATTAATAACGACAAACTTCACATTAATTACCTCAGACTTAGATAATTGAATCTTAATCTTTAGTGATACAGTAACATCTAACAATATATTGTTGGGGTCATGTCAAGGTTCAATCTAACAATATATTGTTGGTGTCATATCAAGGTTCAATCTAACAATATATTGTTGGTGTCATGTCAAGGTTCAATCTAACAATATATTGTTGGGGTCATGTCAAGGTTCAATCTAACAATATATTGTTGGTGTCATATCAAGGTTCAATCTAACAATATATTGTTGGTGTCATGTCAAGGTTCAATCTAACAATATATTGTTGGGGTCATGTCAAGGTTCAATCTAACAATATATTGTTGGGGTCATGTCAAGGTTCAATCTAACAATATATTGTTGGGGTCATGTCAAGGTTCAATCTAACAATATATTGTTGGGGTCATGTCAAGGTTCAATCTAACAATATATTGTTGGTGTCATATCAAGGTTCAATCTAACAATATATTGTTGGTGTCATGTCAAGGTTCAATCTAACAATATATTGTTGGGGTCATGTCAAGGTTCAATCTAACAATATATTGTTGGTGTCATATCAAGGTTCAATCTAACAATATATTGTTGGTGTCATGTCAAGGTTCAATCTAACAATATATTGTTGGGGTCATGTCAAGGTTCAATCTAACAATATATTGTTGGGGTCATGTCAAGGTTCAATCTAACAATATATTGTTGGGGTCATGTCAAGGTTCAATCTAACAATATATTGTTGGGGTCATGTCAAGGTTCAATCTAACAATATATTGTTGGGGTCATGTCAAGGTTCAATCTAACAATATATTGTTGGGGTCATGTTAAGGTTCAATCTAACAATATATTGTTGGGGTTATGTCAAGGTTCAATCTAACAATATATTGTTGGGGTCATGTCAAGGTTCAATCTAACAATATATTGTTGGGGTCATGTCAAGGTTCATATTTTCAAACGAACAAAAAGCGATGGGCCTACCATTTAAAACAGGGTACATGCCAAGAATTGTTGCCCGATTGGTCAATATATTTACCTTTCTTGCATATGATTGGACGTTCAAAGATGAATGAATGTTTACCTGATATGACCCCAAACAGAATATTGTTAGATGTTAGTGTAAATGTAAACATTTTAAAAAGATACAACAAACTTCTAATTTTAATAAGATTGGTGAAGTAACAATTATTGTTGAACAAAACAACACCAATTGATCAATTGACCATTTTTGATTCTAATATTATATACTGTTATAAGTTCCCATCAAAACACTACAAGTAGAATATGCAGTGAGAGAGTGATTATTGTTTAATGCCAATTCAGAATTTTTTTCATGGCGAGAACATGTTACATTTTGATGAGATGTTAATGATGTCTGTTTTGTACTAGACCAACATGATGAGTTGGATTTTTGTAGTGGTTGCTCACTGAAACAACTGTCAGCAGGTAAATATGTCACTCCAATTGGAAACAATATTCTGATTCCAAGCCAACAATCTTTGCTCTTACTCCCGAGTGCTGCATGCTTAGTAGAGAAGAACAAATACCAATTTGATAGTCTTTGGCTTGACCCGACCAGGGCCCAATTCACGATCTACCACACTCAAAGGGAGCATGCTAACCATTACACCACTGATGCGGTTAGTAGAATATTGGAAGTGGCCATTCTGGACTATAAAATCTTCTTATTAGACCAATCATTTGCGGGGCCGTCATGGTCATGATCGTATGGTAGTTGGATTTACAACTGCCTGTGCAATCAGTGCCTATCACCACTAAAGTTGTGAGTTTGAACCCCTTTCATGGCGAGGTGTACTCAATACAACATTATGTGGTAAAGTTTGTCAGTGACTTGCGACAGGTCTGTGGTTTTCTCCTTGTACTCTGGTTTCCTCTACCAATAAAACTGACAGCCACAATATAACTGAAATATTGTTGAAAGTGCCATTAAACACCATAACACTAACCCTTACCCCCTTGTTACATACCTGAATAACTCAAGAGAAGCAAGTAAAGTAACTAAAACTTCTTTGTGTTCAAAATAAGGATTTTCTCCTACAGAAACAGTTACCGTCCACACAAATCTTAGTATAAAATCTTCTACTATGGCAAAATAATAGTATGCCTACAATAAAATATAATGTGCTGTGAAAACTAAAAAAAACTGAACATCTGTTGAACGAGAATATGTTGGTTATAGATTCAAACCTCTAGACTTTAATATCCATCTTAGTAGAATTTGGGAGTGAGTGATTATTACTAAATGCCATGTCAGGAATTTTTGAGCTACGGTATATCATGGTGAAAACAATTAAATTTTCGATGAGATGATATGATGTCTGCTTTGTACTAGACCAACACCCTTCATTGGAGTTTTACAGTGCTAGCTCACTGAAATATCAGTCCACTGGGGTGAACATATTGCTACATAGGAACATATTATCCTGATTCGGAGCCAACCAGTCTTTGTACTTACTTCTTTGCTGCATGTTTAGAGAACCATTAAATACCAATTTAATAGTCTTTGATTTGACCTAACAAGGAATCAATCTCACGATCTACCACATTTGAGGTGAGCATACTTACCAATTCACCTTTTGGAGTGAATGAGTGAGTGATTGTTGTTTAACGCCAATTCAGCAATTTTTCAGCAATATTATTAAGATAATTTTCAATGAGATGATAATGAGGTCCGCTTTGTGATAGACCATCATGCTGATTTGTATTATTATAGTGCTCACTGAAACAACAGTCCATGGGTAGACATGTCGCTCCACTCGGACACATTATTCTGATTCAGAGCCAACCAATCTTTGCTCCTTAATGCTATGTGCTTTGATTTGACCCGACCGGGACTCGAACCCACAATCTACCGCACTTGAGGCGAGCATGCTAACCATAACATCACCGATACGGTTTCTTCTGTGGGACAGTGTGGAGGTAAGGAATTTGATGAGCAATGCAAAGCATGAAATATTTAATTTTTCAATTGGGGACAAAACGAAAAGCTTAATAACAAAATTTTGTCAAATTCGTGCGATTCATTGAAAATGAAAAATGGGGAAAAAATGGCCATGTGCCAACTTAAAACATAAGTAAATATAATTGTTAGTCACGTTTCAATGTACAGTAATCAAATTATAGCTTCTGTGTTTAAATTATTATTATTTATCTTGGTTTCTCAAGAATTGTAGCTTTCAAAAAATTAAATGATTTTTATAAAATATTTTCATAAATTTTATATTTTTGTGCTTTCAAGAATTTCAACAAAAACCAATTTTGAATATTAGCATAAAATCATGATATAGTAGATGTTACTCTAGGATATCAAGGTCTATATATAATGTTACAATTTGTTTATTCATACATATATAAATTAATTTTAAAGTCACATGTCATTTTATATGTGTTTTGATTGGTTTAAAAAGTTGGTTATTTTCATATGTACTGAATCTGAAAATAGACGTCGTTCTCAAGGAGTCGCGTGCCGTTGTCATCAGGAGATTTTCTTTAAATGAGGCACCTTTGGGGTTATTTAAATTTATTTCCGATTATTTGCCTTATTTTGAAAAAATAAATATATTTTTCAATATCATAACAAAAAAAGTTTGAATTAATTAATAAGGATTGCTATTTGTTCGGTTCATTCAAAATAACCTCAATCAGGTTGTGCACACCCTTGCGTAACCCACTACATGGGTTACAGAGTGTGTACAACCTGATTGAGGTTATTTCTTCATGAACCAAACAAAAATTGCGATCAATTCTTAAATGGTTTTGTAAATGAACAGCTTTTCATTGAACGAAATAAATATTGCTATTCAACAGAAATAAAGAATTTTCAAGTATTGTAGATGCCAGGAATAGTTTATTTGTTAGGATTCTGGTCCAAATATCAAATCATTTGTTTAGACATTGTATATAATAAAAATGTAGATATCTAATTTAGTGCACACAATGCATTTCCATGAATACCCTTCATCAGATATGCTCAAAGTCAAATGAATTGAAAGCCAAATAAATAAAACGCTTTTCGGAGCAAGAACACTGAAGGGCCTAAACAGGACGATAGTAATTGTGATGATATCAACATCAATATTGAAACTTTACTCTTTGAGAACAATGATTATATCTATGACGTCAACTCCAAAATATTTGGAAAAGTTCGAACTTTTATAAATCAATCTAAAAGATTTTAGGGCTAAGTCAGCAATTGTTTGTGTTTTGTTTTGCTGTCATTAATTCATGTGTATATTTTGTAAGGAGAGGACTTCACATAAGTTGGTATAACTTGCTGTCCAATCCTATTGTTTATATAAACTAAAATATTATTAAACTAAGGATGGTCAAAATCCCCTATCTTTTTTCCAATGTATCTTAAAAATTACAAAAAGTGTTTGAAAATATGTTGTTATTATTTTAAAATTGATAACTTTTGAAGTAACATATCATATGGTAGTGATGATCTCTGCCTCTGTTCTGATTACTATTCTAGTAAATATTAAGCTGTCGTCACGAAGATTAAATATATCATGTTTAATGTTCAAGATTAGTGTGTTCTCTTATAACAACGCAGCTCACCAAGCTATATGTAGGTTTGGCATTTGACTCACATGTTGAAAACACATGCATGACCCAATCAGGAGAGGTAAAACACTTGCATGACCCAATCAGGAGAGGTAAAACACTTGCATGACCCAATCAGGAGAGGTAAAACATTTGCATGACCCAATCAGGAGAGGTAAAACACTTGCATGACCCAATCAGGAGAGGTAAAACACTTGCATGACCCAATCAGGAAAGGTAAAACACTTACATGACCCAATCAGGAGAGGTAAAACACTTGCATGACCCAATCAGGAGAGGTAAAACACTTACATGACCCAATCAGGAGAGGTAAAACACTTACATGACCCAATCAGGAGAGGTAAAACACTTGCATGACCCAATCAGGAGAGGTAAAACATTTGCATGACCCAATCAGGAGAGGCAAAACACTTGCATGACCCAATCAGGAGAGGTAAAACATTTGCATGACCCAATCAGGAGAGGTAACACATTTGCATGACCCAATCAGGAGAGGCAAAACACTTGCATGACCCAATCAGGAGAGGTAAAACACTTGCATGACCCAATCAGGAGAGGTAAAACACTTACATGACCCAATCAGGAGAGGTAAAAGTGCCCTTAAAACTGATTTAACTTTGCCACTTTTTATTGAAGTGTCAGTGCAAAGCCAGGAAAGTTAGTGGTCATGTATTTGTGTGTTAGTGGCATCGATTTTGTCTTTTTTTTAATGATTTTTCAAAGTTAAATTGGACTTTGGAATTGTTTCGACTGCATGATATTTTTTGTTTTTCATTTTTATGATCACCTAGGGTTAGGGTTATAGCATTTAACATCACTTTTAACAATATTTCAGTTATACCATGGCGATCAGTTTTATTGGTGGAGGAAACCGAAGTATCCATAGAAAACCACTGACCTGCCCCAAGTCACTAACAAACTTTATCACATAATGTTGTATCGAGTACACCTCACCTGAGCTAGATTCGAACTCACAACATTAGTGGTAATAGGCACTGATTGCAAAGGTAGTTGTAAATCCAACTAACATACGATCACGACGGCTCCTTATTATCACTAATAATTCAATTACACTTACTTTGTATGCATAAACAATTTCCTCCCTAAGAAACCTATTTTCTCCAGCATTTCTATCTAGTATGCCCCAATCCATCTTAAGATCCCACGTCAATGTGTAACACGATGATATTACAGCCGATACAATCCACAGGTAAAAAAACGCATGGTTCTGTTTGTATTCTTTACCATGCCATTCTGAAATATATAATTAAAAGTCAAACCTGTATTAAAAGGACACGATAATATTAAAGCTGATATAATCCACAGGTAAAAAAAAGGCATGGTTCTGTTTGTATTCTTTACCATGCCATTCTGAAATAAACAATGCAGTCAAACCTGTATTAAGAGGTCACATTTGGGACAAAGAAAAAGTGGCCTCATAGAATAGGCGACCTCTTAAAAGAAGTTCAATTCATATGAAATTTGCTATGTCAGGACAAGAAAAAGGTGACCATTTAATACAGGTGACTGTATATACTTTGTATCCTGTCTGAACCTGATTAATGAGTGGTTATTTTTTTAATGCCCCAAAGGTGTAATTTTACAGGTGTACAGTGAAACCAACCCATCAATAAAGTGCCAATGTAGGAAACCCTTGTCACTCTAACCTGCCTAAATCAAACATCTGTCTATATTGTACTTGACCAATATGATTACAAGTTGGATTTTTATAGTGCTATCTCACTAAAAAATGAGACATGTCGCCACATTCAGACACATTATCCTGATTCTGAGCCAATTAGTCTTTGCTCGCAATGCTACCTGCACTACAAAGTCAAGAGATTCTGAATAGACCAGTTTTTGTGCTAGAAATTCTGAAAAGTGTCTGAAAATTCTGAAAATTACTCAAAATTCTGAAAAGATTCTGAACATTCTGAAAATTCTGAAAATTGCTGAAAATTTTGAACAGATTCTGAAAATTACTGAAAATTCTGAACAGATTCTGAACATTGCTGAAAATTCTGAACAGATTCTGAACATTCTGAAAATTGCTGAAAATTCTGAACAGATTCTGAACATTACTGAAAATTCTGAACAGATTCTGAAAATTCTGAACAGATTCTGAACATTATCTTTCTTCTTAAATCAATATATTTTACTTCATTTTCATTAGATTTTAACTAAATATAGAATGTGATATTTCATTAATTAATTATTTTAATTTTTTTTTAGAACAGCTATATTATTTCATTTCTCATTAAATTTGACATTTTCTTTATTTCAATCTTTCTTCTTAAATCAATATATTTTATTTCATTTTCGTTAGATTTTAACTAATTATGGAAAGGGATCAGAGAAAGGATATTTTACTAATTATTTTTTTTAAATTAAATTACAACAACTATATTATTTCATTTCTTATTAGATTGGTCATTTTCTTTATTTCAAATTTTTCTTCTTAAATCAATATATTTTACTTCATTTTCATTAGATTTTTACTAAATATAGCATGTGATATTTCACTAATTAAATATTTAAGAAAAATTAAATTTAAGCAACTATATTATTTCATTTTTTATTAAATTTGTCAAATTTAATGAGAAATGAAATAATATAGCTGTTCTAATTTTTTTTTAAATAATTAATTAATGAAATATCACATTCTATATTTAATTAAAATCTAATGAAAATGAAGTAAAATATATTGATTTAAGAAGAAAGATATTGTTCAGAATCTGTTCAGAATTTTCAGTAATGTTCAGAATTTTCAGCAATGTTCAGAATCTGTTCAGAATCTGTTCAGAATTTTCAGTAATGTTCAGAATCTGTTCAGAATTTTCAGCAATTTTCTGAATTTTCAGAATCTGTTCAGAATTTTCAGCAATGTTCAGTAATTTTCAGAATCTGTTCAGAATTTTCAGCAATTTTCAGAATTTTCAGAATCTGTTCAGAATCTTTTCAGAATTTTGAGTAATTTTCAGAATTTTCAGACACCTTTCAGAATTTCTAGCACAAAAACTGGTCTATTCAGAATCTCTTGACTTTGTAGTGCAGGTAGCATTGCGAGCAAAGACTAATTGGCTCACTATCTACCACACTCCATTCATAGACTAACAGGGGCTCATACCCACTATCTACCACACTCCATTCATAGATTAACAGGGGCTCATACCCACTATCTACCACACTCCATTCATAGACTAACAGGGGTTCGTACCGACTATCTATCACACTCGATTCATAGACTAACGGGGGCTCATACCCACTATCTACCACACTCCATTCATAGACTAACAGGGGCTCGTACCCACTATCTATCACACTCCATTCATAGACTAACAGGGGCTCGTACCCACTATCTATCACACTCCATTCATAGACTAACAGGGGCTCGTACCCACTATCTATCACACCCCATACATAGACTAACAGGGGCTCATACCCACTATCTACCACACTCCATTCATAGACTAACAGGGGTTCGTACCGACTATCTATCACACTCGATTCATAGACTAACAGGGGCTCATACCCACTATCTACCACACTCCATTCATAGACTAACAGGGGCTCGTACCCACTATCTATCACACTCATTCATAGACTAACAGGGGCTCGTACCCACTATCTATCACACTCCATACATAGACTAACAGGGGCTCATACCCACTATCTACCACACTCCATTCATAGACTAACAGGGGCTCATACCCACTATCTACCACACTCCATTCATAGATTAACAGGGGCTCATACCCACTATCTACCACACTCCATTCATAGACTAACAGGGGCTCATACCCACTATCTACCACACTCCATTCATAGATTAACAGGGGCTCATACCCACTATCTACCACACTCCATTCATAGATTAACAGGGGCTCATACCCACTATCTACCACACTCCATTCATAGATTAACAGGGGCTCATACCCACTATCTACAACACTCCATTCATAGATTAACAGGGGCTCATACCCACTATCTACCACACTCCATTCATAGATTAACAGGGGCTCATACCCACTATCTACCACACTCCATTCATAGACTAACAGGGGCTCATACCCACTATCTACCACACTCCATTCATAGATTAACAGGGGCTCATACCCACTATCTATCACACTCCATTCATAGATTAACAAGGGCTCATACCCACTATCTACCACACTCCATTCATAGACTAACAGGGGGTCATACCCACTATCTACCACACTCCATTCATAGACTAACAGGGGCTCATACCCACTATCTACCACACTCCATTCATAGACTAACAGGGGCTCATACCCACTATCTATCACACTCCATTCATAGACTAACAGGGGCTCATACCCACTATCTACCACACTCCATTCATAGACTAACAGGGGCTCATACCCACTATCTACCACACTCGATTCATAGACTAACAGGGGCTCATACCCACTATCTACCACACTCCATTCATAGATTAACAGGGGCTCATACCCACTATCTACCACACTCCATTCATAGACTAACAGGGGCTCATACCCACTATCTACCACACTCGATTCATAGACTAACAGGGGCTCATACCCACTATCTACCACACTCCATTCATAGACTAACAGGGGCACATACTCACTATCTACCACACTCCATTCATAGACTAACAGGGGCTCATACCCACTATCTATCACACTCCATTCATAAACTAACAGGGGCTCATACCCACTATCTACCACACTCAATTCATAGACTAACAGGGGCTAATACCCACTATCTACCACACTCCATTCATAGACTAACAGGGGCACATACTCACTATCTACCACACTCCATTCATAGACTAACAGGGGCTCATACCCACTATCTACCACACTCCATTCATAGACTAACAGGGGCTTGTACCCACTATCTACCACACTCCATTCATAGACTAACAGGGGCTCATACCCACTATCTACCACATTCCATTCATAGACTAACAGGGGCTCATACCCACTATCTATCACACTCCATTCATAGACTAACAGGGGCTCGTACCCACTATCTACCACACTCCATTCATAGACTAACAGGGGCACATACTCACTATCTACCACACTCCATTCATAGACTAACAGGGGCTCATACCCACTATCTACCACACTCCATTCATAGACTAACAGGGGCTCATACCCACTGTCTATCACACTCCATTCATAGACTAACAGGGGCTCATACCCACTATCTACCACACTCCATTCATAGACTAACAGGGGCACATACTCACTATCTACCACACTCCATTCATAGACTAACAGGGGCTCATACCCACTATCTACCACACTCCATTCATAGACTAACAGGGGCTTGTACCCACTATCTACCACACTCCATTCATAGACTAACATGGGCTCATACCCACTATCTACCACATTCCATTCATAGACTAACAGGGGCTCATACCCACTATCTATCACACTCCATTCATAGACTAACAGGGGCTCGTACCCACTATCTACCACACTCCATTCATAGACTAACAGGGGCACATACTCACTATCTACCACACTCCATTCATAGACTAACAGGGGCTCATACCCACTATCTACCACACTCCATTCATAGACTAACAGGGGCTCATACCCACTGTCTATCACACTCCATTCATAGACTAACAGGGGCTCATACCCACTATCTACCACACTCCATTCATAGACTAACAGGGGCACATACTCACTATCTACCACACTCCATTCATAGACTAACAGGGGCTCATACCCACTATCTACCACACTCCATTCATAGACTAACAGGGGCTTGTACCCACTATCTACCACACTCCATTCATAGACTAACATGGGCTCATACCCACTATCTACCACACTCCATTCATAGACTAACAGGGGCTCATACCCACTATCTATCACACTCCATTCATAGACTAACAGGGGCTCGTACCCACTATCTACCACACTCCATTCATAGACTAACAGGGGCACATACTCACTATCTACCACACTCCATTCATAGACTAACAGGGGCTCATACCCACTATCTACCACACTCCATTCATAGACTAACAGGGGCTCATACCCACTATCTATCACACTCTATTCATAGACTAACAGGGGCTCATACCCACTATCTACCACACTCCATTCATAGACTAACAGGGGCTCATACCCACTATCTACCACACTCAATTCATAGACTAACAGGGGCTCATACCCACTATCTACCACACTCCATTCATAGACTAACAGGGGCTCATACCCACTATCTATCACACTCCATTCATAGACTAACAGGGGCTCATACCCACTATCTACCACACTCCATTCATAGACTAACAGGGGCTCATACCCACTATCTACCACACTCGATTCATAGACTAACAGGGGCTCATACCCACTATCTACCACACTCCATTCATAGATTAACAGGGGCTCATACCCACTATCTACCACACTCCATTCATAGACTAACAGGGGCTCATACCCACTATCTACCACACTCCATTCATAGACTAACAGGGGCTCATACCCACTATCTACCACACTCCATTCATAGACTAACAGGGGCTCATACCCACTATCTACCACACTCCATTCATAGACTAACAGGGGCTCATACACACTATCTATCACACTCCATTCATAGACTAACAGGGGCTCATACCCACTATCTACCACACTCCATTCATAGACTAACAGGGGCTCATACCCACTATCTACCACACTCCATTCATAGACTAACAGGGGCTCATACCCACTATCTACCACACTCCATTCATAGACTAACAGGGACTCATACCCACTATCTACCACACTCCATTCATAGACTAACAGGGGCTCATACCCACTATCTATCACACTCCATTCATAGACTAACAGGGGCTCATACCCACTATCTACCACACTCCATTCATAGACTAACAGGGGCTCATACCCACTATCTACCACACTCCATTCATAGACTAACAGGGGCTCATACCCACTATCTACCACACTCCATTCATAGACTAACAGGGGCTCATACCCACTATCTACCACACTCCATTCATAGACTAACAGGGGCTCATACCCACTATCTACCACACTCCATTCATAGACTAACAGGGGCTCATACCCACTATCTACCACACTCCATTCATAGACTAACAGGGGCTCGTACCCACTATCTATCACACTCCATTCATAGACTAACAGGGGCTCATACCCACTATCTACCACACTCGATTCATAGACTAACAGGGGCTCATACCCACTATCTACCACACTCCATTCATAGACTAACAGGGGCTCATACCCACTATCTACCACACTCCATTCATAGATTAACAGGGGCTCATACCCACTATCTACCACACTCCATTCATAGACTAACAGGGACTCATACCCACTATCTATCACACTCCATTCATAGACTAACAGGGGCTCATACCCACTATCTACCACACTCCATTCATAGACTAACAGGGGCTCATACCCACTATCTACCACACTCGATTCATAGACTAACAGGGGCTCATACCCACTATCTACCACACTCCATTCATAGATTAACAGGGGCTCATACCCACTATCTACCACATTCCATTCATAGACTAACAGGGGCTCATACCCACTATCTACCACACTCGATTCATAGACTAACACGGGCACATACTCACTATCTACCACACTCCATTCATAGACTAACAGGGGCTCATACCCACTATCTACCACACTCGATTCATAGACTAACAGGGGCTTGTACCCACTATCTACCACACTCCATTCATAGACTAACAGGGGCTCATACCCACTATCTACCACACTCCATTCATAGACTAACAGGGGCTCATACCCACTATCTATCACACTCCATTCATAGACTAACAGGGGCTCGTACCCACTATCTACCACACTCCATTCATAGACTAACAGGGGAACATACTCACTATCTACCACACTCCATTCATAGACTAACAGGGGCTCATACCCACTATCTACCACACTCCATTCATAGACTAACAGGGGCTCATACCCACTGTCTATCACACTCCATTCATAGACTAACAGGGGCTCATACCCACTATCTACCACACTCGATTCATAGACTAACAGGGGCACATACTCACTATCTACCACACTCCATTCATAGACTAACAGGGGCTCATACCCACTATCTACCACACTCCATTCATAGACTAACAGGGGCTTGTACCCACTATCTACCACACTCCATTCATAGACTAACAGGGGCTCATACCCACTATCTACCACACTCCATTCATAGACTAACAGGGGCTCATACCCACTATCTATCACACTCCATTCATAGACTAACAGGGGCTCGTACCCACTATCTACCACACTCCATTCATAGACTAACAGGGGCTCATACCCACTATCTACCACACTCCATTCATAGACTAACAGGGGCTCATACCCACTATCTATCACACTCCATTCATAGACTAACAGGGGCTCATACCCACTATCTACCACACTCCATTCATAGACTAACAGGGGCTCATACCCACTATCTACCACACTCAATTCATAGACTAACAGGGGCTCATACCCACTATCTACCACACTCCATTCATAGACTAACAGGGGCTCATACCCACTATCTATCACACTCCATTCATAGACTAACAGGGGCTCATACCCACTATCTACCACACTCCATTCATAGACTAACAGGGGCTCATACCCACTATCTACCACACTCGATTCATAGACTAACAGGGGCTCATACCCACTATCTACCACACTCCATTCATAGATTAACAGGAGCTCATACCCACTATCTACCACACTCCATTCATAGACTAACAGGGGCTCATACCCACTATCTACCACACTCAATTCATAGACTAACAGGGGCTCATACCCACTATCTACCACACTCCATTCATAGACTAACAGGGGCTCATACCCACTATCTACCACACTCCATTCATAGACTAACAGGGGCTCATACCCACTATCTATCACACTCCATTCATAGACTAACAGGGGCTCATACCCACTATCTACCACACTCCATTCATAGACTAACAGGGGCTCATACCCACTATCTACCACACTCGATTCATAGACTAACAGGGTCTCATACCCACTATCTACCACATTCCATTCATAGACTAACAGGGGCTCATACCCACTATCTACCACACTCCATTCATAGACTAACAGGGGCTCATACCCACTATCTACCACACTCGATTCATAGACTAACAGGGGCTCATACCCACTATCTACCACACTCCATTCATAGATTAACAGGGGCTTGTACCCACTATCTACCACACTCCATTCATAGACTAACAGGGGCTCATACCCACTATCTACCACACTCCATTCATAGACTAACAGGGATTCGTACCCACTATCTACCACACTCGATTCGTAGACTAACAGGGGCTCATACCCACTATCTACCACACTCCATTCATAGACTAACAGGGGCTCATACCCACTATCAACCACACTCCATTCATAGACTAACAGGGGCTCGTACCCACTATCTATCACACTCCATTCATAGACTAACAGGGGCTCATACCCACTATCTACCACACTCGATTCATAGACTAACAGGGGCTCATACCCACTATCTACCACACTCCATTCATAGACTAACAGGGACTCGTACCCACTATCTACCACACTCGATTCATAGACTAACAGGGGCTCATACCCACTATCTACCACACTCCATTCATAGACTAACAGGGACTCGTACCCACTATCTACCACACTCGATTCATTGACTAACAGGGGCTCATACCCACTATCTACCACACTCGATTCATAGACTAACAGGGGCTCATACCCACTATCTACCACACTCGATTCATAGACTAACAGGGGCTCATACCCACTATCTACCACACTCCATTCATAGACTAACAGGGGCTCATACCCACTATCTACCACACTCCATTCATAGACTAACAGGGGATCGTACCCACTATCTACCACACTTGATTCATAGACTAACAGGGGCTCATACCCACTATCTATCACACTCCATTCATAGACTAACAGGGGCTCATACCCACTATCTACCACACTCGATTCATAGACTAACAGGGGCTCATACCCACTATTTACTACACTCCATTCATAGACTAACAGGGGCTTGTACCCACTATCTACCACACTCGATTCATAGACTAACAGGGGCTCATACCCACTATCTACCACACTCCATTCATAGACTAACAGGGGCTCATATCCACTATCTACCACACTCCATTCATAGACTAACAGGGGCTCATACCCACTATCTACCACACTCGATTCATAGACTAACAGGGGCTCGTACCCACTATCTACCACACTCCATTCATAGACTAACAGGGGCTCATACCCACTATCTACCACACTCCATTCATAGACTAACAAGGGCTCATACCCACTATCTACCACACTCCATTCATAGACTAACAGGGGCTCGTACCCACTATCTACCACACTCCATTCATAGACTAACAGGGGCTCATACCCACCATCTACCACACTCCATTCATAGACTAACAGGGGCTCATACCCACTATCTACCACACTCCATTTATAGACTAACAGGGGCTCGTACCCACTATCTACCACACTCGATTCATAGACTAACAGGGGCTCATACCCACTATCTACCACACTCGATTCATAGACTAACAGGGGCTCGTACCCACTATCTACCACACTCCATTCATAGACTAACAGGGGCTCGTACCCACTATCTACCACACTCCATTCATAGACTAACAGGGGCTCGTACCCACTATCTACCACACTCCATTCATAGACTAACAGGGGCTCTTACCCACTATCTACCACACTCCATTCATAGACTAACAGGGGCTTATACCCACTATCTACCACACTCCATTCATAGACTAACAGGGGCTCATACCCACTATCTACCACACTCCATTCATAGACTAACAGGGGCTCATACCCACTATTTACCACACTCCATTCATAGACTAACAGGGCTCGTACCCACTACCTACCACACTCGATTCATAGACTAACAGGGGTTCATACCCACTATCTACCACACTCCATTCATAGACTAACAGGGGCTCATACCCACTATCTACCACACTCCATTCATAGACTAACAGGGGCTCATACCCACTATTTACCACACTCCATTCATAGACTAACAGGGCTCGTACCCACTACCTACCACACTCGATTCATAGACTAACAGGGGCTCATACCCACTATCTACCACACTCAATTCATAGATTAACAGGGGCTCGTACCCACTATCTACCACACTCGATTCATAGACTAACAGGGGCTCGTACCCACTATCTACCACACTCAATTCATAGATTAACAGGGGCTCATACCCACTATCTACCACACTCAATTCATAGACTAACAGGGGCTCGTACCCACTATCTACCACACTCCATTCATAGACTAACAGGGGTTCGTACCCATTATCTACCACACTCCATTCATAGACTAACAGGGGCTCATACCCACTATCTACCACACTCCATTCATAGACTAACAGGGGCTCATACCCACTATCTACCACACTCCATTCATAGACTAACAGGGGCTCGTACCCACTATCTACCACACTCCATTCATAGACTAACAGGGGCTCATACCCACTATCTACCACACTCCATTCATAGACTAACAGGGGCTCATACCCACTATCTACCACACTCGATTCATAGACTAACAGGGGCTCATACCCACTATCTACCACACTCCATTCATAAACTAACAGGGGCTCATACCCACTATCTACCACACTCCATTCATAGACTAACAGGGGCTCATACCCACTATCTACCACACTCGATTCATAGACTAACAGGGGCTCATACCCACTATCTACCACACTCCATTCATAGACTAACAGGGGCTCATACCCACTATCTATCACACTCCATTCATAGACTAACAGGGGCTCATACCCACTATCTACCACACTCCATTCATAGACTAACAGGGGCTCATACCCACTATCTACCACACTCCATTCATAGACTAACAGGGGCTTGTACCCACTATCTACCACACTCCATTCATAGACTAACAGGGGCTCATACCCACTATCTATCACACTCCATTCATAGACTAACAGGGACTCGTACCCACTATCTACCACACTCCATTCATAGACTAACAGGGGCTCATACCCACTATCTACCACACTCCATTCATAGACTAACAGGGGCTCATACCCACTATCTACCACACTCCATTCATAGACTAACAGGGGCTCGTACCCACTATCTACCACACTCAATTCATAGATTAACAGGGGTTCATACCCACTATCTACCACACTCCATTCATAGACTAACAGGGGCTCATACCCACTATCTACCACACTCCATTCATAGACTAACAGGGGCTCATACCCACTATCTACCACACTCCATTCATAGACTAACAGGGGCTCGTACCCACTATCTATCACACTCCATTCATAGACTAACAGGGGTTCATACCCACTATCTACCACACTCCATTCATAGACTAACAGGGGCTCATACCCACTATCTACCACACTCCATTCATAGACTAACAGGGGTTCATACCCACTATCTACCACACTCGATTCATAGACTAACAGGGGCTCATACCCACTATCTATCACACTCCATTCATAGACTAACAGGGGCTCATACCCACTATCTACCACACTCCATTCATAGACTAACAGGGGCTCATACCCACTATCTACCACACTCCATTCATAGACTAACAGGGACTCGTACCCACTATCTATCACACTCCATTCATAGACTAACAGGGGCTCATACCCACTATCTACCACACTCCATTCATAGACTAACAGGGGCTCATACCCACTATCTACCACACTCCATTCATAGACTAACAGGGGCTCATACCCACTATCTACCACACTCGATTCATAGACTAACAGGGGCTCGTACCCACTATCTACCACACTTGATTCATAGACTAACAGGGGCTCATACCCACTATCTATCACACTCCATTCATAGACTAACAGGGGCTCATACCCACTATCTACCACACTCGATTCATAGACTAACAGGGGCTCATACCCACTATCTACCACACTCCATTCATAGACTAACAGGGGCTTGTACCCACTATCTACCACACTCCATTCATAGACTAACAGGGGCTCATACCCACTATCTACCACACTCCATTCATAGACTAACAGTGGCTCATATCCACTATCTACCACACTCCATTCATAGACTAACAGGGGCTCGTACCCACTATCTACCACACTCGATTCATAGACTAACAGGGGCTCGTACCCACTATCTACCACACTCCATTCATAGACTAACAGGGGCTCATACCCACTATCTATCACACTCCATTCATAGACTAACAAGGGCTCATACCCACTATCTACCACACTCCATTCATAGACTAACAGGGGCTCGTACCCACTATCTACCACACTCCATTCATAGACTAACAGGGGCTCATACCCACTATCTACCACACTCCATTCATAGACTAACAGGGGCTCCTACCCACTATCTACCACACTCCATTTATAGACTAACAGGGGCTCATACCCACTATCTACCACACTCAATTCATAGACTAACAGGGGCTCATACCCACTATCTACCACACTCCATTCATAGACTAACAGGGGCTCGTACCCACTATCTACCACACTCCATTCATAGACTAACAGGGGCTCATACCCACTATCTACCACACTCGATTCATAGACTAACAGGGGTTCATACCCACTATCTACCACACTCCATTCATAGACTAACAGGGGCTCGTACCCACTATCTACCACACTCCATTCATAGACTAACAGGGGCTCATACCCACTATCTACCACACTCCATTCATAGACTAAC
This sequence comes from Bathymodiolus septemdierum, assembly GCA_963383655.1. NCBI lineage: Eukaryota > Metazoa > Mollusca > Bivalvia > Mytilida > Modiolidae > Bathymodiolus > Bathymodiolus septemdierum. The sequence continues at coordinate 28,834,270 of OY726528.1, read as the reverse complement.
AGGGGCTCATACCCACTATCTACCACACTCCATTCATAGACTAACAGGGGCTCATACCCACTATCTATCACACTCCATTCATAGACTAACAGGGGCTCGTACCCACTATCTACCACACTCCATTCATAGACTAACAGGGGCTCATACCCACTATCTACCACACTCCATTCATAGACTAACAGGGGCTCATACCCACTATCTACCACACTCCATTCATAGACTAACAGGGGCTCATACCCACTATCTACCACACTCCATTCATAGACTAACAGGGGCTCATACCCACTATCTACCACACTCCATTCATAGATTAACAGGGGCTCATACTCACTATCTATCACACTCCATTCATAGACTAACAGGGGCTCATACCCACTATCTACCAGACTCAATTCATAGACTAACAGGGGCTCATACCCACTATCTACCACACTCCATTCATAGACTAACAGGGGCTCATACCCACTATCTACCACACTCCATTCATATACTAACAGGGGCTCATACCCACTATCTACCACACTCCATTCATAGACTAACAGGGGCTCATACCCACTATCTACCACACTCCATTCATAGATTAACAGGGGCTCATACCCACTATCTATCACACTCCATTCATAGACTAACAGGGGCTCATACCCACTATCTACCACACTCCATTCATAGATTAACAGGGGCTCATACCCACTATCTATCACACTCCATTCATAGACTAACAGGGGCTCATACCCACTATCTACCACACTCCATTCATAGACTAACAGGGGCTCATACCCACTATCTACCACACTCCATTCATAGACTAACAGGGGCTCATACCCACTATCTACCACACTCCATTCATAGACTAACAGGGGCTCATACCCACTATCTACCACACTCCATTCATAGATTAACAGGGGCTCATACCCACTATCTACCACACTCGATTCATAGACTAACAGGGGCTCATACCCACTATCTACCACATTCGATTCATAGACTAACAGGGGCTCGTACCCACTATCTACCACATTCGATTCATAGACTAACAGGGGCTCGTACCCACTATCTACCACACTCCATTCACATATTCATAAAACAACTTAACATCTCTAAGTAGATTATCCAATTGTAATGAGGTATTATTATATCTAGTAAGGATAACAATCTGGTCATATGTACACATATGTTTTCTATGAGAACAGGTCCATGTATATATCTGGTCATATGTACACATATGTTTTCTATGAGAACAGGTCCATGTAAATATCTGGTCATATGTACACATATGTTTTCTATGAGAACAGGTCCATGTATATATCTGGTCATATGTACACATATGTTTTCTATGAGGACAGGTCCATGTAAATATCTGGTCATATGTACACATATGTTTTCTATGAGAACAGGTCCATGTAAATATCTGGTCATATGTACACATATGTTTTCTATGAGAACAGGTCCATGTAAATATCTGGTCATATGTACACATATGTTTTCTATGAGAACAGGTCCATGTAAATATCTGGTCATATGTACACATATGTTTTCTATGAGAACAGGTCCATGTATATAAGTGGAAAAGACCTTATTAGTGGATTTCCTGTAATTGGAAGAAAAACTTCTTTGGATTCTTGTGTATTGGTTGAGCCACAAAATGCATGAAAATTGAATTCCCATGAAAGAGGGCTACTGGTATTTCACAGTACACACAAATACATACCTATTGTTGAGGAATATAGTCCTGAAAACAGCACTACAAAAAATGTGGTAGAATATTTTCCTGCATTAACAAGGTGTGGGAATGCTAGCTTTGTGTCTCTGTAACGTCGCAGACATTGGGCAAACCTAAACCAAGCTGGCAGCACACTAAAAATAGATCTGATGCCATATTTGGACAACGTACACACTTCAGGTCCTGAAAAAATATATATATAGAAAACTGATATTATTTTCTTTTGACTTTTTGTTCACCTTGCTGCTATATTTGTACTTTCTGTTTTCCTCTTTACTTACCAAACATTTTGTTGACAAAATCCATAATACAGTGGAACTTGTACAAATCGACACCTGATTTTTTTCGACACCCTGTGACGTCCGACAAAAATTTATGGTCCCAAAGTATTTCTGTTAACTAAAATAAAACCTGAGTATTCCGACATCTTGTACATTAGACACATTTCCCTGCTCCTTTGGTGTGTCGGATTAGACAGGTTCCACTGTATTATGAATTAATGAAAATAATTGTCTTACTGCCTTACAATGTTAATTTTTTTTTATTTGTTACATGTAGCTTAAACACAATTTTGGATACTATAAATTCCAATTTTAGCAACTTTTCTGATAAATCTTCGTGACACAAATAATTGATATGTCAATTAAACAAGAACAATCAGAGAAAACCCTATTTTCTTGTAAAATTCTTACTGATATGCTTAACCATAATAGCTGAATAATTAGCTGAAAAGTGCACATACTAGAAAACTTATGTAACAAAAATTAACATAATAATTTGATGGATCGTATCACGCCTTTCAATAAGGGGCAGCAACAGGTACTTTTACCCACTTAGAATGGTAATTGGTACCTCGATAATTTGTCAATTTTCCCTTGGATCTTTACACATGACAATATCTACTATCTTTACACATGACAATATCTACTATCTTTACACATGACAATATCTACTACCTTTACACATGACAATATCTACTACATTTAAACATGACAATATCTACTATCTTTACACACGACAATATCTACTATCCTTACACATGACAATATCTACTATCTTTACACATGACAATATCTATTATCAAACAACAAGTGTGACATTATAACGACATCTCTGACGTCACCTTACCAAATCCTTGATAAACATATTATTGTTGACATGCTAAATGCTCACAATTAACTTCATATCACATCTAACATATTTGACTTCACCCTTGATATGACTTAGCTCTGAGAAATCCATTCTCTCAAAACAAATCAAAGATAGTATACAGTAAACCTGTCTTACGTGACTTTCCAAGGGAACAGTGAAATATGGTCACATAAGACAGGTGGTCGCTTAAATCAGGTTTAATTGATATAAAATGCACTGTGAAGAGAAATAAAAATATGATCACATAATACAAGTTATTGCTTAATAGAGGTGGTCACTAAAGGAGGTTTGACTGTAACTTAATAGAGGTGGTCTTTAAAACAGGTTTGACTGTAACTTAATAGAGGTGGTCACTAAAGCAGGTTTGACTGTAACTTAATAGAAGTGGTCAATAAAACAGGTTTGACTAACTTAATAGAGGTGGTCACTAAAGGAGGTTTGACTGTAACTTAATAGAGGTGGTCACTAAAGTAGGTTTGACTGTAACTTAATAGAGGTGGTCACTAAAACAGGTTTGACTGTAACTTAATAGAGGTGGTCACTAAAACAGGTTTGACTAACTTAATAGAGGTGGTCACTAAAGGAGGTTTGACTGTAACTTAATAGAGGTGGTCACTAAAACAGGTTTGACTGTAACTTAATAGAGGTGGTCACTAAAACAGGTTTGACTGTAACTTAATAGAAGTGGTCACTAAAGCAGGTTTGACTGTAACTTAATAGAGGTGGTCACTAAAACAGGTTTGACTGTAACTTAATAGAAGTGGTCAATAAAACAGGTTTGACTGTAACTTAATAGAAGTGGTCACTAAAACAGGTTTGACTGTAACTTAATAGAGGTGGTCACTAAAGCAGGTTTGACTGTAACTTAATAGAGGTGGTCACTAAAACAGGTTTGACTGTAACTTAATAGAGGTGGTCACTAAAGCAGGTTTGACTGTAACTTAATAGAGGTGGTCACTAAAGCAGGTTTGACTAACTTAATAGAGGTGGTCACTAAAACAGGTTTGACTGTAACTTAATAGAGGTGGTCACTAAAACAGGTTTGACTGTATTTACAATCACATGTTTTTATTTATGTACAGGATAATTTCTTCCCCACTCGTTACGTATACTCACTGTTTGATCCGTGCCATTCCACCTCAAAGGCATAATAACATATCATGTACTCAAAATCCAACAAAACAATGGCGAGGCTATTTAGTTGGTCGGCCAACCAAAAGTCAGCAAAGCCAACATGATGGAATGGGGCCGTTACAATACGGAACTGAAAAAAAAATTATATAGACAATATTAGTGCAGTATTTTAAAACATAAAGTTTATGTGTATGAGGTTTAAAACTGGGAAAAAGGTGAGGTTCATTTTACATATCATACCATTTATCAGCCCTCGTTCATATTTCATGACCTACGGCTGATAAAGGGTATGATATGAAAAATGCCATGTAATAATCTATATCTATCATGTTGGGAGGGGTATTTGCAAAAAATATAACAGTCTTGAGACTTTATTTTCCTGGCATGATTGTCTCTCTAATATAAAATCTCTGAAATTTTAGAATCCAACTGCCATTACAATATTTCCTGAATAAATATTTAATAGTGTTTTGATGTGAAAATGAAACTTTTAAATTTACTTTCAGTGTTATTAACTGTAATATCATATTTTTTTTTATACGTTACCGTTTTCAGATTCAACACAAACGTAAGGATGGTTCTTGACTATTGTCTAGACCAGTGTATATATAGTGTGTGAGTGATTGTTGTTTAACACCACGTGAGCAATTGTTTTTTTTTATCTATATCATGGCAAGAACAAGTTACATTTCAATGAAATGATGATGATGTCCACTTTGTAAACTAGACCAACACGCTTAGTTTTTTTTTTTTTATTACTTTAGCTCACAGAAATAATAGTCTGGGGATAGATATACTGCTCCACTCAGACACATTATCCTGATTTGACATCCAAGCTAACCAGTCTTTTCTTTTACTCCTTAATTCTGCATGCATACTGGAAAAGCAACAAGTACCAATTTTATGATCTTTAGATTGACCCAACCAGCTCTCAAATCCACGATCTACCGCACTAGAGATGAGCACACAAACAATTACAGCACTGATGCAGTAAAGTATATAATCATACATACATGTACTTACCAAAATAGTTAATAACCAATACCTAGAACTGTGGTGTAGTATATGTAGTGGGTTCAATAAATATATTAATAAAAACCCTCCCATCGCTAGGGGGAAAATAAAAGGTGAAACTCCAAGCTGTTCACTGAATAAATATCCCAGCAAACTTATGGTAAATACTACAGCTAAAAAGGCAGCTAGCTGAAAAAATATGTAAAATCAAAAATTAAACTCTCATTTGAAATACAGTCAAACCTGCTTTAGTGACCACCTCTACTAAGCAATCACTTGTTTTATGTTATCTTAAATTAATTACAATTTCCCTTCACAGTGGCGTTTCATATTAATTAATACAGTATTCAACGACCACCTGTTTTATGTGACCGCATTTTAATGTTTATTTGGAATGTTACATAAGACAGGTTTCAAATATTTAACGATTAAGCACTGCACACAACACATTTTACTATGTATTAATGTTTTACAACTACCATACAATCATGACCATGACAGTCCCTCTATAGGGTAAAGAGAAATGACAGGTTGCCAATTGCTCAAGTTATTTTGCATATTTCATTTAAACGGAATGGTACCAAAATGTTAACACTTTCACAAAGTTTTTTTTTGTCATGAAAATGCACTAAAAACATTCAAACAAGTACATAAAGTGTATGTACACCAGAATATGATTTCTGTATAGACTTATCCTTAATAAAGGACTGATGGCCAAAACGTTGGAAAAAGGGCAATAATATTTGGACATTTATCATATACTTGCAGATAATATAGCTAAAATTTTACCCTGTGATAAAACTTTGAGTTTTGTTTAGAATAATAAGAGGAATCATGTTTATTTCACCCAGTTTCACAAGAATGGCCCAAGCAGGCTGATAAAGCAAGTTTATTAACTGCTTCCTGAATGTTATTACATGCCTTTCCATCAATGTTTGTAAGTTCACTTCCTGAATTTCTGGAAAACTGTGTTTAAATCATTGCAGACTAAACTGTCTTATTGAATATTTGCACAGAAAATGATTAACTGTCAATGTTATCTCTTATGATATTGAAAGTGTTAAAAAGGTGCATTTAATGAATTTGCATATAAAAACAATAAATTTCTTGTTTATATCTATGTATTTAATTATATCCGAAAATGACTAAACATTTTGGTACAAATCAGTTATTTCCTCTGTTGAAGTATATGATAAACAGATCAAAACATGTCATTTTTCATATCATACCCTTTATCAGCCCTCGTTTATATATCATCCTTGAGCCTATCGGCTCTCGGGCTGATATCATGACCTAGGGCTGATAAAGGGTATGACATGAAAAATGTCATGTAATAATCTATATTTATTATGCTATTTTCCTTGTTTGAAAAAGTGAATTGAATTAGTACAATCAAACCTCCTCTAGTAACTTGTATCATGTGACCTTTATTTGTATTGTTCATTTCATAATAATTAAACCTGTATTTAGTGACCACCTGTCTTATGTGACCCTATTTCAATGTTTCTTTTGAAGGTCACATAAGACAGGTTTAACTGTACTTGTCAGTTATGGACCGACAACCACATTATACAATGAAACCAGTCTAAATCCAACCTCTTTGGAACCAACTTGTGTGTTCACAATAGACATGAGTTTGATTTATACAGGTTACGTGTATATTAATGAGTTTAACAAAGATTTCCCAAATTGGGATTTTATCTAAAGTTCACTTATACAGGATTCTGGTTTATTCAGGGTTCAGTTTAGACAGGCTTCTCTGTAAATATATTACAGTAATCCTAATTTGTTTTGCTTTATTAAATTTTTTAATATTACTGGGCTTTTTTTCTTTATAATTTTATACTTACCTCTAACAACTGATGATGTGACAGGTGACGACGTGGATCTATTTCAAATATTAAAACATGATTGACACCAGATGATCTCCATCCATAAGTGTTTATACCAAGTAGACAAATCATCATGATCACCAAAAACATACCACGGTACATTCTTAACGCAGGCTCCCATTCTGCCGAGGAATTAGTGAAGAAAGCTGAAAAACACAACAATACACTCTGAAATCCTCTAGTTAAGTAACTAAGATAAGTAATTAGCTATGAAAGTTTAAAATAAAGGGTTAGGGGTTATGATGTTAAATGCCACATTCAACAATATTTCAGCTATATCATGGCAGTAAGCTTAATTGTTGGAGGAAACCGGGGTACCCAGAGAAAACCACTGGCATACTGCATGTCACTGACAAACTTTATCAGATAATGTTGAATCGAATACACCTCGCTATGAGCAGGATTCGAACTCACAACTTTAGTGGTGAGATAGTCACTGATTGTACAAGTAGTTGTAAATCCTACCATACGATCACGACCATGACGACCTTGATGGTAGTTTGAGTTACAGTATATCTCCCTGTGTAATCAGTGTTTATCATAACTAAAATTCTGCTCTGTTCTCGCCTATGGCGAGGTGTATTCATTACAACTTAATGTGATAAAAGTTTGTCAGTGACTTGCAGTAGCTTTGAAGATTTTGAAATTTTCTTCCATATAGGAGTCAATGCTCAAATACTTCTTGAGGAGGAAGCTATCTTTACTTTGAGATTGACGAAAAAAATGAAGGAAAAAAAACACAAACTTTTTGTAGGACCATAAATTACATTCCTACAAAGTTTTATTTCAATTGGCCTAATAGATTCAGAAATAACGACTGAACTGACAAGTTGTACTGATGGGCGGCATAAAAAAAATGATGATAATAGCAAATAGGTCATGATGATATTGGCAGCTTTGCTACAAATACTGTTATAATTATGCTCATACATGTTACAACAGCAACAATAACCAATATAGAAAACATTCTAAACAACTACTGTTATAATTATGCACATACCTGTCACAACAGCAACAATAACCAATATAGAAAACATCCTAAACAACTACTGTTATAATTATGCACATACCTGCCACAACAGCCACAATAACCAACATAGAAAACATCCCAAAGAACAAACCCACTCTAAATGTTGTCATTGGATTTTGCTGTAAGTAGATAGAAAACATATCTTTTTATTAGCAAAAGATGTGTGTTCCCATCTGTTCATGAATGATAAGGGGTAGGGTAAGGGTTATGGTGCTTAACGCCATTTTCAAAAATATTTCAGTTATATCGCAGTTGTCAATTTTATTCGTGGAGGAAACTGGAGTACCTGGAGAAAACCATCTCCCCTGAGTGGGATTCGAACTCACAACGTTAGGGGTGATAGGCGATGTGGTACAGTAGACATCAGTAGGAGATTACAGGCCATGTGGTACAGTAGACATCAGTAGGATATTACAGGCCATGTGGTACAGTAGATATCAGTAGGATATTACAGGTCATGTGGTACAGTAGATATCAGTAGGATATTACAGGTCATGTGGTACAGTAGATATCAGTAGGATATTACAGGCCATGTGGTACAGTAGATATCAGTAGGATATTACAGATCATGTGGTACAGTAGATATCAGTAGAATATTACAGGTCATGTGGTACAGTAGATATCAGTAGGATATTACAGATCATGTGGTACAGTAGATATCAGTAGGATATTACAGGCCATGTGTTACAGTAGATATCAGTAGGATATTACAGGCCATGTGGTACAGTAGATATCAGTAGGATATTACAGGCCATGTGGTACAGTAGATATCAGTAGGATATTACAGGTCATGTGGTACAGTAGATATCAGTAGGATATTACAGGCCATGTGGTACAGTAGATATCAGTAGGATAATACAGATCATGTGGTACAGTAGATATCAGTAGGATATTACAGGCCATGTGGTACAGTAGATATCAGTAGGATATTACAGGTCATGTGGTACAGTAGATATCAGTAGGATATTACAGGCCATGTGGTACAGTAGACATCAGTAGGAGATTACAGGCCATGTGGTACAGTAGACATCAGTAGGATATTACAGGCCATGTGGTACAGTAGATATCAGTAGGATATTACAGGCCATGTGGTACAGTGGATATCAGTAGGATATTACAGATCATGTGGTACAGTAGATATCAGTAGGATATTATAGGCCATGTGTTACAGTAGATATCAGTATGATATTACAGGCCATGTGGTACAGTAGCTATCAGTAGGATATTACAGGCCATGTGGTACAGTAGATATCAGTAGGATTTTACAGGCCATGTGGTACAGTAGTCTCCCCTCTTATAAGGCACACTTTCTGCAATGAAAAAGAGGCTCTTTAAGAGTGGTAGCTTCTCTTGAGAGGGATAATTAAATAGTATTGTACTGTCTCATTTCATTTGAAATACACGCCACAATAAAGCTGAAATACTGCTAACGTTGCCATTAAACACCAATCAATCAATCATCTGAAATACGGTATAATAAGAAGAGTTGCCTTATAAGATAGGGGACTACTATTTTTAAAGCTTGGTCAAATACTAGTATGTTATGAGTTGTAGCAAATTAAGAATACTGAAATGATATCATAGATGGGACTATGATGAAGTCCACTTTATACTAGACCAACATGTTTAGTTTGGTTTTTATAATGCTAGCTCACTGAAACAACAGTCCATGGGTAAACAAGTCACTCCGATGGGACATATTATCCTGATTCCATGAAAAACCAGTCTTGGCAGTTACATCTTAATACTTGAAGTTGTAAATAAACATATCCCATTGAAGAAAAGAAAACCAGTTCAAACTCCAGCACCATTTATGAATAAAACCTTAAGAAAAGAAATTTACAAAAAGAAAATGCTCCACAATAAATTTTTGAAAAATAGATCAAAAGTAAACTGGGAAAATTATAGAAAGCAAAGAAATCATGTTAATAAAGTTAAAAAGAAATCTATCCAAAACTATTTTTTTGAGAGATGTGTTGGAGGACCAAAATCATCTGATTTTTGGCCAACTATAAAGCCATTTTTATCAAAGAAAGGCAGTAGTAGTAATAATCATATCACATTAAGTGAAAATGGTGAGATTATAAACGACCCAGCAAAGGTATCTGAAGTTTTCAATGACTTTTTCATCAACGTAGCAAAAAATATTGGTAATACAAATGGTATTGTAAATAAAGAGCATCTTAGTGTATGTATGATCAAAGAAAATAAGCTGATTACTGATGATCTAAATTTTAAACCGGAAAGCTCTGATTTTGTTAGTAAGCAAATAAACAAATTGAATATTAAGAAAGCTACAGGTTACGATGGGATATCACCAAAAATACTGAAGCTATCTATGCCTTGTATTGTAGAACCAATTACATTTTTTATTAATAAGTGTATTGATGTATCAATTTTTCCAGATAAGCTCAAGACAGCACAGGTTAGACCGCTCTTCAAGAAGAAGAATATTTTAGAGAAAGGAAATTATCGTCCAGTAAGTGTTTTGCCAACGATATCAAAATTTGTTGAAAGAGCTATTTTTGACCAATTAAACAGATTTTTTTCTATTTTCATTTTCATCCATCATTATCAGCTTTTAGGAAAGGTTTCGGATGTCAAATTGCCTTACTAAAAATTATTGAAGACTGGAAAAAAGCTTTGGATGAAAACAAATATATAGCAGCTATCTTAATGGATTTATCAAAGGCTTTTGACTGTCTCCCACACGACCTCATTTTATTGAAACTTGAAGCATATGGTCTGTCAGAAAAGTCTATAAATTTATTAAACAGCTATTTGTCTGGTAGAAGACAATGTGCAAAGGTAAAAAATATCTGTAGCTCTTTTGAAACAGTGTATAAAGATGTGCCACAGGGCTCAATTTTGGGTCCCATTCTCTTTAATATTTTTTATTAATGACATCTTTTACTCTGTTGATTTTAGTACTATATATAATTATGCAGACGATAACACTTTCTCTTATGCCGATTATGATCTAAAAAATGTTATTTCAAAATTAGAGAGTGACAGTCAAAAAATGCTGGATTAGTTTGCAAACAATTTAATGCAAGCTAATCCAGATAAATTCCAAGCTTTGGCAATAGGCAAGAAAACTTTTAAAGAACAGATTTGCTTTGATTTAAATGGTAGCAAGATAAAGTGTGAAGAACATGTTAAACTTCTTGGTGTTACAATAGATTATGAATTAAATTTTGATAAGCATATATCAGAAATTTGTAAAAAATCTGCTCGTCAACTTAATGTTTTGAAAAGAATTGGTAGATATTTAAATAAGCTGGGTCGACTAACTATTTACTATTCATTTATACTATCCAACTTCAATTATTGCCCTGTAACATGGCATTTTTGCAGTGAGAAAAATACTAAGAAAATGGAAAAAAATCAAGAAAGGGCACTCAGGTTTATTTATAATGACTATGTTTTAAATTATGAAGAATTACTGGAAAAATCAAAAATGACATCACTTAAAGTTAGAAGATTAAGAAGTATAGCAATTGAAACGTCTAAAATTATACATAAAGAAAGCCCTATTTATTTACATGATTTAGTAAATGAGCAAGAATATGGTATTTGAACCGTTTCTGAAAACAATAGAAAACTGATAAAATTGGATATTTCTTTGATATATGTTGTAGTTCTATGGTCAAATGGTTGGTTGGTGTGTTAAGATGAATGGTGACCATTGATATATTGTAATTATTTTATGAATAAAAATTATTTTTAATGTCCATCTTCGTACTTTTATGCATCGCTTCTTATCGTTATTTTCGTCTCTGAACTGCGTAACAGAGTTGGATTTCCACACAACTGTGACATACAAAAATGTAAGCTAGCCATTAAAATATTGACAAACATTGATAATGAAGAATGGAGAGAAGAAAATTTTGAGCAGAGTAAGTATTTCTGTTACAGGTGTCATATATTGCACGTTACATTGGTTTCCGATTTCGTAACGCTATTTTAAGTTGTGGTATCTCCTTTCTGTAACAGTTGCCATAACAACGATTAGCATAAATAAACTCTCGTGAGATGTTTAAATAGATTAATCACAGATGTTTACATTTAAGCTTTTCATTTTCTATTTTTTTTATTCAATCATCCACCTGTTCCATTATGCGTTACATGTCATCCAAAAAGAAACGTTAATTTAAAGATTAAATAAATTGGTATGATTTACAATTTCCGCCCAATTGAACTTCCGGTCACAAGTGAACCACGTGTAATGGAAGTGTGATTTTCGGAACATTTATACAATTTTTGTATGATAATATTATAACTCCGATAGTGCTTGTGGTATCCTGTCGCATTAAAAAATATAAAAAAATATATACTACTTTAATATTTAAAATGGTATATAAATGCATTAAATAACAAAGAAAAAACCCAAATGGTCTTAGATGGTGCCGTTTCATACATTTTTATCGTGACAGGAAACCAAATGTTTATTACCGTAACTTGTAATAAACATTTGGTTTCCTGTCACGATAAAAATGTTTAAAAAGATGGGTAAATATTTTTCCCTTGATATCACTTGTTTCTTTTGTACAGTGTTGATATAATCATATTCCACGTGTGAAATATTTAAGTTTTAGTATTTAACCATTTGGATACCAAAAGAAACCAAAAGTTCAAATACCATATTCTTGCTCAAATATTAAAAAACATATAATTATTCCTTTAGATACGAAAACACAGCTGATGTACCATCTGTAAGAACAACAAGCTATGGTCTGAAATCATTCCATTATTTTTCAATCAAACTATGGAATGAGATACCAAACCATATTAGATTAGAACAAAACTTAAATCAATTTTCAAAATTATTGAATACCTGGAATGGTGGATCATGCCATTGTAGTGCTTGCATGTAAACAGTTTGTCTTGTTATGCTTTGTGTACTTCGTGCTATATAGTTTTAATATTACCCTATCCTGATCTGCTATCAGTTCTGATTAATTTTATATGAAACTGTATTTATGTATGAATGAGTTTGCTTTTATGTATGTCTATGTATACATGAGCTTATGTTTTATGCTTTTAGATTCAGTTCTGATTAATTTTATATGTAACTGTATTTATGTATGCATGAGTTTGCTTTTATGTATGTCTATGTATACATGAGCTTATGCTTTTATGCTTTTAGATTCAGTTCTGATTAATTTTATATGTAACTGTGTTTTATGTATGCATGAGTTTGCTTTTATGTATGTCTATGTATACATGAGCTTATGCTTTTATGCTTTTAGATTCAGTTCTGATTAATTTTATATGTAACTGTGTTTTATGTATGCATGAGTTTGCTTTTATGTATGTCTATGTATACATGAGCTTATGCTTTTATGCTTTTAGATTCAGTTCTGATTAATTTTATATGTAACTGTGTTTTATGTATGCATGAGTTTGCTTTTATGTATGACTATGTATACATGAGCTTATGTTTTATACTAATGTCTATGCATGCATGTTTTGTTTTGTTTTTTTGCTTTGTGATGTCATGTAATATGTGCTTGTAAAGTTATTTTATACTTGTATGTGCTTTTTATGTAATAGTCGATTCAAAAGCTCACTAGAGCTTATGTTATGTGTTATAGATATTTCGTCTTTAAATAAAACTTATTTGATTTGATTTATTTGACTGTATGCTTATCCGAGAAGCAGCAAATACCAATGATATAATCTTTGATTTGACTCGAACTCATTATTTACTGCACTCAGGACAAGCATGCTAACCATTATGTTACCTTGGTGATTAAGATCTTAGGACAGATCGATAGATACACACATCATGACTACAGTCAAGCCTGCTCTATTAAGCAATAACTTGTAGTATGTGACCTTAATTTTTATTTCCCTTCACAGTGCATTTCATATCAATTAAACCTGTATTAAGTGACCACCTGTCTTATGCAGCTATATTTGATTGTTCCCTTGGAAGGTCACATACATTATAAGACAGGTTTGACTGTATATTTCCCTAATGTTTTAGAAGTAGGTAGATAAAAAAAACAAGTAGTTAGTCTACATACTTTTTCTCCTAATGGAGGTACTCTCAACCTTTTCATGGCTTTTTGTCTGTTTCCACCTTCTAGATCTGATGTCACACTTTGCTGAAATAATAAAAAAAAAATATCAAGTCCTAAGGTAATAATTGTACGGTAATTAGAAAAAGGTTAAGTAAAAATAAAAATCAAAGTCGTCAGAGGCGGCTGCAAGCTATCAATTGATACTTGTAAAGAGTTGTATGACTATGAAAAATTCCAAATACTGGTTCTTGAAAAGAGTTTTTTTTCAAGAATTTACATAATTTCGTCGTATTAGTGCCCGATGGTCACCCGATATCAGATCAACTTCATTTGAGACAATTTGAATCACCATTTCCCCAAACATCTTTTTTGCAAAGTTTGGTTCCATTTGATTGAGCAGTTCTACAGGAAAAGGTTAGTTGGTTGGTTTATGGTGCTTAACGCCACTTTCAACAATATTTCAGTTATATTTTTCAGTTTTATTGGTGGAAGAAACCGGAGTACCCGGAGAAAAACATCGACCTGCAGCAAGTCATGGACAAACTCTATCACATAATGTTGTATCAAGTACACCTCGACATGAACGAGGTTCGAAACCACAACGTTGGTGGTAATAGGCACTGATTGCACAGGTACAAATGTAGTTGTAAATCTAACTACCATAAGATCATGACCACGATGACCCCTAATAAGAAAAGGTTACAATGTGAAAATATGTTTATATTGGTAATGATAGATAACGGATTCCAAAATCTCAGTTCTCCTTGGGTTTTGGTCATATGGTCTAAAAGTTTAACTCCTTTATCTATTATAAACTAATTTTACATAAAATATTCCATGAAGATGAAAATCCACATTATTTTTTTTATACAATTTACAAATGTATAAGAAATCACCAAAATGGATTATAACTAGAGGCTCACAGGAGCCTGTAATCGCTCACCTGGTTTTCAATTTGACATCTAAAGTTGATAGAAAATGGGGGTGTTACAAATAATTTTGAAAGTGGGACACCCAAAGATCATTTCAACTCAAATTTCTGAGCAAAATATTTTGATGTGATTTTTATCTCATAATATTTCTAAACGGAATAAACTGGTTGAAAAAATCTCACAGAAAAATCCAGAATATAGGTTAATCTACTCATTGTCATGTAGCTGCAGTTAAAATTTGAGCTCATTTTGATTTATAATAAAGCAGCAATGGACAATTGAAGAAATTTCTATTTTTAGTAACAGCAGCCATCTTGAATGGAGAGCGGAGCTGTCGGACACAATTTTGAAATGGGACTACCCAAGGACTATCCCAGCCAAATTTGGTTTAATTTGGTTCAGCGGTTTCAGAGAAGAAGATTTAAATGCAGTGTGGGAAACGACCGCTAGCCAACTCACCAAAGGCGAGTGGAAATTTCTGGTGGCGAGTAAGATCCACTTTATACTCGCCGGTCTGATGAGCAACAGTTGTAAGGCGAGTAGGAACTTGAAAACCCTCGCCACGATAACTGGTTTACAGCTTCAAAATATCATAGCTCCCAAACAGTTAAATTTTCTGTTAACTGTGCCATTTATCCATTTATCCAACATTTTATTAATATTACACAAATTATGTGATCGTCTCGGTCCAGTAAATTTTCAATCAGCTGATCAGAATATTAAAGTGCCAACTGAAGTTCACCTGTGTTGATTATCTCATGGTGATTATTTTATTTGTTCCTAATTGACCAATTCAAGTGTAGAACATTCTAGTTTAACGAAATCCATAATTATTTTCCAGTATATTTTGTATAAAAAGCTTGTTCTCCACGTTTATTGTGAGATGCAATGCAAACGCCATTGTTTACAACAACCTCGTGTGCATGCTCGTGTTTGATGGAAAAGCTTTATAATAGCTATATTTAGATATTTTGTGATAATAATTTCATATTGTAAAACGATCCACTCTGATTTTTTTTCAACAACATACATTTTTTATAGTATATATTTTATCATACAATACAATATTGAACTGATTTCCGCTAACACTTCAATCATTGAATATTGATTTTTTTCGGATGTTGAACATTTTTTTCCCGGAATTGCACCCCCTGTATACTTTTATTGCTTTATTTAAAAAAAAAATAACACCAAGAACATCGATGATTTCAGTCTTCTTATTCAGAAAAAAAAATTACAGCAAAATAAAGGTATACTGTAAACAAAATCGTCATTTTTATTGAGATTTTTTAGAGGGATCTTTTTAACTTCATCCTTGTATAGGTCAATGTGGACGATAGGTCGAAGCCACGTGTTGAGGCGAAAAAATATCGACCTATCGTCCGTAAAATACGGTATTTGGTATTTATTGGCGAGTTTTAAAAAAATGTCACTCGCCAAAGATGGCCAGCACTATTTCATTTTGGTAAGTACTTGTTTCAGTCCACTCGCTATTTTGGCAAGTGTTTGAAAAAAATGGTTTCCCACACTGAAATGTGATCCTTTATCAAAATATGCCTAATTTGCATAATCGGTATAAATCGGCTGAAAGAAAAATTTCACAGAAAAACCAAGAATATATGTTAAACTACTCATTGCCATGTAGCTGTAGTTAACATTTAAGCTCATTTTGATTGATAATAAAGCAGCAATGGACAATTGAAGAAATTTCTATTTTTAGTAACAGCAGCCATCTTGAATTGAGGGCGGGACTGTCGGACATAATTGTGAAAGAGACCCTCCCAAGGACCATCCCTGCCAGCTTTGGTTTAATTTGGTTCAGCAGTTTCAGAGGAAATGATTTAAATGTGATCTTTTATCAAAATATGCCTAATTTGCATAATCGGTATAAATCGGCTGAAAGTAAAATTTCACAGAAAAACCCAGAATATATGTTAAACTACTCATTTCCATGTAGCTGCAGTAAAAATTTAAGCTCATTTAGACTTATACTAAAGCAGCAATGGACAATTGAAGAAATTTCTATTTTTAGTAACAGCAGCCATCTTGAATGGAGAGCGAGTCTGTCGGACACAATTTTGAAAGGGAAGCACCCAAGGACCATCCCTGCCAGGTTTGGTTTAATTTGGTTCAGAGGTTTTAGAGGAGAAGATTTAAATGTGAAAGCTTACGACGTACGACGGACGCCAAGTGATGGCAAAAGCTCACATTAGCCTTTGGCCAGGTGAGCTAAAAATCAGAAAATTTTAGTGCTCTTTTATGCATTGTCGACAAATGCATAGGTCATTTTTAACTTGCATGTTTGAAGACCTCCATTTCCTTTGTTTGAGGGGCCATCATGGTCGTGATCGTATGGTTGTTGGATTTACAACTACCTGTGCAATCAGTGTCTATTACCACTACAGTTGTGAGGTGTACTCGAAACAACATTTTGTGATAAAGTTTGTCAGTGACTTGTGACAGGTCGGTGGTTTTCTCTGGTTTCCTCCACCAATAAAACTGATTGCCACAATATAACTGAAATATTGTTGAATGTGGCGTGGCGTTAAACACCATAAATCAAACCGAAACCAAAGCATTTTCAGCTTGTATAATTGAAGACCTCCATTTCTTTTGTTTGACCTAGTGACCCATAATTTCTGACTGTATAAACTAAGCACACACCTCTGTCTCTTTGATGAGATGATCCACTTCCTTGTTGGTATAAAATGGAGCAGTTTCTACGTACTGTTGTCTCCACTCTACACCTCTTGTTGTAACCATGATCTGAAAATACATGATGGTAAAATAATCTTATTAGGAGGGTCAGACTTTTTTTGAAAATGTGTTAAAATATCTTAAAGTACACACCAATGATCAGATCTCCAGAAGATATTTACAGTGGTGTTTAGTTTTTTAAAATCTGTTAAGCGGTTCAAAAGTTATGACAATTTGAAGTTCGGAAAATGACCACTTATATTTTATAATGGTAGCCATTTTGAATTTTATCTGTCTTTACCAAGAAATAGAATATCAGAAATTATTTGAAAACAATAATGAAATCTAATGAAACTGTACTTGATAAATGTAGTTTAGACATTGTTCTAAAAGAAATTGCATAGTTGTAGTCTTTGTTTCATCAGCAACATGTGTTTCCAAACACATTTTTAAAATTATTTTTTACCATGCATTTCAATTGGAAAATTGAAAACGGCACCAAAATTGAATAAATTTTACCCATAAAATTGAACGTATAAATAAATATTTTGAATTTTCTCATCAAACTGTATGAGATTATTAAAACCTAGCCTACTATCCACTACTGAAGAGTTTTACTTTCAGTCTAACTGGTCAGCAACATGTGTTTAAGGGAAGAAATAGTTTCAAAATAGCGGTGCCATTTCCAAAGTTTCCATTCAATTTTGGTCGCTTCTGTCCAGTTTAAATATAAAAAAATTGTGACATATGAAGAATTTTCTCCAAACATGTGCATTATTTATTTATTTCAACATGTCACCTTTTAAATAATTCACTTTAAATAATAGTGTTCTAGTGCATTGTCACTGCAGCTGTCTTTAAATGTAAGACAGAATTACAGAATTTGCCATTGTGTAAATAAAATTGAAAAATGTCTGACCTCCCTAATCTTATTTCAGAGAGAGTGATGTCTCAACGAAAAGTTTTTAGGACAATACAGGTGCTATGGTTAGGGTGATGGTGTTAAACACCACTTTCAACAATTAGGCAAATGCTGAAGACGACCCTAGAACATTGCAAAAAGTTGATGCAGGTAAGTATAGATAGTGAAATAAACATTTCCGTTATATTGTGGTGGTCAGTTTTATTGGTGGAGGAAACCAGAGTACACGGAGAAAACCACTTTCACTGATAAACTTACCACATATTGTTGTATCGAGTGCACCTCGCCTGAACGGGATTCAAAATCACAATATTAGTGATGATAGGTATAAATCCAACTATCATACGAAGAGGACGACGGACCCGGCGATAATGATCTTTTTTCAGACTTGTTATAGAAAAATCAATACAAGTGATGTCTCAACAAAATGTTTTTAGGACAGTACATGTTTGTCATTAATTTTCCATTTCAAATAGACTATTTTTACATTTATTTTTTCAACCAGAATTAAACTAGTACATAATGTGTTACTTCTCATAACTTGACTGTACCTAAACTAGTACATAATGTGTTACTTCTCATAACTTGACTGTACCTAAACTAGTACATAATATGTTACTTCTCATAACTTGACTGTACCTAAACTAGTACATAATATGTTACTTCTCATAACTTGACTGTACCTAAACTAGTACATAATGTGTTACTTCTCATAACTTGACTGTACCTAAACTAGTACATAATGTGTTACTTCTCATAACTTGACTGTACCTAAACTAGTGCATAATATGTTACTTTTCATAACTTGACTGTACCTAAACTAGTACATAATGTGTTACTTCTCATAACTTGACTGTACCTAAACTAGTACATAATGTGTTACTTCTCATAACTTGACTGTACCTAAACTAGTACATAATGTGTTACTTCTCATAACTTGACTGTACCTAAACTAGTACATAATATGTTACTTCTCATAACTTGACTGTACCTAAACTAGTACATAATATGTTACTTCTCATAACTTGACTGTACCTAAACTAGTACATAATATGTTACTTCTCATAACTTGACTGTACCTAAACTAGTACATAATGTGTTACTTCTCATAACTTGACTGTACCTAAACTAGTACATAATGTGTTACTTCTCATAACTTGACTGTATCTAAACTAGTACATAATGTGTTACTTCTCATAACTTGACTGTACCTAAACTAGTACATAATATGTTACTTCTCATAACTTGACTGTACCTAAACTAGTACATAATATGCTACTTCTCATAACTTGACTGTACCTAAACTAGTACATAATATGTTACTTCTCATAACCTGACTGTACCCAAAAAATCAGGTCATATCTTAACATATGAAAGAATTTTTTCTTAGATAATCTAAAAGCATGACGGACAAATGAACGGACTGAGGGAAACAGCGGTAACCTTGTGTGCTTTGTCTATACGGAGACTAAAAAGATATAATTTTACGATTGTTTACCTTATCATGTTTCTTCAAGATCTTTCTAAAGCCAGTAAAGTTGAGAGACTGATAATTCTGTAACAGAATCAAACTAAGGTAAAATTCACTAAAGGCTAGTTTCAGATCATGAAGTTTCCGCGTATGAGTCTGAGTGTTCTCTCTGTTCTCTTTGTCTTTAAACAACGAGTATATGGCAGCCGACTTTCTCCTTCGTAATCCATGTGGCTTGTGGGCATGCTCAAGGAAAGCATCAAGTTCTGCTCTTAAATTGGCAAACTTTCTGTTAGCTTCTGATATTTTTTCTGTAAAATAAGATTGTCAGTTGTCATGTCATGTCACGTTTTATTTTAAACAATAGTGAAACCTGTCTAAATCAAACAATGAATAAACTGTACTGGAAAGAAGGTACCAATGTAGGAAATATTTGTTAATTTAACCTGCATAAACTAAACACCTGTCTATTCTGAATACAAAAGTTGGTCCCAAAGAGGTTTGGGTTAGACACATTTCACTGTATATCAACATAATTTATATTAGTTCAGGCCTAAAATATATATGTTTTATGTTAAACATTTTGTAGGAGAACAATATATATATATTACACTTTACGTTTTTATTTTCCCTATTTGTCTTTGTTAGCGCAGCCGGTCACTATTTTCGTATATGGACCGTCCAGGTACCTGCATTATTTTAGATAAAAAGTATAATATAGCAAATAGTTCATGTCACTTCGGGTCACATGGTAGTATATGGCCCGGTCCTTCACCAAAAAAATATTATATGGATCTCAGAAACTTCGGTCCATATAATATTTTTTTGGTGACGGACCGGTCCATATACTGCCATATGACCCTCAGTGCCATGAACTATTTGCTATATATAAGTAATAAATAAATCTCTAATCCATTTTCCAAATGTTTCAGCTGGAATTACAGCTTTCATTAGTGGAATTTATTTTGGAATGAATACATGATAACAAATTTTACATTACATAGTAACGTGACGTTACAATATTATGACGCGATTTTATATCCTATATGGATATCCTAGAAAAATGTTTAACATATAATTTTATCAGAAATGAATATTCTAGATAAGGGGACAAGAGTCATGTCACAAAATCCTCATTTTTCAGATTAAAAAAACCCACAGCTTTATAAAAATATATATATTTTTTTTTTTGAAAATGACTGTTATTCTAACTTGATTTATGTGTTTTTAATTGCTACATGAAGCCACCATAGTTTTTTTTTAATTCTAATATGAAATGAATACTATAGCTATGTGACGTCACAAGATCCATTGCTGAAAATTCCTATTTTCAGATAAAACTTTTCCTGAAACAATTTTTTAAAGAAAAAAGTTGTTTTTCCCAATTGATATAAGTACAATGTATATGTATTTATAGCATAAAGCCTCCATATTTTTTATCCTTTTGTTTGTGTATTTGTTTTCTCATGTAGAAGTAATCATTTGCAAGCAATTAAAGGGAGACAACCCCATACAAAATAATTGAGTCACCAAAGTTGCGATCATTTCCTAAAGGTTACCCACGGGTGAAAATAAATTAAAAACCAAAGTTCACCAAATAAACCAATGGTTCATTATTACATTACAATATGTGGGCATTTTAATTTTTGATATTGGTCATGGTGACCTCACAGTGAGTGTACATGTGTATGGTATAGTTAATAACAAACCATAAAAGAATGTGTTGATTTTGGACAGTTCTTTATCACAGAACTGAAAGAATCTCTCATCAAATCTGGCATAGTACCGTTGTAGGGTGCTAGCATCAGTAACTAAAATAAAATAAAACAAATCTCATTAATGTACAAACTGTATAAACATATAAATGCACATTTGTTGTTAAACCATACTCGTTCACTCTTGTATCTTTTTTAGTCTTGTAGTGATTGTAACTCACAAACAATATACAGTCAAACCTTCTCATGTGGTCACCTCTATTAAGCAGTCACCTGTATTAAAAGGTCACCTTTTTCTTGTCCTGTCATACAAAATTCCATATGAATTGAACCTCTTTAAAGAGGTCATCTTTCAAAGTGTCTTATAAGGCCATTTTTACTTTGTCCCAAAGGTGACATCTTAATACAGGTTTGACTGCACATTGCACAATTTTCTATTTATCAAGTTTTATTCTAATCAAAAATAAACTGGAGAAGAACTGGCACTCACAATAATGTGTACAAATAGGAGGACCGAGTCAGAAAAGTTTGATGCTGTGCCATAATAATAACAATTATAATTTTTATGAATATTATTAAATTCTATTTACCCCCAATTTTTAATAAATCTGTAACACTTAAATTTCTTCATCAATTCAATCGATAACAACAATTACTGATAAATGACAAACAATTGACAGTAGTGCACGTACACATAGTTTGACTGTATTTTCAGATTTACCTTCAGTTGATGGTGATTGCTCATAAGCTTCATAGATCAAGTCTTTCAAAGCCTGCAAAATAATAATTCATAGTCTAAGCTTGTATTATGTCATCTTTAAAAAATACATATTTTAATGCAAAAAATATTGTTGCATATATGCTACTCTATTCTTACTCAACCAAAAAAATTATTTTAATTGTAAATTGGGAAAAAGTTTTTATATTTACTTTTATTTGAATTATATACTGGTATATATAGATATTTGGAGTGGTCAGCACAATCATGGTCGATAAACGATTAAGATGCACCTTCATCAGCAGCATATGACAAAAGCGGCTTGTGTCAATGCAATCCAATACATCACGTGGCGGGAAAAACATTAAGTAGTTCTACCTCCACAAATACCACAGTTTAAAGGTGAAAACTGTTCAAGAAAAAATAAACCAATTTCTTTGAAAATTTCCTGATTTTTGCATTGGAAGCTTTCGCTTTTTAAATTACACAAGACACTGTTTTCTTACCATTATGGATTTTTTTTATTGATAGTGTCTAGTGCCTGTGACTTTCTCTACAGAGATTTTACAACATATGGTCACGATTTTTAATGATTCTGACTGGAACCTGGGCTGATAACCTTGTTTTGCTAATTTAACCTTTATTGGCTTTAAAGAACAATTTTCTTTTATCTGAGGTTTTTGTGACTTAAATATGACTCACAAGTGTCTTTTGCCAATACTTCATCTTTTTTTATCTATCGGTCAATATTCAGAGGAATTCTGAGGACATCTCATGACACGCAAATAAAACCTGTACATTAAAACAATTCAAATAATGGACAAGTTGTGCGAAATTTATCCTGCAGTGAGTAGTTTTCATTTCCTGATCACTTCAACTGACAAATAGTGGCCGTCATGGTCGTGATCGTATGGTATTGGATTTAAAATTACCATTTGCAATCAGTGCCTATCACCACTAACATTGTGAGTTCGAATCCTGCACAGGCAAGGTCTGCTTGATAAAGTTTGTCAGTGACTTTCGACAGGTCGGTGGTTTCCTCCGGGTCCTCCGGTTTCGTCCACCAATAAAACTGACCGCCATGATATATCTAAAATATTGTTGAAAGTGGAGTTAAATACCATAACCCCCTTTTTTAACTATCCTCTTTTGCCAATACTTCATCTCTTTTTATCTATCGGTCAATATTTACGGGAATTCCAAGGATATCTAATATGACAGTTGACACACCAGCTGTAGTACATTAAAACAATTCAAATAATGGACAAGTTGTGCGAAATTGTATCCTGCAGATGAACTTTAGTTTGATCATGATGCAATGCAATAAGCAGTTTTCATTTCTGACCACTTCAACTGTAGAAATTTAGAGTAGATTAAAGGGATATTAAAGCTCATTTTGGTAATTTTTTGTATCTCACGAAAACTTGCAATTGGTTCAATGAATGATATTTATAAAGCATTAACCCGGTTTTTATCAATGAAGCTTTGTAAAAGTGACATAATTCGTTGATAATTCTGTCATAATCATATCTTGCGGTTTATCCATTAATTGAATTTTTGCTTCCTGCCAATCCTGGACAAAAATTCATTTCGACCCTTTTAAGTGATATTTTAACGATATTAGGGATTATATGGGCATGCAAAGTATTTTTGAATTGTTTTTACAATTAAATTGAAAAGAAACAACCTTCGTCACGAGTTGAAAAAAATATAAACGAGCTTTAATAATATCCCTTTCAGGACAGTTTTTTTTTTACCTCATACTGAATGTACTGCTTCCTCCATTCTGGAGTGATATGTGCTCCCAGATGTTCAGCAAACTTCATTGTTTATAAATTTTGAATTCTAAATTTAAATTAACCTCCTCAATCTGTCACTATTTCACTGCAATATATTAACAAGAAAATAAAAACAGCGCACTGTGAAATTGAAAGTAGACAGGGAAATGATTATTTATCTGTCTACTGTTTAAAAACAAGATGTTTTCACAACTGATCAATGTCAAAATATTAAAATCACTTGATGGGAAAATGATGTATCATGTTTGGTCTTTAAACTAGCGTAAGTGGGGCGTGTAATTTGTTATTTATCATTGCCTATATTGTCTCTGAATATGATTTTTAATTCATCCCATGTGTATTACGTCACTGGTTTGTGCACTTGCACATAAATTCATGACGTAGTAGGGTTACTACACAAAGCTTTTCGGTAAGGTGACAGGTGCGAGGATTTAAAAAGTGAGAAAATCGAAATCATGATAGAACACAACCACCAATAATGACACAAGTATTTGACATGGGTTGATAATTACTAAATGTGAAAATGGAACCGGGTTAGATTGAATTTATTGAATTCTTGTCACGAAAAATGATTACAAATCGATCTAATGAACACCTGTCTTCTCTAGATAGGGACCGGGATCATGCTGATAAAAATGACCCTTCTGACTACGCAAATGATCGAGAACAAGATCACAATAAAATTCAGGAATTTATTTCTATTGATAACACTATCACAGAAAATGGTCTAAAAATGTCTACAGAATCTGAGAATGTGAGAAATAACATGTACTTGACTTCTGATTTTGATATAAAAAGGGATAGAAATAGTGCTTCTCTAAGACTAACTTCTGGAATAACTTCATGTCCAAGGGAAAGTAAGAGGCACATGTTAGACTATGCAATGAATGTGGAACCATGGTCAAAAAGGGTATGTTTTCTTGGTTAAATCTTCATTCTACCATCATGTGTTCAATAACTACGTTTTTGTACCCTCTTCATCATTAAAAACTTCAAAATATGTCATATGCAATGTTCATCATCATTTTGCACTTCTAAATTTAAGATCTGTAAAAGGTCAAGCATTAAATTATTGTACAAATATCAGAATGAGTTCTGCATTTGGGTGATTTTCAAAAAAATGAAGACTTCATTTTCAGAGAATAATTTGAATATTAAATGATATGAAAGAAATGTAAATATCTTAATACAAGCACAATGGATACAAGTTATCTTCATGCAAAGTGTCATGGAGATTACTCTTCTGGTTAAAAAGTTATCCTCTAAAAAGTGGTCAACAGGAGTGCGACGTTTTAGCGTGACAAACTTTAAATTGCCTTAACTTACCTTGATGATAAAAAAAATAAAATAAAAAATATATTAAAGAAAGATGGTATTCTTTAATTTCGTACCATTTTACTTCAAATAACTAGATGTTTTGTGACCCTGGCCTATATCCGACAAAAAATTATTCTATTTTTTAAATTAGTGTACCTGAATAAATTTAACTTGGAAAATTGTACAAATGTCAAATTAAACCTTAATAGTTTTTCATTGTTGAGACTAATTAGTTCAGAAAAGTCAAAATATGTTGTAAAAAAAACATTAGTTATAATAATTTAGTAGTATTAGACTGGATGAATATGATAGTTGTAAAATTGGACTTGCATATAAGGAGAGACACAAAAAATGTCAGGAGTGTGACATTTTTAATGATTTTATCATAGTTGTATAGTACTATGTTGTATGCTTTAATAGTTCACAATTTTCTTTATTTTCCAAAAGCTCCAGACCCAATCAAAGAAAAATGTTGGAAATAGCTCTGATATATGACATATCATAACTAGGAAATCAAAATAACTAATGTCAGGAGTGTGACACTTTTAATAGGCATATCTTTTAAATTATAAAAAATAAAATAAACCATGCTTCTACAAACTTCCACAATGTTTTCAATTTAATTGCATATAAACAATTAGTAATAATTGTAGTATTTTTGTATATTGCATGACACCTTTTTCATAATAAGTGATGATAAAGGGTTATATTTTCTTAAAACATGTGAAAATATGGATTTTTTTCTAAATGAAAAATTGATGTATGTTGCTTTAGATAAACAGAATACTTGCTTTAATATATCTTGCCTTTCATAAAACATTTTCATTCTTTTGATATAGCATTTTTGAAAATTTATCAATAATTTTTTATTCAACAGGAATATGTCACACTCCTGACATAAAAACATTAAATGTCGATTGCAATTGCAGTAGGAAGTTTTTTTGCAGAGTAAATTATTGTAAAGTATGTGATAAACTCTGTCAGTGACTTGCAGCAGGTCAGTGCCAGTGGTTTTCTCCTGATAGTGATACTCTGGTTTCCTTCCACCAATAAAACTTACCACTACGATATAGCTGAAATATTATTGAAAGTGCCATTAAACACCATAACCCTAACCCTCTATTAATAATTAATAGTAATATAGCTATATATATATACAACGTCTGAAAAACCAGTCAAGGATCAATCTTTCGGGGTGTTGGATCGTTACGGTATAACGATACTATATAACTTATAAGTAAAATAAATTTTAAACATCTAAAATGGTTTGTAGAACATCAAGTACACAAAACAAAGTGATAAAGATTTAATCACTTTGTTGAATGACAAAATTTTCGTCTCGCAGAGAGACTTTTTCAATGTATATTATATTGTTTCCAAGGTACAAAAAAATGTACAAAAGTACTACTACTAGCTGGCTTCACTTGTAACTATTTTTATTGTATGTACATGTACATATTTTGTACTTCTTTAAACTCAATGTCAATAAATAACCAGTTGAGCAGTTAAATTACAGGCAGGTACATGTACATGTATGAAGACTCTTTTTTTCTATAGGTTGTAATGCTAGTTTTAAAGTTAAAAAATAAAGTATGATGAAGTTGACAGTTACATGTATATTCAGTGTATTCTGGTATATAAGATTAAATGGATAATGTTTCTGCAATAAACATTTAAATAGGAAATTGTTGATCATCATTTTAACATAATAAATATTTGTGATATTTTCCCATTATATATTTGTTTTAAGTATTTGAAGGTAATTTAATTTTGTAAATGCATACTTTAAATATTTTTGTCCAGTTTTTCGGTCGGTTCTTTTGAAAATAAATAATGAATTTGACCAATGAAGCATAACAATTTTAATACGTAATTGTTAACAAATGAATTTAAATTTAAAAGTTGGAAGTAATACGGTCAAAAGCCATCTAGTGTTTCAGATTTAAAGTAGATACATGTAGTTGATTTTCCGCTTTGTGAAAGTATTTGATTTGATAATATTGACAAATAGTTGACTAGAATACATAATTGTACATGACATGATTTAGATGTACTGTATACACTTTGTATTATTAAATGGCAAAATTAATATGACAAGAATCGGTATACAAATGTACATTTTTGTAATATTTTGGTGTTTGTTTTCCAAAATGGGAATGGTCTTGTATACCATAGGATGTTTATGGACACACTTGACTTAAGATTAAGGATGACATACAAATGTAAACCAGACGCTTACAGACCCAGAGATAAATAATGTGATTTCTAATAAGGCCACACATAAAAATATTTTGGTTTACTCAAACTTTACTGTAATCTGAACACTTTACATTTTGTATGTGACTGTTTTTCAACGTTCCTTTCCTTTGTTGAAAAACAAATTTATCAATTTCCTCTGTATGGCTTCAGGTAGGATTACTGAGTTAACCGTGATATAGATAAATTATTACCAATAAAAACAAAATTGGTAAATGAGGTGGGATTCTCTTTAGTGGCCATCGTGGTCGTGATCATATGGTAGTTGGATTTACAACTACCTCGCCAATCAGTTCTTATCACCACTATAGTTGTTAGGTCAAATGCCACTCATGGTGAGGTGTACTCAGTACAACAAATTTTGGCAGAGACTTGCGACAGATGGGTGGTTTTCTCCGGGTACTTCGGTTTCCTCCACCAATAAAACTGACCGCCATGAAACAACTGAAATATTGTTGAAAGTGGCATTAAACGCTATATAACCTTGACCTCTTTAGTAGAACACTTTGCATGCTTTAGGTATGTAGTGTTTTACTATCTCAATACATCTGAAATTTGACCTTATAGTTATAAGAGGTCAGGGACACTTTGCATGCTTACTTTCTCAATACATGTACATTTGAAATTTGACCTGATAAGAGGTCAAGGGCACTTTAATTACATGCTTTAAAAATTACTTTTTCACAATGCATCCAAAATTAGGCCTGATAAGAGGAGTGTCCTTTTATAAGTGGGAATAATCTTTGGCAAGTGGGAGTGACCTTTGGTATGTAGAAGTAACCTTTGGTATGTGAGAGTGACCTTATAAGAGGGGAGACTCCTGTACTGGTACATGACATTTTATTTAAAGTCATAGTAATTTGTACTTCATTACTTTGTAACTTTCTAACCATATGCTAGTCCACATGATGAATGGATATATAGTATTATTGGTATATTTTATGATAATTATAGTTTATTTTAATGTGTTGTACTGCATAATTGATGCCTCTTTTTCAACTTTGTCATTTTACTTGTCATCAATGAGGTATAGACAACACTATATAATATTGTGAAAGACCCATTAACTTGAATTAATTGATTTATCGTGATCTTGAAATTTGATCTTGGGTTTTTTCCTCTGAAAAAGTTAATAATATTATGTAATTTGGCTGTAGGTTAATTATATGAATCATTTACTGTTTAGATAAAAATATATCCTTAGACTCAGAGATCCTTGCAACTCACCTAGAAGTGAATCATGGAGTCACCATTTTCAGTTGGGACTCACCAAAGTTTTCATATTTTAGATTCTTACAATTGTGAGAATCACCAAAATTTTCAGAAATGTTTTCTGGACCCATCAAGTTAAATTGCTACAATTATGCCCCTGCTTAATCATTGTAATACAAATAACAATAATAATATTTATTTAACATTGTGTACCGCTACGTTTTCCTTTGAAATGAACTAAAGTCGCCTGTCTGATACAAGATATTGTATCACCACACTGTGGTGATAAAAGAATGGTGTGACGTTGCATGAGACGTTCTCTGCCGAACTACTTTGTCAACGTCATATCATTGGAATTCAAGACAAAACACATCTATGATGCAACGTAAAGATAAGGATGGTTTAATGTTCATTTATTCATATAATTAGGTATCACAAATTCACAGTCATATTATCATTTCCATGGACATAGTTTCAATATTTCCGGTCCACATAGCTCTAAATGAAAAAGCGTTGTTGGATGATTGTACTACAGTGACACTGAAAGTGATCGAACAGTAACGTGTCATTGGTGAATTAACGTGATGTGCACAAAATATAGTTTCCCTCAGAGTATTATACAAATTTTAATTCAACCCTTGTTATTTATTTTTATTGAAATGTTAGATATACTTAGTGTGATGGTACAATACTTTATATCAGATCTTGCCTTTTGCGTGAACTCGTAGTAATACTGGTTCACACAACACACTATGTAATGGGTAATGCATCTCATAATAAAAGAACAACAAAGCTGAATTTATATTGATTAATATTGTTGATATACTATTTATATTTTAATGTGGATTTGGGGGAGTTAAATAGGGTCGTATAGGTAAGCGTTACTGTAACAGTAAATCTAATATTAAATCCAGTTTGAATTAAATTATATCAAATTGCTGCAAAATAAATATATAAAAAATGTTGAAAAGACATAAATACAAAATTGATAGTCATGATAGTAAAGTTTTGAAAGAGACTTGTCTTCTTAACTGGTTTAATCATTTTATCTGTTTCCAAGAGATATATATACTGTAGGGCTTATATACCTGGTATGTGCATAATGTCGGCAAATACAAAATTGTTTGAGGCTTGTTTTGCTGTGAGGACAAATTAATTTTATTCTGACTAGCAATGTAGACGTATGTTCGTTTTGTATATTGTGTTTATCCTGCAATGTCAAAACAAGTCCAAAACAACTGCCAAATTTTATGAAAACAGCAGAAATAACCGTCATTCTGATTGTTTTCAATGTTGTCCTCCATCATGTCCACACTTGTACTGTTAGTTACCTTTCTTTCCATCTCTTTTCATGAATTAGGTACCAGAAAACCTATATCAAGGACCGTACACCTGTATATAACAAAATTTATTCACCTGGCCAATGCAATTTGACTGCTCAGATAGTTCACGATAAATACATACGGTACATGATATGTATATACATGCAGGGCTTTCAATATTTTTCACATGTACCAGTACTTCACTATTCTAATACAGGTGGTACTATTTATTAAAATTTGAACAATTTTCATGAATATCTTGTACAACACTCTTTAAATCAGCAGGTACCAAAGACCATTTTAGTCAGGTTGAAGTACCTGGTACCACCTCTTACTGAAAGATCTGTATGTACTGTGCTTCCAGACCAATTATTTAGCTGTAAGCGAGTGAAACACAGCATGAAATGTAGTTCAAATAGATCTAGACAGGGGTGTTGTTTGAGATTAAAAGTCTACAATATATATATATAGGAAGCATGGTCATGTATAGTATTGTTGGTATTAATTAAAGGATTATTAGGAGTTCAACCCCATTTAATTTGTATTGTTACTTTTGTCTACATACATGTACCATTACATGTAGTTGTACATTTACATGTATGGATTGTTCAAGCATAGTGGGGTTTTTTTTGGTTTGAAATCCTTGTTTTAATAATAATATTTTAAGACTCTTTTTCAAAACTTTACTGTACATTTAAATTGACGAAATCTTCCATTGAGTAATGTTAACAGATCAGAAAACAGATTTTTTTTATCAGTTTGTAACAGTTGTAGGATATAAATATGTATTTTTTTATATATTAACACAACATGTAAATTGTAACTGTTAAAGGGAGATAATCATTAATCATGATTTGATCAATATTTGATGAGAAAAGCTGTTCTCTGGTATTGATTAGAACATTAATCATAGAATGGAATGCGATCAAATGGAAAGTTTGTATAATTTTTATCACACTTTGTAAATTTCAAATTTAATAGACACTTTCTTGTAAAATTCAAATTTAACAGTCACTTTTCTAGCTAGGTGAATTGTACTACTGGCTTTGAAATATTTTTTACACTATTTTGTTTAATTTGAATGTTTTCCATCTGCAAGGTAAAACTATTTTAGACGAAAGAAAAACTTTAAATTGAATGAACATTTTCTTGTAAATTAGTCAGTGGTCATTTTCTAAAAGTGAATTGTACAGCTGGCTTCGAAATGTTGTGACACTGATTTTTTTAATTTGAATGTTTTCCATCTGAAAGTTAAAAACTTGTAAGGGAAATTTCTGAACATTTTGTGTTGTTCCACCTGTGTTTGACGCTATTACATATTTTTTTGGGGGGGGTATATTCATGTAGGAATCACCCTGTTTGTCCGTCCATGTACCTTGTAAGCGCAACTCCTCCTAAACCGCTTATTGGATTTTTATGAAACTTTACACATTTGTAGTACACTACCTGCAGATGTGCATGAAGGAATATGGTTGCTGTCCAAAATTTAAAAGGAGAGATAATTCAACTTATACTTTCACGAAAAGGGAGGTTGTGTACCTTGTAAGCGCAACTCCTCCTAAACCGCTTATTGGATTTTTTATGAAACCTTACACATTTGTAGTACACTACCTGCAGATATGCATGAAGGAATATGGTTGCTGTCCAAAATTTAAAAGGAGAGATAATTCAACTTATACTTTCACGAAAAGGGGGGGGGTCGTGTACTTTGTAAATGCAACTCCTCCTAAACCACTTATTGGATTTTTATGAAACTTTACACATTTGTAGTACACTACCTGCAGATGTGCATGAAGGAATATGGTTGCTGTCCAAAATTTAAAAGGAGAGATAATTCAACTTATACTTTCACGAAAAGGGGGGGCATGTACCTTGTAAGTGCAACTCCTACTAAACTGCTTATTGAATTTTGATGAAACTTTACACAGTTGTAGTACACAACCTGCAGATGTGCATGAAGGAATACTGTTGCTGTCTAAAATTTAGAAGGGGAGATAATTCAACTTATACTTTCACGAAAAGGGGGGTCGTGTGCTTGTGGCGACCCCTAGATGTACATGTATGTTCTTGGTTAGTTTATTTTGGAGATGGGATGTTGTCTCCTTGACATAACTCCATATCCGTTCATTTTTCATAGGTAACTTGCTAATATACCTGTATTCCAAAGTTTGAACATCATAGTATTGCAAGCGGGGGTATCACTCAGTGAGGTCACTCACTGTTCTAGTTTAGAGTAGTTCTAAAAGATTTAGTAATTTCTATTCAGTATTTCAAACTTTTTCACATGCCATCTACAGTATTAAAATATTAAGATTCACTTTATGCATGTTTAATGTATCCGTTTTATTATGGCACCGCCACAACCGTCATGATCATATTTTTATAGGGTTTATATGTTGTTTTATGACAACAAGGGTATGTGTCAGCAAAATAATGTGACCCCAGGTTGACACAAAACATCATAATAAAAAAGGTTGTGAAAAGGCACTGTGGGTTAAACTTTATTTGCTAGATTTTTATATAAAACAGTAAAAATCTCAGAACCTTATTGAGTAAAATCCTGGTTGTAACATACATACGTATATTTTAGTCATTTAAATATAAATTCCACATTTATATCTTAGTATTTGATTCCTTTGAAATTGTTTTCAAAAGAATTAAAATTGGATTACAGTTAGCAATATCATGGAAAAGCTATATTATAAATATCTACTGAAAAGCTAAATACATGATTTCAAATACTGATTTTTAGCTCACCTGACCAAAGGCCATGTGAGCTTTTGCCATCAATTTGTGTCAGTCGTACACATAAACTATCATATTTAAATCTTCTTCTCAGAAACGATTGAATCAAATTTGGCTGGCATGGACCTTTGGTTATCCTCTAGAAATTGTGTCTGACAGCCCTGCATTCAAGATGACTGCTGTTACTAGAGATTGAAATATCTTTAATTGTCTATGGCTGCTTTGTTATAAGTCAAAATGAGCTCAAATTTTAACTGCAGCAACATGGCCAAATCTTCCAGGATTTTCGGTGAATTTTTTTTCAGTCGATTTGCACTCGCTACTAATTCTAATTAAAATTTGATCTTTAATTGCTCCCGGTTTTGTTTTGTCGCACATAAAGCGACATAATCGGGAGCAATCAAAGATCAAATTTTAATTAGATTGCTACTGATTAGGCATATCATGAGAAAATAAATTACATCAACATTTTTTGCTCTGATATTTGAACTGAAATTATCTTTGGTTAGTCCATTTTCAAAATTATTTGTGACACCCCCATTTTCTATATAAACTGAAATTGAAAAGTCAAATTGAAAACCAGATGAGTGATTACAGGATCAAGGGAGCCTCCAGTTTATAAATCAAGTTAAATTTTTCAATTTAAAGCAAAAGTAAAATCATATGTAATAAAAGAAGGTGGGGCTCACATTAACTGGTTTAACACTGTCACATTTTTTAACCTGTCCTAAATGTAACCCATGATAGAGATTTCTATAAATCTCTATGATGTTGTATTTTTCATGATTTAGAGTTAGAGGTTTGCCAGAACTATAGCTCCATGTTCTTCTTGGTCTGGAAAATCTTGTTGTTAGAGCCCTCATATTTTTTGTGTGCTTCATTTTATTTTGTGTCTTTTGTTAATTAAAAGGAAATCAGCTGATTATGTGATCATGCACTTTTGTACTCCACTTATATTTCAATCTACATTTTTGTATAAAAAAATGAAGAGTACTGAGAAGGAATGTTTGAATCAGACCTTATTTGTAATACATAAAAATAAGACAAAATAAACATCAAATGTCATACCTACACAAGAATAAAATTAATTATGACTAATGTATTGTTTTCAACTTTCAGAATTATACTCAAACAAGAAGAAAAAGCTCAGACAATATCCAGAATCTTCCATTGAGAGAGAGATCTTCCTCAACTTCTAGCCAATCAGATTACTTCCAGAATTTGTATAAAAAATACCCACAAGCCTTCCAATATAGAGCACCAAACAACAGAGGTCATAGGCCATCCAGACAACTATTTAATTCCGGTCTTCGTGTCCATTTTGAAGATGATTCGTTTTCCGTAGGAGACACTTGTAGTGTTACGTCTGAAAGACCAATGTCAAAATATGACAAAGAAATAGAGGAAATGTTAGGATCAAAAATGGATTTTAACCGTGATTGTATAACTAGCCCAACACCATCAATGGTGTCAGATTCCTCCACTAAAGAGAGGCTGCATGCTACATCAGAATCATTGAGACGTTTATTGCAACACAGAAAGTATCACAGATCAAAACTTGCCAATGACCTTGAGCAAAAATTGAAAAGGTCGAGCATAGCATCTGATATATCTGAAACAGACAGTAATCTTGATCCTTTAAGTGCTTTAGAAAAGGAATTGGAACACAGAGAGCAAATGTTAAAGTCTATGAATAAAAGAAATAAAAGAATTGACCATAATCAGAACGAAAGACATATCCAATCTTCACAATTGAGGATTTATAGCTCGGATTCAACTCCAGATAGTGCAATAGATATAGATACTGCTTCTGTTCAGTCAGGAGGATCAACAGACAGAAGAACAAAATATGTCCTTGACCCAAGATTAAAAGGTCATGATGTCCAACTGCCTAGTGAATTTAACAGAATTAAGGAAGAACTATTTCCTCGAAAACCAGTAAAAATTTTAGTGAGGAAAGGTGTTGTCCATAAAGGTAAGATAATCCCTATATAGCTAATTATGTACTCATCTTTTCTACAAATAATCGTAATTCAATATGGAATAATTTAGTACATACATTTGCACTCCTGAAACGTGTCATAAGCTCCCTTTTCTAACTGTTTCCAAAGATCTTACAAATAAATTTTATATTTTCCGACAATGTACATATATTGCATATAGTATGTAAACCAACTTATTTTTGTGGCTGTTATGTTTCGCATTTTTCTGCTTCAAGACAGTTTCGCGAAAATTGAATTTCGCGATAACCAAATGCTAAAAGTTCAAATTTTTCACAGTATGACATCGCCGCCGACATCGGTTGTTTTTTTATTACAAGAGTTGTCTTTCGTAATATATTATTGATCGTTCGATTGACATACCCCATTGATTTCGTGAACACTTTTTATTAGTCCCAATGTGTAAATTTATTAGAATAAACAAAACAGGCATTCAGTGTTCAAAATGTCTCTTCAATAGTGGTTGATAAAAGTTTATATTATAGAACATGATAGACCAAGATGTCATAATGTTGTAGTTGATCTCGTTTGTTTTTCCAATGATTATCGGATTATCCCCGTTGATTAACAGTTTCAATTATCAACGTACTTATAGGTGACAGCAATTATTGATTTTATAATCCCAGCTGATTATTACAATCAAGGGCTTTTAATTACCTGTCAACATTATGCTCACAGCACTTTATACTACAATATACATGTATAATTATAAAACCTGTTTTGAACACATTTCGATAACTTTCTTCACTTATAATTATATTTGCCAACACGTAACTTTATAAATTTTAATGCAGAAAAATAATATTATATAAATTGTAATATTGTGGAACGAAATCTTGTTTCTTACACACTTTATAATGACTTGTTCGCAGATAAAAACTTTCACGATTTTGTATTCTACCGTGAAAGTCGCGAAGGTTTATAGCACACGAACAAAAGTTGGTTTACAGTATATGTGACCAGAAACAAAATGTTGTTTTACCTGAGTTTATAACAGGTATAATGAGATTTCATAGTACATTATATAGATGATTACTCTCATTTAGTATCATAAATCTTACTGACAAAGCTGTAACAGTATTCAAATGATAGGTTTGGCTTTGAACTAAATCAAGCAACTTTGAAATTATGATATTGAAGAAGCAAAGTTGCGTGAATATTAAAAATAATGACTGCAATAAGTTTGTAAATCTCTTTCTTTTGTGTTGAAAATTCTACACTGTTACAGTATACAAATAAAAATGTCAAATTTTGTCCATATGATATATAATGTATATATATTAAAGCAAGGTGTAATAAAAAGAAGATTACAAAACATTTAATTTTAAAACAGAACTTTGATGAATTGTGGACAATATATGATTCCCATGAATTGTAGTCGTACCATTAAGTCTTTATTACAACTATCCTATCAGACTCGCTGCAATATACTAGAGTTAATGTTTGTTGCAACCTTCATACCTTCAGCACTAGCGTTGTCAACTTCGAATCCCATTCATGGCGAGGTGTACTCGATACAATATTATACAATTATTGACTTTTAATGAGGTCTGTATAGTCATGAGTAGACTGAAATTAAAAGTCAATAACTGCTTTATTAAATAATAAGGAATTTTTCAAACTTTTCAACAGTATATTCAACAAAATGGGCTACAATTGTTTTATCATTTTTCAAGATTATTTAAATATTAAAATTTTGAAATATGATGAAAATTTTGAAATCTTATGAAATTTTTGAATTTTGACCAAAAAAATTTGAAAATTTTGAACTTTAAAATTTTTTTTTTTTTTATAATTTTGAATATTTTTGAAATTTTATATGCAATTTTTGATTTTTTTTTAAATTTTGTAAAATTTAGAAACTGAAAATTTTGACCTTTTTTGCAATTTGATTGGCCGACTGGAAATGAAATCTCATCTCTGGTTGGACAACGTTGAAACACTGAATAGACAATAGACAAAAATAGACACAAGCCCGAATATACCTCATGCGAGGTATACTCACTCTGAGATAGAGTTGAGAAAATACTGTTTAGACCAATCAGCGAAAAGCAAAATTCCTTATCATTTAATAATTTGTGATACAGTTTGTCTATGACTTGTAACAGGTCTGTGGTTTTCTCTTGGTACTCTGGTTTCCTTCACCAAGAAATCTAACCGCCATGATATAGCTGAAATATTGTTGAAAGTGGCATTTAACACCATAAAACCAACCAATTTATATAATCTGTATGTATATCTTATATATGATGGGGGTCAGTTTTGTTGGCAGAAAAAACGAGAGTTCTCGGAGAAAATCATTAAACACAAGAGACCAACAAAATTTATCACATAAGGTGCATGTACAGAGGTCACCAAATTGTCAGGACTGACACAAGTCGATAAGATTGGTATTTTGCAATAGAAAATTAATTAGGACTGACATTTTTTTCACTAGGACCATCAAACCCATATCTAATTTCATAAACCCTGCATGTATTGTTGTACATATGTATCAAGTACACCTGTGGCTGTCGTGATCGTGATCGTATGGTATGGTACTTAGATTTACAACTACCTATACTCTCAGTAGCTATCAACACTAACGTAAGTTTAAACCCCACTCAGGTGAGGTGTACTCGATACAACATTATGTGATAAACTTTGTCAGTAACTTGCGGCTGGTCGGTGGTTTTCTCCAGGTACTCCGGTTTCCTCCACCAATAAAATTGATCGCCACGATATAACTGAAATATTGTTGAAAATGGCATTAAACACTGAAACAAACCAATCCTTAAGGAACTAGCACTATAAAAAATCCAACTAAGCGTATTGGTCTAGTACAAAGCGGACATCTTCATCATCTCATTGAATGTTACTTGTTCTCACCATGATATACAGTACAGAGACATACCATGACAAATCACAGTGATAGACGTACTACTCATCTTAGTGGTACTGATACAGTACAGTCAGAGACATACCATGATAAATCACTGTGATAGACGTACTACTCATCTTAGTGGTACTGATACAGTACAGTCAGAGACATACCATGATAAATCACTGTGATAGACGTACTACTCATCTTAGTGGTACTGATACAGTACAGTCAGAGACATACCATGATAAATCACTGTGATAGACGTACTACTCATCTTAGTGGTACTGATACAGTACAGACAGAGACATACCATGATAAATCACTGTGATAGACGTACTACTCATCTTAGTGATACTGATACAGTACAGTCAGAGACATACCATGATAAATCACTGTGATAGACGTACTACTCATCTTAGTGGTACTGATACAGTACAATCAGAGACATACCATGATAAATCACTGTGATAGACGTACATTACTCATCTTAGTGATACTGATACAGTACAGTCAGAGACATACCATGATAAATCACTGTGATAGACGTACTACTCATCTTAGTGATACTGATACAGACTACAGTACAGTCAGAGACATACCATGATAAATCACTGTGATAGACGTACTACTCTTCTTAGTGGTACTGATAAAGTACAGACAGAGACATAGTGTGATAAATCACTGTGATAGACGTACTACTCATCTTAGTGGTACTGATACAGTACAGTCAGAGACATACCATGATAAATCACTGTGATAGACGTACTACTCATCTTAGTGGTACTGATACAGTACAGTCAGAGACATACCATGATAAATCACTGTGATAGACGTACTACTCATCTTAGTGATACTGATACAGTACAGTCAGAGACATACCATGATAAATCACTGTGATAGACGTACTACTCATCTTAGTGATACTGATACAGTACAGTCAGAGACATACCATGATAAATCACTGTGATAGACGTACTACTCATCTTAGTGATACTGATACAGTACAGTCAGAGACATACCATGATAAATCACTGTGATAGACGTACTACTCATCTTAGTGGTACTGATACAGTACAGTCAGAGACATACCATAATAAATCACTGTGATAGACGTACATTACTCATCTTAGTGATACTGATACAGTACAGTCAGAGACATACCATGATAAATCACTGTGATAGACGTACTACTCATCTTAGTGGTACTGATACAGTACAGTCAGAGACATACCATGATAAATCACTGTGATAGACGTACTACTCATCTTAGTGATACTGATACAGTACAGTCAGAGACATACCATGATAAATCACTGTGATAGACGTACTACTCATCTTAGTGGTACTGATACAGTACAGTCAGAGACATACCATAATAAATCACTGTGATAGACGTACATTACTCATCTTAGTGATACTGATACAGTACAGTCAGAGACATACCATGATAAATCACTGTGATAGACGTACATTACTCATCTTAGTGATACTGATACAGTACAGTCAGAGACATACCATGATAAATCACTGTGATAGACGTACTACTCATCTTAGTGATACTGATACAGTACAGTCAGAGACATACCATGATAAATCACTGTGATAGACGTACTACTCATCTTAGTGATACTGATACAGTACAGTCAGAGACATACCATGATAAATCACTGTGATAGACGTACTACTCATCTTAGTGATACTGATACAGTACAGTCAGAGACATACCATGATAAATCACTGTGATAGACGTACTACTCATCTTAGTGGTACTGATACAGTACAGACAGAGACATAGTGTGATAAATCACTGTGATAGACGTACTACTCATCTTAGTGGTACTGATACAGTACAGTCAGAGACATACCATGATAAATCACTGTGATAGACGTACTACTCATCTTAGTGATACTGATACAGTACAGTCAGAGACATACCATGATAAATCACTGTGATAGACGTACTACTCATCTTAGTGATACTGATACAGTACAGACAGAGACATAGTGTGATAAATCACTGTGATAGACGTACTACTCATCTTAGTGGTACTGATAAAGTACAGTCAGAGACATACCATGATAAATCACTGTGATAGACGTACTACTCATCTTAGTGGTACTGATACAGTACAGTCAGAGACATACCATGATAAATCACTGTGATAGACGTACTACTCATCTTAGTGATACTGATACAGTACAGTCAGAGACATACCATGATAAATCACTGTGATAGACGTACTACTCATCTTAGTGATACTGATACAGTACAGACAGAGACATAGTGTGATAAATCACTGTGATAGACGTACTACTCATCTTAGTGGTACTGATACAGTACAATCAGAGACATACCATGATAAATCACTGTGATAGACGTACTACTCATCTTAGTGGTACTGATACAGTACAGTCAGTGACATACCATGATAAATCACTGTGATAGACGTACTACTCATCTTAGTGATACTGATACAGTACAGTCAGAGACATACCATGATAAATCACTGTGATAGACGTACTACTCATCTTAGTGATACTGATACAGTACAGTCAGAGACATACCATGATAAATCACTGTGATAGACGTACTACTCATCTTAGTGATACTGATACAGTACAGTCAGAGACATACCATGATAAATCACTGTGATAGACGTACTACTCATCCTAGTGATACTGATACAGTACAGTCAGAGACATACCATGATAAATCACTGTGATAGACGTACTACTCATCTTAGTGATACTGATACAGTACAGTCAGAGACATACCATGATAAATCACTGTGATAGACGTACTACTCATCTTAGTGATACTGATACAGTACAGTCAGAGACATACCATGATAAATCACTGTGATAGACGTACTACTCATCCTAGTGATACTGATACAGTACAGTCAGAGACATACCATGATAAATCACTGTGATAGACGTACTACTCATCTTAGTGATACTGATACAGTACAGACAGAGACATACCATGATAAATCACTGTCATAGACGTACTACTCATCTTAGTGATACTGATACAGTACAGTCAGAGACATAGTGTGATAAATCACTGTGATAGACGTACTACTCATCTTAGTGATACTGATACAGTACAGACAGAGACATACCATGATAAATCACTGTGATAGACGTACTACTCATCTTAGTGATACTGATACAGTACAGACAGAGACATACCATGATAAATCACTGTGATAGACGTACTACTCATCTTAGTGGTACTGATACAGTACAGTCAGAGACATACCATGATAAATCACTGTGATAGACGTACTACTCATCTTAGTGATACTGATACAGTACAGTCAGAGACATAGTGTGATAAATCACTGTGATAGACGTACTACTCATCTTAGTGATACTGATACAGTACAGACAGAGACATACCATGATAAATCACTGTGATAGACGTACTACTCATCTTAGTGATACTGATACAGTACAGACAGAGACATACCATGATAAATCACTGTGATAGACGTACTACTCATCTTAGTGGTACTGATACAGTACAGTCAGAGACATACCATGATAAATCACTGTGATAGACGTACTACTCATCTTAGTTATACTGATACAGTACAGACAGAGACATACCATGATAAATCACTGTGATAGACGTACTACTCATCTTAGTGGTACTGATACAGTACAGTCAGAGACATACCATGATAAATCACTGTGATAGACGTACTACTCATCTTAGTGATACTGATACAGTACAGACAGAGACATACCATGATAAATCACTGTGATAGACGTACTACTCATCTTAGTGGTACTGATACAGTACAGTCAGAGACATACCATGATAAATCATTGTGATAGACGTACTACTCATCTTAGTGGTACTGATACAGTACAGCCAGAGACATACCATGATAAATCACTGTCATAGACGTACTACTCATCTTAGTGATACTGATACAGTACAGTCAGAGACATACCATGATAAATCACTGTGATAGACGTACTACTCATCTTAGTGGTACTGATACAGTACAGTCAGAGACATACCATGATAAATCATTGTGATAGACGTACTACTCATCTTAGTGGTACTGATACAGTACAGCCAGAGACATACCATGATAAATCACTGTCATAGACGTGTCACTCATCTTAGTGATATTGATACAGTACAGTCAGAGACATAGCATGATAAATCACTGTCATAGACGTGTCACTCATCTTAGTGGTACTGATACAATACAGTCAGAGACATACCATGATA
Organism: Bathymodiolus septemdierum; assembly: GCA_963383655.1. NCBI lineage: Eukaryota > Metazoa > Mollusca > Bivalvia > Mytilida > Modiolidae > Bathymodiolus > Bathymodiolus septemdierum. Next base: position 28,792,078 of record OY726528.1, on the reverse strand, counting down.
AATCACTGTGATAGACGTACTACTCATCTTAGTGGTACTGATACAGTACAGTCAGAGACATACCATGATAAATCACTGTGATAGACGTACATTACTCATCTTAGTGATACTGATACAGTACAGTCAGAGACATACCATGATAAATCACTGTGATAGACGTACTACTCATCTTAGTGGTACTGATACAATACAGTCAGAGACATACCATGATAAATCATTGTGATAGACGTACTACTCATCTTAGTGATACTGATACAGTACAGTCAGAGACATACCATGATAAATCACTGTGATAGACGTACTACTCATCTTAGTGGTACTGATACAGTACAGTCAGAGACATACCATGATATATCACTGTGATAGACGTACTACTCATCTTAGTGGTACTGATACAGTACAGTCAGAGACATACCATGATAAATCACTGTGATAGACGTACTACTCATCTTAGTGGTACTGATACAGTACAGTCAGAGACATACCATGATAAATCATTGTGATAGACGTACTACTCATCTTAGTGGTACTGATACAGTACAGCCAGAGACATACCATGATAAATCACTGTGATAGACGTACTACTCATCTTAGTGGTACTGATACAGTACAGTCAGAGACATAGTGTGATAAATCACTGTCATAGACGTACTACTCATCTTAGTGATACTGATACATTACAGACAGAGACATAGCATGATAAATCACTGTCATAGACGTGTCACTCATCTTAGTGATACTGATACAGTACAGTCAGAGACATACCATGATAAATCACTGTGATAGACGTACTACTCATCTTAGTGATACTGATATATCTTTTGCCCTGTTTAATCTATATTTACTTGATTCTTGTGCATTTTGGGTGATAGTAAATAACACTCTTAATTCAAAAGATATTTTGGAGTACTGGAGATATATTAAACAGAACAAAAGATATTTCAGTATCATTGACATTAAGATTAGTGGTACGTCTATCACAGTGATTTATCAAAGTAAGTCTCTGACTACTGTAGCTGAAAAATTGCTCATTTGGCGTTAAGCAACAATCGTTCCATCCATAATCCTAGATGCAATATTACTACATACAATATTTTTGATTGATTGGTGTTTAATGCCGACTTTAGCAATATTTCAGCTATATTGTGGTGTAAACAAATGTTTATTAACTTAGATACAATACTTATGCATTGAATGTTTCACAACAAACTATATTTTACCAGTATAATTACCAGTTATCAATGGCATTCTGACAAACTTTTATACAACACAAAGTACTTGTTATAAATAAAGGAATTTATTACAGATAAAACATTTAATATCTTCTATGATATAATCCTATAAAGGTCTTATCTGTTTTACCCATAAACAATGTGAAGTGGACATTGGATCAGAATTTAATACCTATTTCATGTTTGTCTTGATAAGTTTGTGTACCTTTTACAAATGTTTAATTATTGTAAACATTGAAGGTAAAAGGCACTGAAACAGTGGCATGGCCAACTTATGTTATTGTGAGAGAGTAATACAAATATTTTATTATTAGGTACAGGGTTAAGGCTGAGAGTGTTTTGTTGTGATAAAATTGTTCTATGAATATATACAGTCAAACCTGCCCATGTGGTCACCTCTATTAAGCAGTCACCTGTATTTAAAGGTCGATTTTTCCTGACCTGTCATAGAAATTTTCATATATATATATATGAATTGAACCTCTTTTAAGAGGTCACCTGTCTTATAAGGCCACTTTTTCTTTGTCCCAAAGATGACCTCTTAATACAGGTATGGGTATATAAGATATGAAGAAAAAAAATTCCACACTCTCAGAACAATTCCAAAATTCGATAAAAAAAAAATTGTGGAAAGCCCGAAAGGGGCAAACATTTCATGTACATGTAATTAGGAAAAGAAATCGCTATAAATTAAAATTGTAGGCTAATATTAATTTGAAAGTTTAGATTAAGATGAGGTTCTGTCTTTGGTGAGGTTTTCCAAAATGTGAGATTTTGTCCTAGTTGAGGTTTTCTAAAATGTGAGATTCTGTCCTTCGTGAGGTTTTTCAAAATGTGAGATTCTGTCCTTCGTGAGGTTTTCTAAAATGTGAGGTTCTGTCCTTGGGGAGGTTTTTCAAAAATTGTGATGTCCTAAATGAGGTGGTCCAAAATGTGAGGTTCTGTCCTTGGTGAGGTTTTTCAAAATGTGAGGCTCTGTCCTGGCGAGGCTTTCCAAAAATGGTGATGTCCTAAATGAGGTGGTCCAAAATGTGAAGTTCTGTCCTTGGTGAGGTTTTTCAAAATGTGAGGCTCTGTCATTGGCGAGGCTTTCCAAAAATTGTGATGTCCTAAATGAGGTGGTCCAAAATGTGAGATTTTGTCCTAGATGAGGTTTTCAAAAATATGAGGTTCTGTACATGTCCAAGTTGAAGTTTTGCAAAATTGTGAGGTTTTGGCCTAGATGAAGGTTTTGCAAATTGTGGGGTTGTGTCATAGGTAGGTGAGGTTTTCTAAAATGTGCGGTTCTGTCTTACACTGTGTACAACCGAAAACGCAGGATCCCGGAATTTATGCTGGCACCACGGTAAAAGCAACACTGGCATCACATTTTTTTTGTATTTCACTTCCGGAAAATCCTCTATGCCGGGTAAGAAATCAGCATTTAAAATGAACGTAACTTACGATTTCCAAGGAAAGGTTATTTCCATTCGGATAATAACGCATCTTTTGATTTGTATAAGTATAATTAGCCTAAGTTTCTCGAAATTTCTAAACATTCGTGAAAATGGAGCAAAGGTGTGTGAATTTTTTTATCAGTTCGATCGATTTGAATGATTATTTAGAAAATGATCGTAGTCACCCATATTTTAAAGGCATAATCTGGTCAATTAGAAGTCTCTTCACATTTATTGCAAGATCTCATAGCTTACAGTTCCATAATAATCGAGATATTAGAGGAAACATCGATGTAACGCCGGATTACACGATTCCAGTATTTAGTAACGCCGGATTACACGATTTTAATATCATGTTTTTGGAATGAATTATCTGCACTGTTACAAATGCTGTATATCGTGCAAAAACGTGTATAAAAATATGTTTTGATGAATTCCTACCATGCCACAATCATGAGATCAATATACAAACCACTCTTATTTATGGTTAATTGGTATGTTTAGGGTATTCACAGTGTTTGGGTACTTACCTCTCTCTGTGCGTGTGTTTCTGTTATGAGCACTTTAACACAAAATGGCTCCTACTGCTATAGCTGTCTAATTTACTCATTTTTATGATTTTATTGGATCTAAATAGTTCAAAAGATCTGTAATGATTTGATGTTTGTTACTGCAAAAAATCTTTTAGATATCTAGAATAACAAAAAAAAATATGTCCAAAAAACATGTCAAAATTGTCAGGAGTGCAACCCTTTTTTGTGACACTTTAAAAAATCCTTAATTTTTAACAACCTACCACAGTGCTAAATCAAACAATATGTTATCAAAATCTACTTCATCACAAACTTTGATATGTTGAATCTACTTCATCACAAACTTTGATATGTTGACATACTTTAAGATAGCAATAGATCATGCTTCACATTTATTATTGCATAAAAATATGGCTTTGTAAAAAAGATGTACCTTAAGTCAGGAGTGCAACAAACATTTATGCAAGTTTTCTAAATTACATTGTAGAATGTTGTCTTAGTTTTCAAAGATATGGGGTATAAATAAATCTTAATACATCATTGCTGCTTCAAAACCATAGTTAAAGGATACACTAAAATCAGTAGTAAGACCAAGAATGTCACATTAAAGGCAGCACCCTCAAATGTCAGGAGTGCAACATTTGATATTTTCTTAGACATATTTTCTTTTAAATGTAACTAAAATCACATTTGCCTTTCTATTTCAACAGAGACTGACCAAGAGAACAGATAAAACCCATTTACCTGTTTGAGATACATAAAATATCTCTCACAGAAGCATTTGACTCATGTCAGGAGTGCAACTAGTTTTAAGTGATCTTCTACACAGTTTAATTTATAGCTTTTTATATGGATGATTTAAATAAAATGAGATTCTGTCAAGTTTAGAATAATGTTTGAAAAAATTAAAAGTGCCAATAGCATTTTATGTGCTTTTAATTTTATGTAATAAAGCATTTTTGTTCATTTTAAATGGTCTCATGCTTTAATATCTATTAGGTATTAATACTAGAGACATTCTCTGACAAGGGAACATTGTTTTCTAGGTTCATTAGCTATTGGAGATTAATTGACTTGATGAAGTTTATGATAAATGCATTTATCTATTTTCTTATAGATAATTTATGGTTGACCATGTAAATGTTGCACTCCTGACATAAATATTTAAAAATCATTGAAATTTGATATAATCAATTTTTTAAGTATCCAAAAAATACTTGTAATTGTACATTAAACTCTATTTTCAATATTAATTTAGATTAATACATGTTTTAAATGTTTTTGTGTAGTATATTTCAAAAATAAGTTGGAATTTTCAAGAAATATGGCTGTAAGCAAGTTACAAATAACTAGAAAAATGTTACTTTAAGAAACAATTATCATTAAAACTTGGTAAAACTAATGCTTGAAAGAACACCAACTGATTGTTTCCCCTGTGAATTGTTTTTAAGTTAATAACTCTTCTTTTTCTTGATGGCAATATAATGTCAGGAGTGCAACATATCCTGATAAAATAGTACCATTGATAAAATAATGATAATTTATAATAAATTGCCTTTTCTAGCCTATAAAAATATTCTAATTATTTCTTCATGATTTATCTAATATATTAGAGTGGTATAATACAAATTTTCAAATGTTTGTATTAAAAATATAGCTGCTAAAACTGGGTATTAAAGAAGTGGTATGGCAAAAAATTGTTACAAATTTCCAAATACTGTCATTTCTATACAAATATTTCATTGAAACAGGTAAAAATTATTGTATGAGTTAACAGTAACATCACTGTTCAATGTTGGCATTTTAAAATGTGATATTTTCTTCTGTTTTTTCTTTATTATAAAATGTCAGGAGTGCAACAAAAATAGACAAAATGTTTTTTCTACAACCAATTATTTATTTTTTTATGCCAATTTGTGTTCAATAAAAGGTTCTTAAAAATTTATTGCTTATCTGTTCATAGTTTCTTTCGTGTTTCATTTACTTCAATGTATACAACATTGAAAATTATCAGCAGAAAGTTTTTAGGAGCGAGTTTAATTTGGACATTTTTTTCACATATTGGAGCCATTTTTTTTTAAACAGCCCTTATTATTTTGTTAAAAAATGATTGTACATGCATAATCTTTCTTCACATTTTATTAAGTTAGTATGTTATGTGTGTCATTTGCAATGTCGTGCTTTGGGATTTTGAAGGTTTGGCCAAAGTTGATTCAGGTTCGACCCTATTGATGAAGTTTAGCCGCATGGTATCATCACCTTTCCTTGAAATTAGAAAATATACATACCAGTCTTAATGGTCTTTTTCTTAATTTATTTGCTCTGCAGTAGGAAAAAAAGTAAAGAACTACAGTTCTGCTGCTAGTTGATTTTACTGCACTAATTTTTTTTTTTCAAACCTGTATTAAGAGGTCACCTTTGGGTCAAAGAAAAAGTGTGATCTCTTAAAAAAGGCTCAATTCATATGAAATTTTCTATGACAGGACAAGAAAAAGGTGATCTTTTAATGCAGGTGACTGTATGTAATTGTGCATGTACAATCATTTTTTAACAAAATAATAAATAAAAGCTTATATACATAAGTACATGTATGTATGAATTAATATTGAAGTCAGGACTTGGTTGTATAAATGTCAATTAAATTTTTAAGTCTCAATTAATATTAAACCTTATAGTTATAGTGTAAATTAATTCTATGTACATTTAAAAAAGTAAATTTAAGTGTCAATAAAGTTTTAATGAACACTTAAATTGAAGTTTTGTGAAACATTAATCCATTCCAGATTTTTATAAAATTTTGGTGGCCCGAGTGGCTCAATGAGTTAGGTAGTTGGATTACCTAACAACTCATACAAGCTCATCACCAATAAGGCGTGGGTTCGCACCCGGCTTTGTAAATTACAAAAAGAGGTTGCACTCGACTCGCAGTCGCAAGTGATAAAGTTTACCAGTTGCTTGTCCATGGTCAGTGGTTCTCTCCGGGTACTCCAGCTTCTTCCACCACTAAAACTGATTGCCATGATATAGATGAAATATTGCTGAAAGTGGCATTAAACACAATAAATCAAATTAAATAAAATGAAATATAAAATTTTGCATGTGAAATAATAACAAAAGTTTAAAATGAAGGATATTGTATGATATTCTTATTGAGTCTTTGCCAATACATTGTTTGTATATCAACAAGATCATGAGGATTATATCTACAAAAGTCAAGAATAGACAAGAATAGACAATGATAATCTTATGAAAGGGAAAATATTTGTAGATCAAATGCTGTATTTAACAAAGGTGAAATATTAGTTGATCAATAAAAGAAATTGCCTAGTGTTAAATGTTTGTCTCATTGAATAGTAATAGGTTGACACTTGTGAATCGAAATGCTTTGATTTTTTTTCGACTTTAAATTACTCTGTATTTTCATTATGAAGATGCAGTGGTACAATTTCATCAAAACATGATTGATCGTTAATTATGTTTGTGCTAACAAAGGCTAAAACCGTATACCAGACAATAATGTTATTAAATCATAAGAGTTTAAAAAGATAGCAAAGCTTGTTCAGACAGAATATGTTTTAGTGAATGCATAAATAGTTTTTTTTCAATATTGACAAAGTAGAAAGGAAGAATGAGGGATATTGATATATGAATCATTAGATATTTTTTTTACAAACAGACTAAAACATTTCTTAGGACCATGCATGTCAGATAATTATGTTATTAGATCACTCGACACTGAGTTTGAAAAGATAGCAAATTTGCTGGCATTTCTTGTTCAGACAGAATGGGTTTTTTTTGTTTTTTTTCAATATTAATAAAATATATATACGGTAAGGAAGAATGTGGAATATTGAATGAGTACATTTTTTTTTACGAACAGGTTAAAACATTTCTTAGGACCATCCCAAACAAACATGTTATTATATTATATCACCCAGTTTAAAGATAGCAGGGGAGAAACATCTTTGTTTTTATCTTAGTTATCTTTTGTTGTGTTGTTATCCCTGTATGTCAGATAACAGACTGTTTTATTACCCTTATAAGGACAATTTGTTTAACCTTTAGAAATTTGTGGTGTTTAGAATTTACATTTATGTTTAAACCATTAAATGCTTATAAATAAAAGTGCAAAACAAGTTGTATGAACATTTTAAAATAGACTCAAGAAATTCGGATGAGAAATGACTTCAGGAAAATGTTTTGAAATAAAAGTTAGAGAATACCGAAGGGGCAATCAAAAAAGTACATTCTGACAATCCAGAGAAACTGGCAATATAGAGTACACAAGACGAAGAAAAACAAAATAAGTGGTTGTATATGAAATATATAGAGAAATATCTTAGTGGGGAAAATAATTTTGACCAGTAAATGACATTTAATATACATGTATGCACATCTGCACATGTGACATACAGGTATTGTATACTTACAAATGGCTACATGTTGTATGCTGGTTTTATACAACATTAACATATAAATAGTTAAGGATCTAAGCCAGAATAACATTTTGTTTGTCTGTCTTATTTTTGAAGCTTTACAATGATTCAGAGTAGCAGTAGTCTTATTAATGTTTGTAATGTTTGCTTTGAGTTTCTACCCATCATTGCTTTATTGTTTCTTACCATAAATTTTGTACTTAATTTTTCTAAAGGATATCGATGCAGGCCATACATTCATGACCCCAAAATATTTTGCAGGCTATATTCATATTTGGGCCTTGGAATTATAAAGATTTTAACATAAATTTTGTACAGTAGTCTCCTATCTATTAGGCCACCCCTTCTGAAATAAAAAAAAGTGGCCTGATAAGAAGGGTGACCTCTCTTGAAGGGGGAATTTTAGTAGTACATGTATTTACATAATCTCAATGGATCTGTAAGATAGTCTGACAAGTGGAGTTGCCTTTGGTGGGAGAGGCCATATAAGAGGGGGACAACTGTATTTAAATTTTCAAAGCATGCGGATATACAGCATGAGCCCAAAATATTTTGTAGGCTATATTCATATTTTGACCTTGGGATTATAAAGTGGCTTCTAAATGTAAGCAGAAAATTAAACAAATGTAATATTATAATCAAGGTGAATTCATCTTTCAGTGTACATAATCAGTTCAGATTTTGATTCAAGTCATGTACAACATACTTGACAACCTTTGTGACTAAGTATATGCACTAGGATGGTATCTGTATCCTGTATCTTATTTTAATGGAGGGGTTGTTGTGATCGTGTGGTAGTTGGATCAGTGCCTATCACCACTAACGTTGTGAGTTTGAATTCCACTCATGGCGAGATGCACTTGATAAAACATTATGTGATCAAGTTTATCAGTGAGACTGAGTTGAAGCAGGTCGGCGGTATTCTCCGTGTACTATGGTTTTCTCCACACAAAAAAAACTTACCTCCACGATATAACTGAAATATTGTTGAAAGTAGCATTAAACACCATAAAACCAAACCTATATAACATTGATTGTCCATTGCTTGGGGGATATCTGTTGATGTAAAAAAAAACATCTTATAAATGACCACATTTACCCAGAAAATAATTTTGATTTATTGTTTTTAATGTACTGACTAAATAAAACTTTTGAACTTTAAACTTTGAACCTGAGTGAACTCTTGTACACCGAAAATATTTTTATTGTACCAACTATGAATAAAACTTTTGAACTTTAAACTTTAAATTTGAATTCTTCTGTTTATTACAGATTCAGATGTAGACTCAGGAATAGTACCAACCTCAGTGAGTGATGATACTCCTATTGAGCCACCATCCTATAAACATGCTGTTTCTGCCAGGTATGAGGAATTTATATAGAGGGGGGTCAGTGATGATACTCCTATATATAGAGCCACCATCCTATAAACATGCCGTTTCTACCAGGTATGAGGAATTTATATAGAGAAGAGTCAGTGATGATACTCCTATATATAGAGCCACCATCCTATAAACATGTTGTTTCTACCAGGTATGAGGAATTTATATAGAGGGGGGTCAGTGATGATACTCCTATAGAGCCACCATCCTATAAACATGCTGTTTCTACCAGGTATGAGGAATTTATATAGAGAAGAGTCAGTGATGATACTCCTATATATAGAGCCACCATCCTATAAACATGCTGTTTCTGCCAGGTATGAGGAATTTATATAGAGAGGAGTCAGTGATGATACTCCTATATATAGAGCCACCATCCTATAAACATGCTGTTTCTACCAGGTATGAGGAATTTATATAGAGAAGAGTCAGTGATGATACTCCTATATATAGAGCCACCATCCTATAAACATGTTGTTTCTACCAGGTATGAGGAATTTATATAGAGGGGGGTCAGTGATGATACACCTATATATAGAGCCACCATCCTATAAACATGCTGTTTCTACCAGGTATGAGGAATTTATATAGAGGGGGGTCAGTGATGATACTCCTATATATAGAACCACCATCCTATAAACATGCTGTTTCTGCCTGGTATGAGGAATTTATATAGAGGGGGGTCAGTGATGATACTCCTATATATAGAGCCACCATCCTATAAACATGCTGTTTCTGCCTGGTATGAGGAATTTATATAGAGGGGGGGTCAGTGATGATACTCCTATATATAGAGCCACCATCCTATAAACATGCTGTTTCTACCAGGTATGAGGAATTTATATAGAGGGGGGGGGGGGTCAGTGATGATACTCCTATATATAGAGCCACCATCCTATAAACATGCTGTTTCTACCAGGTATGAGGAATTTATATAGAGGGGGGTCAGTGATGATACTCCTATATATAGAGCCACCATCCTATAAACATGCTGTTTCTGCCAGGTATGAGGAATTTATATAGAGGGGGGTCAGTGATGATACTCCTATAGAGCCACCATCCTATAAACATGCTGTTTCTACCAGGTATGAGGAATTTATATAGAGGGGGGTCAGTGATGATACTCCTATAGAGCCACCATCCTATAAACATGCTGTTTCTACCAGGTATGAGGAATTTATATAGAGGGGGGGTCAGTGGTGATACTCCTATAAACATGCTGTTTCTACCAGGTATGAGGAATTTATATAGAGGGGGGTCAGTGATGATACTCCTATATATAGAGCCACCATCCTATAAACATGCTGTTTCTACCAGGTATGAGGAATTTATATAGAGGGGGGGTCAGTGGTGATACTCCTATAAACATGCTGTTTCTACCAGGTATGAGGAATTTATATAGAGGGGGGTCAGTGATGATACTCCTATAGAGCCACCATCCTATAAACATGCTGTTTCTACCAGGTATGAGGAATTTATATAGAGGGGGGGTCAGTGGTGATACTCCTATAAACATGCTGTTTCTACCAGGTATGAGGAATTTATATAGAGGGGGGTCAGTGATGATACTCCTATATATAGAGCCACCATCCTATAAACATGCTGTTTCTACCAGGTATGAGGAATTTATATAGAGGGGGGTCAGTGATGATACTCCTATAGAGCCACCATCCTATAAACATGCTGTTTCTACCAGGTATGAGGAATTTATATAGAGGGGGGTCAGTGATGATACTCCTATATATAGAGCCACCATCCTATAAACATGCTGTTTCTACCAGGTATGAGGAATTTATATAGAGGGGGGTCAGTGATGATACTCCTATATATAGAGCCACCATCCTATAAACATGTTGTTTCTACCAGGTATGAAGAATTTATATAGAGGGGGGTCAGTGATGATACTCCTATATATAGAGCCACCATCCTATAAACATGCTGTTTCTGCCAGGTATGAGGAATTTATATAGAGGGGGGGTCAGTGGTGATACTCCTATAGAGCCACCATCCTATAAACATGCTGTTTCTACCAGGTATGAGGAATTTATATAGAGGGGGGTCAGTGATGATACTCCTATATATAGAGCCACCATCCTATAAACATGCTGTTTCTGCCAGGTATGAGGAATTTATATAGAGGGGGGGTCAGTGGTGATACTCCTATAGAGCCACCATCCTATAAACATGCTGTTTCTACCAGGTATGAGGAATTTATATAGAGGGGGGTCAGTGATGATACTCCTATATATAGAGCCACCATCCTATAAACATGCTGTTTCTACCAGGTATGAGGAATTTATATAGAGGGGGGTCAGTGATGATACTCCTATAGAGCCACCATCCTATAAACATGCTGTTTCTGCCAGGTGTGAGGAATTTATATAGAGGGGGTCAGTGGTGATACTCCTATAGAGCCACCATCCTATAAACATGCTGTTTCTACCAGGTATGAGGAATTTATATAAAGGGGGGTCAGTGATGATACTCCTATATATAGAGCCACCATCCTATAAACATGCTGTTTCTACCAGGTATGAGGAATTTATATAGAGGGGGGGTCAGTGGTGATACTCCTATAAACATGCTGTTTCTGCCAGGTATGAGGAATTTATATAGAGGGGGGTCAGTGATGATACTCCTATTGAACCACCATCCAATCAACATACTGTGTCTACCAGGTATGATTTTGTTTTAGTTATTTAAAATTTTTCAGCTATTTTCTCCTGACAAAAATATTACGAAAGATGCAGGAGTGGGTGTAGATCTATGGGTTCAGCTATTTTCATTGATTTTCAATGGCTACAAATAGCTCTCCTCATATATCATAAGTCAATCAAAAGTAAAAATAATGTTGTGATTAGTTTATGTATATTTTGCACTCTAAATACACTTAATCAGACTTGATGTAGTGTGTTTTATACATTAGTATTCAGAAACTGAGAAAGCCAAAAGTGTTGATTTTCTATTCTTATAAAAGTCAAAATAGGAGAAGGGGTCATCGTAGCCGTATGGTAGTATACCCCCGCTTCCCGAAGGGGGAGGGGGGTATGCTGTTTTCTGTCTGTCCGTCCGTCCAAGATATTTTTCGTCACATTTTTCTCAGTAACTGTTGATGGCAGAAATCTGATATTTGGTCACAAGTGTCATATAGGTATGCCATATTGTGGGAAGCGTTTTTGGACCCATCATATTCCTACTTCCTGTTTGCCGATTTTGTTGATTTTTATACACATTTAACATACATTTGTATATGCACATTTTTCGTCGCATTTTTCCAAGCAACTATTGATGACAGGAATCTGATATCTGGTCACAAGCTTCATATATGTATGCCATATTGTGGGAAGCGTCTTTGGACCCGTCAGATTCCTACTTCCTGTTTGCCGACTTTGTTGATTTTTATACACATTGAACATACATTTTGTATATGTCCATTTTTAGTCACATTTTTCTCAGCAACTATTGATGGCAGAAATCTGATATTTGGTTACAAGCTTCATATAGGTACCCCATATCCTAGGAAGCGTTTTTTGACCCGTCAAGATTCGTACTTCCTGTTTGCCGAAGAGCGGGGGTATCATAAGTGAGCATTAGCTCACAGTTCATCTTGTTGGATTTACAACTGCCTATGCAATCAGTGCCTATCACCACTAATATTGTGAGTTCCAACACCACTCAGGTGAGGTGTAATAGATACAACATTATGTGATAAAGTTTGTCAGTGACTTGCGACAGGTCAGCACTTTGTTTTCTCTGGGTACTCTGGTTTCCTCCACCAATAAAACTTGTTGAAAGTGGCATTAAACACCATACCTAACCCAAAATAGGAGATGCGTGTTATACATCAGTGTGTACTATACACATCAAAATATGGTAATCAGGAATCCCATTAAAAGTATTTTATAGAAACACAAAAATGTATAGTGGTTCAGGACAAAATAAGATCCAAATCTATATTATCTGAAATGCCATAAGACCAGAGAAATAATCCTTTCTAACCTCTTGATACAATGATAGGATAGGATATATTACAGTTAACTCCCTTGATCAGCCATTAAAAGGATAGTTACCTTAATAAACATTTATGATACATCATTTACAGAATATAATTGATTAGTAAAGAATATAGACGTACCTAATTAATATTTAATTAACACTCCATGTAAATTATTTATTGGATGTTCGACTACGTTTCTGTCCAAGTTTTACAGTTAAAATACAGTCAAACTTGTATATAAAGAAGGGGGGTTAGAGTTATGGTATTTAATGCCACTTTCAACAATATTTCAGTTATATTGTGGCGGTCAGTTTTATTAGTGGAGGAAAGTGGAGTACCCAAAGAAAACCACAGACCTGCCACAGTCACTGACAAACTTTATCACATAATGTTGTATCGAGTACACCTCTTCTGAGTGGGATTCGAACTCACAACATTAGTGGTGATAGGCACTGATTGCATAGGTAGTTTGAAATCCAACTACCATACGATCACAACCATGACGGCCCCTGTGTATAATTGACACTAAATGGAACTTGAAAATGTGCCCTTTATGAGCAGCAAGGATACTTGTAGCAATTTATTTTGATGAGTCCAGAAGACATTTCTGAAAATTATGGTGAGTCCCACAATTGTAAAAACTTTGAAAACTCTCGTGAGTCCCGTCTGAAAATTGTGAGTCCATGACTCATCTAGGCGAGTTGCAAGGATCTCTGTGCAGTTGCACTTTATATATAGTCAGGTTCAAATTATATGCATTATTCATTAAATGAAGAAAACGAAAGTGTCCTTTATAGACAGTGTTATTGATTTGTTGTATACAGGTGTCCTTTATAGACAGTGTTATTGATTTGTTGTATACAGGTATTAAGGCAGGTTTGACTGTAATTACATGTAACACAATCTCAAAATACTTTTAATTTAACCTGGCTGAAGGTAAATCATTACAAAAACCTCTGGGATGTACAATACACATCTGTAGCAGTCTGTGCCAAAAACCACTAGCCCTATTCCCCAGTCTAGTAAAAATTGCATAAAATTTGCTTAATCAAATAGAAAAAATTCTTCTAAAATGCTCTTCGAGCTAGTTTGTCAAAATGTTTTTGGCACAGACTGCTGTAGAGTATATATGCAATCTGAATATTTAGAATACTATATCTTAATATTGCTAGCACTTCATTTCCGAGGACTTGTGTGAATATGAATAGCTGTAAGTACTGTACTTATTCTTGTTATTTAGTATCTATTTAGTATAGATCTATAAAACTGTCTTAACTGAACCTCCTTGTGGCCAACTTTTGTGTTTGCAATAGACAGGTGTTCAGTGTATACAGGTTACGTTAACAAAGATTTCATACATTGGGATTTATATTTAATGTTCGGTTTATACAGGATTACTGTTTATTCAGGGTTTAGCTTAGACAGGCGTCACTGTATATATATATATATATATATATATATATACTGTATTGTTTTGTCGTAATTTCAAAAGAATTATATTATATACAGACTGATGTTGCAGTGAAAAATAGCGAAAAATAAAACTGAAGTGAATAAATGCCATTATACTGTTTTCTTTTACCATTTTCAGAACTGACATGGGGTCAGCTAGTTACACCAGACAAGCAGACAAACCAGGTCATGGGTCAAGGCCATCTCCCATTAAAGCTGACCACAGTCTTATGTTAAACCTGATGTTAAATCAAAGGTAAAATAGACATAAAATCTGTTTTTTAGCTCACCTGTGTGAGCTATTGCCATCACTTGGCGTCCGTCGTTCGTCTGTAAACTTTTTCAAAAATCTTCTCCTCTGAAACCACTGGGCCAATTTAAACCAAACTTGGCCTGCATCATCCTTAGGGGATTCCCTTTAAAATTTATGTCCGATAGCCACGCCCTCCTTCCAAGATGGCCACCATTACTAAAAATAGAAATTTCTTCAAATGGCCAAAACTGCTTTATTTAAAGCCAGAATGTGTCCAAATTTGAACTGTATAAGCATAATGATGAGCTTTTTAACATATATTACAGGATTTTTTATGAACTTTGAACTTTTGCCGATTTTAACCAATTATGCAAATTAGGCATAAATAAGCAAAAAATCATTTAAAAATCTTCTTGTTAGAAACCACCTGGCCAATTTCAACCAAACTTTGTCTGAATGATCCTTATGTGGTCCCCTTTCAAAATTGTGTCTGTCAGCACCGTCCTGTATCCAAGATGGCCACTGTTACTAAAAATAGAAATTTCTTCAAATGGCTAAAACTGCTCTATTTTAAGCCAGAATGTGCCCAAATTTGAACTGTTTAAGCATAATGATGAGCTTTTTAACATATATTATAGGATTTTTTATGAACTTTGAACTTTTGCCGATTTTGACCGATTATGCAAATTAGAAAAAAGGGGGGATGAAATTTAAAAATAAACTTCTCCTCTGAAACTACTGAGCCAATCTCAACCAAACTTTGCTGAATTGATTCTTGGATGGTCCCCTTCCAAAATTATGTCCATTATTTCAGACCTCTGACCAAGATGGCCACCACAGCCGAACTTAATTTAACATAGGACCCTATGGGAAATTCTCATAAAAATCTTCTTGTCTGAAACCATTTGCTCAATAAGAACTAAATGTTGATGAAATAGTCATTGGATGGTTCTCTTCCAAAAATATGTCCGGCGGTTCGGCCCTTTGATCAAGGTGGCCCCCACAGCCGAACTTAGCTTAACATAGGACCCTATGGGAAATTTACATAAAAATCTTCTCCTCAGAAACCACAGGGCCAATTGCAACTAAACTTTGGTGGAATGATCCTTGGATGGCCCCCTTCCAAAACTGTGTCCGGTGATCCCGACTTCCAACCAAGATGGCCGTCAAGCTAAAAATATAAAAAAAGGGGGATGAAATTTTAAACAAATCTTTTCTTCTGAAACTACTGAGCCAATCTCAACCAAACTTTGCTGAAATGATCTTTGGGTGGTCCCCTTCCAAAATTATGTCTGTCATTTGAGACCTCCGACCAAGATGGCCACCACAGCCGAGCTTAATTTAACATAGGACCCTATGGGAAATTCCCATAAAAATCTCTTGTCTTAAACCATTTGCTCAATAAGAACTAAATGTTGATGAAATAGTCATTGGATGGTTCTCTTCCAAAAATATGTCCGGCGGTTCGGCCCTTTGATCAAGGTGGCCCCCACAGCCGAACTTAGCTTAACATAGGACCCTATGGAAATTTACATAAAAATCTTCTCCTCAGAAACCACTGGGTCAATTGCAACCAAACTTTGGTGGAATGGTCCTTGGATGGCCCCCTTCCAAAATTGTGTCCAGTGA
This sequence comes from Bathymodiolus septemdierum, assembly GCA_963383655.1. NCBI lineage: Eukaryota > Metazoa > Mollusca > Bivalvia > Mytilida > Modiolidae > Bathymodiolus > Bathymodiolus septemdierum. The sequence goes on along the minus strand of OY726528.1, from coordinate 28,775,728 downwards.
TCCCGACTTCCAACCAAGATGGCCGTCAAGCTAAAAATAGAAAAAAGGGGGATGAAATTAAAAATCTTCTCCTCTGAAACTACTGAGCCAATCTCAACCAAACTTTGCCGAAATGATCCTTGGGTGGTCCCCTTCCTAAATTGTGTCTGACATTTCAGACCTCCGACCAAGATGGCCGCCACAGCCGAACTTAATTTAACATAGGACCTTATGGGAAATTCCCATAAAAATCTTCTTGTCTGAAACCATTTGCTCAATAAGAACTAAATTTTGATGAAATAGTCATTGGATGGTTCTCTTCCAAAAATGTATTCGGCGGTTCGGCCCTTCGACCAAGATGGCCTCCACAGCCGAACTTAGCTTAACATAGGACCCTATGGGAAATTCACATAAAAATCTTCTTGTCTGGAACCAGTTGCTCAATTGGAACCAGACTTTGATCAAATAGTCATTGGATGGTCCTCTTCCAAAAATGTGTCTGGTGGTCCTGCCCTCTGACCAAGATGGCTGCACAGCTGAACTTAGTTTAGCATAGGACCCTATGGGAAATTCACATAAAAACCATCTTGTCTGGAACCAGTGGCTCAATTAGAACCAAACTTTGATGAAATAGTCATTGGATGGTCCTCTTCCAAAATTGTGTCCGGCAGTCACGCTCTCCCACCAAGATGGCCGCCACAGTGCAGTTGTGTTGTTATTGAAAGCAGCTTTGATCCTGGTGAGCGATTACAGGCTCCTGGGAGCCTCTGGTTTAGTACATTCACAAGGTTTTTCAGATATAGTTGTGTAACAGTAGAGCATATTTTAACTCCGAAAAATGCAATGTCCCCGATGGGATTCGATCCCAGGATCTCTCACACTGTAAGCCACCTCTCTACCAACTGAGTTAAAGGTGGTTATTAACCTATTACGGTTCCTATAACCTTAGGTCGGGGAGTGTTCCCATTACAGTTGGTTTTTTTTAATGTTATCTAATAATGTGAATTCGTTTTAATTTGTGAATACAATTTTCAAAATAGAAGATTTTTATTTTGCAGTTATTGGTAAATATACCAAAGGTGTGCATATTAATATTACCAGGAATTTTAGGTCAATTTTGTACATGGTGAGGTGTTCTCCATATAACATTATGTGATAAAGTTTGTCAGTGATTTACGACTGGTCTGTGGTTTTCTTTAGACATACGGTTTCCTCCACCAATAAAACTGATCGCCACAATATAATTGAAATAATCTTGAAAGTGGTATGGAAACACCATAACTCCCCCCCCCCCCCCCCCCCCCATTTTTGTAAAATTTCTCATATACATGTATACATATGAATTGTCCTAACTAATTGCTTAACTGTGTATTATTTGTAGTTTTCCAACAGATGAAGATGACTCAATAGCACAGGAAATAATAACAGCACAAATGTCAAGAGATTTAGAAGTTCTGCCGCAAAGACATCGACCAGGTAGCCATGTGCATTTTGAAGACGAAGTTGACGATTCTGATCCAAGGCTTGGTATTCCTTCAATGACAGGGGAAGAAAAGAAAATTGCCGAAAGGTATCATCGACGAAGATCTCCGATGCCATTTGTTATAAATAGAACTTGTGTGACATCAAGAAATGAAAAGAGCAAAACAAATAGTGAAAATCGGCAATCAAGAAGTGATAATCGTGTCTCTGTTTTATGCACTCCTAGAGACAGGGGATTGGATTCACATTTAACGAGTGCTGAATTTAAACATGTTAATGGTGCAATGAATGGGGACATACTAAAAGCTGAAAGTCAGCAGGTTTTGTATCCCGAAAAACATGCCAATTTAAGACCACAAGAGAAATATTCTTCCTGTTTTAGTTCTCAACCAAATTTATTTATAGAATCAAAACATTCACCTTTGGATAAGCAAATAATGACAGGAAATTTAAAGGGATATTCAAATATTCAACCGTCGGTGAATCTTCAACCAAGACATGAACCAAAATCATCTTTAAATTTGGATTCTCAGATTCATAAAAATTATAATGAACAATATTATGGTGCTATAGAGTTTCAGGGATCTAAGCCACTTTCAAAATCACAACCAAATCTAGCTCCTACAATAGAGAGCTCAACTAAAGGGAGGCAATCAGTTTCAAGAACTTCCTCATCAAATTCTGATCATTCATCTCATACTTTAGTTTCTTCCCAAATGAATTTGAACGGAGAAGTAAAAAATGATGTGAATCATAATGTACCTTTTACTGCCAGGAACACAAGGAAGAAACTTCATTTGAAAAAATATTTTAAAGCTAAGAAAGGGAAGTATAATCCTTCGCTAGAAGAAAATTGTTTCGGTGGAGATCTAGGACATGGTACGTCAATGCCTGATTTATCTGGAAAAATTACTGACAAAACGGTGCAATATTCACAAGTGTCAAAACCTAGAAGTATGCAAAATATTTATTTCTCTTCAAAAGATTTAGATAGCGATTCTGATGAAGAAGATTCAAGGCCAAAATTCAAATCGGAATTTTTGCCAAATTTTGGTGCAATTTCAAAAAATAAAGAATATGTCACAAATTTTGATAGCTTTAGTGACAGAGACTCAGGTGTTGAGGCCAAAACATTAAAAAACCATAGAGGTCAGAGGTCAAAGGATAGTTGTAGTAGCAGTGGTTCAAACCATGATGTACGTCAACAAAAGTATGCAAAGAATGTATATCAACAACCAAAGCGGGTAGAATCAGACAGTAGTTCACAATCTTGCCTCAGTAGTGAAACCGAAAATTTACAAAGAGGTCAAATGAAATCGCAATTAACACCTTACGAATCTTCCGTTCTTCATTTAGACAAGCAAGGAGTTGATGTGAACGATTTGATTGAAAGTGATTCAGACAGCTTTTCTGCCAAATGTGTGGTAGTTAATAAGGCTGTTGCTAGGAAAAATATATATGTTGTGCCAAGTACTAGTACTAAGGTGGAATCTCCCATTGAGCGCCTCCCGGAATCAAATTCTCAACAGCATGAAAGGAGATATAAGAAAAAGGGAGATAATCTACAGTCGACAACCAAAAATGTTCAAAACGATAGAAAATGTAGCGATAAACAAGAGTTACAACATGTTCCTCCTATAACTTGTCATGATTCTCAAGATATGTTTGCCATAAATTCCATTTCTTCTTCTGTGTCATCAATGTCTTCTCAAGATCAAATATCTTTTTCTAGCGATCAAAATAGAAAAGATTCTAATGAATCATCAAAGGGAGATAATTCAGACAGAACTTTTATCGTTGAGGGAAAATCACCACCAATTGTACATGTTAGTTCAGATTCTCAAGGTCATGATGTAAAACAAAATGAGGAAAAAGAAATAACAGAAACATGTGTCAAGAATAAAGGTAAAGATAAAATGAAATTTAAAATATTTGAGAATAGCCGTCGTCAACAGCTTTGAATGCTATTAATAACATAGAAACTGAGGAAAATATTGACATGATTTATTATTAAAATACTTGTGTTTCCGCTTACCCTACTGACCCTAATTTTTAGTGCCATAAGTTTTTTATTGCCATTTTTGTCCTAGGTAAAAAAAAAATATATATTAAAGTTTTGCCTACCTACCGAATCTAATTTTCAAGAATATTTGTGGAAACCCAGGTATTTTTTCCTTGGCCTGATTTATTGATTTATGTTATTTTCAGCAACTTTTCAGCTGTAAAGATGTACAAAAAGTATTTGGGATTGTGGTTTTGTTGTTTAATGCCACTTTCAACAATATTTCAGTTATACTGTGGAGCTCAGTTTTTTTGCTGGAGGAAAGAGGAGTATCTGGAGAAAATCACCAACCTCCCGTAAGTCACTGACAAACTTTATCACATAATGTTTTATCAAGTACACCTTGCCTGAGTAGGATTCAAACTCACGACGTTAGTGGTGATAGGCACTGATTGTATAGATAGTTTACTATATATACCATAGAATATCAAAAGTAAAATAATGTAATATATTAGAAATATCTGAGTATTCAAGGTATCTGCATGTAGTATAAATCAAACAGAAAACTACTGTGAACAGACTCAACTTTTACTTGGAGGAACTTACCTTCATTGATAACTATTCAATTTTCTCTTTGATCTTTATACACAACATTCTCTGTTATTAAGTGTTGAGCAAGATGAAAACATATTATCATTGATTTCTAACATGACAGGTTTTTTTCACTCAATAAATAAACTACATTTTTGTATCTTGATTTTTTTGCTAAAATGGAATTCTCATCTCATTTCACATCTTGATCTTTGCATTCTTATTGATATTACTCCTCCATTGTTGTAAAGCAAATCAACATTAGTATATATATCCATGTTTGCAGTAACAAGGTTCAACTCCTGTATTAACTGCATTTTTATGCCCCCTCCACTTGGCATCAGGGGGCATAAAGTTTTATCCATGCAGTATGTATGTACGTCCATATGTCCGTCCTGCATCTGGTTTCAGCTCAGTAGCTTAACTTCTCATTCAAACAAAACATTTGAAATTTGTAAGATCAGGCACCATGAAAGGAAAGCCAAGTTCGATTTCAGCCATTACTTCTATTCTGGAGTTATGCCCCTTGGATTTCAGACATTACTTCTATTCTGGAGTTATGTCCCTTGGATTTCAGACATTACTTCTATTCTGGAGTTATGCCCCTGTTTACTATATACTGTAGCTGGAATCACGGGCATACATGTCTTATGGGCACATTCTATATCCATCAAAATAATCGGGTTTATTGTAAAACGTCATACTTCATAAATTGTTAACCTAATTCGTGGCGTAATGGTTAGCTTGCTGTCATCGTGTGCAGTAGATCGTGGATTTGAGCCTCAGTCCAGCGAAAGCAGACTATAAAATTGGTATTAGCTGCTTCTCCACAAAGCATTACAGAGTAAGAGCAAAGACTGGTTGGCTCCAAATCGTGAAAATGTATCAGAGTGGACAGACATATCTACCTGCAAACTAATGTTTCAGCACATGAAATAGCACTATAAAAATCCAACTAAGGGTGTGGTCTAGTACATCATCTTCTAATCAAAATTTTGCTTGCTTCCGCCATGATAGAGCTGAAAAATTGAATACTTGGTTTAAACAACAATCACTCACACATAGATGTTTTATTGTAGAAGCTGTAGTGGCATTAAACAACAATCACTCATGCATGAATGTTTTATTGTAGAATCTGTAGTGCTGTTAAACAACAATCACTCATGCATAAATGTTTTATTGTAGAATCTGTAGACATAACTCATGTATATGCTGAAGTTCATTTTGGAAAAAATAAGAAGAAAAATGAAGAGGCAAAAGAAGGGAGACAACTGGATAATAAATTGTCTGCTAGCACACCAAATATAGCTGCTAATTTTGACCCATCTATAGATATTGAAATTGATGAGAACCCTCCAGTTCCCGATATGTTGGATAACAGGTATAAATATCCCTAATTATGACATAGTAGTCCATCTCTTTTTAGACCACTCCGTCTGCAGTGAAACAGTGGCCTTATAAGAGGTGTGGTCATGCTGAAAGGGGGGTTGATTATTTAGTAGTTTTTTACTACATGTATATTGAGGGGAACAATATAGCAAGTAAAGTAGTTTTTTACTATTCTGAGCAAGGCAATTTGATATCTCAGAGCATCTAAATATCTAGCCTGATAAGATGAGTGGCCATGCACAAAATATGAATAATCAATAGTAAATACATATAACAAATTGACTAAGACTCTTTACAATATATAATACTTTGTCTGAATATTTACAAATTTACATAAGATTTTATTTCAAATCTCAGACTCAAATACGATCGATCATTATGATACATCTGTCCATAATATTATAAAATTTTGTAAAGCTGTGGAAATTTGTACTGCACAACTGTGTTTAAAAAAAATGTACCATCAAATCTCCTTATCTTAAACTCAGATAAGTTGGATTAGCTAGTTAGTGTGCTCGCCTTGTGTGCTGTAGATCAAGGGTTTGAATGCCATTCGAGTAACACCAAAGACAGAAAAATTTGTATTTGCTGCTTTTTTGCTAAGCATGCAGTATTAAAGAGTAAAAACAAAGACTGGTTGGCTTGGAATCAAGATAGTAATTCTGAGTGGAGCGACATGTCTACCAGTGAACTAGTACTGCTATTCTAGTTTGCTAACATATTAAAATCCAACTAATCGTGTTGGTTAGTGCAAAACAGACAGTATTATCATCTCATTAAGTGTAACTTGATCATGACGTGGTAGTGGTAGTTGACAAATTGCTCTTCTGGTGTTATGTAGTAATCACTAGCTATAATTTAAGGGAGATAACTCAGCTTCCTGACTTCTATTGGTCTGTTCGACAGTTCTACAATATAAGTAGACATAATAATTGCATAATACATGTTATGCTATAACTTTTCTATTTCAGAGAAACAAACCTTGTTAAAACCAAAGAACTTAGTTCTTCAAAGCAATCATTATCAGGCAAAATGGGAAGCATCAAGAAATCGGCTAAAAACAAATTCAAAGCCCTTCGTAAAGCTGTAAGCATGGATAAAGGAATTGATGGCATTGGTGCTGAAGGTCAGCCAAAGGTCAAGGACAAAAAAAAATCAAAGGAGAAGAAAGGATTTTTTGGACTATTTTCTAAAAAGAAATCAAAACAGAAAGCAGAAAAGACAAGTGAATCTGGGTACAGTATTTTGATTAATATTTTTTTTGATTAATATTTCTTAGTTTTGATTTGATTTGATTTGATTGATTTATTGTGTTTTGATGCCACTTTCAGCAATATTTCAGCTAAATCATGGCGACCAGTTTTAGTGGTGGAAGAAGCCGGAGTACCCGGAGAGAACCACCGACCATGGACAAGCAACTGATATTTATAGGTCACCCTTGAGACAATGATTAATACTGTTAAACTGGTATTATGGGATAAACTGTAAGTGACCACAGAGAGTGTTAGTGAGGTGATTGTTTATTGGAGATAAAGTAGCATGCAAAACCAATGAAGGGTGGGGGAGTTACACTAACCGTTTACAGCAAGTGACTGCTGAATTAAGGTGACCATTAAGTCAACTTGAACTGTAATGTATTCTTTGCCAGTGACAATGATATAAAACATGTGTGTTGGAGAGGAAGGTGATGTGCTTGTTTATTTTTTCTCCACATTTCCAACAAAATTGTTGGGTTTTCTTCATATTTTGCTTGCAAAAATTATATTGACATGAAATTTGAATAAAAAATTTTTGTGCACCAAAAAACCCCTTAAAATATACTTATCAGCATATTCATGAATTATTGGTCAGAATAATCAAATCAGAATTTTTTGTAATGTACAATAATCCATTGGAGAGGAAAATAGAATGAATTGATTGTTTTTTAACTTCCAAATATTTCAGGCCGTCATGGCCGTGATCGTATGGTGGTTGGATTTAAAACTACCTGTGCAATCAGTGCCCATCACCACTGAATTTGTGAGTTTGAATCTCGATCAGGGCGAGGTGCACAACATTATGTGATAAAGTTTGTCAGTGACTTGCGACAGGTCAGTGGTTTTCTTCAGGTACTCTTACCATCAAACAAAACAAGAAATGTGTGCATCACAAAATACGCCCGTCTATATAAATTATCAAACGATATAATGGTAATGACCCCAAAATAAATAGGGTTCTGCCCCTTCCACAGGGGAATCATGTGGCCAAGTTTGTTAAAGATCCAATATATGGAACTAAAGTTATCGTGCAGAAACGACCCTGTTGTCAAATATTATATTTATAGTAATGGTGACCTTGACCTTTGACCTAATGACCCCAAAATAAATAGGATTTTTCCCCTTCTACAGGGGAATCATGTGGCCAAGTTTGTTAAAGATCCAATATACAGAACTAAAGTTATCGTGCGGAAACGACCCTGTTGTCAAAAATTATATTTATAGTAATGGTGACCTTGACCTTTGACCTAATGACCCCAAAATAAATAGGGTTCTTCCCCTTCCACAGTGGAATCATGTGGCCAAGTTTGGTAAAGATCTTATATACAGAACTAAAGTTATTGTGCGGAAACCTGTGTGGACGCCCGCCACCCGCCTGCCATACACAATCACATAATACGGCCCGTCTCAAGACGGGCGTATCAAAACCAAATATTCAAGTAATGATTTAGTATCCAGGACAATCTATGGTCAAACACTATATACAAATGTATGTATCATACATCAGCGGTATAATGGTTAGCGTGCTCGCCTCGAGTGCTGTAGATCATGGATTAGAGCCCCGGTCGGGTCAAGTCAAAGACTATAAAATAGGTATTTTTTGTCTCTCTGCTAAGCACACAACATTAAGGAAAAAGAGCAAAGACTGGTTGGCTCGGAATCAGGATAATGTGTGGGGCGACATGTCTACCCGCGGACTGTTGTTACAGTGAAAATCCAAATAAGCATGTTTGTCTAGTGCGAAGCGGACCTAATCATCATCTCATTGAAAATTAATTTGTTCTAACCATGATATGGCTAAAAAAAAAAGAAAAAAAGGCTGAGTTTGCGTTAAGCAACAATCACTTACTCACAGTTCATTTTGTTGATATTTGTGGAATTGATGACCATCACTGTTTAAACTTTCTTTTCATAATTAATTCAATATAAGATAAACTATTTTGATATTCAGGGACAGTAACCCTTCTGAAGAACATTTTCCCATGACGTCAGACCTGCAGTCTAAATGGACGTCGTGTAACTCCATAGATTCTGTAAATGAACAACATATAGGAAACCAGCTGAGTAAAATAAACACAGATGGTACTCAGATCATCACGTTATACAAACCAAGTAATAAATCCATTGATTTCTTCATCTCTAGAGGAAGTGCGCAGTTCAAACATGGTATGCTAATTTTTATGTTTTCTGTTTATTTGTTAATTTATTTATTAATTAAAATGGTAATGCGAGCTTTTGTCATCACTTGCTGTCTGTTTTTGTCGTCTATATTCTTTTAAAATAAAAACATCTCTGACAGTTCAAACATGGTATGTTATTTTTTTTATTTTTTTTTTTCTAAAAAAGATTTATTTTTATGTTTTCTGTTTATTTGTTAATTTATTTATTAATTAAAAGGGTAATGTGAGCTTTTGTCATCACTTGCTGTCTGTTTTTGTCGTCTGTAATCTTTAAATAAAAAATCGTCTCTGACATCAATGGGCTAATTTTAATCAATCAAGACATGAATTATCCTGATAGCATTACTGTTAAAATGTTTTTTTTATTATGTGCTGAACAGTAAGAAAAAGATATATTCATTTCACTTTAGAGAGTGACTTAAGGAATATTTTCAATTTTTGAATAGGTAATGCGATATATCCTGGTTAGGGGCAGTTTACGCTTAATAAACAGCGAAGCGGTTTATGAAAAGTATAAACTTTTCCAAAGCAGATTATACAAGTATAACCTGTTCAAAAATTTTAAATATTCCATATTATTTAATTTTTACAACAAAATTTGTTGATTCCTTGATTTTAATTTATAAGGATTATTTCATGGGACTATTTGAATTTGTCGTTGGCGAATGAATAGGTTGGCGACGTCACAATACCACCCAGGTTATCATGTATAACTAATGTTGCACCAGGCAGATCAGCCAATCAGCTTGCAGTATTCACATCAAATTAAATTATACATATATCACAGTGCTTTGTCATGCTATTCCTCAGACTGTGCTTTACACGTTTACACGTAATAATGAATTTTTGTTAAAATGCTGGAATTTTTAATAATCATTTAATAGAGAGAGTCAATGGGGTTATTGTCTCTCGTGGTTAATGCAAAATTATTTTAGTTAAATATTTTAAGAGAACTTTTTCTTGTTTATTGTTTTTTTTTGTGTGTGTAGCATATCTTATTTATAGCAAAACATACCTTTTTTTCATAGTTGTCTAAATTAATTTTTTTGTGCTTGATTATTCAAAAACATTTCTTTTTTACAGGTATATTTGTCTCCCGGTTTATTGACAATAAGACCAACAAATATTCTGGCCTTCTCTCTGTTGGCGACGAGCTCTTGGAAGTGAATGGGTTCAAAGTCCAAGATTTGTTATTGGATGATGTGTACAGTCTCCTTAGCAACTCAGAAAAACTTGTTATGACAATTCTACCTCTTCTAGCTAGACAGGATGTGTGAAAACAGAATTTTAATTATTGACTTATTACGTCTTTTTCCAAATTTAAATGCTGGAATAAACTTTTGAAAAGATTTTAAGAATGAACAAGATAATTTATTCAAATTGTTGCCATTTTGTGATCTTGTTAGAAAATCTCGTGTGTTATTGTCATGATTTCCCTGAAAACATTGCAGGGGCTGTCGTGGTTGTGATCATATGGTAGTTGAATTTATAACTACCTATGCAATCAGTGCCTATCACCACTAATGTTGTGAGTTCTAATGCCACTCAGGGGAGGTGTACTCGATACAACATTATGTAATAAAGCTTGTCAGTGACTTGTGACAGGTCAGTGGTTTTCTCCAGATACTCCAGTTTCCTCTACCAATAAAACTGACCTCCATGATATATCTGAAATATTGTTGAAAGTGGCGTTTAAGCACCATTAACCTAAACCAAAATTTATTTAAAAGTCAAGTATATATTTTTTAAATTACATGTGATTTTATTATTAGCCTCATTTTGACATTCCACGTTTGTCTTTGTTATCTGTACATATGTGTAATTTAGTGCTAGATTTGTATACTAACTGTCTTTCATTTTATATATATAACTGTTATACATTGCAATCATTATAAATTATTAAATTATTCTCACAGTAGGATGAGTATTTGCTGGGTTATAATTTTATTATCAATCATTGTCATATTCGTGTACAAACAAACCTTGTAATTCAGCCATTATACCTGTTGAACATAACCTGCACATTTTTCTTTTCTTTTCTTTGGCAATCGATCAGCGGATGCTTACGATTTTTTCTTTCAAAAATGAAAAGTACTGATTGTAAGCGAGGTACCAAATGTAATTTTTCATTGATAGGGATGGGCACTATTTTATTTTTCATTGATTGATAAGGGGGGGGGGGGGGAGGGGGTGCTATTTGATTTTTCATTGATAGAGGAGTGCACTATTTTATTTTCATTAATAGGGTACTGTAGGGCACTGTTTTATTATTCATTGATAGGGGAGGGTGCTGTTTAATTATTTATTGATAGGGGAGGGTGCTATTAAATTTTTCATTGATAGTGGAGGGTGCTACTTTATTTTTCATTGATAGGGAAGGAAGCTATTTTTTTTTCGTTAATAGGGGAGGGCACTATTTTATTTTTCAGTGATATTTGAGGTCGCTATTTAATTTTTCATTGATAGGGGAGGGCACTATTTTATTTTTCATTAATAGGGGAAGGGCTCTATTTTATTTTTCATTGATAGGGGAGGGTGCTGTTTAATTATTTATTGATAGGAGAGGGTGCTATTTAATTTTTTATTGATAGATGAGGGTGCTATTTTATTTTCATTGATAGGGAAGGGCACTATTTAATTTTTCATTAATTGGGGAGGACACTATTTTATTTTTCATTGATAGGGGAGGACACTATTTTATTTTTCATTGATAGGGGAGGTCACTATTTTATTTTTCATTAATAGGGGAGGGCGTTATTTTTTTTTCATTGATAGGGGAGGGTGCCATTTTTTTTTTAATTGATAGGGGAGGGTGCTAATTTATTTTTCATTGATATGGGAGGATGCATAACTTTCATATGTTTTAACACAGCTATATTTTTGCCAAACATACCTCATATATGTTATATCGATTGATCCGTCCATGTATGTTTATTTATAGCATTGATATATATAGTGTATTGCTAAAAATAGATTATTTGTCTAATTATAGAAACATTCATATGTTATACAGGTACACATATAGCTAGTTTTTTTTATATGGTCTGTGATATGATATATTGTGGAAGATTTGTAATTTTCCGGTTTGGTTTGAACATGTGAGGATATCAGTTATCAGGCCACAAGCATGATATGGACAATTATCTTTCATTTCTAAGCGTAACTATGTAACGTTATATTAATGTCGTCACTGACATCATCACCTTAACAAATTGTTGATAAACATACTATCATTGGTATGTTTTGCTCAAAATGGACTCCTCATACCTTACATCTCAGGCTTCATCTTTGATGTGAAATTGTTATGAGAAATCAATTCTCGTAAAACTAATCAACAATAGTATATCCATATATTAAGAAGCGAAAAATATTTTATAGCATGCTGTACAATTTTATTAAAATTTAACAGTTTTTAGATTTTTTATTATTTTTTGGCAAACCATTTACCTCTGACAATAGTTGGGTTCTCTTTCACATCAAGCTTTCTACCCGTTTTTCTTTTCTTTAACCAATATAATATTCAGTTCCTCAAGTCTTGAAATAAAAAATGTAGATCTATATCTAATTTAATGTGCACATGATGTGTTTCTGGAAACACCTTCATCAGGTACACTCAAAGTCTAAAGGTTGGAAAGCCAAATAATTGTCAGATTTAAACAAATTAAAGTTTTAACTAAATTTTAATTATATTGTTTATAATTTTTCGTTCTTTTCAAAAATCAGTATACAAATTAAAGGTACAATAGGGAAACATCGTTAAAATAGAAAATATATTTGTTTGGTTTTTTTTGTGTTATTTTTTATTTTTTATTAATTACGTTTTCAATTAATTTATACAATATCAATGCAAAATTTTACAATTTGTTTGCTCTAATCAAGTTAGGCAGTGAAGACAGTAACAGTGACATCTTAAACTGATCACGGAAAAACATTCTAACTTTTAATTAATTGCACATTTTATTTTTTATTAAAAAAATATTAGATCTGATCGGGAAACAATGTTGAGAAACTCATTCAAACTTAGATTTTTTAAATTTTATACAGTTTGAATGGAAATCACTATATATAAACTGAACCGCAAAAGAAACATTGCAACAAATTACAGAATCACAGACATTTATTTTGAAATACAATAAACATAAAATAAATTTGTTTGAATGGTGGATTTATTGTTTCTAGGTTATGAAGTTATATCGAATGCCTCAATAAAGCAAAACCACAACATTTTGATGCTTTAATTCCACTTCCGTTAATAACGAGTATGTCCACCACCAGCGTTAATCACAGCAGCACATCTTCGATACATAGAGTTGACCAGGCGATTGATGAATGCGATAGGAATACGTGCCCAAACTCTCTGAAACGCTACCGAAAGTTTTGGCTGCTCTTCATTCAACCGTCTCTGAATTTCGTCCCACAGATGTTCAAAAGGGTTCAAATCTGGACTTAGAGCTGGCCAGTTCATAACATTGACGTTATTTTGCTGCAAGAAGTCTGTTGTTGCCCTGGCTGTATGCGCACACGATGATGACGTGCGAAATGTGGCACAACATGCAGTCTCAGAACTTGATCGATGTAACGGGCAGCTGTTTCTCCATTGCCTATCCCCGGGCCAAGATTCTGGAAGATAACTGGACCAAGTTTCACGTTGAGTCCGATACCACCCCATACCATGATGCATGGACCACCCCAAGCATTCCTTTCCATCATGCAGTTGTCATATCATTCTCCTCGCCTTCTCCACAATCTTTTTCTGCCATCTGCGGTTGAGATGCAGTAACGGCTGTCGTCAGAGAAGATGATGTTACGCCACTGCTGGTTACGCCAATTTTGTCACTGCAATGCCCATTGAAGACGCTCTTGTCGGTGTTGGGGCATAAAGACAGATCCCCTGGCAGGACGGTAACATCTTAGATTGCTGGCAACTAATCGACGGCGAACCGTATCAGCACTTATTGGTCGCTGATGTGTTCCAACAATCTGTCATGCAGTTTCAGTAGCTCTGGTGAACCGATTCTGCAAATGTCAACGGACCATTAACCTGTTCTTGCAAGGGGTGGTAACCTGTGGTCTACCGCAGCGTGGTCGGTCATTTGTGCTGTTTGTGGAGTTGTAACGTACATTTTACTCGCTGATGTTCAATTGTCCGAACATTACAGTTGAAGTCATTGGCAATCACTCTAGCAGGTTGCCCAGCATGCAGTCTACCTATCGCTTGTTCTCTCTGTTGTGGATTCAAACGTGGCATAGCTGATACTGATAATCATTGAAATGTTCAAGCCTTTTATACCAATACCGAAGCACAAAAATCGTGAGCATTTAACCATTCAAAATTGTTACTGCAAAGTGTGTCCCACGAAGGGCGGAAGATTCGAGTGTTCTACAACATCAGATAAAAATCACCCAAGCGGAAATTCCCTTTAAATGTGGCTGACGTTTACCTTGTGTGTTAATCAACGCATATATTTTCAAAAATAACTTTTTTAATGGTTATTTCGGTATTAAAAAGAATTTTTTTAAATGCGACGTTTCTTTTGCGGTTTAGTGTATATTGATGGCTCGAACTTGAAGGGACTGTCCAAGTGTGTTTGAGTTATCGGAAGATCGAGCCAACGAAGTTCCGTAATTTCAGAGTAAAAAAAATGTTGGTTCTGACCCAAGACAGTTTTATTACATAATATTGAAGGAACTATAAAAACAGTTCGAGCGATCCATGGTATTTGAGCAATCTGAGTTCGAAACTTTACACATTTGTAGTACACTACCTGCAGATGTGCATGAAGAAATATGGTTGCTGTCCAAAATTTAAAAGGGGAGATAATTCAACTTATACTTTCACGAGCTATATACGACTGTATATAGGTTTCCAGATTTTTTAAGAAGAAACCAGAAATTCACAAAATATTATTCCAGCTGGGTATTCTAATATTCCACATAATGCATATGTTTTCCTGTGGAATAAGTTGACCCTACATTACTGTGTATAAAGCTTGTAAAGATGAACAAATGACGTCCAGTATTTAAGCATGTTAACACACAATTATTATTCGCGTTTTGTTTCTTGTAACATATCAAACTCACTGTTTTGACTATAATGTTATAATTATTATGCAATATTAAATAATGTTATTTAGTAAATACCATCATTTGTTTTTATTTTATTTTTGCTTTGTTTGTTTAATGGTGTTTAACGCCACTTTCAACAATATTTCAGGTATATCGTGGCAGTCAGTTTTATTGATGGAAGAAACCTGTCGTAAGTCACTAACAAACTTTATCACATAATGTTATACACCTCGCCCTGATCGAGATTCAAACTCACAACATCAGTGGTGATAGGCACTGATTGCATAGGTAGTTGTAGATCGAACTACCATATGATGACGGCCACTGTGTTTTTATTTTAATAATTTAATTAAATGGTCACTTCGGACAATTTCCATCGTTGGTAATATATTACTTCACTCGCTACGTACTGCTTATCACGCTTTTAATACTCTCCACTCATCACTTGTGGGTCAACTAGCAGAGAAATCCTCGTAGCAATGTGATAATTTAAAACACTTTGATAAGTCGGGATGACTGTCTTTATTATACTCCCCGCAAACAAAGTTCGGGGGGGGGGGGGGGTATTTAGGAATCGCCTTGTCCGTCCGTCCGTCCATGTACCTTGTAAGCGCAACTCCTAAACGGCTTATTGGATTTTTATGAAACTTTACACATTTGTAGTACACTACCTGCAGATGTGCATGAAGAAATATGGTTGCTGTCCAAAATTTAAAAGGGGAGATAATTCAACTTATACTTTCACGAAAAGGGGGGGCATGTACCTTGTAAGTGCAACTCCTACTAAACTGCTTATTGAATGTTGATGAAACTTTACACAGTTGTAGTACACAACCTGCAGATGTGCATGAAGGAATACTGTTGCTGTCTAAAATTTAGAAGGGGAGATAATTCAACTTATACTTTCACGAAAAAGGGGGGATGTACCTTGTAAGTGCAACTCCTACTAAACTGCTTATTGAATTTTTATGAAACTTTACACAGTTGTAATACACAACCCGCAGATGTGCATGAAGGAATACCGTTGCTGTCTAAAATTTAGAAGGGGAGATAATTCAACTTATACTTTCACGAAAAGGGGGGGATGTACCTTGTAAGTGCAACTCCTACTAAACTGCTTATTGAATTTTTATGAATTTTAAAAAGTTGTAATACACTACCTGCAGATGTGCATGAAGGAATATGGTTGCTGTCCAAAATTTGGAAAGGGAGATAATTTAGCTTATACTCTGAAATGCGTTCTGTATGGAGAGATGGGCTTGTAAGCACAACTCCTAAACAACTCATTGGATTTAAATGAAACTTTACACAGTTGTAATACACTGCCTGCAGATGTGCATGAAGGAATATGGTTAACATTAACAACAGCACCAAACAACAGAGTGATCTGTGCAAGTATTTACGGTTTCCATCACCTATGTAAGGATCCTACACACAGGAGAGGAGGACTGATAGATCTCTGTTACACTAACATTCACTCAGAGGATGTCATCCTGTCACAGATCCCTGTTTACTACAGTGATCACCAGCTTCTCTGTGTTGTTGTCCCATTTTTAAAGTTGTTATGTAAATGACAGGTGTTTCCTTCAAATGGTAAATGCAGTATGATGTAGATTTTTATAGGTCACATCAATATTACTTTGAAACATATGAAATGAAGGCATGAGTTTTGAAAAGCCGATAGTTTAGCAATGGTTTTCTAAAATGTTGTCTCTTTTCTAGCTTTAATATTATAAGAAAAAGTAGAAATAGCAAAATTTCCCAATATAAAAACTACTCAAGAATAAATAATCAATTTTGAATCAATTACATTTGATGTGACCTATATCCTCTTGTAAAAAAGTTAGGAAATGTTGTAATCCGCATGTATACTGATGAAACCGTATTGGTTTTAAACAATCCCACTTTGTTGAAGACCTTGTGGCGACCCTAGCTAGATGTATGTTCTTGGTTAGTTTATTTTGGAGATGGGATGTTGTCTCCTTGACATAACTCCATATCCGTTCATTTTTCATAGGTAACTTGCATTGCTAATATACCCGTATTCCAAAATTTGAACATCATAGTATTGCAAGCGGGGGGTATCATTCAGTGAGGTCACTCACAGTTCTAGTTTGGCCTAATGTCTATTCATTTGGGCAATATCCACCTAAATAACCTCATATGTTGCTGTCCCATATTTGTAGGAATAAACGTGAGCTTTTGCCATCACTAGGCGTCCGTCGTCTGTTAACTTTTCACATTTTAATCTTCTCTGAAATCCCTCAGCCAAATGAAGTGAAACTTGGTAGGTAGCAGTGGCGGATTCAAGGGGGGAGGGGGGCTATGGGGGATTCAGCCCCCCCGTCGAATAAGTCAAGCACATATAATAGCATACGCTTTTCAAGGCTAGTTAACGTCACGATATGGTTTTTAATCCAATGGTTTCGATCTGTGTGATGAAAGTAAAAGAAAATACAAATTAATTTCTTTGCATTGAATTAATCTTCAAAGAGGTAATTATAAGTAATTATGCTAAATCAAATTTTCAAGTTTATTTGAAGTTTTTATGAATGTATTGTCAAAATACGAATTAAGCAGGTATTGTCTTAAACCGTTATGTAGTGTCACAATTTCATATAGGTATAGCCACCAACACCTGTAAATTGAGGCTCTTTCAAGGAAATTCTTTTTTAAATATAATTTATTTTCACAAAAAAATTAAAGGTAAATGTTGCTGTATTACAAAAAAAAAAAAAAAAAAAATACAAGCTTCCGTTTTGAAAATATATGAATACAGCATATTTTAAACTCTAAATGAAAATATAAATACATATAAAATAATTAAAATTAATTAGAAATAAAATAGACTTAAATTAGATTTTCCCCCTGCTATTGCTCAAACCCTTGGGCACTTTACAAAACTGTCAAAACACACATACACCAGACCAGAAGAAGCTGATGTAACTTCTTTGTTGAATTCCATTTGCAACTTTGATTTTGTCGTAACCATTGTTATTGTTCAAATGTGCCTGGCTTTTAAGAAAGAGCTCAGCAGATCACTAGGTTTAGATTAAACTTATTTTATTGTTAAATATATAACATTTGGATCGGACACAAGTTATTCCAACTTACAAAGGTCCTCTACAACATCACTACAAGAGAGATCACTTGACATAGGCAAAGCCTTAAAAAGCGTAAATTTAATTCAGAGCTCACTAGACTGCACAGCAAATGTTGAACAATTCAACCACTAGTGTTTTGAGAGGAGTGCTAAAATATGTGAACCGCTAGACATAGAGGCTAAAAAACCTAGAATGTGCGGAAGACAAATAATGAGAGATAATGTTGAAGCAGAGTCCGGAAGACTACTTTAGGAAGTCAATAACTGTACCTTTTCTCTGCTGTACACTAAATGAAATGAAAACAAGGTTTACCGACCTACACGTCAGAACCGCTTTGGGACTACAATCGGTTCCATCAATTATTGAAAATATTGCTCCATAACTGAGACCCCCCCCCCCCCCCCCCCCGTCAACAGAGTCTCTGGATCCGCCCCTGGGTCCTCTCTAAAGATTGCTCAATTTGTCCCGATCCATTAACAAACATGGCCGCCATAGGCAATTCTTGTTTCTGATTGGCCGATTTTTTAAAATCTTCCTCTCTGAAACCGCTTGGCCAAATGAAGTGAAACTTGGTAGGAAGCATCTATGGCATGTCCTCTATAAAGATTGCTCATTTCGTCCTGATCCGTTAACAAACATGGCCACCACAGGAAGTTCTTGTTTCTGATTGGTTGATTTCTAAAAAATCTTCTCCTCTGAAGCTGCTTTGCCAAATGAACCAAAACTTGGTAGGAAGCATCCTTGGAAGGTTCTCTATAAAGTTTGCTCACTTAGTTCCTATTCGTTAACAAATATGGCCACCATAGGCAATTCTTGTATCTGCTTTGCCGATTAAAAAAAATCTTCTTCTCTAAAACCACTGGCCAAATGAACCGAAACTTGGTAGGAAGCATCTATGGCAGGTCCTCTATAAAGATTGCTTATTTCGTCCTGATCCGTTATCAAACATGGCCGCCACAGACAATTCTTGTTTCTGATTGGTTGATTTCTAAAAATTCTTCTCCTCTGTAACCGCTTGGCCAAATGAATCGAAACTTGGTAGGAAGCATCCTTGGAAAGTCCTTTATATAGATTGCTAATTTAGTTCCGATCCGTTGACAAACATGGCCGCCAAAGGCAATTCTTGTTTATGATTGATTGATTTCTAAAAAATATTCTTCTCTGAAACAACTTTGCCAAATGAATCGAAACTTGGTAGGAAGCATCATTGGAAGGTCATCTATAAAGATTGCTCATTTAGTTCCGATCCGTCAATAAACATGGCCATCACAGACCATTCTTGTTTCTGATTGGTCGATTTCTAAATATCTTCTTCTTTGTAACTGTTTAGCCAAATGACCAAAACTTGGTGGGAAGCACCGGTTCTGTATTAAGTTTCCTCAAAACAGAATGAAAGGTGAGCGACACAGGCTCAGCCCACTGAACCTCTAGTTTTTTATTATTGCCTTCCTCCTTGAATTATATTTTTGTACTTAAATCTTAAGCAGAAATGCTTCTAATTGCACAACGAATGTGAGTAATTTGTTTATTATAGATCGAAAGCACTGAATTGGATATTGAAGTGTTAAAATAAACAGTCCATGGGTAGAAATTATATCCTCAACTCAGACACATGACCATGATTCTGAGTCATCCAGATATTACTTTTAGTCAGTGAAGATGAGGTCAAGGCTTCAAAAATATGACAAACATTATGAATTGGTTGATCCACAGGACTGTAAAGTAAACTTCTGAATCGTTTCGCCCTCGAGTGGATTGTAGGTGAGAGTGCCTTAACACCATCCACCACCAGTGAAATGCAAAAGAAGGCCGTCTTCAGCTCTCTCTCTCTCTCTCTCTCTCTCTCTCTCTCTCTCTCTCTCTCTCGTTTATTTTACAACTTATAAACCCTTTCTCCTGTAAATTAACATTGGATGTAGGAATTCAAAACAGTTTTGAAGATAGCAACAGTCTGTGTCAAAGCGCCACTAGCCTTATTCCTAGCCCAGTATTAATTGGTGCGGACTATCGAACATTGCATAAATTATGCTTAATCAGATAAATAAAAATCATAGAAAATGTCTTTCGGGCAAGTTTTTCAAAATGTACTCGACACAAACTGTATCAAATGATAACCAGAAGCCGTATATAGAAGACAGAAAGACCATACAAAGGTCAAAAATAAAAGACAAACAAGAGTCCACAAATGGACTACACAGAAAATGGATATTGAACAACAAAATCTTCACTAAAAACTGGGAGTTAATTCGAGTATGCACCTCTTGCTCTTCTTGCTGCATCTGCCATGTTACTCATGTTATAAATTCGATGTTATGTCATCTTCGTTGGTAAGACATGAACGAGGATAGAAGGATCAAAATGTGGAGTTACGACAAACAGAACACGTGTGGCACAACTATTTCGTAATGGTTAAGCAAATCATCTTCTTCTCTTATTCTTCCCATAAGGAGTGTACTCACGGCTAGGTGTAATTACTTCATAATGGCGAACATAAAACTTTTCGTATCACTTGTTGACTTCAACTTTACCACTAGGATCCCTTGGTTCTGTAGCTTATTTGTCAGCAATAACCATCTATACATAGGAAATGTTGACAGATGCAAGACCAGGAAGAAAATAATAATATCAAAGTATCTTAACACGAAATGTTTGAAGCTACCACACGGATAATCAGAGGACTTATATCGAAGGACAGACCAAAAGAAAAAAAGAAAAATAATGATATCCCTCTGCTGATGTACTATTAGTTCCCAGATTATCATTCGCACATTGATCAGTACTTCGGCACTGACATGTTTTTCTTTAATTTATTTTCGAAAATTACGGTTGCTAAATTATTGAATTATTATTAGAACTAAGGTACTCCTCCCTCAGACATAGGTAACCTTGTCTGATTTAGCTATCCTGTTTAGAACCTTGGGTTTCATGCTCCAAAAATGCATTTAAAGGATTTGACTATCCAATCTTTTGGAATTGAGCGAAGCTGATTAAGGTTATTTCAGTCGTGCGCACTAAATTTGATATATATACTAACAATACAACATATAAAGAAAAAGGACAAACAACGATCTACCAATATTACAAAGAAAACAAAAGATCGAGTAACACGAACCACACTACAAACCGGGGGTGACCTCGCGTTCTCTAGAAGGGTGAGCAGTTCCTGCTCCATTAGTACCACCAGTCCTGTTTCTCTCGATACAAACCCGGTGATAAGTCATGACTGCGAAAAAGACCGGATTGTGATAACGACAAACTAAACATATCCGTGGTCATTCGAGACACAGATATACCTTAAAGGTTAGCCAATTCATGATGACGACCGTCGAAGTGAGGACTTTATTTTTACCACTATATGATCCATTGGTTTTGTAGCTTATTCGTTGAGCAGGAAAATCAACTGAAGAGACTTATCAGTTATCAGTGAATATTTTAAAACATTGAACAGGATATTTTAAGTGAAGTGACTATGACATTTTAAATAATCTTTATATTTTACCCGTCAAGCAGGAAAATCAATTGAAGAGACTTTTATCTTTTATCAGTGAATATTTTAAAACATAAGGGCCAACTGCAGAGACATTTTAGACTTTAGTTATGTACATAAATCCAGTGTGTATAATATTAGTGTATAAAGGATTTTATAATTCGTGGTAATAGATAATGATGAAGGCAGTGCACAGTACTGTAAATAGAGCACTGTTCTACATACACAGTATGGTTCTCCTTGAAAGGGGGTTGAAGATACAGAGGTAAGGTAAGGTTTGCACCAGCCCCTATGAAGCAAGCAAATGTTGACATGCTACAGGAAAGGAAAAAATAACATTGAAGTAGAATATCTATACACTTGTAAACAAATACAAAAACAAAGTTTTATTGTCAACCATGAGGCATGACGCCCTTACAGACAATGAATTTATTCTTCCGGAGCACGCGAGTTCACCCGCGGTTTTTAGTGGGATTCGTGACGTGTTGCTCGATCTTTAGGTTTCCATGTAATGTTTTGTAGATCGTTGTTTGTTTTATTTTGGCCATTGTGTTGTCTGTCATTCTTCGATTAACGGATTCTGATTACCCCTTTAGTGTCTTCAGACATTTCTTAATAATACACCTATTTCAATAGAGCTCATATGACAATTAACGTTGATTGAATCCCACAAAAAGGCGGGGAGGGAGGAGGGGGGAATCAAGTTCAGTGAATTCTTGCTTCCAAAACAATTGTTAATGATAAACTTTAATAATAATAAAATTTACAGAATATGTATTGGATAATGTCTGCTCGTAAAACAATTAATAAACATTGCCGTACAATAGCTGTATCTGCTCTCACTTATCAATTATTATTTTAATTTATTGAATGAATGAATGAATGAATTTTATTCTCATAAACCAAATACATATAGTTATAGAGAAGTAAATAATAACATACAACATATTAAGTTTTGTACATGTGTGGAACAATTACAATTACACTAACCAGGAGGTAGGTTACTCAAACTTTGAGTTAATAATTTATAAAATCTGTAGACATTCATGGGTCAGAGTCTTTCCGTACTAAGGTATTTCATAAGAAAAACACTTATTTTCAAAACGTTCTCCTGAAGTCAATTCTTGTCCGTTTTTCCTGATATTTTCACCTTTGAAAGCAGAATTGACAAGAGTTTAGATTAATATAATATTTCCGAACTTTTATTTACTAGCATTTATATATGACTTAAACACTAATCTTTATTCTCGATGCCACAATTTACTATGACTTGGTGAAACAAATGATCAAACTTTGTGTCTATATCATGTTTAAAGGAAAACTAGAAATAAATTAGATTTTTCTCTATATGTATATTATAAGAAAAAGGCACTTTATTTATTTTTTCAATTAATGCTGAATATTTCATGAAAATCGAGTAAAAATGATTTGATATGAATTTAGAAAAAAAACATGGTTTACGTTTTTATAATAAGAAATATATGGGGAAGTATTTTTGTGCGGAAGACTTTTGACCTATGACTGTATTCCGTACCTTTCGTAAAATTGTCTGCATCAGTAAGCATCCATTCAGAAGAAAACATTTGTGTCAAAATATTACTTTCTATATTTAGATGAAATTAAACAGGATGTGTAATCCCTTTATTTGTAAACATGGGGAAATTGATAAAGCTACTAACAACGAGTTGTTGTAACTCTAAAGAGAAAAAACAAAAACGTGAGCCACAAAGTATAGAAGACACATCTATACTGGACACCGACACTGCGAGATCGTCTCAACTGACGACAAGAAGTTCGGCTGATACGTTTACGTTAACAGCGAGAAAGGATAACTTAGAAATTGCCGTTTCTCTGTTACAAGACAATTCCAAACGTATGGTGGAAGCAGTGAATATACAAATTGAAAAGGCAATAGAGATTATCATGTCGGCAAGCGAGGATGAGAATAATACACTCCCAGAAATGAAAAATAGATCTGCTTTGAGTAATGAGAACAGAAAATTGACACAGATTGTCCATCTTCGTACAGAGTGCTCAAAGATCATGAGAAATGCTCTCGCAGAACACGGAGAAGTTCTAGCACAATTACTACTGATGACCCATCCTAGCATAGAGGTAACGCATACACACAGGAGCAAACTGGGGATGGGGGGGGGGGGGGGGGGAGGGGTGGTGGTATGGTGTTTAACGCCAATTTCAACAACATTTCAGTTATATCGTGGCGGTCAGTGTTATTGGTGAAGGAAACAGGGGACAACTACCGACCTGTAGCTAGTCACTGGTCAACAAACTCGAAGTTTATCACATAATGTTTTATCGAGTACACCTCCCCATGAACGGGGTTAGAACTCTAGTAGTGATATGCACATATTACACAGGTAGTTTTAAATCCAACTACCATTAGATCACGACCATGACGGCCACCGCACAACATTTTGATACGTAGATATTTAATTGGGGCTCGGCGTTTCTGGAGTAACATTCAGGAAATACAAATAATTTTAAAATCTTTGGGAGCAATGTATACTATCTTCTACCGATATTTTAATAATTAAATGGGTTTGTTTTGAAATGAATTTGGGTAATAAAACGAGAGAAAAAAAACAAAAACAAACGAAATTGTCGGATTAATTCCAAAATCAAATATCAAAATCGTAGAAAGAGATAACAGCGGTGCTTCTAACACACAAATACATTACCGCGCTTTTTCCTGGCTTGGTACAGACACTTTATTAAAAAGTGGCGGGGATAAGCTAGTTTTATGGGCCCAAATCTCCTCTCTTCAGAGTGAATTGATGCGGTCATGCACAGGCGCTTGTGTAGAGTCAAAAATATGCTCGCTATGTACCTAAAATATCACAAGGCCGGACTCACTCCTACTACCCCTGTCACTTCAATCGCTATTTCCCCTGTCAAAATGTCGATAGGACGCAAATCGCTTACTAAATTGCGTAGTGAAATGATTTTTCTTCAAGGAAAACACGTTTTTTATATCTTCCTACCATCTACACCCCCATACTGACAGATAATCCTCAGATTTTGTTGACAATGGGCACCTAAGTGGCAGCAAAGCGAAAGTAGGTCACGTGCGACATATTTCCGCTTTTCGGTCGTTCTCGGGTTTTATCATATATAATTACTAAACACTAGAAACATTACAAGGCGCCAAAATATGACTGACAAAATGAATGAAAACTTCAGTGCTTCTTGGTATGCAAATAATACTAAAAATAAGGCATAGGAAATAATTGTATTTAAAAAACATTATAATTATACAGTAACAATACTGATATATAATTACGTTTCCCGAACTATTCTTTGTGAACTTCTCAGGTATGTTTCGTAAGGCAATGATAAAACCCGAGAACGACCGAAAGGCGGAAATATCATAGCCAGAAATCATGGGTGATTTTGCTCATGAATATTCATAAACCAAATCGCGTCATGTATGACGTCAGCAAATAAACGTTGAACCATATTTGGAAGACGCTGATGAAAACTCGTATCTATTTTTTTTAAATAATATTTCATCACAGTTTTGATCACATAAATAACTTCATAATTATTTGTGATCGTATCAAAATTAATTGTCATCATATGTTTATTAGGAATCCGATGATGTGTGTAAAAGATCGAAAATATATTTAATGCACTGCCCCCCCCCCCTTTTTTTCCACGAAATAAAAATATGTAAATAAAAAATATATTGTGCAATTTTTTTCAATTTCTGCCCCACATAAGTATTAGTATGTCATTGAAATCGTTTAGTATATATATTGTTAAATTTTTTGAACTTTATATATCAGCAGTATTGTTACCAATTGTATTATAGTTATTTCTTCTGTTGTTTTGTCGAAATAAAAAAAAATACCCTTGTGGAGCCTTTTTTAATTGTTTATTTACATTTACAATGGAATGCGGTGCTTACTCAAATAATGCTATGTCTAGCAGAAGCAGTTTTACGAAATAGTAGATTTTTTTGCGTGAACCCCTATTGAATCTCTACTAGAAAGGTATAAACAAAAACTTGTGAAGCCCTCTTTTAAATTATCGTGGGAACCTTTAATTTTGCAGCAAAATATTTATCGAAGAAAGATTTCTCAACAATGTTACCGGAACTGACCGAATTTGTCCCGGCAACTAGAATGGGGATTGTAAGAAAAGTGCTTTTAGGTCTTGAAAACCGTGCAGGATGCATTTTTTCACTTCTTCTCAATGCTTTTCAATGGTGCTTACGCTTAAAAATTTGAAACTAGGTGGGAACCTTGAGTTTTCATGGTACAGCTGTAATATTTTGAGATATTGTTCAAACCGGTGCATAGTTTAATTTTTTATCCCGGCAAATTGTCCGGCCCAAGCTAACAGAAAGTTTCCCATTCAACTATATGTTAAAATTCAAATTCTCTTTGAGCCACCATTTTGAATATGCAAATGAGCAAATCACCTATCATTTCTGGCTATGTGTTGCACGTGGCCTACTTTCGCTTTGCTGCCACTTAGGTGTCCATTGTCAACAAAATCTGAGGATTATCTGTCAGTATGGGGGTGTAGATGGTAGGAAGATATAAAAAACGGGTTTTCCTTGAAGAAAAATCATTTCACTACGCAAATTAGTAAGCGATTTGCGTCCTATCGACATTTTGACAGGGGAAATAGCGATTGAAGTGACAGGGGTAGTAGGAGTGAGTCCGGCCTTGTGGTATTTTAGGTACATAGCGAGCATATTTTTGACTCTACACAAGCGCCTGTGGGTCAGGGAAGTGCTTTCCACATGTGAGTAAAATGCCAACTCTCACATATAACCGGACTGTGACGAAAATGCCTGTGGATACTTGTATTCGTACGAGAAAGACTATAAAATGTTCTGTTTTGATTGATTCCTACATTCATCATGTTTATCTTCACGCAAGAGATTACTTTACTAAAAGGCAGTCCACTTTACCGTTCAGGGGTATTTATGTTGTGGGGATAGAAACTTTTATTTGTATATATACGGAAAGTTATTGTTTCCTAAACAGTATGTTCATCCTTTCTTTGGAGAACCGGAAAATAACCTGTTATCCCTTGAACAATAATGCTTAGTACTTTGTGGTATCGTCGTGTGTCACCCCTACATAGATAAGTATTAGACTAGTCCACGTCGCCCAGAGTATATAAGGAGACCGAATCCAGGTATCAGTGTCAGTGTGTTGATCATTGTTGGACTAGCAACATCTTGTATATTAACTAAGAGAGTTTGGTAAGTGTTATATATTATTCCTTGGATTAAATAGGGATTCCATGTGATAGTGAATATTCTTTAATATTCTGTAATTCCGGAATTCAAATATATCAAGGTATAAGGAAAGAATTTATGGCTATTTGTGCGATTTGCATGTGTGCAAATGGAACTATAGTGACGGATATATTTGTTGGAAGTGTGTACTTAACAATTGTAGTATATCTTGTGTTTCTTGTGTAATTGATTCCATTGGATTGCCGTGTGCGTTTGGATTAGTGATATTCTGATATACAAGTGCAGATTCCTGACGGTGTAGGAAGTATCATATTGCTAATAGCAAATTGAGTGTGCAATTTGATAGTGTTCAGAAGACTAAATCCTATACTGTGCATATACGCTATAAAAGTTATTAATTCGAATCTATTATATATGTGTCATTTTCGTGGTATCATTTTGCTTGTGCACATTGCATTGTGTTAATGTGACATTTGAACTATTAGTGTATTTTAGCATTTGGAATCCCGATTAAGTCGGTACGAATCCATTGACCGCTTAGGGTTTACACGTTACAGGACCAACAACGTTATTATAAAGCACGCTGTAACCTTAACACGGTCAATGAAACACACACAACAGATTATTCAAATCTTAAGGGTATTATATATGGAGCACTACTTTAGAAATACACCAGTGGCAAACAACGTGGGTACCAGTTTAACAGCTAGCGAAAACCAGAACACACGAGGAAAACAAGTGTTCTGTCAGTCTCTATTATAAATATTAGAATGAGCTTAATTTACATGAATAATTATTTTACCGTACTATTGTCATATGTGTTTGTTCATTATATCAAAATCTCAAATTTAATTATTCTTATTTTTTTTCTAGACCTCAGATTTGAGAAAGAACGAAAGTCCAAGAGACCGCACTGGAATCAAAAACAGACAGAAAGAGCAGCATCTGAATGAAGCATATAATGAAATCAATCACAGACAGGAAGAGCAGCCTCTGTGTGAATCAATACAAGAAATAGATTAAACCAAAATAGATTGTGTAACGCGATTATAGGTTCATTTCTAAATATGTACTATAATATAACGGGAAATCAAAATAATATTGATATTGTTTGTATATTTGTTTGATGTTGCTTAACGCCACTTTCAACAATATTTCAGTTATAAGGTAGTGCTCAGTTTTATTGGTGGAGGAAGCCGGAGTACCCGGAGAAAACCACCGACCTGTCGCAAGTCACTGACAAACTTGATCACATAATGGTGTATCGAGTACACCTCACAATGAGTGGGATTCGAACTCACAACGTTAGTGGTGATAGGCATTGATTGCATAAGTAGTTATAAATCCAACTACCATGCGAACACAACCACGACAGCTCCTAATAATAATAATAATAATAATTCAGACTATTAATACTACAGACCACAGGATCAGCTACTATTTGATATACATGTATTACGATGTGAGTGAGTGATTGTTGTTTAACTCAGCAATTTCTCAGCTATATCATGGCGAGAACAAGTTCATTTTCAATGAGATGATCATAGTTTACTGTAAAACGTACACTGAGCTGTCACGTGACACATTAATTGATTAAATGCTTTTTTACCTGTATCCACAGCAACACGATTACAAAAAAATTTGAAAACAACAAACATTCATTATTCAATATTTATTCTTGAGTTCACCCCCGATTTTTAGTGGGGGTTCGTGTTACTCGATCTTTAGTTTTATAAAAATAAAAGACAAACAAGAGTCCACAAATGGACTACACAGAAAATGGATATTGAACAACCAAATCTTCACTAAAAACTGGGAGTTAATTCGAGTATGCACCTCTTGCTCTTATAGCTGCATCTGCCATGTTGCTCATGTTATAAATTCGATGTTATGTCATATTCGTTGGTAAGACATGAACGAGGATAGAAGGATCAAAATGTGGAGTTACGACAAACAGAACAAATGTGTGGCACAAATATTTCGTAATGGTTAAGCAAATCATCTTCTTCTCTTATTCTTCCCATAAGGAGTGTACTCACGGCTAGGTGTAATTACTTCATAATGGCGAACATAAAACTTTTTGTATCACTTTTTGACTTCAACTTTACCACGAGGATCCCTTGGTTCTGTAGCTTATTTGTCAGCAATAACCATCTATACATAGGAAATGTTGACAGATGCAAGACCAGGAAGAAAATAATAATATCAAAGTATCTTAACACGAAATGTTTGAAGCTACCACACGGATAATCAGAGGACTTATATCGAAGGACAGACCAAAAGAAAAAAAGAAAAATAATGATATCCCTCTGCTGATGTACTATTAGTTCCCAGATTATCATTCGCACATTGATCAGTACTTCGGCACTGACATGTTTTTCTTTAATTTATTTTCGAAAATTACGGTTGCTAAATTATTGAATTATTATTAGAACTAAGGTACTCCTCCCTCAGACATAGGTAACCTTGTCTGATTTAGCTATCCTGTTTAGAACCTTGGGTTTCATGCTCCAAAAATGCATTTAAAGGATTTGACTATCCAATCTTTTGGAATTGAGCGAAGCTGATTAAGGTTATTTCAGTCGTGCGCACTAAATTTGATATATATACTAACAATACAACATATAAAGAAAAAGGACAAACAACGATCTACCAATATTACAAAGAAAACAAAAGATCGAGTAACACGAACCACACTACAAACCGGGGGTGACCTCGCGTTCTCTAGAAGGGTGAGCAGTTCCTGCTCCATTAGTACCACCAGTCCTGTTTCTCTCGATACAAACCCGGTGATAAGTCATGACTGCGAAAAAGACCGGATTGTGATAACGACAAACTAAACATATCCGTGGTCATTCGAGACACAGATATACCTTAAACGTTAGCCAATTCATGATGACGACCGTCGAAGTGATGACTTTATTTTTACCACTATAGGATCCATTGGTTTTGTAGCTTATTCGTTGAGCAGGAAAATCAACTGAAGAGACTTTTATCTTTTATCAGTGAATATTTTAAAACATTGAACAGGATATTTTAAGTGAAGTGACTGACATTTTAAATAATCTTTATATTTTACC
Source organism: Bathymodiolus septemdierum (assembly GCA_963383655.1). NCBI lineage: Eukaryota > Metazoa > Mollusca > Bivalvia > Mytilida > Modiolidae > Bathymodiolus > Bathymodiolus septemdierum. The sequence goes on along the minus strand of OY726528.1, from coordinate 28,745,876 downwards.
CGTCAAGCAGGAAAATCAATTGAAGAAACTTTTATCTGTTATCAGTGAATATTTTAAAACATATAAGGGCCAACTGAAGAGACATTTTAGACTTTAGTTATGTACATAAATCCAATGTGTATAATATTAGTGGACAAAGGATTTTATAATTCGTGGTAATAGATAATGGTGGAGGGAGTGCACAGTACTGTAAATAGAGCACTGTTCTACATACACAGTATGGTTCTCCTTGAAAGAGGGTTGAAGGTACAGAGATAAGGTAAGGTTGGCACCAGCCCCTATCAAGCAAACAAATGTTGACCTGCTACAGGAAAGGAAAAAATAACATTGAAGTAGAATATCTATACACTTGTAAACAAATATAAAAAACCATGAGGCATGACGCCCTTACAGACAATGAATTTATTCTTCCGGAGCACGCGAGTTCACCCGCGGTTTTTAGTGGGATTCGTGACGTGTTGCTCGATCTTTAGGTTTCCATGTAATGTTTTGTAGATCGTTGTTTGTCTTATTTTGGCCATTGTGTTGTCTGTCATTCTTCGATTAACGGATTCTGATTACCCTTTTAGTGTCTTCAGACATTTTTTAATAATACCCCTATTTCAATAGAGCTCATATGACAATTAACGTTGATTGTATCCTACAAAGAGGCGGGGAGGGGGGGGGGGGTAGGGGGGGGGGGGTGGGGGGTGGGGGGGGGGGATCAAGTTCAGTGAATTCTTGCTTCCAAAAGAATTGTTAATAATAATGTTTAATACAGTCATTCCCACATAATTGGCACAATTAGGGAAATTAACTGTCGTTAGGTTGACAAAAATTCGCAAGGCTTAGTAGAACAAATTTAAGAATGAATGTTTGCGTGCCCATGCTTCACGGCAGTGAATATACATATATTCACATTTTGGTTTGTCGGATATTCAATTTCGAGCTCCAAGAGGTACCGACTTTGAGGTAAACTTTGATGTCGCTACACACTATTTTCAGTTTAAAGGTGATATTTGATCGGTAAAACACAAACTGTTTGATTTATTTAACTTTTATGGACTCATTTGGAGGCATAGATTAGGAACTGCATACTTGTAGAATCAATAAAGCTCTTATCTTTGACTTGGCACAACTTTTCCTATGTCGCAGAAATATCTCTATCCTACCGTAACGCGGACAATTAAATAATTCCCTCGTGTATTTATTTTCCTATCCACCCAAAACAGTAGTTAGAAAATAAGATATTGTTCACATACATTAAAATAAATGCTCTTTTATGGCATCAACATTTTCTTTCTCAAATATTTGCAGTTACATTGATATTTTTCGCTTGTGACATATAAGAACCTATCCTACATAACGTTGTTTGTAGTAAAATCACACAAATAAAACCAAAAGACACAGTCTCTATTCGATGAATGGTACAGTAGGACATTATTAAAAGAGTTCTGAGAATTTTCTTCTTGATATGTTTAAAATATAAAGAAGAAGATAATATCTTTGACCCTAATCTCCGTAACGCTATCCTCCATAACGATATATCGCCTTGGGCAGATATTTTCCGGATTCCGGAATGTGAATTAACAAAAATAGAAGAACTTCCCCAAAATTAAAAGAGTTCTGAGAATTTTCTTCTTGATATGCTTATAATTAAATAGATAATATCTTTGACCCTAATCTCCGTAACGCTATCCTACATAACGATATATCGCCTTGGACAGATATTTTCCGGATTTCGGAATATGAATTAACAAAGATAGAAGAACTTTCCCAAAATCAGACTGTTTATTTTGTTTATGTTAAGATGTTCAAGTTATAAATTTTGACTTCCAAAACATACATGTGTTTTTTCTGCTAACTTCCGTAACGTAGTTGATTAACTGAAATTTTTACATTATTATTTCCAGTAGCTATACTAGAGTCAAAAGATGTCTTTAACTAACCTGTTCTTGCTTATTTCATTGCGTGGTATTTCTACCATGCCTTGCAACTGTAGAAATTCAGGATAATCAATAAAAATCTGGTTCATTTCATCAAAATGAAAGAATATGCAAAAACGATAGTAATACGACATGGTGACAAAATGTATATATTTGACACGTCTTGTTTCATTAAATCTGATGTCAAAATTCTTAAGACATTCTATAGCAATTCATTTTCCCTGTAAATGTTGCACAACAAAATATTGGTATGCTTCCATAACCTCCGTAACAAATTGTTCCTCCTCAATAAGGTTCGTTTCTATCCATTCTAGTGGTATAATATGGTCATCCTCTGTAAATTTATGCAGCTAAACATTTAAAGTATATGTTCGTGGACAAAAGAACTTCATGTGAACGAAACAAAATAAATTTGATAATCTAGAACATATTAGTTTTTCTTATACGGAATCTGTAAATGTCTTTCAACATCAACAATTTTGTTATTTTGATTTGTTGCAAAACACCTGGACATTTTTCTGTTGTTTAATGATTGTTTCTGATTATATGAATAATAAAAGGATGAAAAATAATTTGCAAATTCCATACAAGCCCGATTGTGGTTCTACATAACCTCCGTAACAGTGTTTCAACCCCATGTAAATTGAAATTGTCATATATTTGTTATAAGTAATATTTAACGTGTGAAAATTTAACATAAAAGAGGTGAATAGTTTTGAAATATCATTCAAATTTTATTTTGTCATTATCATGAAGTTCATTTTTCCACATAGACGGCAGAGGAATCTCGGACTACCAGACTAACCGCTTTTATGGATTTGCTGTAGCCGTGGGACGTCAGAGCGCTATATATACGGAAAACAGCTGATTTGTCTCTCCAGCTCTGTGTCGGCACATTTCCACGTTTCGTGGCTATCGGATTTTATTTTCTATCAGAAACCCTTATATAAATCGCTTCACCAATCATTTTTCTATTCATTCATAACCATCTTACCCTCAGAAAGTGGTGTTACACTCCATTACAGCACGATTGTTCCTTAGATCCTATTATTCCGCCATTTGACTTCCATTTTCGAATCTACAAACGTGATCTCGCGATACTAACTGAATGATAACAGTAACGCATTGCATGATGGGAGCTACTTAATTCAGCGCGCCAAATTATTATGAGCATTATTTCCATACGTAAACAACATTCAAATCACATGGAAGACGATACATTTAAGCGTATTCTGCAGGACAAACAGTCCATCTACAGATCAAAGCAGAGCAGAAGGAAATAATACAGAATGTGTTGGAAAGAAAAGATTCAATGGCAGAGTGTTACCAACGGGCTTCGGAAAGAGCATGTGTTACGTCCCCCCTTTTTGGACAAGGTACTACATCATTTTTTTTTTCTTATGGTTATCTGTAATTCACTATTACTGTTAAAATCATTACCAATCAATATAATCAACTGTATTAAATTTTATGTTAATTGTTCTGCCTTAACAGGCGTGTATGATTGGCAATACAAATATTTGTTTGTTTGTTTATATGCAAATCATCTCCCATGATACATTGCGGTAATCGTGGTTTTCTCGTAGTCACGTGACAAATGTTTGAAAAATGGAAGACAAATGGCGGAATCATAGGATCTAAGGCAAAATCGTGCTGTAATGGAGTGTAGCACCACTTTCTGAGGGTAAGATGGTTATGAATGAATAGAAAAATTATTGGTGAAGCGATTTATGTAAGGGTTTCTGATAGAAAATAAAATCCGATAGCCACGAAACGTGGAAATGTGCTGACCCAGAGTTGGAGAAGCAAATCAGCTGTTTTCCGTATGCATAGCCACAGGAGTCGGAAGTTCTATCAATAATAAGGTATAAGGGCACCTCGAAGATCGCTGGGCAACTATAAAAAAACACCAGGAGTGCAACGCATTTTTGGGGGGTTGGCCTAAATCTATACCTACAGGTAGATCAGCATGGAATAAAAGGTTGAATCCTACTCTTGGATGTTTAAACTAAATAAAAATCATGTTTTCTTGTACTTACCACACAGTTTTGTAGCAGTTTCGTACATTTTACCCTTCTACACCACCATCTCAAGATCTATGACCGGAAGTGCAGCTCTGTCGTGAATTTTAAGGTCATATAATTAAATTATCTCTTTTGATAAATTATGAAACATCTTGTGATATATTATATGATTTAAATATAATAAAATATTACTTCAAAAATAAGGTCCAATTGTTTGTTGTATTTATTTTGCCATGGTTAAAAATTTACAAGGGAGGTAACTCTCCACAACGAAAAACCTTACAAGGCGGCTAATTCAATCTTGTAATTTAAACTAAAGTTATTATTATATATATCAATGGCTGACAACATAGACATAGCTGCATGGTAATAGTTACTAATACACATAATTATTTTCCTTTGAATATTGTTTAACATAGTCATATTGGGAACAAAAAAAAGAGGGGGGGGGGTGTACACATCACATGTGAGCAATATGATAATGAGACCCTCTTTGACACTAATATGAGGCAGGCCTTACAGGTAAAAAAGGACAAACAATCTGGCAATTTTGGGAAAGGTGTCCAGTCTAATTTAAAACAGAAAGAAAAGGGCAAAGGATCTGGAATCTTGTGAAAGGGTTCAGTCATATACACAATTTGGTATCTCAGTTTTTAAAATGTATTGTGTGAATTTGATTCAAAAACTAAATAATTTTAAAAATTAATTACATTAATCATGCTAACCCTTTAATTACTGCCATACAAACATATGTGTCCTTTCAATACAAGCCAAACGGACACATATGACATGTCCTTTACTAAATTGAGCATGTACGTCTTGCTTCTTAGACTTAAATTTAGTTGAAATAAATCATCACAGATAATATTTTGTGATATTTTTTTAAAAGTTGAATCTTAGTTGTTTACTATAAAGGGACATAATTTATCAAATGAAGTCAAATTATCCGTTTTGACACCATAAAAGAAGAAGCATCATTTTCCCTATATATTTTTTTTTTCTGGCAATTGCAAAATTATTTATGGCAGCAAGAGGGTTAATTACATTATGCTTTCAAAATAAATTTAGATACCTATGAAATGGCTATATCATCTATTCATACATTAAGTGTATATCAAAGGAACACACATCTTCCATTTTAACATTAAGTTTTCTTTCTGTGAAAATCTGTCTTGAATTTTAAACAATTTCTTTGAAGTTCATGCACACATATCCCGGACATATATATATATATATATATACAATAGTTATATATCAAATGATAAATCTTTTTTTTCCAATAGACATTTCTAGATTATTAGGCTTCCCCACTAGCACACTAACCAAACTAAGCTTGCAATTCTAGTAGTATAGCATGGAAAACCCACACGGACAACTGCTGAATATATGCTACTTGTATTACAGGTCAATTTATTAATGTATAACAGTACATCAAAATGTTAAGTGTATATTGGATTATAAAAACATGTCTACACTTTTCCGATTTATGCATTATGGAGAACCGAGAGTACTGACTGTTTAATGATAGATGAGATCAGCAACCGCTTCCTGTTTGCTGATAATTTGAAATATCGAAAGTTACTGGTGCCAATAATTTAATTGTGCTTGGTCTACGACTTACCTTACCATTGAATCTTTAACCGTCCTTCAAGACAACCTCACTATGAGTGTAGGATAGAGCCATCACGTTCAGTGGATAGTGTAAAAAAAATTTGGCACCAGTAACTGTCGATATTTCAGTCAGCACGGGCTCTTCCGAGCTAAACTGAAACCATTTACAGTGAACATCAACAAACCAGCAGCTTGAATCCACAACGCCAAACCATCGTCGTAGACCAAGCACAATTAAATTGTTGCCACCAGTAACTGTCAATATTTCAGTCAGCATGGGCTCATCCGAGCTAAACTGAAACCATCTACAGTGAACGTCAACAAACCAGCAGCTTGAATCCACAACGCCAAACCATCGTTGTAGACCAAACACAATTAAATTGTTGGCACCAGTAACTGTCGATATTTCAGTCAGCATGGGCTCTTCCGAGCTAAGCTGAAACCATCAACAGTGAAAGTCAACAAACCAGCAGCTTGAATCCACAAAGCAAAACCATCGTCGTGAAAAACTTAACAGCAATAGCATTTACTATACTTTACTACATAGGGTCATCCATTACCAACGAAAAACCATGGGACCACCGTCACCTACTAACAAGTCTACTAAGCAACAAATGGACATCAGCAGGACGTAGACCTATGACGTTACCAGTCAAAGCAAGCTAAATCTAATAAAGCCTAAGACTGGTATTCCTGTACAAGTTGGTTGAGGGTTTGGTCCCAGCTATAAATCATTATGAATTTTTGGTAAAAAGTAAGCCGAAATGTAAAATCAAGCCAAAACGCTTTGATAACTTTGAAAATGCCAATATAGTGAACAATTCCGATAAAAACAATTCCAAGGCACTAGAGACTACTGTGACGTCTATATGCAATACTGTGCAATACAAGAACTCATTCTTCATCAAAAGTGTAATACATTGGAACCAGTTGGACGAAGAGATAGTGCATGCAAAGACAGTTGAGAGCTTCAAAACAGTTATCCAACACTGACAATAGGCGCTCACTACCGTCGGCGGCGTCAAGTTAAAACCAGCAAGTGATATTTTGTAAGTTGTATATGGGCAGTTTCAAAATAAATGGCCCCTACTGCTATAGCTGTCTAATTTACACATTTTTATGATTTTATTGGATCTAAATAGTTCAAAAGATCTGTAATGATTTGATGTTTGTTATGTGGAAGAGTCAATTTTGACAGTTGTAAATAATTTAATTTTTCATTTTTACTATGTTCATAAAATATATTTTTTAAATAAAATATATTCATATAATTACTTTAATAATTTTTTCATTTAATTATGATATTTAAAACCTCTTAATAATAAAATTAATAAGGTCTACAATTTTGTGTTATGTTTTGTATTCTAATTAGGGCTATGACCTAAGTTCACAAAGGTAACCCTGATATGTATCTTGTCTTTGCATATTTGATTAGTTAAGGTCAGTTTGACCAGTTATTTCATTTCATTGGTTATTGTAGTCACCTGAATTTTTGGTGGGAAATTCTTTTGTTCTTTGAGACATTCTATTACTTTTTCATATCTTGGAAGGCAGACATATTGCCAACTACTATTCTTTTGGATCCAATTTTGGAAGACTATTGAACTGATGATATTTCTATTTGACACCACTAACATGCATTACGGTATTTATACTAAACTTACTAATTGTCTATAAAATAACTTTCTCAGTGAGATTGAGTTGATTGATTGACTGATTTATAAAACATATTAAATTGTGATAAACTTATTTTAACATATTAAATGCTATTAAAATGTGATAAACTTATAAAACATTAATTCCAATAAAATGTTAAAGGTTAAATGAAATAATATTTGGAACTATGAAATATGAGTTTAATATTGAGCATAATACTATTTTTACCATTAAAATATTAAAAAGGTGAGTTATTAACAATTCTATGTGTAAACTGTGTTTTGTGTAATTGTGCATGTTTTGAGCACAATAGTTATAAACCCATTTTTTATATTCAGGTTGCCATGATATATTAAATACTGATGAACAGCTTGATTGCACATTGAAAGTTTACTATATCCTATTCCCTTTTTATATGACCCCAAAACAATTTTTGAGGTTGTAAAATGGTATGGTGTTGTCATTGTTATCGTCTGTAGAAATTTAGTTTCTGTATGATAACTTCAGTTTTAGTTGACTATTAAACCCTTATGCAATTTTTACTCAATGTTCCTTTTTAGAAACTTAATTTTTTCAAATTTTGAAGTGTCTTAGAGATACACCCTTCTCTTTAAAGCCAAATAGCATTCAAGGAAAGCATGAAATAAAGGTCAAGGTCACCTAATAATCAGTATTTCAATGTCCAATGTTTAATACAAAGTTTAACCAAATTAACCAAGAATGTGGATAATTAGATGATGAATGTTAGAAATATGACCATCCTTTTCAACCAAATACTATTTCTTGAAGCTGAGAAAAAGATCTAACCATGCAACATAGAGAGTGAAATTGGCACAATTCTTAGCTGTACTATCCAAGTGTTATTCCTTAATTCATCTTTCATGTTGAGTATTTGAAGTATTCAGGATATTTAATATAAATAAAGGAAATTAACTGATATAATTTTTTATGCTGAATCCACCTTAAATCTAGGCTATAAATATTACAATGTATATCTTTCAACATATTTTAATTAGAATATAGAATTGATTGAAGTCCTTTATATCCTCTATCAGTCTATCCTGTGCTGAATTTCACCTTAAAACTTCAATGAGTGGTTCATTCATGCTGGTATCCTCATCAGGCTGTGTTAACTAGGTTTGAATAAGAATTTCCTTTTTCTGATGACTTTTATTGACAATAGGACCATACAAATGTAATTGCAAATAAATTGAAGCAAGTATCATAAGCATGAAACTATTGTCATAGCATGTATCTAAGATCCAAATATCAAACTGGACTGTGCTAACTGCAAAGCAAAACATAAAACAAAAACAAATTAATTAAAAGTAAGCAAAATAAAAAAGAAATATGCAAATTAAAATAATAGTAGCCCCTCAAAGTATAATACACTTTCTTTGATCACAAATAAGGCAAGCAGCTCAACAATTCTGTCATTAAATACCTTTTCATGAACATGTTCATCAATTAAAACTGCTGTCATTAGCCTCATTTTTGTATTTGATTGCAGTATTAATTCAGATGGTTATGGGTCGTTTTCTCATCGACATTTACCCCATATCTCTTTTTACTTCTATCAGAGGAACAGGGCCTAAATATGGAAGCGGTGTACCCTGTCTACCACTCAAGTAAAGATTGGTGTTGAACAAACTCATTTTATAGGACAATGAGTCATGCACCATTCTAAAAAGATGACAGATTTGTGACACGTAGTACCTTGTAACTTTTTTTTACTGTAAAAGATATTTATTTTTGACATTTTCCTTCTTTATATCATACTGCAACCAATAATAGATGTAAAGGATTGCACACATTATTGTGGGGCACATGTACAAGTTAAGACATTGGAGACAAGTTGTGAAGTTGTACTTTCCGAAGTACATGTAGTAATTATTGAGATAAAACAGACGTGTCATACAGTTTGGTTACACTGGGAGGATATTTCAATATGTTTTTATTTGTTTTAAAAACATTTTCGGGTTCAGACATTGTTTAGATTGGAGAAATGGAGCGCTGGAGATGGTGTGTCGTGATAACCCCCCCCCCCCTCTTTTTTTGTGTAATGTGACCAAAAGTACATTTCCGCGTGATGTCTTCAACCTCTAAAATAACTAAACTTTAGTCTAAAGGGGACAAACAAATGTATCTGATGTGAACTGTGCCAATTAGTTGAATTACCCACTTAAGACACGCCTTCATTCAATGCTGTGCATCATTTCCTTTGCTGAGATGGGAATATCTGTACGCTATGCCTATGGCGGCCGCCATTAAAAACATGGATTTAGCCGTTACCTGACCCCGATATCAAACAAAAAAATCCGAGGGGTCACGAGTACCAGACTAGCACAAGTGCAGTACACAACAAATCTGGCTGTTCCATGTGTCTCCCGCTGTGAAATTACCGTGACGACCGAGTGTAAACAAACAAAACACCGGCATATAACGTATTTTTAAAGTCCTTAAAATAAAAATTTCCCCTCAGTTATAAATAAATATTCTGTAACTAAGTATTTTTTTATCATTTGTTTTGAAAATTTACATTTGGGGATCTCCAGTACGCACACATACATTCCGATATGTGGCGGCCATGAATAACCGGAAAATGCACTAACCTTCATGTTTTCCTACGTATTACATTGTTAACTGGACGGTGATGTAATTAAGTTACTGATATTTTCCAATTTGATGGCATTTTGAATTTTGCTACTCAAACAAGTAAAATGCTCACAAAATCGTAAAATAAATCAGTAACCAGCTTGTGTCAATCAGCGTCCCTTGTAAACAACGTCATAGGATGACGATATATTACAAAAGTCGAAGTCGATAGATGGTTGTCTTAAGTATTTATTCCGGAATTTTTTTTTATGTCGACAATACAAGTTTTTTTTTCCATTGTCATTTTTTTTTATTTTTTATTTCATATCTAACAATAATTGTTGATTATTAACAACTGTTCAAGTGTTCGATATTATGTTTGACAACTCCGCTCCGCCACCTTGTTAGCGCATGAAATGATGAACGAATGAACTCCGACTTTTTTTTAAATATTTTTACGCAGGAATTGTTCAATCGAATCTATGTTGGAAAATACACAATAAATATGTTTTTCATGTTAACATCCATATCTTTGTTTTAAAATATCTCGTTCAAATACAAATAATTCAAAATCAATTCATAATTTCCGAAGGAGGTAAATGGAACAGCCACCAAATGCCGTGTGTATACAGTTCACGAATGGTTAAAAATTACCGTATTTGTCCTATTAGAATCGAAATAATTCACGGCAGGCATATAGTTGTGTAAATTTGCACAACTTCATACCTGCCATGAATTATTTCTTAATTATTTTAATTTATTGAATGAATGAATGAATTGTATTCTCATAAACCAAATACATATAGTTACAGAGAAGTAAATAACAAGATATGATTATAATCTAACGATTATGAAAACGCAGAATTGCTCCTCTAATGGTGACCTATCACTATGTCAAAATTTATGTCTCTATCATTATCCAGTTAGAAGTTATCAACATTAATGTACGAAATTTCAAGTTTCCCATAGGATTCTATAGTAACCCCCACCCCCTTTGAACCCCCAAAAATATGGCTCTGACCCCCTTTACCACAAATCTGAAAACATTAGGATCAACTAGAAACATATATCTATAACTCCACCAAGTTTCATGAAATTCTGTCCTGTAGTTTCTGAGATCTGCCGTGGACAAGTTCATGGTGCACGGAAAGAAAGGAGAATAACAAGAACAAGAATAATAATAATAATAAGAAGAAGAAGAAACGGAGCAAAAACAATAAGTTTCCAAACGTTGTTTGGGAGACTTAATAAGAAACGGAGCAAAAACAATAAGTCTCCAAGCGTTGTTTGGGAGACTTAATAACATACAACATATTTAAGTTGTGTACTTGTGTGGAAAAATTACAATTATATTAACCAGGAGGTGGGTTACTCAAACTTTGAGTTAATAATTTATAAAATCTGTAGACATTCATGGGTCAGAGTCTTTCCGTACTAAGGTATTTCATAAGAAAAACATTTATTTTCGAAACGTTCTCCTGAAGTCAATTCTTGTCCGTTTTTCCTGATATTTTCACCTTTGAAAGCAGAATTGATAAGAGTTTAGATTAATATAATATTTCCGAACTTTTATTTACTAGCATTTATATATGACTTAAAACACTAATCTTTATTCTCGATGCCACAATTTACTCAGTATGACTTGGTGAAACAAATGATCAAACTTTGTGTCTATATCATGTTTAAAGGAAAAATAGAAATAAATTAGATTTTTCTCTATATGTAAATTATAAGAAAAAGGCACTTTATTTATTTTTTCAATTAATGCTGAATATTTCATGAAAATCGAGTAAAAATGATTTGATATGAATTTAAAAAAAACAACATGGTTTACGTTTTTATAATAAGAAATATATGGGGAAGTATTTTTGTGCGGAAGAATTTTGACCTATGACTGTATTCCGTGCCCTTTGTAAAATTGTCTGTATCAGTAAGCATATATCAAGAAGAAATCATGTGTCAACATATTACTTTCTATATTTAGATTAAATTAAACAGGATGTATAACCCCTTTATTTGTAAACATGGGGAAATTGATAAAGCTACTAACACCGAGTTGTAACTCTAAAGAGAAAAAACCACAACGTGAGTCACAAAGTATAGAAGACATACTGGGCACCGACACTGCGAGATCGTCTCAACTGACGACAAGAAGTTCGGCTGATACGTTTACGTTAACAGCGAGAAAGGAGAACTTAGAACTTGCCGTTTGTCTGTTACAAGACAGTTCCAAACGTATGGTGGAAGCAGTGAATATACAAATTGAAAAGGCAATAGAGATTATCATGGCGGCAAACGAGGATGAGAATAATACACTCCCAGAAATGAAAAATAGATCTACTTTGAGTAATGAGAACAGCACATTGACACAGATTGTCCATCTTCGTACAGAGTGCTCAAGGATCATGAGAAATGCTCTCGCAGAACACGGAGAAACTATAGCACAATTACTACTGATAAACCAACCTAGTATAGAGGTAACGCTTACACACGGGAGCAAACTAGGGGGGTATGGTGTTTAACGCCAATTTCAACAACATTTCAGTTATATCGTGGCGGTCAGTGTTACTGGTGAAGGAAACAGGGGAAAACCACCGACCTGTAGCAAGTCACTGGTCAACAAACTCAAAGTTTATCACATAATGTTTTATCGAGTACACCTCCCCGTGAACGGGGTTCGAACTCTAGATAGTAGTGATAGGCACATATTACACAGGTAGTTGTAAATCCAACTACCATTAGATCACGACCACGACGGCCCCCGCACAACATTTTGATACGTAGATATTAAATGGGGGCTCGGCGTTTCTGGAGTAACATTCATCAGGTATGCTCTACTTCAAAAGATTGGAAAGCCAAATAATCCTAAAATCTTTGGGAGCAATGTATACTATCTTCTACCGATATTTTGATAATTAAATGGGTTTGTTTTGAAATGTATTTGGGTAATAAAACGAGAAAGGCAAAAAAAAACAAAAAAAACCAAACTGTCGGATTAATTCCAAAATCAAATATCAAAATCGTAGAAAGAGACAAAAGCGGTTCTCCTAACACACAATTACATTACCGCTCTTTTTCCTGGCTTGGTACAGACACTTTATTAAAAAGTGGCGGGGTTAAGCTAGTTTTGTGGACCCAAATCTCCCCTCTTAGTGAATTGATGCGTCATGCAAGTGCTTTCCATATGTGAGTAAAATGCCAACCCTCACATATAATCGGACCAACAGCGTTATTATAAAGAACGCTATTATCTCAACACGGTCAACGAAACACACACAAAAGATTACTCAAATCCTTAGGGTATTATATATGGAGCACCACTTTAAAAATACACCAGTGGCAAACAACATGGGTACCAGTTTACCAGCTAGCGAAAACCAGAACACACGAGGAAGACAAGTGTTCTGTCAGTCTCCATTATAAATATTAGAATGAGCTTAACTTACATGAATAAAGATTTTACCAGTGTCTTATGCGTTTGTTCATTATATCAAAATCTCAATTTAATTATTCTTATTTTATTTCTAGACCTCAGATTGGAGTAAGAACGAAAGTCCAAGAGACCGCACTGGAATGAAATACACAGAGATAGAGAGTAGACCGTACAGACTTTATGAAAATATTACAATCCCAGAAACAATTGAAACCGAAATAGATTTTGCAACGCGACTATAGGTTCATTTCTAAATATGCGCTATAATATAATGCGAAATAAAAGAAAAATAATAATATTTATATGTTTGTTTGATGTTGTTTAGCGCCACTTTCAACAATATTTCAGTTATAGTATGGTGCTCAGTTATAGTATGGTGTCCAGCAAAACCTTTGATATAAACCACGAGTGGCAAAGAACTTTGCTGTCCTTCGGTATTTTTTCAAGGAATATGTATAGGGTCCCCCCCCCCCCCAATCCAAATATCAAAGTTGATATTTGACACCCTGCTGTGGGCTTAAGGTGGATTATCCCACATAGGCACTTAAGTTAGTTGAAGGCTCGAGCAATACCTTTGACTTAAACCCTAAGTGGCAAAGAACTTTGCCGTCCTTCGGTAATTTTTCATGGGATATGCATAGGGTCCTCCCCCCAAAATCCAAATATCAAGGGTGTAATTTAACCCCCTGCTGCGGGCTTGAGGTGCATTATCCCACCTAGGCACTTACGTCAGTTAAAGACCCGGGCAATACCTTTAACTTAAGCCCACAGTGGGCAAGAACTTTGCCGTCCTTGATATATTTTTTATGGGATATTTATAGAGACCCCCCTCCACGATTTGTTTTTCAAATATCAAAATTGATATTTGACACCCTGCTGTGGGCTTGAGGTGCATTAACCCACCAAAGCACTTAAGTCAGTTAAAGACCCGGGCAATACCTTTAATCTAAGCTCAAAGTGGGCAAGAACTTTGCCGTCCTTGATATATTTTTTGGGGATATTTATAGAGACCTCCCCCTCCACAAGTTTTTTTCAAATATCAAAATTGATATTTGACACCCTGCTGTGGGCTTGAGGTGCATTATCCCACATAGGCACTTAAGTCAGTTAAAGACCCGGGCAATACCTTTAATCTAAGCTCAAAGTGGACAAGAACATTGGCGTCTTTAATATATTTTTATGGGATATCTATACAGACCCCCCTCCACAATTTTTTTTCAAATATCAAAATTTATATTTGACACCCTGCTGTGGGCTTGAGGTGCATTATACCACCTAGGCACTTACGTCAGTTAAAGACCCGGGCAATACCTTTAACCTAAACCCCAAGTGGTAAAGAACTTTGCCGTTCTTGCTATATTTTTCATGGGTTATTTATAGGGTGCCCCCCAAATCTAAATATCAAAGTATTATATCAGGATAGCTGCAGGCATAGTTCGGGGGGAGGGGCAAAGGGGAGCGGGCCATTACGCATGCGTTACTGGAAGTGACCTCACCGGAAGCGGCCCTGACTGGAAGCAAGAGAAAAGCATTTCATCATTTTGGACGATCTCATGGACGAAACGGATCAAAGGGTGGCTTCACTGTTTACGAAAAAGAGTCACCACAAAAAACATCAGCGTCATGTACATCGCTCAGAATCTGTTTCATCGAGGAAAACACCATAGAACCATAAGTCGCAATGCCCATTACATGGTTCTATTCAAAAACCTGACAGACATATCGCAGATCATGACGATAGCACACCAAATGTATCCCAGGAGAACGCAATTTTTCCTGGAAGCCTTTGCCCGAGCTACGACCAGACCTCACGGCTACATGGTGATCGATATGAAACAAAACACGCCGGATATCCTGAGATTAAGAACCTTCATCTTTTCCGGTGAGGAACAGAAAGCGTATGTCGAGTCATAAAAAGGATGTTACATCCCATTTCTTGTCACTCTTGCATCAGACGCTGAGGGAATAACATGGTCTCTCAGAGCTTGCAAATCCACGGCAGTGATATAGTATACTTACAAAAGACGAAACCGTGTATTCGTAAACACCTCATAACCAAAACCGATCGCAGTCTCGTCGACTGTCTGTGTGAGTGTGCCGATAATATTTTAAGAGGCAACGTCCCGTTAACTAAACTGCAGAAGGAAAAACTCAAGAGAAATAAGGCCGGATTGAGAGCACTGACGAAAAAGTCGTTCTCTCTCAAAAAGAAGAAAGCGATCTTACAGAAAGGTGGATTTTGGGGATCCCTACTAGCACCGATTGCATCTGTAGTAGCATCGTTGCTCTCTGCATTGTTTCAATGAAGGCGCTAACCTTAATAAATAGATACCACCAGACACAAGAGCGTCCAAACCTCCAGTGGAACAACGCGTGAAAGTCATGGACACCTTGGATAAGAAGATGCAGACCATACAAGAAAGAGAAGACCTGTCGGCAGACGAACGTCTCAAGCTATACGACCAATCGTTCACTCGATATTTGAACGTCTACGACGATTACAGACTCAGACCCGTGGCAGTCGCACCTGAACCCGTGAAACAGGACCTGATCGACAAGGAAAATTTGGAAAGCGTACCAAAAACAATGAAGGCCAATGTACAACTCTTGTTGAAAAAACAAGGGAGAAACGTTCAAGGAAGCAACGTGATGAATTTAGTCAACGACGTGCGGAGCAAAAGGAAATATTTCAACCCACAAGGATGGGAAACATTCGGAGAAGCCTTACGAGAAGCAAATGTTCCACAAGATTTGATTTGTCACGAGGATCGCTGGAGATACGGTACATCACTCAGACGAAAAGAACACCGAGATCTCGCAAACGACAACAGAGTCCATCCCCTATTAGACGTACTCCCCAAAAACACCAAGAAACAGAAGGAAAGAAGTCCAGAACTGGGTCGACTTTTAAAACGGAGGTTGAGACCACGAAGGGGCAGTTGTAGACATGGAGTCGACCTATTACAACCTTTAAGCTCCCGCCAGTTATGGAGGATTGAGTAAGCCGAAAGGCTATACGACGAAACAAGTCAGAGAATGGTTACAGTCTCAGGACACGTACGCTTTGCATAAGCCAACTAGACGACGATTTCCCAAGAGACGCGTTGTAGTCTATGGAATTGACCACCAGTGGCAGGCGGATTTAGTGGATCTGTCAAAATTGTCTTCTTACAACAAAGGATTCAAGTACTTGTTGACATGTATAGACGTGTTATCCAGATATCAATGGGTCGTTCCATTGAAAGACAAGATGGGGAAGACTTTAAAAGATGCGTTTCGGGTCATTTTCAAATCTGGGCGACGTCCGATACGCTTACAGACAGACAAAGGAACTGAATTTATCAACCGAGTATTTCAAACGTTTCTCAAAGAACACGACATGCACTTCTTTACAACTTACAACGAGGAGACCAAAGCCAGTATCGTTGAAAGTGTTAACAGAACATTGAAAACCAAGATGGGGAAGTATTTCACCCCACACAGAGAAACCCTAACCTACGTAGACGTTCTATCCGAGATGGTCGCATCTTATGACCACACCGTTCACAGAACCTGCAGAAGTCACGTGGGCTAACCAAGCAACGGTGTCCAAGAGGCTATATGGAAGAAAGTTACCCAAAAAATCGTGCAAATTTTCTCCCGGGGATAGAGTGCGACTCAGCAAAGCCAAACGTGCGTTCAAGAAATGATATTTACCCAACTGGACTGAAGAATTGTTTACGGTAGTCAAATGTATCGAAACCAGACCCCCGGTATACTTAGTCAAAGACGACCATGGTGAAATTCTGGAAGGAACATTCTATGCCGAAGAATTACAGAAAGTCATTAAGACAGACGACGTATACAAGATTGATCGCATTTTGAAAAAGAGAAAAAAAGGGCCGAAGAGTTCAGTATTTAGTCAAGTGGCTCGGATATCTAGAGTCCCTCAACAGCTGGATCTTTAAATAGGACCTACAAAAGCGAGGCGTCGCGGTTTGAAGTGCCAGTCTTGCGAATGGCACCGAGTGACACGGACAGTGTATCGTCTTGGGTGACTTGTGGAAAGAAGACTCCACGTTCGGAGGTCGTAATTTTGTGTCAGGTACTCATCCTGTACACGGTTATCGTAGTCAGCATTTACAACTTGACGGTCGAATCGGAGAACAGTACCTTGTGGACGGCCTTGTTGAGCAGTTGTCTGGGATACCTGTTACCTAGCGATCAAGACGAAGCATGTTTTACCTGACTTTGCCTAGTAACAGTTCCATGAATTACTGTGCGAACAATACGTTAACTCATTACACGACGAAATTTCAGGAAATAACGGATCTGGACGGAACATGGGAAATCGGATTGGCAGAGATACAG
This sequence comes from Bathymodiolus septemdierum, assembly GCA_963383655.1. Lineage (NCBI taxonomy): Eukaryota > Metazoa > Mollusca > Bivalvia > Mytilida > Modiolidae > Bathymodiolus > Bathymodiolus septemdierum. Next base: position 28,728,282 of record OY726528.1, on the reverse strand, counting down.
TATCCTCACAGTTGGTATAGCGTCAAGAATAACGAAGCCTGGTTGAAGGTTCACTTACAAGGAGTCAGAACTACAAAAGCATTTGGTCTTGTTACCGGATGGGTATTATTCCTCGGCCAAAAGGATTCTACATCGAGGGGAAAAAGCACATGAAGGAACTCAAGAATAAATTCGACATGGGTTTCAATGAAATCAATCATAAAATCGATATGAAAGTGATAAAAGATTATCAAGTCATCATCAGTCCTTTATTACAATCCATGTTAGGATTCAGACAAGCTATATTCCCGGGGGAATTTGAATACACACTATTTGCTTTCCAAGACGAGTTGGTATCGTTTATTATCTATCAAAGATAAACTATTCTTAAAACATTAGCATAAATATATGTATTATCCCTTGGTGGAACCGAGAATGGTGGGAGATGCCCAAGTACCGTTATTGAGAATCGTACCGGTGGAAGGAAGAGACGGAGAAATGATCCCCCGAGTGTTTGATCCGATACAGTACTGTCCCCTGTTACAACGACGATTTCAGATCGTGGAAATAGATATAAGGGACGACACGGGTTCTATTGTGCCATTCGATAGAGGACGAGTGGTGGTGACACTTCACTGTAGAAAACGAAAAGAATTATCTCTAGAATGAAACCAGCTCATCGTTACGATACGAAAGCTTACCACGATTATTACATACATCAAGCAGGAAAAGGATATCCGGTATTTGCGGGAAGACGATATCAAAGAGGACATGAACTTGGCAGTATCTTTGGAGGACTCTTTAAAGCAGCCATGCCTTTGTTGAAAAAGGGAGCAAAGAGTCTTCCTGTACTAAGGTATTTCATAAGAAAAACATTTATTTTTAAAACGTTCTCCTGAAGTCAATTCTTGTCCGTTTTTCCTGATATTTTCACCTTTGAAAGCAGAATTGAGTTTAGATTAATATAATATTTCCGAACTTTTATTTACTAGCATTTATATATGACTTAAAACACTAATCTTTATTCTCGATGCCACAATTTACTATGACTTGGTGAAACAAATGATCAAACTTTGTGTCTATATCATGTTTAAAGGAAAAATAGAAATAAATTAGATTTTTCTCTATATGTAAATTATAAGAAAAAGGCACTTTATTTATTTTTTCAATTAATGCTGAATATTTCATGAAAATCGAGTAAAAATGATTTGATATGAATTTAGAAAAAAAAACATGGTTTACGTTTTTATAATAAGAAATATATGGGGAAGTATTTCTGTGCGGAAGAATTTTAACCTATAACTGTATTCCGTGCCCTTTGTAAAATTGTCTGCATCAATAAGCAAAACATTACTTTTTATATTTAGATTAAACTAAACAGGATGTATAACCCGTTTATTTGTAAACATGGGGAAATTGATAAAGCTACTAACATCGAGTTGTTGTAACTCTAAAGAGAAAAAACAACAACGTGAGTCACAAAGTATAGAAGACATACTGGACACCGACACTGCGAGATCGTCTCAACTGACGACAAGAAGTTCGGCTGATACGTTTACGTTAACAGCGAGAAAGGAGAACTTAGAACTTGCCGTTTCTCTGTTACAAGACAGTTCCAAACGTATGGTGGAAGCAGTGAATATACAAATTGAAAAGGCAATAGAGATTATCATGGCGGCAAACGAGGATGAGAATAATACACTCCCAGAAATGAAAAATAGATCTACTTTGAGTAATGAGAACAGAAAATTGACACAGATTGTCCATCTTCGTACAGAGTGCTCAAAGATCATGAGAAATGCTCTCGCAGAACACGGTGAAAGTCTAAAACAATTACTACTGATGAACCAACCTAGTATAGAGGTAACGCTTACACACAGGAGCAAACTAGGGGGGTATGGTGTTTAACGCCAATTTCAACAACATTTCAGTTATATCGTGGCTGTCAGTGTTATTGGTGAAGGAAACAGGGGAAAACCACCGACCTGTAGCAAGTCACTGGTCAACAAACTCAAAGTTTATCACATAATGTTTTATCGAGTACACCTCCCCGTGAACGGGGTTCGAACTCTAGATAGTAGTGATAGGCACATATTACACAGGTAGTTGTAAATCCAACTACCATTAGATCACGACCACGACGGCCCCTGCACAACATTTTGATACGTAGATATTAAATGGGGGCTCGGCGTTTCTGGAGTAACATTCATCAGGTATGCTCTACTTCAAAAGATGGGAAAGCCAAATAATCCTAAAATCTTTGGGAGCAATGTATACTATCTTCTACCGATATTTTGATAATTAAATGGGTTTGTTTTGAAATGTATTTGGGTAATAAAACGAGAAAGGCAAAAAAAAAAAAACGAAACTGTCGGATTAATTCCAAAATCAAATATCAAAATCGTAGAAAGAGACAAAAGCGGTTCTCCTAACACACAATTACATTACCGCTCTTTTTTCTGGCTTGGTACAGACACTGTATTAAAAAGTGGCGGGGTTAAGCTAGTTTTATGGACCCAAATCTCCCCTCTTAGTGAATTGATGCGTCATGCAAGTGCTTTCCATATGTGAGTAAAATGCCAACCCTCACATATAATCGGACCAACAGCGTTATTATAAAGAACGCTATTATCTCAACACGGTCAACGAAACACACACAAAAGATTACTCAAATCCTTAGGGTATTATATATGGAGCACCACTTTAAAAATACACCAGTGGCAAACAACATGGGTACCAGTTTACCAGCTATCGAAAACCAGAACACACGAGGAAGACAAGTGCTCTGTCAGTCTCTATTATAAATATTAGAATGAGCTTAACTTACATGAATAAATATTTTACCAGTGATTTATGCGTTTGTTCATTATATCAAAATCTCAATTTAATTATTCTTATTTTATTTCTAGACCTCAGATTGGAGTAAGAACGAAAGTCCAAGAGACCGCACTGGAATGAAATACACAGAGATAGAGAGTAGACCGTACAGGCTTTATGAAAATATTACAATCCCAGAAACAATTGAAACCGAAATAGATTTTGTAACGCGACTATAGGTTCATTTCTAAATATGCGCTATAATATAATGCGAAATAAAAAAAAAATAATAATATTTATATGTTTGTTTGATGTTGTTTAACGCCACTTTCAACAATATTTCAGTTATAGTATGGTGCTCAGTTTTATTGGTGGAGGAAACCGGAGTACCCGGAGAAAACCACCGACCTGTCGCAAGTCACTGACAAACTTTATCACATAATGTTGTATCGAGTGCACATCACAATGAGTGGGGTTCGAACTCACAACTTTAGTGGTGATATGCACTTATTGCACACGTAGTTGTAAATCCAACAACCTTAGGATCACGACCACGACGTCCCCTAATAATATAATAATAATCCATACTATGAATACTAAAGACGACAGGGTCAGTTACCATATGACGGATTAAGATGTGAGTGATTGTTGCTTAACGCCAACTCAGCAATTTCTCAGCTATCTCATGGCGAGAACAAGTTCATTTTCGATGAGATGATGATAGTCAAAGGGAATCTTCGCGATTTTGTACATGTTAGCTAAATATGTTCCTGGTGATATTAAATACATATTCACAAAGTTTTATCGACATATTTCCACAAATAACGAAGCAAATCGCAAATTTGTAATTTAAATTTTTCAACCAGGCTGTGACGTTTTAACCTAATAATGCATTGTGGGATTGAAATTTAAAGTCTGGGTCGCTGATGTTAAATTCGCTTCATTTAAAGCGCTTAGAGGACTGTAATTTAAATCTAATAACCGTTGGAAAATTAAATACTGAAGTGAACAGCTACGTACCTTTTTGACAAACAACTATTTTAAATGAACAAAATGTTTCATTTCCTTTATATTTACAACGGAAAGCGTGTTTTACAACAGTCACCTATATTCGCTATATATTGGATCCCTTTTTACAATTATGTTCACTTTGCTTTACTGCTAATTTGTGCTGAAAAATATAATGGATAATTTTGACAACGCGTAACTTGTGTATTGATTTCTAGATTCTGTTTTAATCCCTTTTTTTATAATCATTATTCGGCATGCTGTTTACTGTTATTTTGATCTCCGCATGTAGATGTCCGCTTAGGTGTTTTCTAGCCGGAGGGTAAAATTATACAGGTGTAAAATTCAAGGTGACCGGAATAATCAAATGGGAATTTGAATACACACTATTTGCTTTCCAAGACGAGTTGGTATCGTTTATTATCTATTAAAGATAAACTATTCTTAAAACATTAGCATAAATATAATGTTAAAATAACAGGAACAATTTATGTTTTAGATGATAAAAAAGTATACACCATCCTTGAAATTATAAGTTTTCATTATGAGAGGCGCCAAATTGGTCTAACTATATATAGCTGTCTCATCATAATAATTTAACGATCGATGTTCATGAAAGATGTTTTAATTTTAATTTTAATCAATCATTATTTTAACAGTCGGTGTTCATAAAATATGTTTTAATTAATTAAATTTTAATCAAAGGATTATGATTTTACTCAATCATTTTTTTAACAGTCGGTGTTCATAAAAGATGTTTTAATTAATTTAATTTTAATCAAATGATTATGATTTTACTCATCAATATTTCTTTACTTTTCTTTTGTTCAACGCGTGTTGTTTGTTTGGGAACATTTCTATATAAAGCACCGAAATTAACGTTTTAGCTTAAATATGTCGAGCTCAGGTACGGAAAGAAAGTGACTCTAGCGCCTCGAGTGATGTAGATTTCGACGACTATGGAGAGTTTGGTTACCAACTTGAACCAGAATATACGGAAGAAGAACTCAGACAAATGGAAGAGGCAGCGAAATAGAGAACAACCCACGTCAGAACGACACAAATTGGTGCTCATCCTCAAAATGCATTTCACTACCTTTGCCGTCGGAATGCCTGTGCTGCCATGAATTTTCATTGCTTGATGAACAATTGGAACCCAGTGACGGCATTACCGATAACACCAACTTTAGAACAGTTTGTCTCAACCCTGTTGAAACAAGCTATATTAGTTTTTTGAGGTACAAACGTCACAGAGGAAGAGCTCCAGATGTGTTAACTAACCGACAGAGTAGACTCATGGCTTATCGTCAGTTTGTTTGTTGGGTCAGAAAAGGTCAACCACTTGGCAAGAAATACAGAGTGACCCTACCAGCCTGCGTTGTCAAAACTATAAGGGAAGAGTTTCCGTCACTCGATGGAAATTATGAAGGTTTTAAGCCAGGCTCAAGCTAGCGACCAATTTCTAGTGACCAATTAGGCGATATGTCTCAAAACCAAAAAAATAAATAAGAGCAAAATGTACTTTAAAAGATTTCTAACGACCAATAATAAATATATTTCTGTAATTGCACATTCAACACATTGAATCGACATCCGGGCATACAGGAAATATTTCTGGACCCTCCCCCCCTCCCCCTCCACAATACAAAGTTGACATTTGACACACTACTGTGGAAATAAGGCGCAGAATCTCACACAGACACTCATGTGAGTAAAAGACAATACATTTTATGTTATATTTCCCATGTTCACCCGTACATAAATTATGTCTTTTCTTTACTGAGCTTAATAACGAAGACAAACATATATTTAGGAATGGCGAGCTTAGAAAACAGTCGGCCAACTTTAAACAAACACAGCGTAAGCAAATAATATGCTTTCATGTAAACGGTATATAATTTGGATTTGCCAGCGCTTTGTCAAACAAAATAAAGTCCTAAGATTGCCCGTTCACATGAAGACGTCTCATCAATCTACAAAAAATGTAAATATAGATCATCAGAAAAATATAGCAATACGTATTATAAAAATAAACAAAATATAAACCCTGCTTGTGCGTGTAACATTTGTTTAATAAATAGTATTATTTTGTTTTATTTATTTATTTTTAAATTGTGTATTTAAAGGTGTCAAACAACTAATTTAATTCACCAATGCACTTAAGTCAGGTAAAGGCCCAGGCAATACTTTTGATTTAAACCCCAAGTTGCAATAGGGCCCCCACCCAAATCCAAATATCAAAGTTGATATTTGACACCCTGCTATGGGCTTGAGGTGCATTATCCCACCTAGGCACTTAAGTCAGTTAAAGGTCAGGGCAAAACCTTTGATATAAACCACGAGTGGCAAAGAACTTTGCTGTCCTTCGGTATTTTTTCAAGGAATATGTATAGGGTCCCCCCCCCAATCCAAATATCAAAGTTGATATTTGACACCCTGCTGTGGGCTTAAGGTGGATTATCCCACCTAGGCACTTAAGTTAGTTGAAGGCCCGAGCAATACCTTTGACTTAAACCCTAAGTGGCAAAGAACTTTGCCGTCCTTCGGTAATTTTTCATGGGATATGCATAGGGTCCCCCCCCCAAATCCAAATATCAAGGCTGTAATTTAACACCCTGCTGCGGGCTTGACGTGAATTATCCCACCTAGGCACTTACGTCAGTTAAAGACCCGGGCAATACCTTTAATTTAAGCCCACAGTGGGCAAGAACTTTGCCGTCCTTGATATATTTTTTATGGGATATTTATAGAGACCCCCCTCCACGATTTTTTTCTCAAATATCAAAATTGATATTTGACACCCTGCTGTGGGCTTGAGGTGCATTATTCCACCTAGACACTTAAGTCAGTTAAAGACCCGGGCAATACCTTTAACGTAGCCAAAAGTGGGCAAGAACTTTGCCGTCCTTGATATATTTTCTATGGGATATTTATAGAGACCCCCTCCACAATTTTTTTTCAAATATCAAAATTGATATTTGACACCCTGCTGTGGGCTTGAGGTGCATTAACCCACCAAAGCACTTAAGTCAGTTAAAGACCCGGGCAATACCTTTAACCTAAGCTCAAAGTGGGCAAGAACATTGCCGTCTTTGATATATTTTCTATGGGATATTTATAGAGACCCCCTCCACAAGTTTTTTTCAAATATCAAAATTGATATTTGACACCCTGCTGTGGGCTTGAGGTGCATTATCCCACATAGGCACTTACGTCAGTTAAAGACCCGGACAATACCTTTAATTTAAGCTCAAAGTGGACAAGAACATTGCCGTCTTTGATATATTTTTATGGGATATCTATACAGACCCCCCTCCACAATTGTTTTCAAATATCAAAATTGATATTTGACATCCTGCTGTGGGCTTGAGGTGCATTATACCACCTAGGCACTTACGTCAGTTAAAGACCCGGGCAATACCTTTAACCTAATCCCCAAGTGGTAAAGAACTTTGCCGTTCTTGCTATATTTTTCATGGGTTATTTATAGGGTGCCCCCCAAATCTAAATATCAAAGTATTATATCAGGATAGCTGCAGGCATAGTTCGGGGGGAGGGGCAAAGGGGAGCGGGCCATTACGCATGCGTTACTGGAAGTGACCTCACCGGAAGCGGCCCTGACTGGAATAACATAACGTCGCATGAAGTCACTTGACCGGAAGTGACGTCATTACCGGAAGTATATTCTGCGTATGCTCGGAAGTGCATCCTCGCTTTTTTTTTCTTACTGTAGTAGTAATATAAAATGCATCATTGCTCATGACTGAAAGTAGCATGGGTAGCGGATGTGACGTGACCGAACGTGACGTCACGGGAAGTGACGTCACAGGAAGTGACGTCATTAGACCGAAAGTGGGTAATTCCCCTTGGGGTGTGATCTTAATTGTTTGAGGTGTTGCATAGTACTCCAAGTGTGTTTTCTATCACGTCCGCGTTCTCACTGTGGTATTTCTACTAAATAACCTAAAAGCCACTGACCGAGGAGTATGCGCCACCGCCGCCGCCGTTGACTGAGTGATGTACACCGCCGCCGCTGACAGATGGATATATGCCGCCGTCGCCGCAGCTGCATCAATACTTACAGAGTAATGAAGAAGAACCCTATTATATTTTGAAAACCAATAATCCGGTTTTCTTTGGGGTTCCAGACGGATACGATCCCGATCATTTCATGCCATGGGTACATCCGTTTACCAGTATGATTGCAGGACCTACAGGCAGTGGAAAATCGATGTTTGTCCGACGGTTCGTTCACAACATCAAACACATGATGACTCCCAAACCAGATCGGATCTTATGGTGTTATGGTGAATATCAGACGTTGTATGGAACCGTAGAAGGGATAGAATGTCAAAAAGGTTTAACGGATCTGGATAATTTAGATCCAAGAGAAAAGCATTTCATCATTTTGGACGATCTCATGGACGAAACGGATCAAAGGGTGGCTTCACTGTTTACGAAAAAGAGTCACCACAAAAAACATCAGCGTCATGTACATCGCTCAGAATCTGTTTCATCGAGGAAAACACCATAGAACCATAAGTCGCAATGCCCATTACATGGTTCTATTCAAAAACCTGACAGACGTATCGCAGATCATGACGATAGCACACCAAATGTATCCCAGGAGAACGCAATTTTTCCTGGAAGCCTTTGCCCGAGCTACGACCAGACCTCACGGCTACATGGTGATCGATATGAAACAAAACACGCCGGATATCCTGAGATTAAGAACCTTCATCTTTTCCGGTGAGGAACAGAAAGCGTATGTCGAGTCATAAAAAGGATGTTACATCCCATTTCTTGTCACTCTTGCATCAGACGCTGAGGGAATAACATGGTCTCTCAGAGCTTGCAAATCCACGGCAGTGATATAGTATACTTACAAAAGACGAAACCGTGTATTCGTAAACACCTCATAACCAAAACCGATCGCAGTCTCGTCGACCGTCTGTGTGAGTGTGCCGATAATATTTTAAGAGGCAACGTCCCGTTAACTAAACTGCAGAAGGAAAAACTCAAGAGAAATAAGGCCGGATTGAGAGCACTGACGAAAAAGTCGTTCTCTCTCAAAAAGAAGAAAGCGATCTTACAGAAAGGTGGATTTTGGGGATCCCTACTAGCACCGATTGCATCTGTAGTAGCATCGTTGCTCTCTGCATTGTTTCAATGAAGGCGCTAACCTTAATAAATAGATACCACCAGACCCAAGAGCGTCCAAACCTCCAGTGGAACAACGCGTGAAAGTCATGGACACATTGGATAAGAAGATGCAGACCATACAAGAAAGAGAAGACCTGTCGGCAGACGAACGTCTCAAGCTATACGACCAATCGTTCACTCGATATTTGAACGTCTACGACGATTACAGACTCAGACCCGTGGCAGTCGCACCTGAACCCGTGAAACAGGACCTGATCGACAAGGAAAATTTGGAAAGCGTACCAAAAACAATGAAGGCCAATGTACAACTCTTGTTGAAAAAACAAGGGAGAAACGTTCAAGGAAGCAACGTGGTGAATTTAGTCAACGACATGCTGAGCAAAAGGAAATATTTCAACCCACAAGGATGGGAAACATTCGGAGAAGCCTTACGAGAAGCAAATGTTCCACAAGATTTGATTGGTCACGAGGATCGCTGGAGATACGGTACATCACTCAGACGAAAAGAACACCGAGATCTCGCAAACGACAACAGAGTCCATCCCCTATTAGACCGTACTCCCCAAAAACACCAAGAAACAGAAGGAAAGAAGTCCAGAACTGGGTCGACTTTTAAAACGGAAGTTGAGACCACGAAGGGGCAGTTGTAAACATGGAGTCGACCTATTACAACCTTTTAGCTCCCGCCAGTTATGGAGGATTGAGTAAGCCGAAAGGCTATACGACGAAACAAGTCAGAGAATGGTTAGTCTCAGGACACGTACGCTTTGCATAAGCCAACTAGACGACGATTTCCCAAGAGACGCGTTGTAGTCTATGGAATTGACCACCAGTGGCAGGCGGATTTAGTGGATCTGTCAAAATTGTCTTCTTACAACAAAGGATTCAAGTACTTGTTGACATGTATAGACGTGTTATCCAGATATCAATGGGTCGTTCCATTGAAAGACAAGATGGGGAAGACTTTAAAAGATGCGTTTCGGGTCATTTTCAAATCTGGGCGGCGTCCGATACTTTTACAGACAGACAAAGGAACTGAATTTATCAACCGAGTATTTCAAACGTTTCTCAAAGAACACGACATGCACTTCTTTACAACTTACAACGAGGAGACCAAAGCCAGTATCGTTGAAAGTGTTAACAGAACATTGAAAACCAAGATGGGGAAGTATTTCACCCCACACAGAGAAATCCTAACCTAGGTAGACGTTCTATCCGAGATGGTCGCATCTTATGACCACACCGTTCACAGAACCTGCAGAAGTCACGTGGGCTAACCAAGCAACGGTGTCCAAGAGGCTATATGGAAGAAAGTTACCCAAAAAATCGTGCAAATTTTCTCCCGGGGATAGAGTGCGACTCAGCAAAGCCAAACGTGCGTTCAAGAAATGATATTTACCCAACTGGACTGAAGAATTGTTTACGGTAGTGAAATGTATCGAAACCAGACCCCCGGTATACTTAGTCAAAGACGACCATGGTGAAATTCTGGAAGGAACATTCTATGCCGAAGAATTACAGAAAGTCATTAAGACAGACGATGTATACAAGATTGATCGCATTTTGAAAAAGAGAAAAAAAGGGCCGAAGAGTTCAGTATTTAGTCAAGTGGCTCGGATATCAAGAGTCCCTCAACAGCTGGATCTTTAAATAGGACCTACAAAAGCGAGGCGTCGCGGTTTGAAGTGCCAGTCTTGCGAATGGCACCGAGTGACACGGACAGTGTATCGTCTTGGGTGACTTGTGGAAAGAAGACTCCACGTTCGGAGGTCGTAATTTTGTGTCAGGTACTCATCCTGTACACGGTTATCGTAGTCAGCATTTACAACTTGACGGTCGAATCGGAGAACAGTACCTTGTGGACGGCCTTGTTGAGCAGTTGTCTGGGATACCTGTTACCTAGCGATCAAGACGAAGCATGTTTTACCTGACTTTGCCTAGTAACAGTTCCATGAATTACTGTGCGAACAATACGTTAACTCATTACACGACGAAATTTCAGGAAATAACGGATCTGGACGGAACATGGGAAATCGGATTGGCAGAGATACAGTATCCTCACAGTTGGTATAGCGTCAAGAATAACGAAGCCTGGTTGAAGGTTCACTTACAAGGAGTCAGAACTACAAAAGCATTTGGTCTTGTTACCGGATGGGTATTATTCCTCGGCCAAAAGGATTCTACATCGAGGGGAAAAAGCACATGAAGGAACTCAAGAATAAATTCGACATGGGTTTCAATGAAATCAATCATAAAATCGATATGAAAGTGATAAAAGATTATCAAGTCATCATCAGTCCTTTATTACAATCCATGTTAGGATTCAGACAAGCTATATTCCCGGGGGAATTTGAATACACACTATTTGCTTTCCAAGACGAGTTGGTATCGTTTATTATCTATCAAAGATAAACTATTCTTAAAACATTAGCATAAATATATGTATTATCCCTTGGTGGAACCGAGAATGGTGGGAGATGCCCAAGTACCGTTATTGAGAATCGTACCGGTGGAAGGAAGAGACGGAGAAATGATCCCCCGAGTGTTTGATCCGATACAGTACTGTCCCCTGTTACAACGACGATTTCAGATCGTGGAAATAGATATAAGGGACGACACGGGTTCTATTGTGCCATTCGATAGAGGACGAGTGGTGGTGACACTTCACTGTAGAAAACGAAAAGAATTATCTCTAGAATGAAACCAGCTCATCGTTACGATACGAAAGCTTACCACGATTATTACATACATCAAGCAGGAAAAGGATATCCGGTATTTGCGGGAAGACGATATCAAAGAGGACATGAACTTGGCAGTATCTTTGGAGGACTCTTTAAAGCAGCCATGCCTTTGTTGAAAAAGGGAGCAAAGAGTCTTCCCGTACTAAGGTATTTCATAAGAAAAACATTTATTTTTAAAACGTTCTCCTGAAGTCAATTCTTGTCCATTTTTCCTGATATTTTCACCTTTGAAAGCAGAATTGATAAGAGTTTAGATTAATATAATATTTCCGAACTTTTATTTACTAGCATTTATATATGACTTAAAACACTAATCTTTATTCTCGATGCCACAATTTACTATGACTTGGTGAAACAAATAATCAAACTTTGTGTCTATATCATGTTTAAAGGAAAAATAGAAATAAATTAGATTTTTCTCTATATGTAAATTATAAGAAAAAGGCACTTTATTTATTTTTTCAATTAATGCTGAATATTTCATGAAAATCGAGTAAAAATGATTTGATATGAATTTAGAAAAAAAAACATGGTTTACGTTTTTATAATAAGAAATATATGGGGAAGTATTTCTGTGCGGAAGAATTTTAACCTATGACTGTATTCCGTGCCCTTTGTAAAATTGTCTGCATCAGTAAGCATATATATATCAAGAAGAAATCATGTTTCAAAATATTACTTTTTATATTTAGATTAAACTAAACAGGATGTATAACCCCTTTATTTGTAAACATGGGGAAATTGATAAAGCTACTAACACCGAGTTGTAACTCTAAAGAGAAAAAACCACAACGTGAGTCACAAAGTATAGAAGACATACTGGGCACCGACACTGCGAGATCGTCTCAACTGACGACAAGAAGTTCGGCTGATACGTTTACGTTAACAGCGAGAAAGGAGAACTTAGAACTTGCCGTTTCTCTGTTACAAGACAGTTCCAAACGTATGGTGGAAGCAGTGAATATACAAATTGAAAAGGCAATAGAGATTATCATGGCGGCAAACGAGGATGAGAATAATACACTCCCAGAAATGAAAAATAGATCTACTTTGAGTAATGAGAACAGCACATTGACACAGATTGTCCATCTTCGTACAGAGTGCTCAAGGATCATGAGAAATGCTCTCGCAGAACACGGAGAAACTATAGCACAATTACTACTGATAAACCAACCTAGTATAGAGGTAACGCTTACACACGGGAGCAAACTAGGGGGGTATGGTGTTTAACGCCAATTTCAACAACATTTCAGTTATATCGTGGCGGTCAGTGTTATTGGTGAAGGAAACAGGGGAAAACCACCGACCTGTAGCAAGTCACTGGTCAACAAACTCAAAGTTTATCACATAATGTTTTATCGAGTACACCTCCCCGTGAACGGGGTTCGAACTCTAGATAGTAGTGATAGGCACATATTACACAGGTAGTTGTAAATCCAACTACCATTAGATCACGACCACGACGGCCCCCGCACAACATTTTGATACGTAGATATTAAATGGGGGCTCGGCGTTTCTGGAGTAACATTCATCAGGTATGCTCTACTTCAAAAGATTGGAAAGCCAAATAATCCTAAAATCTTTGGGAGCAATGTATACTATCTTCTACCGATATTTTGATAATTAAATGGGTTTGTTTTGAAATGTATTTGGGTAATAAAACGAGAAAGGCAAAAAAAAAACAAAAAAAAACCAAACTGTCGGATTAATTCCAAAATCAAATATCAAAATCGTAGAAAGAGACAAAGGCGGTTCTCCTAACACACAATTACATTACCGCTCTTTTTCCTGGCTTGGTACAGACACTTTATTAAAAAGTGGCGGGGTTAAGCTAGTTTTATGGACCCAAATCTCCCCTCTTAGTGAATTGATGCGTCATGCAAGTGCTTTCCATATGTGAGTAAAATGTCAACCCTCACATATAATCGGACCAACAGCGTTATTATAAAGAACGCTATTATCTCAACACGGTCAACGAAACACACACACAAGATTACTCAAATCCTTAGGGTATTATATATGGAGCACCACTTTAAAAATACACCAGTGGCAAACAACATGGGTACCAGTTTACCAGCTAGCGAAAACCAGAACACACGAGGAAGACAAGTGTTCTGTCAGTCTCCATTATAAATATTAGAATGAGCTTAACTTACATGAATAAATATTTTACCAGTGTCTTATGCGTTTGTTCATTATATCAAAATCTCAATTTAATTATTCTTATTTTATTTCTAGACCTCAGATTGGAGTAAGAACGAAAGTCCAAGAGACCGCACTGGAATGAAATACACAGAGATAGAGAGTAGACCGTACAGACTTTATGAAAATATTACAATCCCAGAAACAATTGAAACCGAAATAGAAATATGCGCTATAATATAATGCGAAATAAAAGAAAAATAATAATATTTATATGTTTGTTTGATGTTGTTTAGCGCCACTTTCAACAATATTTCAGTTATAGTATGGTGCTCAGTTATAGTATGGTGCCCAGCAAAACCTTTGATATAAACCACGAGTGGCAAAGAACTTTGCTGTCCTTCGGTATTTTTTCAAGGAATATGTATAGGGTCCCCCCCCCCCAATCCAAATATCAAAGTTGATATTTGACACCCTGCTGTGGGCTTAAGGTGGATTATCCCACCTAGGCACTTAAGTTAGTTGAAGGCTCGAGCAATACCTTTGACCTAAACCCTAAGTGGCAAAGAACTTTGCCGTCCTTCGGTAATTTTTCATGGGATATGCATGGGGTCCCCCCCCCAAATCCAAATATCAAGGCTGTAATTTAACACCCTGCTGCGGGCTTGAGGTGCATTATCCCACCTAGGCACTTACGTCAGTTAAAGACCCGGGCAATACCTTTAACTTAAGCCCACAGTGGGCAAGAACTTTGCCGTCCTTGATATATTTTTATGGGATATTTATAGAGACCCCCCTCCACGATTTGTTTTTCAAATATCAAAATTGATATTTGACACCCTGCTGTGGGCTTGAGGTGCATTATTCCACCTAGACACTTAAGTCAGTTAAAGACCCGGGCAATACCTTTAACGTAGCCAAAAGTGGGCAAGAACTTTGCCGTCCTTGATATATTTTTTGGGGATATTTATAGAGACCTCCCCCTCCAAGTTTTTTTCAAATATCAAAATTGATATTTGACACCCTGCTGTGGGCTTGAGGTGCATTATCCCACATAGGCACTTAAGTCAGTTAAAGACCCGGGCAATACCTTTAATCTAAGCTCAAAGTGGACAAGAACATTGCCGTCTTTGATATATTTTTATGGGATATCTATACAGACCCCCCTCCACAATTTTTTTTCAAATATCAAAATTGATATTTGACACCCTGCTGTGGGCTTGAGGTGCATTATACCACCTAGGCACTTACGTCAGTTAAAGACCCGGGCAATACCTTTAACCTAATCCCCAAGTGGTAAAGAACTTTGCCGTTCTTGCTATATTTTTCATGGGTTATTTATAGGGTGCCCCTCCTAAATATCAAAGTAGTATATCAGGATAGCTGCAGGCATAGTTCGGGGGGAGGGGCAAAGGGGAGCGGGCCATTACGCATGCGTTACTGGAAGTGACCTCACCGGAAGCGGCCCTGACTGGAATAACATAACGTCGCATGAAGTCACTTGACCGGAAGTGACGTCATTACCGGAAGTATATTCTGCGTATGCTCGGAAGTGCATCCTCGCTTTTTTTTTCTTACTGTAGTAGTAATATAAAATGCATCATTGCTCATGACTGAAAGTAGCATGGCTAGCGGATGTGACGTGACCGAACGTGACGTCACGGGAAGTGACGTCATTAGACTGAAAGTGGGTAATTCCCCTTGGGGTGTGATCTTAATTGTTTGAGGTGTTGCATAGTACTCCCAAGTGTGTTTTCTATCACGTCCGCGGTCTCACTGTGGTATTTCTACTAAATAACCTAAAAGCCGCTGACCGAGGAGTATGCGCCGCCGCCGCCGCCGTTGACTGAGTGATGTACACCGCCGCCGCTGACAGATGGATATATGCCGCCGTCGCCGCAGCTGCATCAATACTTACAGAGTAATGAAGAAGAACCCTATTATATTTTGAAAACCAATAATCCGGTTTTCTTTGGGGTTCCAGACGGATACGATCCCGATCATTTCATGCCATGGGTACATCCGTTTACCAGTATGATTGCAGGACCTACAGGCAGTGGAAAAATGATGTTTGTCCGACGGTTCGTTCACAACATCAAACACATGATGACTCCCAAACCAGATCGGATCTTATGGTGTTATGGTGAATATCAGACGTTGTATGGAACCGTAGAAGGGATAGAATGTCAACAAGGTTTAACGGATCTGGATAATTTAGATCCAAGAGGAAAGCATTTCATCATTTTGGACGATCTCATGGACGAAACGGATCAAAGGGTGGCTTCACTGTTTACGAAAAAGAGTCACCACAAAAAACATCAGCGTCATGTACATCGCTCAGAATCTGTTTCATCGAGGAAAACACCATAGAACCATAAGTCGCAATGCCCATTACATGGTTCTATTCAAAAACCTGACAGACGTATCGCAGATCATGACGATAGCACACCAAATGTATCCCAGGAGAACGCAATTTTTCCTGGAAGCCTTTGCCCGAGCTACGACCAGACCTCACGGCTACATGGTGATCGATATGAAACAAAACACGCCGGATATCCTGAGATTAAGAACCTTCATCTTTTCCGGTGAGGAACAGAAAGCGTATGTCGAGTCATAAAAAGGATGTTACATCCCATTTCTTGTCACTCTTGCATCAGACGCTGAGGGAATAACATGGTCTCTCAGAGCTTGCAAATCCACGGCAGTGATATAGTATACTTACAAAAGACGAAACCGTGTATTCGTAAACACCTCATAACCAAAACCGATCGCAGTCTCGTCGACTGTCTGTGTGAGTGTGCCGATAATATTTTAAGAGGCAACGTCCCGTTAACTAAACTGCAGAAGGAAAAACTCAAGAGAAATAAGGCCGGATTGAGAGCACTGACGAAAAAGTTGTTCTCTCTCAAAAAGAAGAAAGCGATCTTACAGAAAGGTGGATTTTGGGGATCCCTACTAGCACCGATTGCATCTGTAGTAGCATCGTTGCTCTCTGCATTGTTTCAATGAAGACGCTAACCTTAATAAATAGATACCACCAGACCCAAGAGCGTCCAAACCTCCAGTGGAACAACGCGTGAAAGTCATGGACACCTTGGATAAGAAGATGCAGACCATACAAGAAAGAGAAGACCTGTCGGCAGACGAACGTCTCAAGCTATACGACCAATCGTTCACTCGATATTTGAACGTCTACGACGATTACAGACTCAGACCCGTGGCAGTCGCACCTGAACCCGTGAAACAGGACCTGATCGACAAGGAAAATTTGGAAAGCGTACCAAAAACAATGAAGGCCAATGTACAACTCTTGTTGAAAAAACAAGGGAGAAACGTTCAAGGAAGCAACGTGGTGAATTTAGTCAACGACGTGCTGAGCAAAAGGAAAGATTTCAACCCACAAGGATGGAAAACATTCGGAGAAGCCTTACGAGAAGCAAATGTTCCACAAGATTTGATTGGTCACGAGGATCGCTGGAGATACGGTACATCACTCAGACGAAAAGAACACCAAGATCTCGCAAACGACAACAGAGTCCATCCCCTATTAGACCGTACTCCCCAAAAACACCAAGAAACAGAAGGAAAGAAGTCCAGAACTGGGTCGACTTTTAAAACGGAGGTTGAGACCACGAAGGGGCAGTTGTAAACATGGAGTCGACCTATTACAACCTTTTAGCTCCCGCCAGTTATGGAGGATTGAGTAAGCCGAAAGGCTATACGACGAAACAAGTCAGAGAATGGTTACAGTCTCAGGACACGTACGCTTTGCAAAAGCCAACTAGACGACGATTTCCCAAGAGACGCGTTGTAGTCTATGGAATTGACCACCAGTGGCAGGCGGATTTAGTGGATCTGTCAAAATTGTCTTCTTACAACAAAGGATTCAAGTACTTGTTGACATGTATAGACGTGTTATCCAGATATCAATGGGTCGTTCCATTGAAAGACAAGATGGGGAAGACTTTAAAAGATGCGTTTCGGGTCATTTTCAAATCTGGGCGGCGTCCGATACGTTTACAGACAGACAAAGGAACTGAATTTATCAACCGAGTATTTCAAACGTTTCTCAAAGAACACGACATGCACTTCTTTACAACTTACAACGAGGAGACCAAAGCCAGTATCGTTGAAAGTGTTAACAGAACATTGAAAACCAAGATGGGGAAGTATTTCACCCCACACAGAGAAATCCTAACCTAGGTAGACGTTCTATCCGAGATGGTCGCATCTTATGACCACACCGTTCACAGAACCTGCAGAAGTCACGTGGGCTAACCAAGCAACGGTGTCCAAGAGGCTATATGGAAGAAAGTTACCCAAAAAATCGTGCAAATTTTCTCCCGGGGATAGAGTGCGACTCAGCAAAGCCAAACGTGCGTTCAAGAAATGATATTTACCCAACTGGACTGAAGAATTGCTTACGGTAGTCAAATGTATCAAAACCAGACCCCCGGTATACTTAGTCAAAGACGACCATGGTGAAATTCTGGAAGGAACATTCTATGCCGAAGAATTACAGAAAGTCATTAAGACAGACGACGTATACAAGATTGAACCCATTTTGAAAAAGAGAAAAAAAGGGCCGAAGAGTTCAGTATTTAGTCAAGTGGCTCGGATATCAAGAGTCCCTCAACAGCTGGATCTCTAAATAGGACCTACAAAAGCGAGGCGTCGCGGTTTGAAGTGCCAGTCTTGCGAATGGCACCGAGTGACACGGACAGTGTATCGTCTTGGGTGACTTGTGGAAAGAAGACTCCACGTTCGGAGGTCGTAATTTTGTGTCAGGTACTCATCCTGTACACGGTTATCGTAGTCAGCATTTACAACTTGACGGTCGAATCGGAGAACAGTACCTTGTGGACGGCCTTGTTGAGCAGTTGTCTGGGATACCTGTTACCTAGCGATCAAGACGAAGCATGTTTTACCTGACTTTGCCTAGTAACAGTTCCATGAATTACTGTGCGAACAATACGTTAACTCATTACAAGACGAAATTTCAGAAAATAACGGATCTGGACGGAACATGGGAAATCGGATTGGCAGAGATACAGTATCCTCACAGTTGGTATAGCGTCAAGAATAACGAAGCCTGGTTGAAGGTTCACTTACAAGGAGTCAGAACTACAAAAGCATTTGGTCTTGTTACCGGATGGGTATTATTCCTCGGCCAAAAGGATTCTACATCGAGGGGAAAAAGCACATGAAGGAACTCAAGAATAAATTCGACATGGGTTTCAATGAAATCAATCATAAAATCGATATGAAAGTGATAAAAGATTATCAAGTCATCATCAGTCCTTTATTACAATCCATGTTAGGATTCAGACAAGCTATATTCCCGGGGGAATTTGAATACACACTATTTGCTTTCCAAGACGAGTTGGTATCGTTTATTATCTATTAAAGATAAACTATTCTTAAAACATTAGCATAAATATATGTATTGTCCCTTGGTGGAACCGAGAATGGTGGGAGATGCCCAAGTACCGTTATTAAGAATCGTACCGGTGGAAGGAAGAGACGGAGAAATGATCACCCGAGTGTTTGATCCGATACAGTACTGTCCCCTGTTACAACGACGATTTCAGACCGTGGAAATAGATATAAGGGACGACACGGGTTCTATTGTGCCATTCGAAAGAGGACGAGTGGTGGTGACACTTCACTGTAGAAAACGAAAAGAATTATCTCTAGAATGAAACCAGCTCATCGTTACGATACGAAAGCTTACCACGATTATTACATACATCAAGCAGGAAAAGGATATCCGGTATTTGCGGGAAGACGATATCAAAGAGGACATGAACTTGGCAGTATCTTTGGAGGACTCTTTAAAGCAGCCATGCCTTTGTTGAAAAAGGGAGCAAAGAGTCTTCCCGTACTAAGGTATTTCATAAGAAAAACATTTATTTTTAAAACGTTCTCCTGAAGTCATGTTGAAATAACAGGAACAATTTATATTTTAGATGATAAAAAAGTATACACCATCCTTGAAATTATAAGTTTTCATTATGAGAGGCGCCAAATTGGTCTAACTATATATAGCTGTCTCATCATAATAATTTAACGATCGATGTTCATGAAAGATGTTTTAATTTTAATTTTAAATAAAATGATTATGATTTTACTCAATCATTATTTTAACAGTCGGTGTTCATAAAAGATGTTTTAATTAATTAAATTTTAATCAAAGGATTATGATTTTACTCAATCATTTTTTTAACAGTCGGTGTTCATAAAAGATGTTTTAATTAATTTAATTTTAATCAAATGATTATGATTTTACTCATCAATATTTCTTTACTTTTCTTTTGTTCAACGCGTGTTGTTTGTTTGGGAACATTTCTATATAAAGCACCGAAATTAACGTTTTAGTTTAAATATGTCGAGCTCAGGTACGGAAAGAAAGTGACTCTAGCGCCTCAAGTGATGTAGATTTCGACGACTATGGAGAGTTTGGTTACCAACTTGAACCAGAATATACGGAAGAAGAACTCAGACAAATGGAAGAGGCAGCGAAATAGAGAACAACCCACGTCAGAACGACACAAATGGGTGCTCATCCTCAAAATGCATTTCACTACCTTTGCCGTCGGAATGCCTGTGCTGCCATGAATTTTCATTGCTTGATGAACAATTGGAACCCAGTGACGGCATTACCGATAACACCAACTTTAGAACAGTTTGTCTCAACCCTGTTGAAACAAGCTATATTAGTTTTTTGAGGTACAAACGTCACAGAGGAAGAGCTCCAGATGTGTTAACTAACCGACAGAGTAGACTCATGGCTTATCGTCAGTTTGTTTGTTGGGTCAGAAAAGGTCAACCACTTGGCAAGAAATACAGAGTGACCCTACCAGCCTGCGTTGTCAAAACTATAAGGGAAGAGTTTCCGTCACTCGATGGAAATTATGAAGGTTTTAAGCCAGGCTCAAGCTAGCGACCAATTTCTAGCGACCAATTAGGCGATATGTCTCAAAACCAAAAAAAAAATAAGAGCAAAATGTACTTTAAAAGATTCCTAGCGACCAATAATAAATATATTTCTGTAATTGCACATTCAACACATTGAATCGACATCCGGGCATACAGGAAATATTTCTGGACCCCCCCCCCCCTCCCCCTCCACAATACAAAGTTGACATTTGACACACTACTGTGGAAATAAGGCGCAGAATCTCACACAGACACTCATGTGAGTAAAAGACAATACATTTTATGTTCTATTTCCCATGTTCACCCGTACATAAATTATGTCTTTTCTTTACTGAGCTTAATAACGAAGACAAACATATATTTAGGAATGGCGAGCTTAGAAAACAGTCGGCCAACTTTAAACAAACACAGCGTAAGCAAATAATATGCTTTCATGTAAACCGGTATATAATTTGGATTTGCCAGCGCTTTGTCAAACAAAATAAAGTCCTAAGATTGCCCGTTCACATGAAGACGTCTCATCAATCTACAAATAATGTAAATATAGATCACCAGAAAAATATAGCAATACGTATTATAAAAATAAACAAAATATAAACCCTGCTTGTGCGTGTAACATTTGTTTAATAAATAGTATTATTTTGTTTTATTTATTTATTTTTAAATTGTGTATTTAAAGGTGTCAAACAACTAATTTAATTCACCAATGCACTTAAGTCAGGTAAAGGCCCAGGCAATACTTTTGATTTAAACCCCAAGTTGCAATAGGGCCCCCACCCAAATCCAAATATCAAAGTTGATATTTGGCACCCTGCTATGGGCTTGAGGTGCATTATCCCACCTAGGCACTTAAGTCAGTTAAAGGTCAGGGCTAAACCTTTGATATAAACCACGAGTGGCAAAGAACTTTGCTGTCCTTCGGTATTTTTTCAAGGAATATGTATAGGGTCCCCCCCCCCCCCCATCCAAATATCAAAGTTGATATTTGACACCCTGCTGTGGGCTTAAGGTGGATTATCCCACCTAGGCACTTAAGTTAGTTGACGGTCCGAGCAATACCTTTGACTTAAACCCTAAGTGGCAAAGTACTTTGCCGTCCTTCGGTAATTTTTCATGGGATATGCATAGGGTCCCCCCCCCCCAATTCCAAATATCAAGGTTGTAATTTAACACCCTGCTGCGGGCTTGAGGTGCATTATCCCACCTAGGCACTTACGTCAGTTAAAGACCCGGGCAATACCTTTAATCTAAGCCCACAGTGGGCAAGAACTTTGCCGTCCTTGATATATTTTTTATGGAATATTTATAGAGACCCCCCTCCACGATTTTTTTCTCAAATATCAAAATTGATATTTGACACCCTGCTGTGGGCTTGAGGTGCATTATTCCACCTAGACACTTAAGTCAGTTAAAGACCCGGGCAATACCTTTAACGTAGCCAAAAGTGGGCAAGAACTTTGCCGTCCTTGATATATTTTCTATGGGATATTTATAGAGACCCCCTCCACAATTTTTTTTCAAATATCAAAATTGATATTTGACACCCTGCTGTGGGCTTGAGGTGCATTAACCCACCAAAGCACTTAAGTCAGTTAAAGACCCGGGCAATACCTTTAATCTAAGCTCAAAGTGGGCAAGAACTTTGCCGTCCTTGATATATTTTTTGGGGATATTTATAGAGACCTCCCCCTCCACAAGTTTTTTTCAAATATCAAAATTGATATTTGACACCCTGCTGTGGGCTTGAGGTGCATTATCCCACATAGGCACTTACGTCAGTTAAAGACCCGGCAATACCTTTAATCTAAGCTCAAAGTGGACAAGAACATTGCCGTCTTTGATATATTTTTATGGGATATCTATACAGACCCCCCTCCACAATTTTTTTTCAAATATCAAAATTGATATTTGACACCCTGCTGTGGGCTTGAGGTGCATTATACCACCTAGGCACTTACGTCAGTTCAAGACCCGGGCAATACCTTTAACCTAATCCCCAAGTGGTAAAGAACTTTGCCGTTCTTGCTATATTTTTCATGGGTTATTTATAGGGTGCCCCCCCAAATCTAAATATCAAAGTATTATATCAGGATAGCTGCAGGCATAGTTCGGGGGGAGGGGCAAAGGGGAGCGGGCCATTACGCATGCGTTACTGGAAGTGACCTCACCGGAAGCGGCCCTGACTGGAATAACATAACGTCGCATGAAGTCACTTGACCGGAAGTGACGTCATTACCGGAAGTATATTCTGCGTATGCTCGGAAGTGCATCCTCGCTTTTTTTTTCTTACTGTAGTAGTAATATAAAATGCATCATTGCTCATGACTGAAAGTAGCATGGCTAGCGGATGTGACGTGACCGAACGTGACGTCACGGGAAGTGACGTCAGAGGAAGTGACGTCATTAGACCGAAAGTGGGTAATTCCCCTTGGGGTGTGATCTTAATTGTTTGAGGTGTTGCATAGTACTCCAAGTGTGTTTTCTATCACGTCCGCGTTCTCACTGTGGTATTTCTACTAAATAACCTAAAAGCCGCTGACCGAGGAGTATGCGCCGCCGCCGCCGCCGTTGACTGAGTGATGTACACCGCCGCCGCTGACAGATGGATATATGCCGCCGTCGCCGCAGCTGCATCAATACTTACAGAGTAATGAAGAAGAACCCTATTATATTTTGAAAACCAATAATCCGGTTTTCTTTGGGGTTCCAGACGGATACGATCCCGATCATTTCATGCCATGGGTACATCCGTTTACCAGTATGATTGCAGGACCTACAGGCAGTGGAAAAATGATGTTTGTCCGACGGTTCGTTCACAACATCAAACACATGATGACTCCCAAACCAGATCGGATCTTATGGTGTTATGGTGAATATCAGACGTTGTATGGAACCGTAGAAGGGATAGAATGTCAACAAGGTTTAACGGATCTGGATAATTTAGATCCAAGAGAAAAGCATTTCATCATTTTGGACGATCTCATGGACGAAACGGATCAAAGGGTGGCTTCACTGTTTACGAAAAAGAGTCACCACAAAAAACATCAGCGTCATGTACATCGCTCAGAATCTGTTTCATCGAGGAAAACACCATAGAACCATAAGTCGCAATGCCCATTACATGGTTCTATTCAAAAACCTGACAGACGTATCGCAGATCATGACGATAGCACACCAAATGTATCCCAGGAGAACGCAATTTTTCCTGGAAGCCTTTGCCCGAGCTACGACCAGACCTCACGGCTACATGGTGATCGATATGAAACAAAACACGCCGGATATCCTGAGATTAAGAACCGTCATCTTTTCCGGTGAGGAACAGAAAGCGTATGTCGAGTCATAAAAAGGATGTTACATCCCATTTCTTGTCACTCTTGCATCAGACGCTGAGGGAATAACATGGTCTCTCAGAGCTTGCAAATCCACGGCAGTGATATAGTATACTTACAAAAGACGAAACCGTGTATTCGTAAACACCTCATAACCAAAACCGATCGCAGTCTCGTCGACTGTCTGTGTGAGTGTGCCGATAATATTTTAAGAGGCAACGTCCCGTTAACTAAACTGCAGAAGGAAAAACTCAAGAGAAATAAGGCCGGATTGAGAGCACTGACGAAAAAGTTGTTCTCTCTCAAAAAGAAGAAAGCGATCTTACAGAAAGGTGGATTTTGGGGATCCCTACTAGCACCGATTGCATCTGTAGTAGCATCGTTGCTCTCTGCATTGTTTCAATGAAGGCGCTAACCTTAATAAATAGATACCACCAGACCCAAGAGCGTCCAAACCTCCAGTGGAACAACGCGTGAAAGTCATGGACACCTTGGATAAGAAGATGCAGACCATACAAGAAAGAGAAGACCTGTCGGCAGACGAACGTCTCAAGCTATACGACCAATCGTTCACTCGATATTTGAACGTCTACGACGATTACAGACTCAGACCCGTGGCAGTCGCACCTGAACCCGTGAAACAGGACCTGATCGACAAGGAAAATTTGGAAAGCGTACCAAAAACAATGAAGGCCAATGTACAACTCTTGTTGAAAAAACAAGGGAGAAACGTTCAAGGAAGCAACGTGGTGAATTTAGTCAACGACGTGCTGAGCAAAAGGAAAGATTTCAACCCACAAGGATGGGAAACATTCGGAGAAGCCTTACGAGAAGCAAATGTTCCACAAGATTTGATTGGTCACGAGGATCGCTGGAGATACGGTACATCACTCAGACGAAAAGAACACCAAGATCTCGCAAACGACAACAGAGTCCATCCCCTATTAGACCGTACTCCCCAAAAACACCAAGAAACAGAAGGAAAGAAGTCCAGAACTGGGTCGACTTTTAAAACGGAGGTTGAGACCACGAAGGGGCAGTTGTAAACATGGAGTCGACCTATTACAACCTTTTAGCTCCCGCCAGTTATGGAGGATTGAGTAAGCCGAAAGGCTATACGACGAAACAAGTCAGAGAATGGTTACAGTATCAGGACACGTACGCTTTGCATAAGCCAACTAGACGACGATTTCCCAAGAGACGCGTTGTAGTCTATGGAATTGACCACCAGTGGCAGGCGGATTTAGTGGATCTGTCAAAATTGTCTTCTTACAACAAAGGATTCAAGTACTTGTTGACATGTATAGACGTGTTATCCAGATATCAATGGGTCGTTCCATTGAAAGACAAGATGGGGAAGACTTTAAAAGATGCGTTTCGGGTCATTTTCAAATCTGGGCGGCGTCCGATACTTTTACAGACAGACAAAGGAACTGAATTTATCAACCGAGTATTTCAAACGTTTCTCAAAGAACACGACATGCACTTCTTTACAACTTACAACGAGGAGACCAAAGCCAGTATCGTTGAAAGTGTTAACAGAACATTGAAAACCAAGATGGGGAAGTATTTCACCCCACACAGAGAAATCCTAACCTAGGTAGACGTTCTATCCGAGATGGTCGCATCTTATGACCACACCGTTCACAGAACCTGCAGAAGTCACGTGGGCTAACCAAGCAACGGTGTCCAAGAGGCTATATGGAAGAAAGTTACCCAAAAAATCGTGCAAATTTTCTCCCGGGGATAGAGTGCGACTCAGCAAAGCCAAACGTGCGTTCAAGAAATGATATTTACCCAACTGGACTGAAGAATTGTTTACGGTAGTCAAATGTATCGAAACCAGACCCCCGGTATACTTAGTCAAAGACGACCATGGTGAAATTCTGGAAGGAACATTCTATGCCGAAGAATTACAGAAAGTCATTAAGACAGACGACGTATACAAGATTGAACCCATTTTGAAAAAGAGAAAAAAAGGGCCGAAGAGTTCAGTATTTAGTCAAGTGGCTCGGATATCTAGAGTCCCTCAACAGCTAGATCTTTAAATAGGACCTACAAAAGCGAGGCGTCGCGGTTTGAAGTGCCAGTCTTGCGAATGGCACCGAGTGACACGGACAGTGTATCGTCTTGGGTGACTTGTGGAAAGAAGACTCCACGTTCGGAGGTCGTAATTTTGTGTCAGGTACTCATCCTGTACACGGTTATCGTAGTCAGCATTTACAACTTGACGGTCGAATCGGAGAACAGTACCTTGTGGACGGCCTTGTTGAGCAGTTGTCTGGGATACCTGTTACCTAGCGATCAAGACGAAGCATGTTTTACCTGACTTTGCCTAGTAACAGTTCCATGAATTACTGTGCGAACAATACGTTAACTCATTACACGACGAAATTTCAGAAAATAACGGATCTGGACGGAACATGGGAAATCGGATTGGCAGAGATACAGTATCCTCACAGTTGGTATAGCGTCAAGAATAACGAAGCCTGGTTGAAGGTTCACTTACAAGGAGTCAGAACTACAAAAGCATTTGGTCTTGTTAACGGATGGGTATTATTCCTCGGCCAAAAGGATTCTACATCGAGGGGAAAAAGCACATGAAGGAACTCAAGAATAAATTCGACATGGGTTTCAATGAAATCAATCATAAAATCGATATGAAAGTGATAAAAGATTATCAAGTCATCATCAGTCCTTTATTACAATCCATGTTAGGATTCAGACAAGCTATATTCCCGGGGGAATTTGAATACACACTATTTGCTTTCCAAGACGAGTTGGTATCGTTTATTATCTATTAAAGATAAACTATTCTTAAAACATTAGCATAAATATATGTATTGTCCCTTGGTGGAACCGAGAATGGTGGGAGATGCCCAAGTACCGTTATTGAGAATCGTACCGGTGGAAGGAAGAGACGGAGAAATGATCACCCGAGTGTTTGATCCGATACAGTACTGTCCCCTGTTACAACGACGATTTCAGACCGTGGAAATAGATATAAGGGACGACACGGGTTCTATTGTGCCATTCGAAAGAGGACGAGTGGTGGTGACACTTCACTGTAGAAAACGAAAAGAATTATCTCTAGAATGAAACCAGCTCATCGTTACGATACGAAAGCTTACCACGATTATTACATACATCAAGCAGGAAAAGGATATCCGGTATTTGCGGGAAGACGATATCAAAGAGGACATGAACTTGGCAGTATCTTTGGAGGACTCTTTAAAGCAGCCATGCCTTTGTTGAAAAAGGGAGCAAAGAGTCTTCCCGTACTAAGGTATTTCATAAGAAAAACATTTATTTTTAAAACGTTCTCCTGAAGTCATGTTGAAATAACAGGAACAATTTATATTTTAGATGATAAAAAAGTATACACCATCCTTGAAATTATAAGTTTTCATTATGAGAGGCGCCAAATTGGTCTAACTATATATAGCTGTCTCATCATAATAATTTAACGATCGATGTTCATGAAAGATGTTTTAATTTTAATTTTAAATAAAATGATTATGATTTTACTCAATCATTATTTTAACAGTCGGTGTTCATAAAAGATGTTTTAATTAATTAAATTTTAATCAAAGGATTATGATTTTACTCAATCATTTTTTTAACAGTCGGTGTTCATAAAAGATGTTTTAATTAATTTAATTTTAATCAAATGATTATGATTTTACTCATCAATATTTCTTTACTTTTCTTTTGTTCAACGCGTGTTGTTTGTTTGGGAACATTTCTATATAAAGCACCGAAATTAACGTTTTAGCTTAAATATGTCGAGCTCAGGTACGGAAAGAAAGTGACTCTAGCGCCTCAAGTGATGTAGATTTCGACGACTATGGAGAGTTTGGTTACCAACTTGAACCAGAATATGCGGAAGAAGAACTCAGACAAATGGAAGAGGCAGCGAAATAGAGAACAACCCACGTCAGAACGACACAAATTGGTGCTCATCCTCAAAAAGCATTTCACTACCTTTGCCGTCGGAATGCCTGTGCTGCCATGAATTTTCATTGCTTGATGAACAATTGGAACCCAGTGACTGCATTACCGATAACACCAACTTTAGAACAGTTTGTCTCAACCCTGTTGAAACAAGCTATATTAGTTTTTTGAGGTACAAACGTCACAGAGGAAGAGCTCCAGATGTGTTAACTAACCGACAGAGTAGACTCATGGCTTATCGTCAGTTTGTTTGTTGGGTCAGAAAAGGTCAACCACTTGGCAAGAAATACAGAGTGACCCTACCAGCCTGCGTTGTCAAAGCTATAAGGGAAGAGTTTCCGTCACTCGATGGAAATTATGAAAGTCTTAAGCCAGGCTCAAGCTAGCGACCAATTTCTAGCGACCAATTAGGCGATATGTCTCAAACCCAAAAGAATAAATAAGAGCAAAATGTACTTTTAAAGATTTCTAGCGACCAATAATAAATATATTTCTGTAATTGCACATTCAACACATTGAATCGACATCCGGGCATACAGGAAATATTTCTGGACCCCCCCCCCCCCCCCCTCCACAATACAAAGTTGACATTTGACACACTACTGTGGAAATAAGGCGCAGAATCTCACACAGACACTCATGTGAGTAAAAGACAATACATTTTATGTTCTATTTCCCATGTTCACCCGTACATAAATTATGTCTTTTCTTTACTGAGCTTAATAACGAAGACAAACATATATTTAGGAATGGCGAGCTTAGAAAACAGTCGGCCAACTTTAAACAAACACAGCGTAAGCAAATAATATGCTTTCATGTAAACCGGTATATAATTTGGATTTGCCAACGCTTTGTCAAACAAAATAAAGTCCTAAGATTGCCCGTTCACATGAAGACGTCTCATCAATCTACAAAAAATGTAAATATAGATCATCAGAAAAATATAGCAATACGTATTATAAAAATAAACAAAATATAAACCCTGCTTGTGCGTGTAACATTTGTTTAATAAATAGTTATTATTTTGTTTTATTTATTTATTTTTAAATTGTGTATACCTCGAATTTGACGACGGTGGTCAACTCAGTACTAAAATTTATGATAAGCGGGACGACTTCAATTTTAAAATCATAAATTTTCCAAACATGTGCAGCAATATACCAGCTTCTCCTGCATATGGTGTTTACATCTCGCAATTGATACGCTATGCAAGGGCCAGTAGCAATTATTCTGATTTCCTGAAACGTCATCTTCATCTGAGAAACAGGCTACTGGACCAGGGCTATAAAAAGATTCGCCTTATTCGATCTCTTAAAAAGTTTATATTCCGATACCAATATCTTGTCGAAATATATTCCGTCTCTGCAGAAAAAATTATAAGCGATGCATTTTCATATAGTGAAAATGTATAAAGATAAAGAAGTCAAAAATGTCAAGAATTTTTTTTGTCAATGTGTGACGTAAAAATATTTTTGACATTTACGTCACCGAATATGGTACTGCTTTGACTACTATTTTACCTATTTTGTTCCTGTATTTAAATACTGTTACAGTGACAGCCGGAACCTTTGAACCGTAATGAGAGCGGGAGGTTTGGCGCCTTAAAATCTGATTCAACCCACCATTTCTTTAGAAATGCCTGTACCAAGTCAGGGTCATTACGGTTTTCACAGTTTTCCGGTTGTTGACTGATTTTGTCTGTTTATATAATTATGAGTTTTGACTTTCCCTTTGTAAGATTTTTCGGAGTTCGGTAATTTTGTTATTACCTTTATTTAAAGGTGTCAAACAACTAATTTAATTCACCAATGCACTTAAGTCAGGTAAAGGCCCAGGCAATACTTTTGATTTAAACCCCAAGTTGCAATAGGGCCCCCACCCAAATCCAAATATCAAAGTTGATATTTGACACCCTGCTATGGGCTTGAGGTGCATTATCCCACCTAGGCACTTAAGTCAGTTAAAGGTCAGGGCAAAACCTTCGATATAAACCACAAGTGGCAAAGAACGTTGCTGTCCTTCGGTATTTTTTCGTGGAATATGTATAGGGTACCCCCCCAATCCAAATATCAAAGTTGATATTTGACACCCTGCTGTGGGCTTAAGGTGGATTATCCCACCTAGGCACTTAAGTTAGTTGAAGGCCCGAGCAATACCTTCGACTTAAACCCTAAGTGGCAAAGAACTTTGCCGTCCTTCGGTAATTTTTCATGGGATATGCATAGGGTCCCCCCCAAATCCAAATATCAAGGCTGTAATTTAACACCCTGCTGCGGGCTTGAGGTGCATTATCCCACCTAGGCACTTACGTCAGTTAAAGACCCGGGCAATACCTTTAATTTAAGCCCACGGTGGGCAAGAACTTTGCCGTCCTTGATATATTTTTTATGGGATATTTATAGAGACCCCCCTCCACGATTTTTTTTTCAAATATCAAAATTGATATTTGACACCCTGCTGTGGGCTTGAGGTGCATTATTCTACCTAGACACTTAAGTCAGTTAAAGACCCGGGCAATACCTTTAACGTAGCCAAAAGTGGGCAAGAACTTTGCCGTCCTTGATATATTTTCTATGGGATATTTATAGAGACCCCCTCCACAATTTTTTTTCAAATATCAAAATTGATATTTGACACCCTGCTGTGGGCTTGAGGTGCATTAACCCACCAAAGCACTTAAGTCAGTTAAAGACCCGGGCAATACCTTTAATCTAAGCTCAAAGTGGGCAAGAACTTTGCCGTCCTTGATATATTTTTTGGGGATATTAATAGAGACATCCACCTCCACAAGTTTTTTTCAAATATCAAAATTGATATTTGACATCCTGCTGTGGGCTTGAGGTGCATTATACCACCTAGGCACTTACGTCAGTTAAAGACCCGGGCAATACCTTTAACCTAAACCCCAAGTGGTAAAGAACTTTGCCGTTCTTGCTATATTTTTCATGGGTTATTTATAGGGTGCCCCCCCAAATCTAAATATCAAAGTAGTATATCAGGATAGCTGCAGGCATAGTTCGGGGGGAGGGGCAAAGGGGAGCGGGCCATTACGCATGC
Source organism: Bathymodiolus septemdierum (assembly GCA_963383655.1). NCBI lineage: Eukaryota > Metazoa > Mollusca > Bivalvia > Mytilida > Modiolidae > Bathymodiolus > Bathymodiolus septemdierum. Next base: position 28,697,153 of record OY726528.1, on the reverse strand, counting down.
GTTACTGGAAGTGACCTCACCGGAAGCGGCCCTGACTGGAATAACATAACGTCGCATGAAGTCACTTGACCGGAAGTGACGTCATTACCGGAAGTATATTCTGCGTATGCTCGGAAGTGCATCCTCGCTTTTTTTTTCTTACTGTAGTAGTAATATAAAATGCATCATTGCTCATGATTGAAAGTAGCATGGCTAACGGATGTGACGTGACCGAACGTGACGTCACGGGAAGTGACGTCACAGGAAGTGACGTCATTAGACCGAAAGTGGGTAATTCCCCTTGGGGTGTGATCTTAATTGTTTGAGGTGTTGCATAGTACTCCAAGTGTGTTTTCTATCACGTCCGCGTTCTCACTGTGGTATTTCTACTAAATAACCTAAAAGGCACTGACCGAGGAGTATGCGCCGCCGCCGCCGCCGTTGACTGAGTGATGTACACCGCCGCCGCTGACAGATGGATATATGCCGCCGTCGCCGCAGCTGCATCAATACTTACAGAGTAATGAAGAAGAACCCTATTATATTTTGAAAACCAATAATCCGGTTTTCTTTGGGGTTCCAGACGGATACGATCCCGATCATTTCATGCCATGGGTACATCCGTTTACCAGTATGATTGCAGGACCTACAGGCAGTGGACAATCGATGTTTGTCCGACGGTTCGTTCACAACATCAAACACATGATGACTCCCAAACCAGATCGGATCTTATGGTGTTATGGTGAATATCAGACGTTGTATGGAACCGTAGAAGGGATAGAATGTCAACAAGGTTTAACGGATCTGGATAATTTAGATCCAAGAGAAAAGCATTTCAGCATTTTGGACGATCTCATGGACGAAACGAATCAAAGGGTGGCTTCACTGTTTACGAAAAAGAGTCACCACAAAAAACATCAGCGTCATGTACATCGCTCAGAATCTGTTTCATCGAGGAAAACACCATAGAACCATAAGTCGCAATGCCCATTACATGGTTCTATTCAAAAACCTGACAGACGTATCGCAGATCATGACGATAGCACACCAAATGTATCCCAGGAGAACGCAATTTTTCCTGGAAGCCTTTGCCCGAGCTACGACCAGACCTCACGGCTACATGGTGATCGATATGAAACAAAACACGCCGGATATCCTGAGATTAAGAACCTTCATCTTTTCCGGTGAGGAACAGAAAGCGTATGTCGAGTCATAAAAAGGATGTTACATCCCATTTCTTGTCACTCTTGCATCAGACGCTGAGGGAATAACATGGTCTCTCAGAGCTTGCAAATCCACGGCAGTGATATAGTATACTTACAAAAGACGAAACCGTGTATTCGTAAACACCTCATAACCAAAACCGATCGCAGTCTCGTCGACTGTCTGTGTGAGTGTGCCGATAATATTTTAAGAGGCAACGTCCCGTTAACTAAACTGCAGAAGGAAAAACTCAAGAGAAATAAGGCCGGATTGAGAGCACTGACGAAAAAGTTGTTCTCTCTCAAAAAGAAGAAAGCGATCTTACAGAAAGGTGGATTTTGGGGATCCCTACTAGCACCGATTGCATCTGTAGTAGCATCGTTGCTCTCTGCATTGTTTCAATGAAGGAGTGGAACAATGCGTGAAAGTCATGGACACATTGGATAAGAAGATGCAGACCATACAAGAAAGAGAAGACCTGTCGGCAGACGAACGTCTCAAGCTATACGACCAATCGTTCACTCGATATTTGAACGTCTACGACGATTACAGACTCAGACCCGTGGCAGTCGCACCTGAACCCGTGAAACAGGACCTGATCGACAAGGAAAATTTGGAAAGCGTACCAAAAACAATGAAGGCCAATGTACAACTCTTGTTGAAAAAACAAGAGAGAAACGTTCAAGGAAGCAACGTGGTGAATTTAGTCAACGACGTGCTGAGCAAAAGGAAATATTTCAACCCACAAGGATGGGAAACATTCGGAGAAGCCTTACGAGAAGCAAATGTTCCACAAGATTTGATTGGTCACGAGGATCGCTGGAGATACGGTACATCATTCAGACGAAAAGAACACCGAGATCTCGCAAACGACAACAGAGTCCATCCCCTATTAGACCGTACTCCCCAAAAACACCAAGAAACAGAAGGAAAGAAGTCCAGAACTGGGTCGACTTTTAAAACGGAAGTTGAGACCACGAAGGGGCAGTTGTAAACATGGAGTCGACCTATTACAACCTTTTAGCTCCCGCCAGTTATGGAGGATTGAGTAAGCCGAAAGGCTATACGACGAAACAAGTCAGAGAATGGTTACAGTCTCAGGACACGTACGCTTTGCATAAGCCAACTAGACGACGATTTCCCAAGAGACGCGTTGTAGTCTATGGAATTGACCACCAGTGGCAGGCGGATTTAGTGGATCTGTCAAAATTGTCTTCTTACAACAAAGGATTCAAGTACTTGTTGACATGTATAGACGTGTTATCCAGATATCATTGGGTCGTTCCATTGAAAGACAAGATGGGGAAGACTTTAAAAGATGCGTTTCGGGTCATTTTCAAATCTGGGCGGCGTCCGATACGTTTACAGACAGACAAAGGAACTGAATTTATCAACCGAGTATTTCAAACGTTTCTCAAAGAACACGACATGCACTTCTTTACAACTTACAACGAGGAGACCAAAGCCAGTATCGTTGAAAGTGTTAACAGAACATTGAAAACCAAGATGGGGAAGTATTTCACCCCACACAGAGAAATCCTAACCTAGGTAGACGTTCTATCCGAGATGGTCGCATCTTATGACCACACCGTTCACAGAACCTGCAGAAGTCACGTGGGCTAACCAAGCAACGGTGTCCAAGAGGCTATATGGAAGAAAGTTACCCAAAAAATCGTGCAAATTTTCTCCCGGGGATAGAGTGCGACTCAGCAAAGCCAAACGTGCGTTCAAGAAATGATATTTACCCAACTGGACTGAAGAATTGTTTACGGTAGTCAAATGTATCGAAACCAGACCCCCGGTATACTTAGTCAAAGACGACCATGGTGAAATTCTGGAAGGAACATTCTATGCCGAAGAATTACAGAAAGTCATTAAGACAGACGACGTATACAAGATTGAACCCATTTTGAAAAAGAGAAAAAAAGGGCCGAAGAGTTCAGTATTTAGTCAAGTGGCTCGGATATCAAGAGTCCCTCAACAGCTGGATCTCTAAATAGGACCTACAAAAGCGAGGCGTCGCGGTTTGAAGTGCCAGTCTTGCGAATGGCACCGAGTGACACGGACAGTGTATCGTCTTGGGTGACTTGTGGAAAGAAGACTCCACGTTCGGAGGTCGTAATTTTGTGTCAGGTACTCATCCTGTACACGGTTATCGTAGTCAGCATTTACAACTTGACGGTCGAATCGGAGAACAGTACCTTGTGGACGGCCTTGTTGAGCAGTTGTCTGGGATACCTGTTACCTAGCGATCAAGACGAAGCATGTTTTACCTGACTTTGCCTAGTAACAGTTCCATGAATTACTGTGCGAACAATACGTTAACTCATTACACGACGAAATTTCAGAAAATAACGGATCTGGACGGAACATGGGAAATCGGATTGGCAGAGATACAGTATCCTCACAGTTGGTATAGCGTCAAGAACAACGAAGCCTGGTTGAAGGTTCACTTACAAGGAGTCAGAACTACAAAAGCATTTGGTCTTGTTACCGGATGGGTATTATTCCTCGGCCAAAAGGATTCTACATCGAGGGGAAAAAGCACATGAAGGAACTCAAGAATAAATTCGACATGGATTTCAATGAAATCAATCATAAAATCGATATGAAAGTGATAAAAGATTATCAAGTCATCATCAGTCCTTTATTACAACCCATGTTAGGATTCAGACAAGCTATATTCCGGGGGGGGGGGGGGGGGGGGAGTAGGTTTCAGATTGGATAGCCGACCTCAAGAAAGGATTAAATTCTCTGTACGAGTATTGTCCTTTGGTGGAACCGAGAATGGTGGGAGATGCCCAAGTACAGTTATTGAGAATCGTACCGATGGAAGGAAGAGACGGAGAAATGATCACCCGAGTGTCTGATCCGATACAGTACTGTCCCCTGTTACAACGACGATTTCAGACCGTGGAAATAGATATAAGGGACGACACGGGTTCTATTGTGCCATTCGAAAGAGGACGAGTGGTGGTGACACTTCACTGTAGAAAACGAAAAGAATTATCTCTAGAATGAAACAAGCTCATCGTTACGATACGAAAGCTTACCACGATTATTACATACATCAAGCAGGAAAAGGATATCCGGTATTTGCGGGAAGACGATATCAAAGAGGACATGAACTTGGCAGTATCTTTGGAGGACTCTTTAACGCAGCCATGCCTTTGTTGAAAAAGGGAGCAAAGACCATAGAACGCGAGGCTTTAAAAACGGGATTAAATATTGCCGGAGATGTCGCACAAGGAAGAAATATCAAACAGGCAGCAAAATCACGATTGAAATCAACAGGAGAAAACTTACTCCAGAAAGCTATGGACACGGTAGGACCCCAGGACAACGAGTTATAAAAGGAAAAAAGCGAAAAAAGATCAGACGTCGGCAGACCAAGCAACGGAACACATCGAATGACATTTCGGATAAGAATGGCACTTGTACATCCCAACTCATGCGAATACACGAAATCAAAACTGGATTTATTTGAAGTTCCACCTACACAGACCAGTGTGGCTTATGGGTATTGGGAGCGGAAAGGATTGACATCGGCTCTAACGGATCAAGGACCTTACGAATTTGTCGTCAGTGGGGAGGGGGACGACTACATCGACTTGGTTAATACTTACCTGTTTGTGGAAGCACATATCATGGATGACGACGATACTGCATTGGATGGCGGAGCGGACGTTGGACCTGTCAACTTATGGATGCATTCTCTCTTTAGTGATGTCAGTGTTAGCCTCATCGAAAATCTGGTTTCACTACCGACCAGCTTGTACCCTTACAGAGCTTACATAGACATATTACAAGGATACAACGGGACATCAAGATAAAAGAACAACCAATAACAAAGGATTCACGTCCCGGAAAGCATTGACGGCCCAAAGCAAGTCTGTACAGATAACGGGAACAATACACTTGGATTTATTTTGTCAAGAGAAATATTTACTGAATAACGTTGATCTGAAAATAAAATTACGACGAAGTCGAGACGTGTTCGCCCTAATGGCCGATGCCGACAACTATAAGATCAAAATCAAGGATCTCGCTTTATTTGTGAGAAATGTACAGTTAAGTCCTGTCGTAAGAATGGGTCACGTCAAAGCTTTTGAAAAGACCAGCTGTAAATACCCCATCCGACGTGTAGAAATCAAAGTAGATACGGTTCCCCGTGGCAACATGAATTACGTCCAGGACAACATGTTTTTGGGACAGTTGCCTAAAGACTGGTGATTGGTTGCGTGGACAGTGATGCCTTAAATGGGACTATTACGAAAATCCCTTTCGATTTTAGGTACTACAAGATCAATTTTGTGGCACTGAACGTGGGCGGACGACAGATTCCCGCCAAGCGTTACAATCCGACTTTGAAAACGCAGGTTATATTCGCAGTTATATGGGACTCTATACCAATACGGGAAAGATGTATCAAGACGAAGGAAATACAATCTCCAGAGAGGAATAGGCTAAAGCAAGCACCTTATTTGGATTCGATCTGACTCCGGATATGTTCGGAAGTGGGAACGTTTCAACTGATAAAACAGGGCAATTTACTTATGGAGATTCATTTCACCGAAGCTCTGGCAGGGACCATCAACTTCGTCATGTATGCAGCGTGTATGACAACGTGATCGAAATCCGTAGAAACAGACAAATCTTGTTTGACTACAGTGCATATTGAATACGCTAAAGATTGACACTCTATTGAAAAAAACATCCCCATTCCAGATCTGTGTTTAAGGGGGTCTATGCCAGAAACAAATTACCCAGACTATTAAACGTACCTTGGGCCCTTGTGGGAAATTCAGATCCAGACCATCGAATGTGGCAACACTGGGTCGCTATATACATCGACGCCAACTCACGAGGGGAATACTACGATCCAACCGGACGTCCACCGCACGAATCCGCTTATGTCAATTTCATGAACAAACATTGCCTTCATTGGAATTACAATACCGTTCGAGTACAAGAAGAAGGATCTATCGTGTGCGAACTTCATTGCATTTTTTACTTCATTCATTGATGTGCAGGACATAGCATGACAGACGTCACCAGGTTCTTAGAAAATCCCGTGGAAGCGACGGACATTGTACAGAAATTTGTGTTGTTACTTGTTAATCATGTGGTATGAAAAAAAAAAGAAGAAAGTAAAGTAAAAAGGAAAAAAAGAAAAAAAAAAGAAGGTTAATGCAACCTCTATATAGAGCCAGTCACAAGCCTGGATTTAGGGGATCAAATGTACCATTTCATTCATTTAGTAGAAATACCACAGTGAGAAAGCGGACGTGATAGAAAACACCCTTGGCGTACTATACAACACCTCGAACAATTAAGATCACAACCAAGGGGAATCATCCACTTTCGGTATTATGACGTCTCTTCCTGTGACGTCACTTTCGGTCACGTCACATCCAGTAGCCATGCTACTTTCGGTTATGAGCAATGGTACATTTTGTACTACTACAATAGTAAGAAAAAAGGCCGGGATGAACTTCCGGGCATGCGCAGAACATACTTCCGGTAATGACGTCACTTTCGGTCACGTGACTTCATGTGACTTCAATCCAGTCAGGGCCGCTTCCGGTGAGGTCACTTCCAGTAACGCATGCGTAATGGCCCGCTCCCCTTTGCTCCCCCTGAACTATGCCTTGAGCTATCCCGATATACTACTTTAATATTTGGATTTGGGGAGGGGGACACCCTATAAATAACACATGCAAAATATATCAAGGACGGCAAAGTTCTTGCCTATTTTTGGCTTACGTTAACGGTATTGTCCGGGTCTTTAACTGACTTAAGTGCCTAGGTGGGATAATGCACCTCAAGCCCACAGCAGGGTGTCAAATATCAATTTTGATATTTGAAAAAAAATTGTGGAAGGGGGGTCTCTATTAATATCACATAAAAATATATCAAGGACGGCAAAGTTCTTGCCTATTTTTAGCTTAAGTTAACGGTATTGTCCGGGTCTTTAGCTGACTTAAGTGCCTAGGTGGGATAATGCACCTCAAGCCCACAGCAGAGTGTTAAATATCAACTTTGATATTTGGATTTGGGGGGACCCTATTGCCACTTGGAGTTTAAATCAAAAGTATTGCCTGGGCCTTTACCTGACTTAAGTGCATTGGTGAATTAAATTAGTTGTTTGACACCTTTAAATACACAATTTAAAAATAAATAGATAAAACAAAATAATACTATTTATTAAATAAATGTTACACGCACAACCAGGGTTTATATTTTGTTTATTTTTATAATACGTATTACTATATTTTACTGATGATCTATATTTACATTTTTTTGTAGATTGATGAGACGTCTTCATGTGAACGGGCAATCTTAGGACTTTATTTTGTTTGACAAAGCGCTGGCAAATCCAAATTATATACCGGTTTACATGAAAGTATATTATTTGTTTACGCTGTGTTTGCTTAAAGTTGGCCGACTGTTTTCTAAGCTCGCCATCCCTAAATATATGTTTGTCTTCGTTATTAAGCTCAGTAAAGAGAAGACATATTTTATGCACGTGTGAACTTGGGAAATAGAACATAAAATGTATTGTCTTTTACTCACATGAGTGTCTGTGTGAGATTATGCGCCTTATTTCCACAGTAGTGTGTCAAATGTCAACTTTGTATTGTGGAAGGGGGATGGGGTCCAGAAATATTTCCTGTATGCCCGGATGTCGATTCAATGTGTTGAATGTGCAATTACAGAAATATATTTATTATTGGTCGCTAGAAATCTTTAAAAGTACATTTTGCTCTTATTTATTTTTTTGGTTTTGAGACATATCGGCTTATTGGTCGCTAGCTTAGTGGTCGCTAGCTTGAGCCTGGTAGGTTTTAAAGAGTGTGCATGTGAAAGTGATATATCAGATTCTGACTAGTTTAAAATAAAATGGACATAATTAAACTGTAACTAATATGAAGATTTCAATTATATACAATATATTATTTATTTATTTATTTATTTAATCAAATATGTTTAAGCATATTCGGTTTATTGTAGTTTACAAAAAAAACTCTTTGCTCAGTGACCCCCAAAAGGCATAAAACCTAAATATATGATTTTTTCAGCTCGGAACTCCGTAAGCAAACTTGACCTATAATTTTGATAGCCACTGATATTCATTTAGACAAAGTTCGGAAGAGATCATGATCATGAGCGGTATAAACAGATGAAGGGCAGTCAAAAATTAAAAAGAGATTAGGCCACACCAGATTTACTTCTTGTTCTTCGGATTTTGTGTTAGAAACGTTGTCCAGAGCGAGCAAGTGATTTAAAAATGTTAATTTCTTTTCCTTTTTTTGCTTGTCATTTTTGATGATCGAAACGTACAATATTATGCGAAAAATATATTTCTTATATTTTTCATGTATCTTCAGAAGCGAGAGACCATATTATAATTTTAAATATTTTATTCTTCAATACATTAATTCCTGAACTAAGAAGTGAAATGTTGGATTTACCTATTTTTATCTTCATTCTGAAAACGACAGGTACATTCTCACCGGTTCACTCAGCAGGGTACCTAATATTGCGTAATTAGTTTAGGTCCACACAGGATTTCAAAAAAAATTTTGTTTTCGCTTTGCTATACATATATTTCTTGCATGGCTCTGCTTATGTGCTTGCTTTATTTTGTATTTTAATCCTACTTTATTAGGGTAGTGCTTGTTTTCGTAGTGCTTATAACCTAATTATCTGCTGCTGTATTTTAATTATGCTTGAATTTTTATATGTTTGTCAATGTATGTCCATGTATTTTTGTGGGTATATATATATACCTGAAAGTGTAATTTGTATGTCAGTTTAAAAAAGCTCTTTCCAGCTTTTTTATTTTTTATTTTTTTATTGTTATTTATATGTTTCTAATCAAAGCATATATGCTTTTCAGTTTAACTTGTGCTCTATTTTAGTGCTTGGCTATTTCTGCATGAATATTTTTAAAAAATATGTTTTAAAAGTACATGAATATTTTATGTGTTTGAGTTAATTTGCTTCTTTGCTTAAATATAGACTGGTTATAATTTGCATAATTTTTCTGTTTTGACCTCTGGTCCTGTGACAGTGGGTGCGCAGAGAGGCACTTGTGGGGGTCCAGAGGTCAAAACACAGAGATGTATGCATAGGTTTGTCTGGATGTGTATTGGTTTTGTATTGAATGACATGTTTTTGTTGTGCTGTATTTAATTTATGTAATTTTGTTATGCATGTCGGTTTGAAAAGCTCTTGAGAGCTTATGTTGTATTGTTATAAAATGTACCGACTTTAAATAAAACTTTGATTGATTGATTTTGATATCGCCAGGCAGAATATACAAGTGTCATTTTACATCCGGTCGACGGGCCTCTGACCGAATACATGTGTCACAATATTTGGCAATGATCAGAAACGGAATGCACATTTTGTGACCCGTTAACTAACTAACTTTATTAATGCTCAATTTTACCCCTAAGGGTTGAAGGCATGTACAAGGAATATATACAAACAACGTACACAAGTCAAATAGACAAAAACATAATAAGAACAGAAAATAAAATGAAAACAAATTACGCTACCAGTGACTAGAATAGAAGATGCAATGCACATTTTAAAGGTTCTAATAGGTGATCAAAATACACGACCCTGATCACGTTGAAGCATACATTAGGAATGGATGCATATTAATGCACACTGCCGGATCAAGGGGGTGTTCGACAATTTAGTAAAATTCGTGTATAAATTGGGTAAAAATTGGCAAACAAGAGCCTGGCACCCCGTTTTCAAAACTGCTGGATCCACACCTAATGCAGCAATGATTCATGGGTTATTTTCACAAAAACATCTTAAGATTACCATTGATCGTAAGCTATATTGAATTGTTCATTTTTATCTTGATTTTTTGTGCCCCATCAGAATGATGCAGCAACAACCAAAATTATGAAATAAAGCAGGGTGAACAGTGCAGGGTTGAAATTCTTCTTGCAAAATAGACAAACAAACATTCGTATGCAATTTTTCCTTATAGAAATAGAAATTAAAATAAATGTATTAACCAAATCAGGGCCCCAGGAGGGCATATACAAATAACAATTATGATTGATACACAACAACAATACATCAAGCTAATTATTCGCGGTGAAATATCAATAATTGTGATGAACAAATTTTTTATGACTATTCTGAGATTAATCAGAAGAGTCCGCCAGTTCGAAAGACGTGATTAAAATAAACAAAATATGTTACGCAGAGACATATTATATATTACGCTTTGTTTTTGTATAATAAACTTTAAAATTATTTATAATACTCATCGTCTGTAATTGTCAAATGAAATATATTACAAATTATATGTTTACATAATCCTCTCATTGGTATGACTTCCTACTCTGTAACTTTCTGTGCATTTAGCTTATGTATATCTTTATTGTAGTGCATGCACGATCGATTACACAGGGCGATCTTACTGAATAATGTCATTAAAACAATTTTGCCCCATAGTATAGGCCTTTTTGGATTTTTTTTTAACGAATTCAGGGCATTGTTCCGATGTCCGTTATTTTTTTAGCTTAATTTTGTAGTTCTTCAATTTTGGAAAAAAATCTTTTGTAAATGTGTCTCATTAAAGACGAATCTTTCCCCCCGATTCATTTATTTTGCCATAATCTATAGAAGCAAAACGTAAATCTGCAAAAAGTGATTGTGTAATAAATTCATATATTTAGAATAATAAGAAAAATAAAAAGAATTACCATCAAGTTAAACAACCGTACGCCTGACAAGCCATATCGACACTGAATGAGGACCCTGGTTTGTCACGCTTGCTTTGGGGCGTGGTGGTATTTAGACGTCACGTGATACTTGGTATTGAGATGCTATCAAAATGGCGACTTCCATGTATCGTTGACAGAATTTTAAAATCTATTTCATTGCCTTATCCAACATAATAAAACGCTAATATACATATAAAAATCCATATTTATACATCAGGAAAAACATATAAAAAATATTTGTTTTGCGAAGTTGTACATTGAGTTGTCGCGTGACACATTAATTGCTTTTTTTACATGAAACATAATCTCGTTGAGATTAGGATTCCGAAGAAATTTTCTGTCTGTTCTTCATCCTAATCTCGTTTCAAGCACTATTAAGGGTATTCTGGAAATTTTAAATTTGACCCCCCGGTGCATTCCGATGGATATTTTGGCATGGACGGATTGTGTCAGATCAAGTGCAGGTAAGATTTCATAAATAGACATATTTATTTCTAGTTCAAATCTGCAAAAATATTGATATTTCCTTACCCTTTACAGCCTATATCCGACAAAATAATCCAAAATCTACTTTAAGCTGACCGCCATTTTACTGAACTCATGAACTACACCACGTGATCAAAATCGTCACGAATTTTGCTACAGCATGTTTCTAAATGAAAGGTCGATGTCAATTATGTATTGTGTATATGCAAACATATCCTTTATGGGCTGTTGATTGGTTTTAATAAAATATTTATAACAAAATTAAAAAATTTCAAGCCGTGTAAATGATATTTTTAAATTATAATATAATATTTGACATCGACATCTCGAACTACGAAACAGACTATACCAAAATACGTCAGGATTTTTGATCACGTGGTGTAGTTCTAGAGTTCAGTAAAATGGCGGTCAGCTTAAAGTAGATTTTGGATTATTTTGTCGGATATACGCTGTAAAGGGTAAGGAAATATCAATATTTTTGCAGATTTGAACTAGAAAATATGTCTATTTATGAAATCGTACCTGCATTTGATCTGACACAATCCGTCCATGCCAAAATATCCATCGGAATGCACCGGGGGGTCAAATAAATTTTTTCCAGAATACTCTTAATAGGGCTTGAAACGAGATTAGGATGAAGAACAGACAGAAAAATTCTTCGGAATCCTAATCTCAACGAGATTCATGTAACCACAACAATACGATTACAAGAAATTTTGAAAACAGCAAACATTCATTATTCAATATTTATTCTGGAGTTCAGCCCCGGTATTTAGCGGAATTCGTGTTACGCGACCTTTAGTTTTATATGTATGTTTTGTATATCGTTGTTTGTCCTTTTGTCCTTTTTCTTTTGACCATTGTGTTGTCTGTCCTCTTCGACATACGGATTATGATTACCCCTTTGGTATCTTCAAACTCTTCTAATATCTTACTCTGCAAGTTGAGGATGCTTGAAACACACTGTAAGATAACAAAAGATAAACATTATAAAGAATTAATATTGTTCTCTACGAACCAGGCATCAAAAACGTCATTCATATTCCTACAACATACAACATTGTACAGTTGATAACGTGGAAAAAAACTAATATAAAAATCATGGAAACAGAGAAAAAAATCCCCTAAAACACATATACAATGTACATGATGGTTTATGGTGTTTAACACCACTTTCAACAATCTTTCAGCTATATCGTTCCGATCAGTTTTACTGGTGAAGTAAACTGGAGTATCCAGAGAAAACCACCGACCTGTCGCAAGTCACTGACAAACTTTATCACATAATGTTGTATCGCCTGAGTGGGATTCGAACTCACAACTTTAGTGGTGATAGGTACTGATTTCATAGGTAGCTGTAAATCCAACGCCCATACGATCACGGCCACGGCAGCCCCAAATGAACATGACCGCTACCTCTCCTGGCTTGGTACGAGTAATTGAATAAACATTCCTTTGTTCACAAATTAAGATTGTAAATGAGAAGAAATCAGCTTGAATCTGATTGCATCTAGTAGACACCTGAATTCACACCTGGTTTTGATTAGATCTAGTAGACACCTGAATTCACACCTGGTTTTGATTAGATCTAGTAGACACCTGAATTCACACCTGGTTTTGATTAGATCTAGTAGACACCTGAATTCACCCCTGGTTTTGATTAGATCTAGTAGACACCTGAATTCAGCCCTGGTTTTGATTAGATCTAGTAGACACCTGAATTCACCCCTGGTTTTGATTAGATCTAGTAGACACCTGAATTCACCTCTGGTTTTGATTAGATCTAGTAGACACCTGAATTCACCCCTGGTTTTGATTAGATCTAGTAGACACCTGAATTCACCTCTGGTTTTGATTAGATCTAGTAGACACCTGAATTCACCCCTGGTTTTGATTAGATCTATTAGACACCTGAATTCACCCCTGGTTTTGATTAGATCTAGTAGACACATGAATTCACCCCTGGTTTTTAGTGGGGCTCGTGTTGCTCGTTCTCTAGTTCTCTGTGACATTGTTTGTCATTTTGTCCCTCTTCTGGCCATTTTATTGTCTGACCTTCTTATTACCCCTTTGTTATCTTCAAAACATTCTCAAACCACCCAAGATCAATAAAATGAAAAACCAATTGTTTACAAATTGTGAAGCCTAAAATCTTATCAAAATGCGAGATGTATTAAATATATCAATGAAAGGACTGGGAGTTATAAGGGTCAACATCGACCCACCTCAGATGTCGATAAACTTTTCTCCAAAATGTGTTCACAATATGTGCTTTTCAGAAATAAATACAGTTAGTTAATATGTGTATCTAATTCCTCACAGCGGATCGACAAATTCAGGTAATGAAATGCACTGAACGTCATTTGTTTTCATTATTCAGAACGAACGTATCATTGTATTATAATGCATATCTTAAAAAAAAACAAAAACAAAAACAAAGCATATTAAAACTCAATAAACAAAGCATAAATTTTACTTAATATGCAATGTGGATTGATTTCAGGAATAAAAACATGTTCCGAAGCTGTATTATGAAATTAGAGTGAACGAATAGTAATGTCGCAACGTCACCCATTTTCGACGATCTTCTGTTTTCGACGGTTTGTTTCACGTGATAAAATATCTCATTATTTTGATCGCTTAATTTGTCAGAGGTTATATTATGATGCTGAAATTGCACGAATGATCTCATGAAATCTGATCTAAAAATATCATCTTTAAATGTAAGAACTACGTACCACATCTATTATTTCACGTTCAAATTGTAGTTTTTCGTAATTCATTTTTTCGTTACCTTAACAAAGCTTTAATCATTTAAAAATATATCTCATACAGACCAATTTTGGATTCATCGTCTGCTATGACATTGATAATGTACATATTGAGATCATATCAATTCAGAAACTTATTAACATTGATCGTCGAAAACTGGTCGAAATGTTGGTATTAATCTTAAAGAAGTAATAGATAGATTTATTTGGACAATAGAACTTTGTCATATTTGAAATTTTTTTACACACTTTTTTAACGGTACTTTATTCTTAACCAATGCGATGATATATTCCAGTACATTTTTAGGACAACCATCACAAATCTATAAAACAAAATGCCATGGTGCGGGTTGAGAGAAGTCCAATATTTAAAGATCGCTTTTTTTTTTTATAATATGGAAATATTTTGGGAAATGGTGTGAAGCAAAATGTTTAAAGTGTAACGATTTTAGCTAGGACCATGTGAGAATTATTTTTGTTTTTTTGATAAACTGATAACAAGCCTTGGAATCAGATATCCCATAGAAAGTGGTTTTCGATAGATAATTGTTTTACAATCAAGTATTTCATATATATTTATGATGAGAACAAGTTTACAACCATATGATTAATCGTGTAGGTAAAATGTGTGTCGCTGCCATGAGTCTATGTAAGATTGTTTTGATTGTCATTAGAAAAACAGGAGATGGTAGATATTATTTTGCTTTGTGACAAACCAACAACAACACTCCTAATAAACTGTTGATATCAGAATCTGCTGTAAGTTTTCTTTTACGTGTAAGGAGTGTGTCCTTTACATCCCGCGCTAAGGGATGTATTAAATGCGTTCATCATAGCTGTCTGGTGTCCCTTTCACATAAAGTCGGCGTTTTCCTAGAGGAAGCCATTTGTTATTTTATTTATGCCAAATTCGCAGTCATGTTAGGATTCTTATAATAATAGCTTATTATACATTATTATACAGCTATAATTTTAATCCAATCAAAAACAATATGGTTGGGATCGTCTTCCGTAATTAAAATCGTCAAAATGAAATACAACCGAATTAATATCAAATGGTGACTTGTTTCAATCTCATTTAAGATATACCTTGACATTCTTTCAAACTTTTACATCACGTTCACGATCTTTTATTACAGCACTATTTTATTCAAGTGTACATTTTTTTCCTGTTCTAGTTAAAGGACTTTATCAAACAGAATCATACAGTTTACATCTAATGTAGTTAATACCCATTTAAACCATAGAAGAATATTTCTATTGCCCACACCTTGTGGTGTGGGGTCGCTATTGTGCATGCGAAATATTAATTGCAAACCTCATTGACTGGCTATTTGCTGCCTGTCTAGAATATTTAATTTTTTTCTCGATCGACAGTTCAGAAGCTAGAAAACAATATGATGAATACTGTCTGTCAATCATGCAAACAATAACTTATGCACATGACATAACGCATTTTCACAAACTATATTTAAAATAAATACAATTATTTACAGAAACATAAGTTATTTACTGATTAATTTCATTACTTGAAATGAATCATGAAATGTACAGATTGTGTATATAATGGTCTCATATATACAATCAGAAGAGTGAAAATATTGATTTTAAGGGTCTGGCTGAGGTTATAAATAAATTAATATTTAACAACCTCCACAATCCTCCACCAACAAAATATTTTGATATAATCATTCGTCAATTAGTTATAGTATTTATTATATAGATAAAAAAAAAGTTTCAAATCGAATTTAATATAAAATGAGTTTAATTGCACTCTATTACGTGTGTAGCGTAGGGATATACTATAATGTGTATCGCTTCAAAAACCATGGTGCCACCCACCCACGACAATAAAATAATTAAAATGCTTACCTTGAAATATTATTTTAGTATAATACCTACTCCAGGTATGATAAGGGCAGAAATTGGCCTAAAAATTTGACAAATTATAAATGAAATGTATAGCTTTCGTTGTTTCTTGATTTTATAAGACCTTTACCCCAACTACTATTTTGGTAACAATTTTCCATATTTGCGCATGCGATGACGTCACACTAGTCAATGAAAAGTCTATCGTTTCGTGAAAATATATGAAATCTAACAAGAAATGTGTTTTTAATATCAATTTTCAGTATAACCACAAGCAGGTATCAACGGCATATTTTAGTATGATGTTTAATATACATAAACACATATCTCATTTAATGTTTGTGTTGGTACCTGAGTGTGGAGAGTATGAAATCTGCAATCAAAAAATTATTTTAAGGTCGATTTCTCGTCAGCCGCCATTTTTTTTACCGTTTTCATCCGTAATAGACAGAAATAGAAATCGACCTTTTAATCTCATCCAAAATATAGTTGGTTATCGTAGTTGTTTTGATACAGGAGTAAAACTTGAACAATTTTTATGAAACAGTTTTGACGTTAAATAAATTTTGGAGGTGATTTACTGCCGACCTGATTGTGCATTGAGTCCGACGTGTTTTTTTTCTAACCCTCAATGGAATTTCATGTGTTACTATACTAAAGTATACTTTAATATTATCCTCACAATTCACAAAAAGTACAGAAAACAAAACAAGCAACCAAAAAGAAAATTAGTACGTCAGATTATCTTAGAAATTAATTCATTGGACATGTAACCACATCGGAACTTTCTATTTTTAGTAGTCCCTTTACTTTTTCGTTTTTTCTTTTTCTTTAACAAATATATTTTATTTAGCTCTTTCGCAAAGTGAATTCCCGATGAATAATTGTATTAACGTAAATTTGATTTATATATAGCTTAATATTAACGTTACGGTAGCATAGTGGTTTAGCACACATGACTGCCGATAACAACATCGTGAGATAAATGTTTTATTCTTACTTATTTCAATAAAGTATGAAAAAACAAACAATAAATTTGATAATTCATAATTCATCTAATACAGAACATATAACGATATAACGCGCATGTTTTAGCATAGTACACGGATGTCAGGTTTGATTTACATATTCGGTGTTTTGTTTATAATGGTCCTTTTGTTATCCTTACTAAGAATTACATTGATATAGTCTATCCTTTATGAGTCAGTGCTAAATGTATTGTATTACTTGGAATTTTAGTGGTATGATTTTACTTTATTGGGCCATGACCGATAATACAGTATTACCAAGCATTCTATTTATATAATCTATCACGTTTTACTTTTCTCAGCAAAAGAAGTTTGGAGATACCGTAAATATAAATTACCGTCTTCCAATCAAAGTATACTACCGTATTTGTACTCTTAGACATATCAGAATCGAAATAAATCATGGAAGCCAGAATGTGTTTTGAGTTTTAACATGGATTGGTGGATATTAGTAAATTTTATCCCTGCTTCTGGCTCGGGATAAAATACTATTCTCTGATGTTCTCGTGGTAAGTAGAATTTTCATTGGCTGAAAAGGTACTTTTAAACCTTCAGGGAAGGGAAGTCGTGCGGTGACATAAAATCAATAATCGCTCTCACCTATGTGCTGTCCATTTACATTGTGCACAGCAGAGGACACACATTTCACAAGATGACAGAAAATCAATAATCGCTCTCTGTGATCTTTGTCCAAAGATACACGTATTTATGTTTTTCCTATAATAAGGACATACTTATTAATGTTGGAACATTCAGATAAAAAGGTTATCAGTCTCTAGATGTTATATATCCCGTTTTAAAGGGCAGTGGTTTTGATAAAAGGTGAGGCGTCAGCCGAACCTTTTAACAAAACCACTGCCTTTTAAAATGGGATATATAACATCTCGAGACTAATAACATATAATGTCCGCCAATCCATGTTGAAACTCCCAACACATTCTGGCTTCCATGATTTATTTTTTAATTATTCAACATGGATTATATCCTCTCCTGCTGCTGTAGCGCTGCTTTACCATGTTATGCAATTGACTTGGTTCCTTTGACATTCTAATTACTGAGAATAATTTCCTCTCATGATTTAAAAAATAAAAAGATCAACATTCGGTTACAAAAAATTTAAAAAAAAGCAATTTACAGAGCTCAGCATTGACGAGTTTCTGCGGTTGCTAGGGATAATATTTGGTTACTAGGGACATTGTAAGGTTTAAGGAATTCTTATAATATATACTGTTTAGTAAATGATAAGATGTCTCTAGATCTGCTAAGGTGCTGTTGTAGAATTTTTTTTCTTGATTAAATAAAAGGTCCATGAGATCTACAGGAAAATACTGTGCATAGGGAAACCTGTTGCTATGGACGGGGCATAACTATGAATAAAAATATCAAATTGTATTTTTGAAATATGAAATGACATTTGTAGTGTGCATAGCTTGACAAAAATGTACCGCTTAATCAAATATCAAGTCAAAAGATCGTAGATGTCAAAATTCAACCATTAATTGCAATAATATAGGCTAATTTAATGTTTACAAAACTGTTGCTAGGGTGACAAAACTACACAAAAATACTATATGCTACCATAGAGAATTGGAATATTATTCTTAGAGTGTACATACACAGAATATAACATTTTGTCGAAAAGACTATGCAAGATATGTAAAATAAAACCACCATATTTGAATTTCCAATGATTAATTGGACCCTCCTCCATTTACGTTAATAAGCAACAAAGGACAAAGTGAAATCATCAAAAAAAATATTTTTCTTACCTTTCAATGATTGTGTTTAATATTATATCTATATAAACAATTTCTGAGATTGGGCCAAAATCTACCCTTATCATACCCACTCCTTTGATCCAAATTGAAGCGTACATGAAGCCAAATAACGTCAAATTTTTACGTTTCAAACTGGAAGTCTTCATATGACGTCGACAACGAAATGGCGCGAAATATAGCGAGAGTGAAAATAAAAATGGTAACTTCACTAGTGAAATTATCGTTTTTATTTAACTCGGAAATCACGGTATTTCATCGATATCTATATAATAATCCTCTATTCTCAAAACAACTGCTCAATTTGGTGTTGGTGGAAGACTGTGGAGGTATATAAAATAGCTAAAATGTACATTAGATATGTCGTTTGTAGTCCATTTTTAGCATTATCCGTCTAATTATGATGTCATTATGACGTCATAGCGCACCCAATTTCACTGAAAGTTATATTTTTTAATTTTTTTTTTAACATAGCAATTAAATTAGTAAATTGTTTTTATTCTATGTCAAGCACTATTTTTTAATATAATGTGGGGCCAATTTTGCACTTTAACGCCTCTCCCTCTTTTGACAGATTTCCAGAATGGAGATAATACAGACACAACGAACTGTAAGAAGAGTTTGAAGATACAGAAGGGGTAATCAGAATTCGTAAATCGAAGAAGAACATACAACACAATGGCAAAAAGGAAAAGTACAAAAGGACAAACAACGATCTACAAAACATACACATAGGACTAACGATCGAGTAACACGAACCCCACTAATAACCGGGGTGAACTCAGCATACCGGGTTTTAAATGTCAAGTATGTTCCACATTAAGTCAACATGTACTATCACACTCCTCCTTATGGAGAAGATATGAAAATTAAGGCAAGGTGTACCCGAGTTCATCTCCGTTATTAGTGGGGTTCGTGTTACTCGATTTTTATTTTTATGTGTAATGTTTTGTAGATCGTTGTTTGTCCTTTTGTCCTTTTTCTGTTGGCCATTATGTTGTCTGTTCTTCTTCGATTTACGGATTCTGATTATCCCTTTGGTATCTTCAAACTCTGCGTACATGTCACAAAGGACAAATTGTTGGTTATTTTGGTACATATTTCACCATCGAAAGCATGCATATGCTTGAATGTAACAAATCTTGAAGATACCAATTGGGTAATCAGAAGCCGTAAATAGAATAAGAACATACAATACAATAGCCTAAAGAAAACGGACTAAATGACAAACAACGATCTAAAAAAACACTACACAGAATACTAATGTTCGCGTAACACGAACCCACTAACAACCGAGTGTTCAGGAACGGTAAACAGTACCTTGCCCACTTGTCACACTAGACGTGTTACTCATGTTACAGTACCTTGTCCACGTGTCACACCAGACGTGTTACTCATGTTACAGTACCTTGTCCACGTGTCACACCAGACGTGTTACTCTTGTTACACCCACTAACAACCGAGAGTTCAGGAACGATAAGCAGTACCTTGCCCACGTGTCACACCAGACGTGTTACTCATGTTACAGTACCTTCTCCACGTGTCACACCAGACGTGTTACTCTTGTTACACCCACTAACAACCGAGAGTTCAGGAACGGTAAGCAGTACTTTGTCCACGTGTCACACCAAACGTGTTACTCTTGTTACACTTACTAACAACCGAGAGTTCATGAACGGTAAGCAGTACCTTGTCCACGTGTGACACCAAACGTGTTATTCATGTTACACTACCTTATCCACGTGTCACACCAGACGTGTTACTCTTGTTACACTTACTAACAACCGAGAGTTCAGGAACGGTAAGCAGTACCTTGTCCACATGTGACACCAGACCGGTTACTCTTGTTATACCCACTAACAACCAAGAGTGCAAGAACGTTAAGCAGTACCTTGTCCACGTGTCACACCAGACGTGTTACTCATGTTACAGTACCTTGTCCACGTGTCACACCATACGTGTTAATCTTGTTACACCTACTAACAACCAAGTGTTCAGGAACGGTAAGCAGTGCCTTGTCCACATGTCACACCAGCGGTGTTACTCATGTTACAGTACCTTGTCCACGTGTCACACCAGACGTGTTACTCTTTTTACACCTATTAACAACCAAGAGTCCAGGAACGGTAAGCAGTACCTTGTCCACGTGTCACACCAGACGTGTTACTCTTGTTACAGTACCTTGCTCACGTGTCACACCAGACGTGTTACTCATGTTACAGTACCTTGTCCACGTGTCACACCAGACGTGTTACTCATGTTACAGTACCTTGTCCACGTGTCACACCAGACGTGTTACTCATGTTACAGTACCTTGTCCACGTGTCACACCAGACGTGTTACTCATGTTACAGTACCTTGTCCACGTGTCACACCAGACATGTTAGTCTTGATACAGTACCTTGTCCACGTGTCACACCAGACGTGTTAGTCTTGTTAGACCTACTAGCAACCAAGAGTTCAGGAACGGTAAGCAGTACCTTGTCCACGTGTCACACCAAACGTGTTATTCATGTTACACTACCTTGTCCACGTGTCACACCAGACGTGTTACTCTTTTTACACCTACTAACAACCGAGAGTTCAGGAACGGTAAGTAGTACCTTGTCCACGTGTGACACCAAACGTGCTACTCATGTTTCAGTACCTTGTCCACGTGTCACACCAGACGTGTTACTCATGTTACAGTACCTTGTCCACGTGTCACACCAGACGTGTTACTCTTGTTACACCCACTAACAACCGAGAGTTCAGGAACGGTAAGCAGTACCTTGTCCACGTGTCACACCAGACGTGTTACTCATGTTACAGTACCTTGTCCACGTGTCACACCAGACGTGTTACTCTTGTTGCAGTACTTTATCCATGTGTCACACTAGATGTGTTACTATTGTTACAGTACCTTGTCCACGTGTCACACCAGACGTGTTACTCATGTTACAGTACCTTGTCCACGTGTCACACCAGACGTGTTACTCATGTTACAGTACCTTGTCCAAGTGTCACACCAGACGTGTTACTCTTGTTACACCCACTAACAACCGAGAGTTCAGGAACGATAAGCAGTACCTTGCCCACGTGTCACACCAGACGTGTTACTCATGTTACAGTACCTTCTCCACGTGTCACACCAGACGTGTTACTCTTGTTACACCCACTAACAACCGAGAGTTCAGGAACGGTAAGCAGTACTTTGTCCACGTGTCACACCAAACGTGTTACTCTTGTTACACTTACTAACAACCGAGAGTTCATGAACGGTAAGCAGTACCTTGTCCACGTGTGACACCAAACGTGTTATTCATGTTACACTACCTTATCCACGTGTCACACCAGAAGTGTTACTCTTGTTACACTTACTAACAACCGAGAGTTCAGGAACGGTAAGCAGTACCTTGTCCACATGTGACACCATACCGGTTACTCTTGTTATACCCACTAACAACCAAGAGTGAAAGAACGTTAAGCAGTACCTTGTCCACGTGTCACACCAGACGTGTTAATCTTGTTACACCTACTAACAACCAAGTGTTCAGGAACGGTAAGCAGTACCTTGTCCACATGTCACACCAGCGGTGTTACTCATGTTACAGTACCTTGTCCACGTGTCACACCAGACGTGTTACTCTTTTTACACCTATTGACAACCGAGAGTTCAGGAACGGTAAGCAGTACCTTGTCCACGTGTCACACCAGACGTGTTACTCTTGTTACAGTACCTTGCTCACGTGTCACACCAGACGTGTTACTCATGTTACAGTACCTTGTCCACGTGTCACACCAGACGTGTTACTCATGTTACAGTACCTTGTCCACGTGTCACACCAGACGTGTTACTCATGTTACAGTACCTTGTCCACGTGTCACACCAGACGTGTTACTCATGTTACAGTACCTTGTCCACGTGTCACACCAGACATGTTAGTCTTGATACAGTACCTTGTCCACGTGTCACACCAGACGTGTTAGTCTTGTTAGACCTACTAACAACCAAGAGTTCAGAAACGGTAAGCAGTACCTTGTCCACGTGTCACACCAAACGTGTTATTCATGTTACACTACCTTGTCCACGTGTCACACCAGACGTGTTACTCTTTTTACACCTACTAACAACCGAGAGTTCAGGAACGGTAAGCAGTACCTTGTCCACGTGTGACACCAAACGTGCTACTCATGTTACAGTACCTTGTCCACGTGTCACACCAGACGTGTTACTCATGTTACAGTACCTTGTCCACGTGTCACACCAGACGTGTTACTCTTGTTACACCCACTAACAACCGAGAGTTCAGGAACGGTAAGCAGTACCTTGTCCACGTGTCACACCAGACGTGTTACTCATGTTACAGTACCTTGTCCACGTGTCACACCAGACGTGTTACTCTTGTTGCAGTATCTTATCCATGTGTCACACTAGATGTGTTACTATTGTTACAGTACCTTGTCCACGTGTCACACCAGACGTGTTACTCATGTTACAGTACCTTGTCCACGTGTCACACCAGATGTGTTACTCATGTTCCAGTACTTTGTCCACGTGTGACATCAGACGTGTTACTCATGTTACAGTACCTTGTCCACGTGTCACACCAGATGTGTTAGTCTTGTTACACCTACTCACAACCGAGAGTTCAGGAACGGTAAGCAGTACCTTTTCCACATGTCACACCAGGCATGTTACTCATGTTACAGTACCTTGTCCACATGTCACACCAGACGTGTTAGTCTTGTTAGACCTACTAACAACCAAGAGTTCAGGAATGGTAAGCAGTACCTTGTCCACGTGTCACACCAAACGTGTTATTCATGTTACACTACCTTGTCCACGTGTCACACCAGACGTGTCACTCTTTTTACACCTACTAACAACCGAGAGTTCAGGAACGGTAAGCAGTACCTTTTCCACGTGTGACACCAAACGTGTTACTCATGTTACAGTACCTTGTCCACGTGTCACACCAGACGTGTTACTCATGTTACAGTACCTTGTCCACGTGTCACACCAGACGTGTTACTCTTGTTACACCCACTAACAACCGAGAGTTCAGGAACGGTAAGTAGTACCTTGTCCACGTGTCACACCAGACGAGTTATTCATGTTACATTACCTTGTCCACGTGTCACACCAGACGTGTTACTCTTTTTACACCTACTAACAACCGAGAGTTCAGGAACGGTAAGCAGTACCTTGTCCACGTGTCACATCAGACGTGTTACTCATGTTACAGTACCTTGTCAACGTGTCATACCAGACGTGTTAGTCTTGTTACAGTACCTTGTCCACGTGTCACACCAGACGTGTTAGTTTTGTTTCTGTACCTTGTCCACGTGTCACACCAGACGTGTTACTCTTGTTACACCCACTAACAACCGAGTGTTCAGGAACGGTAAGCAGTACCTTGTCCACGTGTCACACCAAACGTGTTATTCATGTTACACTACCTTGTCCACGTGTCACACCAGACGTGTTACTCTTTTTACACCTACTAACAACCGAGAGTTCAGGAAAGGTAAGCAGTACCTTGTCCACGTGTGACACCAAACGTGCTACTCATGTTACAGTACCTTGTCCACGTGTCACACCAGACGTGTTACTCATGTTACAGTACCTTGTCCACGTGTCACACCAGACGTGTTACTCTTGTTACACCCACTAACAACCGAGAGTTCAGGAACGGTAAGCAGTACCTTGTCCACGTGTCACACCAGACGTGTTACTCATGTTACAGTACCTTGTCCACGTGTCACACCAGACGTGTTACTCTTGTTGCAGTACCTTATCCATGTGTCACACTAGATGTGTTACTATTGTTACAGTACCTTGTCAACGTGTCATACCAGACGTGTTAGTCTTGTTACAGTACCTTGTCCACGTGTCACACCAGACGTGTTAGTTTTGTTTCTGTACCTTGTCCACGTGTCACACCAGACGTGTTACTCTTGTTACACCCACTAACAACCGAGTGTTCAGGAACGGTAAGCAGTACCTTGTCCACGTGTCACACCAAACGTGTTATTCATGTTACACTACCTTGTCCACGTGTCACACCAGACGTGTTACTCTTTTTACACCTACTAACAACCGAGAGTTCAGGAAAGGTAAGCAGTACCTTGTCCACGTGTGACACCAAACGTGCTACTCATGTTACAGTACCTTGTCCACGTGTCACACCAGACGTGTTACTCATGTTACAGTACCTTGTCCACGTGTCACACCAGACGTGTTACTCTTGTTACACCCACTAACAACCGAGAGTTCAGGAACGGTAAGCAGTACCTTGTCCACGTGTCACACCAGACGTGTTACTCATGTTACAGTACCTTGTCCACGTGTCACACCAGACGTGTTACTCTTGTTGCAGTACCTTATCCATGTGTCACACTAGATGTGTTACTATTGTTACAGTACCTTGTTAACGTGTCACACCAGACGTGTTACTCATGTTACAGTACCTTGTCCACGTGTCACACCAGATGTGTTACTCATGTTCCAGTACTTTGTCCACGTGTGACATCAGACGTGTTACTCATGTTACAGTACCTTGTCCACGTGTCACACCAGATGTGTTAGTCTTGTTACACCTACTCACAACCGAGAGTTCAGGAACGGTAAGCAGTACCTTTTCCACATGTCACACCAGGCATGTTACTCATGTTACAGTACCTTGTCCACATGTCACACCAGACGTGTTAGTCTTGTTAGACCTACTAACAACCAAGAGTTCAGGAATGGTAAGCAGTACCTTGTCCACGTGTCACACCAAACGTGTTAT
Source organism: Bathymodiolus septemdierum (assembly GCA_963383655.1). Classification (NCBI taxonomy): domain Eukaryota; kingdom Metazoa; phylum Mollusca; class Bivalvia; order Mytilida; family Modiolidae; genus Bathymodiolus; species Bathymodiolus septemdierum. Next base: position 28,671,508 of record OY726528.1, on the reverse strand, counting down.
TCATGTTACACTACCTTGTCCACGTGTCACACCAGACGTGTCACACTTTTTACACCTACTAACAACCGAGAGTTCAGGAACTGTAAGCAGTACCTTGTCCACGTGTGACACCAAACGTGTTACTCATGTTACAGTACCTTGTCCACGTGTCACACCAGACGTGTTACTCATGTTACAGTACCTTGTCCACGTGTCACACCAGACGTGTTACTCTTGTTACACCCACTAACAACTGAGAGTTCAGGAACGGTAAGCAGTACCTTGTCCACGTGTCACACCAGACGAGTTATTCATGTTACATTACCTTGTCCACGTGTCACACCAGACGTGTTACTCTTTTTACACCTACTAACAACCGAGAGTTCAGGAACGGTAAGCAGTACCTTGTCCACGTGTCACATCAGACGTGTTACTCATGTTACAGTACCTTGTCCACGTGTCATACCAGACGTGTTAGTCTTGTTACAGTACCTTGTCCACGTGTCACACCAGACGTGTTAGTCTTGTTTCTGTACCTTGTCCACGTGTCACACCAGATGTGTTAGTCTTGTTACACCTACTCACAACCGAGAGTTCAGGAACGGTAAGCAGTACCTTTTCCACATGTCACACCAGGCATGTTACTCATGTTACAGTACCTTGTCCACATGTCACACCAGACGTGTTAGTCTTGTTAGACCTACTAACAACCAAGAGTTCAGGAATGGTAAGCAGTACCTTGTCCACGTGTCACACCAAACGTGTTATTCATGTTACACTACCTTGTCCACGTGTCACACCAGACGTGTCACACTTTTTACACCTACTAACAACCGAGAGTTCAGGAACGGTAAGCAGTACCTTGTCCACGTGTGACACCAAACGTGTTACTCATGTTACAGTACCTTGTCCACGTGTCACACCAGACGTGTTACTCATGTTACAGTACCTTGTCCACGTGTCACACCAGACGTGTTACTCTTGTTACACCCACTAACAACTGAGAGTTCAGGAACGGTAAGCAGTACCTTGTCCACGTGTCACACCAGACGAGTTATTCATGTTACATTACCTTGTCCACGTGTCACACCAGACGTGTTACTCTTTTTACACCTACTAACAACCGAGAGTTCAGGAACGGTAAGCAGTACCTTGTCCACGTGTCACATCAGACGTGTTACTCATGTTACAGTACCTTGTCCACGTGTCATACCAGACGTGTTAGTCTTGTTACAGTACCTTGTCCACGTGTCACACCAGACGTGTTAGTCTTGTTTCTGTACCTTGTCCACGTGTCACACCAGACGTGTTACTCTTGTTACACCCACTAACAACCGAGTGTTCAGGAACGGTAAGCAGTACCTTTTCCACGTGTCACACCAGACGGGTTACTCATGTTACAGTACCTTGTCCACGTGTCACACCAGACGTGTTACTCTTGCTACAGTACCTTGTCCACGTGTCGCACCAGATGTGTTACTCATGTTCCAGTACCTTGTCCACGTGTGACATCAGACGTGTTACTAATGTTACAGTATCTTGTCCACGTGTCACACCAGACGTGTTAGTATTGTTACACCTACTAACAACCGAGAGTTCAGGAACGGTAAGCAGTACCTTGTCCACATGTCACACCAGGCATGTTACTCATGTTACAGTACCTTGTCCACATGTCACACAAGACGTGTTAGTCTTGTTAGACCTACTAACAACCAAGAGTTCATGAACGGTAAGCAGTACCTTGTGCACGTGTCACACCAAACGTGTTATTCATGTTACACTACTTTGTCCACGTGTCACACCAGACGTGTTACTCTTTTTACACCTACTAACAACCGAGAGTTCAGGAACGGTAAGCAGTACCTTGTCCACGTGTGACACCAAACGTGTTACTCATGTTACAGTACCTTGTCCACGTGTCACACCAGACGTGTTACTCATGTTACAGTACCTTGTCCACGTGTCACACCAGACGTGTTAGTCTTGTTACAGTACTTTGTCCACGTGTCACACCAGACGTGTTACTCTTTTTACACCTACTAACAACCGAGAGTTCAGGAACGGGAAGCAGTACCTTGTCCACGTGTCACACCAGACGTGTTACTCATGTTACAGTACCTTGTCCACGTGTCATACCAGACGTGTTAGTCTTGTTACAGTACCTTGTCCACGTGTCACACCAGACGTGTTAGTCTTGTTTCTGTACCTTGTCCACGTGTCACACCAGACGTGTTAGTCTTGTTACAGTACCTTGTCCACGTGTCACACCAGACGTGTTAGTCTTGTTTCTGTACCTTGTCCACGTGTCACACCAGACGTGTTACTCTTGTTACACCCACTAACAACCGAGTGTTCAGGAACGGTAAGCAGTACCTTGTCCACGTGTCACACCAGACGGGTTGCTTATGTTACAGTACCTTGTCCACGTGTCACACCAGACGTGTTACTCTTGCTACAGTACCTTGTTCACGTGTCACACCAGACGTGTTACCCTTGTTACAGTACCTTATCCACGTGTCACACCAGATGTGTTACTCTTGCTACAGTACCTTGTCCACGTGTCGCACCAGATGTGTTACTCATGTTCCAGTACCTTGTCCACGTGTGACATCAGACGTGTTACTCATGTTACAGTATCTTGTCCACGTGTCACACCAGACGTGTTAGTATTGTTACACCTACTAACAACCGAGAGTTCAGGAACGGTAAGCAGTACCTTGTCCACATGTCACACCAGGCATGTTACTCATGTTACAGTACCTTGTCCACATGTCACACAAGACGTGTTAGTCTTGTTAGACCTACTAACAACCAAGATTTCATGAACGGTAAGCAGTACCTTGTGCACGTGTCACACCAAACGTGTTATTCATGTTACACTACTTTGTCCACATGTCACACCAGACGTGTTACTCTTTTTACACCTACTAACAACCGAGAGTTCAGGAACGGTAAGCAGTACCTTGTCCACGTGTCACACCAGACGTGTTACTCATGTTACAGTACCTTGTCAACGTGTCACACCAGACGTGTTACTCATGTTACAGTACCTTGTCCACGTGTCACACCAGACGTGTTAGTCTTGTTACAGTACTTTGTCCACGTGTCACACCAGACGTGTTACTCTTTTTACACCTACTAACAACCGAGAGTTCAGCAACGGTAAGCAGTACCTTGTCCACGTGTCACACCAGACGTGTTACTCATGTTACAGTACCTTGTCCACGTGTCATACCAGACGTGTTAGTCTTGTTACAGTACCTTGTCCACGTGTCACACCAGACGTGTTAGTCTTGTTTCTGTACCTTGTCCACGTGTCACACCAGACGTGTTACTCTTGTTACACCCACTAACAACCGAGTGTTCAGGAACGGTAAGCAGTACCTTGTCCACGTGTCACACCAGACGGGTTACTCATGTTACAGTACCTTGTCCATGTGTCACACCAGACGTGTTACTCTTGCTACAGTACCTTGTTCACGTGTCACACCAGACGTGTTACCCTTGTTACAGTACCTTATCCACGTGTCACACTAGATGTGTTACTCTTGTTACAGTACCTTGTCCACGTGTCGCACCAGATGTGCTACTCATGTTCCAGTACCTTGTCCACGTGTGACATCAGACGTGTTACTCATGTTACAGTATCTTGTCCACGTGTCACACCAGACGTGTTAGTATTGTTACACCTACTAACAACCGAGAGTTCAGGAACGGTAAGCAGTACCTTGTCCACATGTCACACCAGGCATGTTACTCATGTTACAGTACCTTGTCCACATGTCACACAAGACGTGTTAGTCGTGTTAGACCTACTAACAACCAAGAGTTCATGAACGGTAAGCAGTACCTTGTGCACGTGTCACACCAAACGTGTTATTCATGTTACACTACTTTGTCCACGTGTCACACCAGATGTGTTACTCTTTTTACACCTACTAACAACCGAGAATTCAGGAACGGTAAGCAGTACCTTGTCCATGTGTGACACCAAACGTGTTACTCATGTTACAGTACCTTGTCCACGTGTCACACCAGACGTGTTACTCATGTTACAGTACCTTGTCCACGTGTCACACCAGACGTGTTAGTCTTGTTACAGTACCTTGTTCACGTGTCACACCAGACGTGTTACTCTTTTTACACCTACTAACAACCGAGAGTTCAGGAACGGTAAGCAGTACCTTGTCCACGTGTCACACCAGACGTGTTACTCATGTTACAGTACCTTGTCCACGTGTCACACCAGACGTGTTACTCATGTTACAGTACCTTGTCCACGTGTCATACCAGACGTGTTAGTCTTGTTACAGTACCTTGTCCACGTGTCACACCAGACATGTTAGTCTTGTTTCTGTACCTTGTCCACGTATCACACCAGACGTGTTACTCTTGTTACACCCACTAACAACCGAGTGTTCAGGAACGGTAAGCAGTACCTTGTCCACGTGTCACACCAGACATGTTACTCATGTTAAAGTACCTTGTCCACGTGTGACATCAGATGTGTTACTCATGTTACACCCACTAACAACCGAGAGTTCAGGAACGGTAAGTAGTACTTTGTCCACATGTCACACCAGACGTGTTACTCATGTTACAGTACCTTGTGCACGTGTGACATCAGACGTATTACTCATGTTACAGTACCTTGTCCACGTGTCACACCAGACGTGTTACTCTTGTTACACCCACTAACAACTGAGAGTTCAGGAACGGTAAGCAGTACCTTGTCCACGTGTCACACCAGACGTGTTACTCATGTTACAGTACCTTGTCCACGTTTCACACCAGACGTGTTACTCTTGTTATACCCACTTACAACCAAGTGTTCAGGAACGGTAAGCAATACCTTGTCCACGTGTCACACCAGACGTGTTATTCTTTTTACACCTACTAACAACCGAGAGTTCAGGAACGGTAAGCAGTACCTTGTCCACGTGTCAAACCAGACGTGTTACTCTTGTTACAGTACCTTGTCCACATGTCACACCAGACGTGTTACTCTTTTTACACCTACTAACAACCGAGAGTTCAGGAACGGTAAGCAGTACCTTGTCCACGTGTCACACCAGACGTGTTACTCATGTTACAGTACCTTGTCCACGTGTCATACCAGACGTGTTACTCATGTTACAGTACCTTGTCCACGTGTCATACCAGACGTGTTAGTCTTGCTACAGTACCTTGTCCACGTGTGACATCAGACGTGTTACTCATGTTACAGTATCTTGTCCACGTGTCACACCAGACGTGTTAGTATTGTTACACCTACTAACAACCGAGAGTTCAGGAACGGTAAGCAGTACCTTGTCCACATGTCACACCAGGCATGTTACTCATGTTACAGTACCTTGTCCACATGTCACACAAGACGTGTTAGTCTTGTTAGACCTACTAACAACCAAGATTTCATGAACGTTAGGCAGTACCTTGTGCACGTGTCACACCAAACGTGTTATTCATGTTACACTACTTTGTCCACATGTCACACCAGACGTGTTACTCTTTTTAAACCTACTAACAACCGAGAGTTCAGGAACGGTAAGCAGTACCTTGTCCACGTGTCACACCAGACGTGTTACTCTTGCTACACCCACTAACAACCGAGTGTTCAGGAACGGTAAGCAGTACCTTGTCCACGTGTCACACCAGACGTGTTACTCTTGTTACAGCCACTAACAACCGAGTGTTCAGGAACGGTAAGCAGTACCTTGTTTATGTGTCACACCAGACGTGTTACTCATGTTACAGTACTTTGTCCACGTTTCATACCAGACGTGTTACTCTTGCTACAGTACCTTGTCCACGTGTCACATCAGACGTGTTACTCTTATTACAGTACCTTGTCCACGTGTCACACCAGATGTGATACTCTTGTTACAGTACCTTGGCCAAGTGTCACACCAGACGTTTTACTCATGTTACAGTACCTTGTCCACGTGTCATACCAGACGTGTTAGTCTTGTTACAGTACCTTGTCCACGTGTCACACCAGACGTGTTACTCATGTTACAGTACCTTGTCCGCTTGTCATACCAGACGTGTTACTCTTGCTACAGTACCTTGTCCACGTGTCACACCAGACGTGTTACTCTTGTTACAGTACCTTGTCCACGTGTCACACCAGATGTGTTACTCTTGTTACAGTACCTTGTCCACGTGTCACACCAGACATGTTACTCATGTTACAGTACCTTGTCCACGTGTCACACCAGATGTGTTACTCATGTTATAGTACCTTGTCCACGTGTGACATCAGATTTATTACCCATGTTACAGTACCTTGTCCACGTGTCACACCAGACGTGTTAGTCTTGCTACACCTACTAACAACCGAAAGTTCAGGAACGATAAGCAGTACCTTGTCCACATGTCACACCAGACGTGTTACTCATGTTACAGTACCTTTTCCACGTGTCACACCAGACGTGGTAGTCTTGTTACACCTACTAACAACCAAGAGTTCAGGAACGGTAAGCAGTACCTTGTCCACGTGTCACACCAAACGTGTTATTCATTTTACAGTACCTTGTGCACGTGTCACACCAGACGTGTTACTTTTGTTACACCCACTAACAACCCAGTGTTCAAAAACGGTAAGGAGTACCTCGCCCACGTGTCACACCAGACGTGTTAGTCTTGTTACAGTAACTTGTCCACGTGTCACACCAGACGTGTTACTTATGTTACAGTACCTTGTCTACGTGTCACACCAGATGTGTTACTCATAATATAGTACCTTGTCCACGTGTGACATCAGATTTATTGCTCATGTTACAGTACCTTGTCCACGTGTCACACCAGACGTGTTAGTCTTGTTACACCTACTAACAACCAAGAGTTCAGGAATGGTAAGCAGTACCTTGTCCACGTGTCACATCAAACGTGATATTCATGTTACAGTACCTTGTCCACATGTCACACCAGACGTGTTACTTTTGTTACACCCACTAACAACCGAGTGTTCAAGAACGGTAAGCAGTACCTTGCCCACGTGTCACACCAGACGTGTTAGTCTAGTTACTGTACCTTGTCCACGTGTCACACCAGACGTGTTACTCTTGTTGCACCCACTAACAACCGAGAGTTCAGGAAAAGCAGTACCTTGTCCACGTGTCACCCCAGACGTGATACTCATGCTACAGTACCTTGTCCACGTGTCACACCAGACGTGTTACTCTTTTTACACCTACTAACAACCGAGAATTCAGGAACGGTAAGCAGTACCTTGTCCACGTGTCACACCAGACGTGTTACTCTTTTTACATCTATTAACAATCGAGAGTTCAGGAATGGTAAGCAGTACCTTGTCCACGTGTCACACCAGACGTGTTACTCATGTTACAGTACCTTGTCCACTTGTCACACCAAACGTGTTACTTTTGTTACACCCACTAACAACTGAGAGTTCAGGAACAGTAAGCAGTACCTTGTCCACGTGTCACACCAGACTTGTTACTCTTGTTACAGTACCTTGTCCACGTGTCACACCAGATGTGTTACTCTTGTTACAGTACCTTGTCCACGTGTCACACCAGACGTGTTACTCATGGTACAGTACCTTGTCCACGTGTCACACAAGACGTGTTATTCTTTTTACACCTACTAACAACCGAGAGTTCAGGAACGGTAAGCAGTACCTTGTCCATTTGTGACACCAAACGTGTTATTCATGTTACACTACCTTGTCCAGGTGTCACATCAAACGTGTTACTCTTGTTACACTTACTAACAACCGAGAGTTCAGGAACGGTAAGCAGTACCTTGTCCATGTGTCACACCAGACGTGTTACTCTTGTTATACCCATTAACAGCCAAGAGTGCAAGAACGGTAAGCAGTACCTTGTCCACATGTCACACCAGACATGTTACTCATGCTACAGTACCTTGTCCACGTGTCACACCAGACGTGTTACTCTTTTTACACCTACTAGCAACCGAGAGTTCAGGAACGGTAAGCAGTACCTTGTCCACGTGTCACACCAGACGTGTTACTCTTGTTACAGTACCTTGTTCTCGTGTCACACCAGACGTGTTACTCATGTTACAGTAACTTGTCCACGTGTCACACCAGACGTGTTACTCTTTTCACACCTACTAACAACTGAGAGTTCAGGAAGGGTAAGCAGTACCTTGTTCACGTGTCACACCAGACGTGTTACTCATGTACCAGTACCTTGTCCGCGTGTCACACCAGAGGTTTTACTCATGTTACAGTACCTTGTTCACGTGTCACACCAGACGTGTTAGTCTTGTTACACTACTTTGTCCACGTGTCAAACCAGACGTGTTAGTCTTGTTACAGTATCTTGTCCACGTGTCACACCAGACGTGATACTCTTGTTACACCCACTAACAACCGAGTGTTCAGGAACGTTAAGCAGTACCTTGTCCACGTGTCACACCAGACGTGTTACTCATGTTACAGTACCTTGTCCAAGTGTAACACCAGACGTGTTACTCTTTTTACACCTACTAACAACCGTGAGTTCAGGAACGGTAAGCAGTACCTTGTCCACGTGTCCCACCAGACGTGTCACTAATGTTACAGTACCTTGTCCACGTGTCACACCAGACGTGTTACTCAAGTTGCAGTACCTTGTCCACGGTTCACACCAGACGTGTTAGTCTTGTTACAGTACCTTGTCCACGTGTCACACCAGATGTGTTACTCTTGTGACAGTACCTTGTCCACGTGTCACACCAGACGTGGTACTCATCTTACAGTACCTTGTCCACGTGTCACACCAGATGTGTTACTCATGTTAGAGTACCTTGTCCACGTGTGACATCAGACGTGTTACTCATGTTACAGTACATTTTCCACGTGTCACACCAAACGTGTTAGTCTTGTTACACCTACTAACAACCAAGAGTTTAGGACCGGTAAGCAGTACCTTGTCCACGTGTCACACCAAACGTGTTATTCATTTTACAGTACCTTGTCCACGTGTCACACCAGACGTGTTAGTCTTGTTACACCTACTAATAACCAAGAGTTCAGGAACGGTAAGCAGTACCTTGCCCACATGTCACACTAGACGTGTTACTCATGTTACAGTACCTTGTGCACGTGTCACACCAGACGTGTTAACTCTTTTCACACCCACTAACAACCGAGAGTTCAGGAACGTTAAGCAGTACCTTTTCCACGTGTCACACCAGACGTGTTACTCTTGCTACAGTACCTTGTCCACGTGTCACACCAGATGTGTTACTCCTGTTACAGTACCTGGTCCACGTGTCACACCAGAGGTGTTACTCATGTTACAGTACCTTGTTCACGTGTCACACGAGACGTGTTAGTCTTGTTACAGTGCCTTGTCCACGTGTCACACCAGACGTGTTACTCTTGTTACAGTACCTTGTTCTCGTGTCACACCAGACGTGTTACTCTTGTTACAGTACCTTGTCCACGTGTCACACCAGACGTGTTACTCTTTTCACACCTACTAACAACCGAGAGTTCAGGAAGGGTAAGCAGAACCTTGTCCACGTGTCACACCAGACGTGTTACTCCTGTTACAGTACCTTGTCCACGTTTCACACCAGACGTGTTACTCATGTTACAGTACCTTGTTCACGTGTCACACCAGACGTGTTATTCTTGTTACAGTACCTTGTCCACGTGTCACACTAGACGTGTTAGTCTTCTTACAGTATCTTGTCCACGTGTCACACCAGACGTGTTACTCTTGTTACAGTACCTTGTCCACGTGTCACACCAGACGTGTTAGTCTTGTTACACCTACTAACAACCAAGAGTTCAGGAACGGTAAGCAGTACCTTGCCCATATGTCACACTAGACGTGTTACTCATGTTACAGTATCTTGTGCACGTGTCACAACAGACGTGTTACTTTTGTTGCACCCAATAACAACCGCGAGTTCAGGAACGGTAAGCAGTACCTTGTCCACGTGTCACACCAGACATGTTACTCACGCTACAGTACCTTGTCCACGTGTCACACCAGACGTGTTACTCTTGCTACAGTAACTTGTCCACGTGTCACACCAGACGTGTTACTCTTGTTACAGTACCTTTTCCACGTGTCACACCAGATGTGTTACTCTTGTTACAGTACCTTGTCCAAGTGTCACACCAGACGTGTTACTCATGTTACAGTACCTTGTCCACGTGTCACACCAGACGTGTTACTCTTTTTACACCTACTAACAACCGAGAGTTCAGGAACGGTAAGCAGTACCTTGTCCACGTGTCACACCAGACGTGTTACTCTTGCTACAGTACCTTGTCCACGTCTCACACCAAGACGTGTTACTCTTGTTACACCCACTAACAACCGAGTGTTCAGGAACGGTAAGCAGTACTTTGTCCACGTGTCACATCAGACGTGTTACTCTTGCTACAGTACCTTGTCCACGTGTCACACCAGATGTGTTACTCTTGTTACAGTACCTTGTCCACGTGTCACACCAGACGTGTTACTCATGTTACATTTCCTTGTCCACGTGTCACACCAGACGTGTTAATTCTTTTCACACCCACTAACAAGCGAGTGTTCAGGAACGGTAAGCAGTACCTTGTCCACGTGTAACACCAGACGTGTTACTCATGTTACAGTACCTTGTCCACGTGTCACACCAGACGTGTTACTCTTGTTACACCCACTAACAACCGAGTGTTCAGGAACGGTAAGCAGTACCTTGTCCACGTGTCACACCAGACGTTTTACTCATGTTACAGTACCATGTCCACGTGTCACACCAGACGTGTTACTCTTGCTACAATACCTTGTCCACGTGTCACACGAGACGTGTTACTCTTGTTACAGTACCTTGTCCACGTGTTACACCAGATGTGTTACTCTTGTTACAGTACCTTGTCCACGTGTCACACCAGACGTGTTACTCTTGTTACAGTACCTTGTCCACGTGTCACACCAGACGTGTTACTTTTGTTACACCCACTAACAACCGAGAGTTCAGGAACGGTAAGCAGTACCTTTTCCACGTGTCACACCAGACGTGTTACTCTTGCTACAGTACCTTGTCCACGTGTCACACCAGATGTGTTACTCCTGTTACAGTACCTTGTCCACGTGTTACACCAGATGTGTTACTCTTGTTACAGTACCTTGTCCACGTGTCACACCAGACGTGTTACTCTTGTTACAGTACCTTGTCCACGTGTCACACCAGACGTGTTACTTTTGTTACACCCACTAACAACCGAGAGTTCAGGAACGGTAAGCAGTACCTTTTCCACGTGTCACACCAGACGTGTTACTCTTGCTACAGTACCTTGTCCACGTGTCACACTGGACGTGTTAGTCTTGTTACAGTATCTTGTCCACGTGTCACACCAGACGTGTTACTCTTGTTACACCCACTAACAACGGAGTGTTCAGGAACGTTAAGCAGTACCTTGTCCACGTGTCACACCAGACGTGTTACTCATGTTACAGTACCTTGTCATTGTGTAACACCAGACGTGTTACTCTTTTAACACATACTAACAACCGAGAGTTTAGGAACGGTAAGCAGTACCTTGTCCACGTGTCACACCAGACGTGTCACTAATGATACAGTGCCTTGTCCACGTGTCACACCAGACGTGTTACTCATGTTGCAGTACCTTGTCCACGTTTCACACCAGACGTGTTAGTCTTGTTACAGTACCTTGTCCACGTGTCACACCAGATGTGTAACTCTTGTTACAGTACCTTGTCCACGTGTCACACCAGACGTGTTACTCATGTTACAGTACCTTGTCCACGTGTGACATCAGACGTGTTACTCATGTTACAGTACATTTTCCACGTGTCACACCAAACGTGTTAGTCTTGTTACATCTACTAACAACCGAGAGTTCAGGAACGGTAAGCAGTACCTTGTCAACATGTCACACCAGACGTGTTACTGATGTTACAGTACCTTGTCCACGTGTCGCTCCAGATGTGTTAGTCTTGTTACACCTACTAACAACCAAGAGTTTAGGACCGGTAAGCAGTACCTTGTCCACGTGTCACACCAAACGTGTTATTCATGTTACAGTACCTTGTCCACGTGTCACATCAGACATGTTACTCTTGTTACACCCACTAACAACTGAGTGTTCAGGAACGGTAAGCAATACCTTGCCCACGTGTCACACCAGACGTGTTACTCTTGTTACAGTACCTTGTCCACGTGTCACACCAGACGTGTTAGTCTTGTTACACCTACTAACAACCAAGAGTTCAGGAACGGTAGGCAGTACCTTGCCCACATGTCACACTAGACCTGTTACTCATGTTACAGAACCTTGTGCACGTGTCACACCAGACGTGTTACTTTTGTTACACCCACTAACAACCGAGAGTTCAGGAACGGTAAGCAGTACCTTGTCCACTTCTCACACCAGACATGTTACTCATGTTACAGTACCTTGTCCACGTGTCACACCAGACGTGTTACTCTTGCTACAGTAACTTGTCCACGTGTTACACCAGACGTGTTACTTTTGTTACAGTACCTTGTCCACGTGTCACACCAGATGTGTTACTCTTGTTTCAGTACCTTGTCCACGTGTCACACCAGACGTATTACTCATGTTGCAGTACCTTGTCCACGTGTCACACCAGACGTGTTACTCATGTTACAGTACCTTGTCCACGTGTCACACCAGACGTGTTACTCTTTTTACACCTACTAACAACCGAGAGTTCAGGAACGGTAAGCAGTACCTTGTCCACGTGTCACACCAGACGTGTTACTCATGTTACAGTACCTTGTCCACGTGTCACACCAGACGTGTTACTTTTGTTACACCCACTAACAACCGAGAGTTCAGGAACGGTAAGCAGTACCTTGTCCACGTGTCACACCAGACGTGCTACTCTTGCTACAGTACCTTGTCCACGTGTCACACCATACGTGTTACTCTTGTTACACCCACTAACAACCGAGTGTTCAGGAAAGGTAAGCAGTACCTTGTCCACGTGTCACACCAGACGTGTTACTCATGTTACAGTACCTTGTCCACGTGTCACACTAGACGTGTTACTCTTGCTACAATACATTGTCCACGTGTCACACGAGACGTGTTACTCTTGTTACAGTACCTTGTCCACGTGTTACACCAGATGTGTTACTCTTGTTACAGTACCTTGTCCACGTGTCACACCAGACGTGTTACTCTTGTTACAGTACCTTGTCCACGTGTCACACCAGACGTGTTACTTTTGTTACACCCACTAACAACCGAGAGTTCAGGAACGGCAAGCAGTACCTTGTCCACGTGTCACACCAGACGTGTTACTCTTGCTACAGTACCTTGTCCACGTGTCACACCAGCTGTGTTACTCTTGTTACAGTACCTTGTCCACGTGTCACACCAGACGTGTTACTCATGTTACAGTACCTTGTCCACGTGTCACACCAGACGTGTTAACTCTTTTCACACCCACTAACAACCGAGTGTTCAGGAACGGTAAGCAGTACCTTGTCCGCGTGTAACACCAGACGTGTTACTCATGTTACAGTACCTTGTCCACTTGTCACACCAGACGTGTTACTCTTGTTACAGTACCTTGTCCACGTGTCACACCAGACGTGTTACTCTTGTTACAGTACCTTGTCCACGTCTCACACCAGACGTGTTACTCTTGTTACACCCACTAACAACCGAGTGTTCAGGAACGGTAAGCAGTACCTTGTCCACGTGTCACACCAGACGTGTTACTCATGTTGCTGTACCTTGTCCACGTGTCACACCAGACGTGTTACTCTTGCTACAATGCCTTGTCCACGTTTCACACGAGATGTGTTACTCTTGTTACAGTACCTTGTCCACGTGTCACATCAGATGTGTTACTCTTGTTACAGTACCTTGTCCACGTGTCACACCAGACGTGTTACTCATGTTACAGTACCTTGTCCACGTGTCACACCAGACGTGTTACTCTTGTTACAGTACCTTGTCCACGTGTCACATCAGATGTGTTACTCTTGTTACAGTACCTTGTCCACGTGTCACACCAGACGTGTTACTCTTGTTACAGTAACTTGTCCAAGTGTCACACCAGACGTGTTACTCTTATTACAGTACCTTGTTCACGTGTCACACCAGACGTGTTACTCTTGTTACAGTACCTTGTCCACGTGTCACACCAGACGTGTTATTCTTGTTATAGTACCTTGTCCACGTGTCACACCAGACGTGTTAGTCTTGTTACAGTATCTTGTCCACGTGTCACACCAGACGTGTTACTCTTGTTACACCCACTAACAACCGAGTGTTCAGGAAGGTTAAGCAGTACCTTTTCCACGTGTCACACCAGACGTGTTACTCATGTTACAGTACCTTGTCCTTGTGTAACACTAGACGTGTTACTCTTTTTACACCTACTAACAACCGAGAGTTTAGGAACGGTAAGCAGTACCTTGTCCACGTGTCACACCAGACGTGTCACTAATGTTACAGTACCTTGAACACGTGTCACACCAGACGTGTTACTCATGTTGCAGTACCTTGTCCACGTTTCACACCAGACGTGTTAGTCTTGTTACAGTACCTTGTCCACGTGTCACACCAGATGTGTTACTCTTGCTACAGTACCTTGTCCACGTGTCACACCAGACGTGTTACTCATGTTACAGTACCTTGTCCATGTGTCACATCAGATGTGTTACTCATGTTAAAGTACTTTGTCCACGTGTGACATCAGACGTGTTACTCATGTTACAGTACATTTTTCACGTGTCACACCAAACGTGTTAGTCTTGTTACATCTACTAACAACCGAGAGTTCAGGAACGGTAAGCAGTACCTTGTCCACGTGTCACACCAAACATGTTATTCATTTTACAGTACCTTGTCCACGTGTCACACCTGACATGTTCCTCTTGTTACACCCACTAACAACTGAGTGTTCAGGAACGGTAAGCAGTACCTTGTCCACGTGTCACACCAGACGTGTTACTCATGTTACAGTACCTTGTCCACGTGTCACACCAGACGTGTTACTCTTTTTACACCTACTAACAACCGAGAGTTCAGGAACGGTAAGCAGTACCTTGTCCACGTGTCACACCAGACGTGTTACTCATGTTACAGTACCTTGTCCACGTGTCACACCAGACGTGTTACTTTTGTTACACCCACTAACAACCGAGAGTTCAGGAACGGTAAGCAGTACCTTGTCCACGTGTCACACCAGACGTGCTACTCTTGCTACAGTACCTTGTCCACGTGTCACACCATACGTGTTACTCTTGTTACACCCACTAACAACCGAGTGTTCAGGAACGGTAAGCAGTACCTTGTCCACGTGTCACACCAGACGTGTTACTCATGTTACAGTACCTTGTCCACGTGTCACACTAGACGTGTTACTCTTGCTACAATACCTTGTCCACGTGTCACACGAGACGTGTTACTCTTGTTACAGTACTTTGTCCACGTGTTACACCAGATGTGTTACTCTTGTTACAGTACCTTGTCCACGTGTCACACCAGACGTGTTACTCTTGTTACAGTACCTTGTCCACGTGTCACACCAGACGTGTTACTTTTGTTACACCCACTAACAACCGAGAGTTCAGGAACGGCAAGCAGTACCTTGTCCACGTGTCACACCAGACGTGTTACTCTTGCTACAGTACCTTGTCCACGTGTCACACCAGCTGTGTTACTCTTGTTACAGTACCTTGTCCACGTGTCACACCAGACGTGTTACTCATGTTACAGTACCTTGTCCACGTGTCACACCAGACGTGTTAACTCTTTTCACACCCACTAACAACCGAGTGTTCAGGAACGGTAAGCAGTACCTTGTCCGCGTGTAACACCAGACGTGTTACTCATGTTACAGTACCTTGTCCACTTGTCACACTAGACGTGTTACTCTTGCTACAGTACCTTGTCCACGTGTCACACCAGACGTGTTACTCTTGTTACAGTACCTTGTCCACGTCTCACACCAGACGTGTTACTCTTGTTACACCCACTAACAACCGAGTGTTCAGGAACGATAAGCAGTACCTTGTCCACGAGTCACACCAGACGTGTTACTCATGTTGCTGTACCTTGTCCACGTGTCACACCAGACGTGTTACTCTTGTTACAATGCCTTGTCCACGTTTCACACGAGATGTGTTACTCTTGTTACAGTACCTTGTCCACGTGTCACACCAGACGTGTTAATCTTGTTACAGTACCTTGTCCACGTGTCACATCAGATGTGTTACTCTTGTTACAGTACCTTGTCCACGTGTCACACCAGACGTGTTACTCTTGTTACAGTAACTTGTCCAAGTGTCACACCAGACGTGTTACTCTTATTACAGTACCTTGTTCACGTGTCACACCAGACGTGTTACTCTTGTTACAGTACCTTGTCCACGTGTCACACCAGACGTGTTATTCTTGTTATAGTACCTTGTCCACGTGTCACACCAGACGTTTTAGTCTTGTTACAGTATCTTGTCCACGTGTCACACCAGACGTGTTACTCTTGTTACACCCACTAACAACCGAGTGTTCAGGAACGTTAAGCAGTACCTTGTCCACGTGTCACACCAGACGTGTTACTCATGTTACAGTACCTTGTCCTTGTGTAACACTAGACGTGTTACTCTTTTTACACCTACTAACAACCGAGAGTTTAGGAACGGTAAGCAGTACCTTGTCCACGTGTCACACCAGACGTGTCACTAATGTTACAGTACCTTGAACACGTGTCACACCAGACGTGTTACTCATGTTGCAGTACCTTGTCCACGTTTCACACCAGACGTGTTAGTCTTGTTACAGTACCTTGTCCACGTGTCACACCAGATGTGTTACTCTTGTTACAGTACCTTGTCCACGTGTCACACCAGACGTGTTACTCATGTTACAGTACCTTGTCCATGTGTCACATCAGATGTGTTACTCATGTTAAAGTACTTTGTCCACGTGTGACATCAGACGTGTTACTCATGTTACAGTACATTTTTCACGTGTCACACCAAACGTGTTAGTCTTGTTACATCTACTAACAACCGAGAGTTCAGGAACGGTAAGCAGTACCTTGTCCACGTGTCACACCAAACGTGTTATTCATTTTACAGTACCTTGTCCACGTGTCACACCAGACATGTTCCTCTTGTTACACCCACTAACAACTGAGTGTTCAGGAACGGTAAGCAATACCTTGCCCACGTGTCACACCAGACGTGTTACTCTTGTTACAGTACCTTGTCCACGTGTCACACCAGACGTGTTAGTCTTGTTACACCTACTAACAACCAAGAATTCAGGAACGGTAAGCAGTACCTTGCCCACATGTCACACTAGACGTGTTACTCATGTTACAGTACCTTGTGCACGTGTCACAACAGACGTGTTACTTTTGTTACACCCACTAACAACCGAGAGTTCAGGAACGGTAAGCAGTACCTTGTCCACGTGTCACACCAGACATGTTACTCATGCTACAGTACCTTTTCCACGTGTCACACCAGACGTGTTACTCTTGCTACAGTAACTTGTCCACGTGTCATACCAGACGTGTTACTCTTGTTACAGTACCTTTTCCACGTGTCACACCAGATGTGTTACTCTTGTTACAGTACCTTGTCCACGTGTCACACCACACGTATTACTCATGTTACATTACCTTGTCCACGTGTCACACCAGACGTGTTACTCATTTTACAGTACCTTGTCCACGTGTCACACCAGACGTGTTACTCTTTTTACACCTACTAACAACCGAGAGTTCAGGAACGGTAAGGAGTACCTTGTCCACGTGTCACACCAGACGTGTTATTCTTTTTACACCTACTAACAACCGAGAGTTCAGGAACGGTAAGCAGTACCTTGTCCACGTGTCACACCAGACGTGTTACTCATGTTACAGTACCTTGTCCACGTGTCACACCAGACGTGTTACTTTTGTTACACCCACTAACAACCGAGAGTTCAGGAACGGTAAGCAGTACCTTGTCCACGTGTCACACCAGACGTGTTATTCTTGCTACAGTACCTTGTCCACGTGTCACACCAGACATGTTACTCTTGTTACACCCTCTAACAACCGAGTGTTGAGGAACGGTAAGCAGTACCTTGTCCACGTGTCACACCAGACGTGTTACTCTTGCTACAGTACCTTGTCCACGTGTCACACCAGATGTGTTACTCTTGTTACAGTACCTTGTCCACGTGTCACACCAGACGTGTTACTCATGTTACAGTACCTTGTCCACGTGTCACACCAGACGTGTTAACTATTTTCACACCCACTAACAACCGAGAGTTCAGGAACGGTAAGCAGTACC
Organism: Bathymodiolus septemdierum; assembly: GCA_963383655.1. Lineage (NCBI taxonomy): Eukaryota > Metazoa > Mollusca > Bivalvia > Mytilida > Modiolidae > Bathymodiolus > Bathymodiolus septemdierum. Next base: position 28,653,259 of record OY726528.1, on the reverse strand, counting down.
TTGTCCACGTGTAACACCAGACGTGTTACTCATGTTACAGTACCTTGTCCACGTGTCACACCAGACGTGTTACTCTTGTTACACCCACTAACAACCGAGTGTTCAGGAACGGTAAGCAGTACCTTGTCCACGTGTCACACCAGACGTTTTACTCATGTTACAGTACCATGCCCACGTGTTACACCAGACGTGTTAATATTGCTACAATACCTTGTCCACGTGTCACACGAGACGTGTTACTCTTGTTACAGTACCTTGTCCACGTGTTACACCAGATGTGTTACTCTTGTTACAATACCTTGTCCACGTGTCACACCAGACGTGTTACTCATGTTACAGTACCTTGTCCACGTGTCACACCAGAGGTGTTACTCTTGTTACACCCACTAACAACCGAGTGTTCAGGAACGGTAAGCAGTACCTTGTCCACGTGTCACACCAGAGGTTTTACTCATGTTACAGTACCATGCCCACGTGTCACACCAGACGTGTTAATATTGCTACAATACCTTGTCCACGTGTTACACCAGATGTGTTACTCTTGTTACAGTACCTTGTCCTCGTGTCACACAAGACGTGTTACTCTTGTTACAGTACCTTGTCCACGTGTCACACCAGACGTATTACTCATGTTACAATACCTTGTCCACGTGTCAAACCAGACGTGTTACTCGTGTTACAGTACCTTGTCCACGTGTCACACCAGATGTGTTACTCATGTTAAAGTACCTTGTCCACGCGTGACATCAGACTTGTTACTCATGTTACAGTACATTTTCCACGTGTCACACCAAACGTGTTAGTCTTGTTACATCTACTAACAACCGAGAGTTCAGGAACGGTAAGCAGTACCTTGTCCACATGTCACACCAGACGTGTTACTCATGTTACAGTACCTTGTCCACGTATCGCACCAGATGTGTTAGTCTTGTTACACCTACTAACAACCAAGAGTTTAGGACCGGTAAGCAGTACCTTGTCCACGTGTCACACCAAACGTGTTATTCATGTTACAGTACCTTGTCCACGTGTCACACCAGATGTATTACTCATGTTGCAGTACCTTGTCCACGTGTCACACCAGACGTGTTACTCACGTTACAGTACCTTGTCCACGTGTCACACCAGACGTGTTACTCTTTTCACACCTACTAACAACCGAGAGTTCAGGAAAGGTAAGCAGTACCTTGTCCACGTGTCACACCAGACGTGTTACTCATGTTACAGTACCTTGTCCACGTGTCACACCAGACGTGTTACTTTTGTTACACCCACTAACAACCGAGAGTTCAGGAACGGTAAGCAGTACCTTGTCCACGTGTCACACCAGACGTGCTACTCTTGCTACAGTACCTTGTCCACGTGTCACACCAGACGTGTTACTCTTGTTACACCCACTAACAACCGAGTGTTCAGGAACGGTAAGCAGTACCTTGTCCACGTGTCACACAAGACGTGTTACTCATGTTACAGTATCTTGTCCACGTGTCACACTAGACGTGTTACTCTTGCTACAATACCTTGTCCACGTGTCACACGAGACGTGTTACTCTTGTTACAGTACCTTGTCCACGTGTTACACCAGATGTGTTACTCTTGTTACAGTACCTTGTCCACGTGTCACACCAGACGTGTTACTCTTGTTACAGTACCTTGTCCACGTGTCACACCAGACGTGTTACTTATGTTACACCCACTAACAACCGAGAGTTCAGGAACGGTAAGCAGTACCTTGTCCACGTGTCACACCAGACGTGTCACTAATGTTACAGTATCTTGTACACGTGTCACACCAGACGTGTTACTCATGTTGCAGTACCTTGTCCACGTGTCACACCAGATGTGTTACTCTTGTTACAGTACCTTGTCCACGTGTCACACCAGACGTGTTACTCTTGATACAGTACCTTGTCCACGTGTCACACCAGACGTGTTACTCATGTTACAGTACCTTGTCCACGTGTCACATCAGATGTGTTACTCATGTTAAAGTACTTTGTCCACGTGTGACATCAGACGTGTTACTCATGTTACAGTACATTTTTCACGTGTCACACCAAACGTGTTAGTCTTGTTACATCTACTAACAACCGAGAGCTCAGGAACGGTAAGCAGTACCTTGTCCACGTGTCACACCAAACGTGTTATTCATTTTACAGTACCTTGTCCACGTGTCACACCAGACATGTTACTCTTGTTACACCCACTAACAACTGAGTGTTCAGGAACGGTAAGCAATACCTTGCCCACGTGTCACACCAGACGTGTTACTCTTGTTACAGTACCTTGTCCACGTGTCACACCAGACGTGTTAGTCTTGTTACACCTACTAACAACCAAGAGTTCAGGAACGGTAAGCAGTACCTTGCCCACATGTCACACTAGACGTGTTACTCATGTTACAGTACCTTGTGCACGTGTCACAACAGACGTGTTACTTTTGTTACACCCACTAACAACCGAGAGTTCAGGAACGGTAAGCAGTACCTTGTCCACGTGTCACACCAGACATGTTACTCATGCTACAGTACCTTTTCCACGTGTCACACCAGACGTGTTACTCTTGCTACAGTAACTTGTCCACGTTCCACACCAGACGTGTTACTCTTGTTACAGTACCTTTTCCACGTGTCACACCAGATGTGTTACTCTTGTTACAGTACCTTGTCCACGTGTCACACCAGACGTATTACTCATGTTACAATACCTTGTCCACGTGTCACACCAGACGTGTTACTCATGTTACAGTACCTTGTCCACGTGTCACACCAGACGTGTTACTCTTTTTACACCTACTAACAACCGAGAGTTCAGGAACGGTAAGCAGTACCTTCTCCACGTGTCACACCAGACGTGTTATTCTTTTTACACCTACTAACAACCGAGAGTTCAGGAACGTTAAGCAGTACCTTGTCCACGTGTCACACCAGACGTGTTACTCATGTTACAGTACCTTGTCCACGTGTCACACCAGACGTGTTACTTTTGTTACACCCACTAACAACCGAGAGTTCAGGAACGGTAAGCAGTACCTTGTCCACGTGTCACACCAGACGTGTTACTCTTGCTACAGTACCTTGTCCACGTGTCACACCAGATGTGTTACTCTTGTTGCAGTACCTTGTCCACGTGTCACACCAGACGTGTTACTCATGTTACAGTACCTTGTCCACGTGTCACACCAGACGTGTGAACTCTTTTCACACCCACTAACAACCGAGTGTTCAGGAACGGTAAGCAGTACCTTGTCCACGTGTAACACCAGACGTGTTACTCATGTTACAGTACCTTGTCCACGTGTCACACCAGACGTGTTACTCTTGTTACACCCACTAACAACCGAGTGTTCAGGAACGGTAAGCAGTACCTTGTCCACGTGTCACACCAGACGTTTTACTCATGTTACAGTACCATGCCCACGTGTCACACCAGACGTGTTAATATTGCTACAATACCTTGTCCACGTGTCACACGAGACGTGTTACTCTTGTTACAGTACCTTGTCCACGTGTTACACCAGATGTGTTACTCTTGTAACAATACCTTGTCCACGTGTCACACGAGACGTGTTACTCTTGTTACAGTACATTGTCCACGTGTCACACCAGACGTGTTACTCATGTTGCAGTACCTTGTTCACGTTTCACACCAGACGTGTTAGTCTTGTTACAGTACCTTGTCCACGTGTCACACCAGATGTGTTACTCTTGTTACAGTACCTTGTCCACGTGTCACACCAGACGTGTTACTCGTGTTACAGTACCTTGTCCACGTGTCACACCAGATGTGTTACTCATGTTAGAGTACCTTGTCCACGCGTGACATCAGACGTGTTACTCATGTTACAGTACATTTTCCACGTGTCACACCAAACGTGTTAGTCTTGTTACATCTACTAACAACCGAGAGTTCAGGAACGGTAAGCAGAACCTTGTCCACATGTCACACCAGACGTGTTACTCATGTTACAGTACCTTGTCCACGTATCGCACCAGATGTGTTAGTCTTGTTAAACCTACTAACAACCAAGAGTTTAGGACCGGTAAGCAGTACCTTGTCCACGTATCACACCAAACGTGTTATTCTTGTTACAGTACCTTGTCCACGTGTCACACCAGACGTATTACTCATGTTGCAGTACCTTCTCCACGTGTCACACCAGACGTGTTACTCATGTTACAGTACCTTGTCCACGTGTCATACCAGACGTGTTACTCTTTTTACACCTACTAACAACGGAGATTTCAGGAAAGGTAAGCAGTACCTTGTCCACGTGTCACACCAGACGTGTTACTCATGTTACAGTACCTTGTCCACGTGTCACACCAGACGTGTTACTTTTGTTACACCCACTAACAACCGAGAGTTCAGGAACGGTAAGCAGTACCTTGTCCACTTGTCACACCAGACGTGCTACTCTTGCTACAGTACCTTGTCCACGTGTCACACCAGACGTGTTACTCTTGTTACACCCACTAACAACCGAGTGTTCAGGAACGGTAAGCAGTACCTTGTCCACGTGTCACACGAGACGTGTTACTCTTGTTACAGTACCTTGTCCACGTGTTACACCAGATGTGTTACTCTTGTTACAGTACCTTGTCCACGTGTCACACCAGACGTGTTACTCTTGTTACAGTACCTTGTCCACGTGTCACACCAGACGTGTTACTTTTGTTACACCCACTAACAACCGAGAGTTCAGGAACGGTAAGCAGTACCTTGTCCACGTGTCACACCAGACGTGTTACTCATGTTACAGTACCTTGTCCACGTGTCACACCAGACGTGTTAACTCTTTTCACACCCACTAACAACCGAGTGTTCAGGAACGGTAAGCAGTACCTTGTCCGCGTGTAACACCAGTCGTTTTACTCATGTTACAGTACCTTGTCCACGTGTCACATCAGACGTGTTACTCTTGCTACAGTACCTTGTCCACGTGTCACACGAGACGTACTACTCTTGTTACAGTACCTTGTCCACGTGTCACACCAGACGTGTTACTCTTGTTACACCCACTAACAACCGAGTGTTCAGGAACGGTAAGCAGTACCTTTTCCACGAGTCACACCAGACGTGTTACTCATGTTACTGTACCTTGTCCACGTGTCACACCAGACGTGTTACTCTTGCTACAATACCTTGTCCACGTGTCACACGAGACGTGTTACTCTTGTTACAGTACCTTGTCCACGTGTTACACCAGATGTGTTACTCTTGTTACAGTACCTTGTCCACGTGTCACACCAGACGTGTTACTCTTGTTACAGTACCTTGTCCACGTGTCACATCAGATGTGTTACTCTTGTTACAGTACATTGTGCACGTGTCACACCAGATGTGTTACTCTTGTTACAGTAACTTGTCCAAGTGTCACACCAGACGTGTTACTCTTATTACAGTACCTTGTTCACGTGTCACACCAGACGTGTTACTCTTGTTACAGTACCTTGTCCACGTGTCACACCAGACGTGTTATTCTTGTTATAGTACCTTGTCCACGTGTCACACCAGACGTGTTAGTCTTGTTACAGTATCTTGTCCACGTGTCACACCAGACGTGTTACTCTTGTTACACCCACTAACAACCGAGTGTTCAGGAACGTTAAGCAGTACCTTTTCCACGTGTCACACCAGATGTGTTACTCATGTTACAGTACCTTGTCCTTGTGTAACACCAGACGTGTTACTCTTTTTACACCTACTAACAACCGAGAGTTTAGGAACGGTAAGCAGTACCTTGTCCACGTGTCACACCAGACGTGTCACTAATGTTACAGTACCTTGTCCACGTGTCACACCAGACGTGTTACTCATGTTGCAGTACCTTGTCCACGTTTCACACCAGAGGTGTTAGTCTTGTTACAGTACCTTGTCCACGTGTCACACCAGATGTGTTACTCTTGTTACAGTACCTTGTCCACGTGTCACACCAGACGTGTTACTCATGTTACAGTACCTTGTCCACGTGTCACACCAGATGTGTTACTCATGTTAGAGTACCTTGTCCACGTGTGACATCAGACGTGTTACTCATGTTACAGTATATTTTCCACGTGTCACACGAAACGTGTTAGTCTTGTTACATCTAATAACAACCGAAAGTTCAGGAAAGGTAAGCGGTACCTTGTCCACATGTCACACCAGACGTGTTACTCATGTTACAGTACCTTGTCCACGTGTCGCACCAGATGTGTTAGTCTTGTTACACCTACTAACAACCAAGAGTTTAGGACCGGTAAGCAGTATCTTGTCCACGTATCACACCAAACGTGTTATTCATGTTACAGTACCTTTTCCACGTGTCACACCAGACATGTTACTCTTGTTACACCCACTAACAACTGAGTGTTCAGGAACGGTAAGCAATACCTTGCCCACGTGTCACACCAGACGTGTTACTCTTGTTACAGTACCTTGTCCACGTGTCACACCAGACGTGTTAGTCTTGTTACACCTACTAACAACCAAGAGTTCAGGAACGGTAAGCAGTACCTTGCCCACATGTCACACTAGACGTGTTACTCATGTTACAGTACCTTCTGCACGTGTCACACCAGACGTGTTACTTTTGTTACACCCACTAACAACCGAGAGTTCAGGAACGGTAAGCAGTACCTTGTCCACGTGTCACACCTGAAATGTTACTCATGCTACAGTACCTTGTCCACGTGTCACACCAGACGTGTTACTCTTGCTACAGTAACTTGTCCACGTGTCACACCAGACGTGTTACTCTTGTTACAGTACCTTGTCCACGTGTCACACCAGATGTGTTACTCTTGTTTCAGTACCTTGTCCACGTGTCACACCAGACGTATTACTCATGTTGCAGTACCTTGTCCACGTGTCACACCAGACGTGTTACTCATGTTACAGTACCTTGTCCACGTGTCACACCAGACGTGTTACTCTTTTTACACCTACTAACAACCGAGAGTTCAGGAACGGTAAGCAGTACCTTGTCCACGTGTCACACCAGACGTGTTACTCATGTTACAGTACCTTGTCCACGTGTCACACCAGACGTGTTACTTTTGTTACACCCACTAATAACCGAGTGTTCAGGAACGGTAAGCAGTACCTTGTCCACGAGTCACACCAGACGTGTTACTCATGTTACTGTACCTTGTCCACGTGTCACACCAGACGTGTTACTCTTGCTACAATACCTTGTCCACGTGTCACACGAGACGTGTTACTCTTGTTACAGTACCTTGTCCACGTGTCACACCAGACGTGTTACTCTTGTTACACCCACTAACAACCGAGTGTTCAGGAACGGTAAGCAGTACCTTGTCCACGAGTCACACCAGACGTGTTACTCATGTTACTGTACCTTGTCCACGTGTCACACCAGACGTGTTACTCTTGCTACAATACCTTGTCCACGTGTCACACGAGATGTGTTACTCTTGTTACAGTACCTTGTCCACGTGTTACACCAGATGTGTTACTCTTGTTACAGTACCTTGTCCACGTGTCACACCAGACGTGTTACTCTTGTTACAGTACCTTGTCCACGTGTCACATCAGATGTGTTACTCTTGTTACAGTACCTTGTCCACGTGTCACACCAGATGTGTTACTCTTGTTACAGTAACTTGTCCAAGTGTCACACCAGACGTGTTTCTCTTATTACAGTACCTTGTTCACGTGTCACACCAGACGTGTTACTCTTGTTACAGTACCTTGTTCACGTGTCACACCAGACGTGTTACTCTTGTTACAGTACCTTGTCCACGTGTCACACCAGACGTGTTATTCTTGTTATAGTACCTTGTCCACGTGTCACACCAGACGTGTTAGTATTGTTACAGTATCTTGTCCACGTGTCACACCAGACGTGTTACTCTTTTCACACCCACTAACAACCGAGTGTTCAGGAACGGTAAGCAGTACGTTGTCCGCGTGTAACACCAGACGTGTTACTCATGTTACAGTACCTTGTCCACTTGTCACACCAGACGTGTTACTCTTGCTACAGTACCTTGTCCACGTGTCAAACCAGACGTGTTACTCTTGTTACAGTACCTTGTCCACGTCTCACACCAGACGTGTTACTCTTGTTACACCCACTAACAACCGAGTGTTCAGGAACGATAAGCAGTACCTTGTTCACGAGTCACACCAGACGTGTTACTCATGTTGCTGTACCTTGTCCACGTGTCACACCAGACGTGCTACTCTTGCTACAATGCCTTGTCCACGTTTCACACGAGATGTGTTACTCTTGTTACAGTACCTTGTCCACGTGTCACACCAGACGTGTTAATCTTGTTACAGTACCTTGTCCACGTGTCACATCAGATGTGTTACTCTTGTTACAGTACCTTGTCCACGTGTCACACCAGACGTGTTACTCTTGTTACAGTAACTTGTCCAAGTGTCACACCAGACGTGTTACTCTTATTACAGTACCTTGTTCACGTGTCACACCAGACGTGTTACTCTTGTTACAGTACCTTGTCCACGTGTCACACCAGACGTGTTATTCTTGTTATAGTACCTTGTCCACGTGTCACACCAGACGTTTTAGTCTTGTTACAGTATCTTGTCCACGTGTCACACCAGACGTGTTACTCTTGTTACACCCACTAACAACCGAGTGTTCAGGAACGTTAAGCAGTACCTTGTCCACGTGTCACACCAGACATATTCCTCTTGTTACACCCACTAACAACTGAGTGTTCAGGAACGGTAAGCAATACCTTGCCCACGTGTCACACCAGACGTGTTACTCTTGTTACAGTACCTTGTCCACGTGTCACACCAGACGTGTTAGTCTTGTTACACCTACTAACAACCAAGAATTCAGGAACGGTAAGCAGTACCTTGCCCACATGTCACACTAGACGTGTTACTCATGTTACAGAACCTTGTGCACGTGTCATAACAGACGTGTTACTTTTGTTACACCCACTAACAACCGAGAGTTCAGGAACGGTAAGCAGTACCTTGTCCACGTGTCACACCAGACATGTTACTCATGCTACAGTACCTTTTCCACGTGTCACACCAGACGTGTTACTCTTGCTACAGTAACTTGTCCACGTGTCATACCAGACGTGTTACTCTTGTTACAGTACCTTTTCCACGTGTCACACCAGATGTGTTACTCTTGTTACAGTACCTTGTCCACGTGTCACACCACACGTATTACTCATGTTACATTACCTTGTCCACGTGTCACACCAGACGTGTTACTCATTTTACAGTACCTTGTCCACGTGTCACACCAGACGTGTTACTCTTTTTACACCTACTAACAACCGAGAGTTCAGGAACGGTAAGGAGTACCTTGTCCACGTGTCACACCAGACGTGTTATTCTTTTTACACCTACTAACAACCGAGAGTTCAGGAACGGTAAGCAGTACCTTGTCCACGTGTCACACCAGACGTGTTACTCATGTTACAGTACCTTGTCCACGTGTCACACCAGACGTGTTACTTTTGTTACACCCACTAACAACCGAGAGTTCAGGAACGGTAAGCAGTACCTTGTCCACGTGTCACACCATACGTGTTATTCTTGCTACAGTACCTTGTCCACGTGTCACACCAGACATGTTACTCTTGATACACCCACTAACAACCGAGTGTTGAGGAACGGTAAGCAGTACCTTGTCCACGTGTCACACCAGACGTGTTACTCTTGCTACAGTACCTTGTCCACGTGTTACACCAGATGTGTTACTCTTGTTACAGTACCTTGTCCACGTGTCACACCAGACGTGTTACTCATGTTACAGTACCTTGTCCACGTGTCACACCAGACGTGTTAACTCTTTTCACACCCACTAACAACCGAGAGTTCAGGAACGGTAAGCAGTACCTTGTCCACGTGTAACACCAGACGTGTTACTCATGTTACAGTACCTTGTCCACGTGTCACACCAGACGTGTTACTCTTGTTACACCCACTAACAACCGAGTGTTCAGGAACGGTAAGCAGTACCTTGTCCACGTGTCACACCAGACGTTTTACTCATGTTACAGTACCATGCCCACGTGTTACACCAGACGTGTTAATATTGCTACAATACCTTGTCCACGTGTCACACGAGACGTGTTACTCTTTTTACAGTACCTTGTCCACGTGTTACACCAGATGTGTTACTCTTGTTACAATACCTTGTCCACGTGTCACACCAGACGTGTTACTCATATTACAGTACCTTGTCCACGTGTCACACCAGAGGTGTTACTCTTGTTACACCCACTAACAACCGAGTGTTCAGGAACGGTAAGCAGTACCTTGTCCACGTGTCACACCAGACGTTTTACTCATGTTACAGTACCATGCCCACGTGTCACACCAGACGTGTTAATATTGCTACAATACCTTGTCCACGTGTCACACCAGACGTGTTACTCATGTTACAGTACCTTGTCCACGTGTCACACCAGACGTGTTACTTTTGTTACACCCACTAACAACCGAGAGTTCAGGAACGGTAAGCAGTACCTTGTCCACTTGTCACACCAGACGTGCTACTCTTGCTACAGTACCTTGTCCACGTGTCACACCAGACGTGTTACTCTTGTTACACCCACTAACAACCGAGTGTTCAGGAACGGTAAGCAGTACCTTGTCCACGTGTCACACGAGACGTGTTACTCTTGTTACAGTACCTTGTCCACGTGTTACACCAGATGTGTTACTCTTGTTACAGTACCTTGTCCACGTGTCACACCAGACGTGTTACTCTTGTTACAGTACCTTGTCCACGTGTCACACCAGACGTGTTACTTTTGTTACACCCACTAACAACCGAGAGTTCAGGAACGGTAAGCAGTACCTTGTCCACGTGTCACACCAGACGTGTTACTCATGTTACAGTACCTTGTCCACGTGTCACACCAGACGTGTTAACTCTTTTCACACCCACTAACAACCGAGTGTTCAGGAACGGTAAGCAGTACCTTGTCCGCGTGTAACACCAGTCGTTTTACTCATGTTACAGTACCTTGTCCACGTGTCACATCAGACGTGTTACTCTTGCTACAGTACCTTGTCCACGTGTCACACGAGACGTACTACTCTTGTTACAGTACCTTGTCCACGTGTCACACCAGACGTGTTACTCTTGTTACACCCACTAACAACCGAGTGTTCAGGAACGGTAAGCAGTACCTTTTCCACGAGTCACACCAGACGTGTTACTCATGTTACTGTACCTTGTCCACGTGTCACACCAGACGTGTTACTCTTGCTACAATACCTTGTCCACGTGTCACACGAGACGTGTTACTCTTGTTACAGTACCTTGTCCACGTGTTACACCAGATGTGTTACTCTTGTTACAGTACCTTGTCCACGTGTCACACCAGACGTGTTACTCTTGTTACAGTACCTTGTCCACGTGTCACATCAGATGTGTTACTCTTGTTACAGTACATTGTGCACGTGTCACACCAGATGTGTTACTCTTGTTACAGTAACTTGTCCAAGTGTCACACCAGACGTGTTACTCTTATTACAGTACCTTGTTCACGTGTCACACCAGACGTGTTACTCTTGTTACAGTACCTTGTCCACGTGTCACACCAGACGTGTTATTCTTGTTATAGTACCTTGTCCACGTGTCACACCAGACGTGTTAGTCTTGTTACAGTATCTTGTCCACGTGTCACACCAGACGTGTTACTCTTGTTACACCCACTAACAACCGAGTGTTCAGGAACGTTAAGCAGTACCTTTTCCACGTGTCACACCAGATGTGTTACTCATGTTACAGTACCTTGTCCTTGTGTAACACCAGACGTGTTACTCTTTTTACACCTACTAACAACCGAGAGTTTAGGAACGGTAAGCAGTACCTTGTCCACGTGTCACACCAGACGTGTCACTAATGTTACAGTACCTTGTCCACGTGTCACACCAGACGTGTTACTCATGTTGCAGTACCTTGTCCACGTTTCACACCAGAGGTGTTAGTCTTGTTACAGTACCTTGTCCACGTGTCACACCAGATGTGTTACTCTTGTTACAGTACCTTGTCCACGTGTCACACCAGACGTGTTACTCATGTTACAGTACCTTGTCCACGTGTCACACCAGATGTGTTACTCATGTTAGAGTACCTTGTCCACGTGTGACATCAGACGTGTTACTCATGTTACAGTATATTTTCCACGTGTCACACGAAACGTGTTAGTCTTGTTACATCTAATAACAACCGAAAATTCAGGAAAGGTAAGCGGTACCTTGTCCACATGTCACACCAGACGTGTTACTCATGTTACAGTACCTTGTCCACGTGTCGCACCAGATGTGTTAGTCTTGTTACACCTACTAACAACCAAGAGTTTAGGACCGGTAAGCAGTATCTTGTCCACGTATCACACCAAACGTGTTATTCATGTTACAGTACCTTTTCCACGTGTCACACCAGACATGTTACTCTTGTTACACCCACTAACAACTGAGTGTTCAGGAACGGTAAGCAATACCTTGCCCACGTGTCACACCAGACGTGTTACTCTTGTTACAGTACCTTGTCCACGTGTCACACCAGACGTGTTAGTCTTGTTACACCTACTAACAACCAAGAGTTCAGGAACGGTAAGCAGTACCTTGCCCACATGTCACACTAGACGTGTTACTCATGTTACAGTACCTTGTGCACGTGTCACACCAGACGTGTTACTTTTGTTACACCCACTAACAACCGAGAGTTCAGGAACGGTAAGCAGTACCTTGTCCACGTGTCACACCTGAAATGTTACTCATGCTACAGTACCTTGTCCACGTGTCACACCAGACGTGTTACTCTTGCTACAGTAACTTGTCCACGTGTCACACCAGACGTGTTACTCTTGTTACAGTACCTTGTCCACGTGTCACACCAGATGTGTTACTCTTGTTTCAGTACCTTGTCCACGTGTCACACCAGACGTATCACTCATGTTGCAGTACCTTGTCCACGTGTCACACCAGACGTGTTACTCATGTTACAGTACCTTGTCCACGTGTCACACCAGACGTGTTACTCTTTTTACACCTACTAACAACCGAGAGTTCAGGAACGGTAAGCAGTACCTTGTCCACGTGTCACACCAGACGTGTTACTCATGTTACAGTACCTTGTCCACGTGTCACACCAGACGTGTTACTTTTGTTACACCCACTAATAACCGAGTGTTCAGGAACGGTAAGCAGTACCTTGTCCACGAGTCACACCAGACGTGTTACTCATGTTACTGTACCTTGTCCACGTGTCACACCAGACGTGTTACTCTTGCTACAATACCTTGTCCACGTGTCACACGAGACGTGTTACTCTTGTTACAGTACCTTGTCCACGTGTCACACCAGACGTGTTACTCTTGTTACACCCACTAACAACCGAGTGTTCAGGAACGGTAAGCAGTACCTTGTCCACGAGTCACACCAGACGTGTTACTCATGTTACTGTACCTTGTCCACGTGTCACACCAGACGTGTTACTCTTGCTACAATACCTTGTCCACGTGTCACACGAGATGTGTTACTCTTGTTACAGTACCTTGTCCACGTGTTACACCAGATGTGTTACTCTTGTTACAGTACCTTGTCCACGTGTCACACCAGACGTGTTACTCTTGTTACAGTACCTTGTCCACGTGTCACATCAGATGTGTTACTCTTGTTACAGTACCTTGTCCACGTGTCACACCAGATGTGTTACTCTTGTTACAGTAACTTGTCCAAGTGTCACACCAGACGTGTTACTCTTATTACAGTACCTTGTTCACGTGTCACACCAGACGTGTTACTCTTGTTACAGTACCTTGTTCACGTGTCACACCAGACGTGTTACTCTTGTTACAGTACCTTGTCCACGTGTCACACCAGACGTGTTATTCTTGTTATAGTACCTTGTCCACGTGTCACACCAGACGTGTTAGTATTGTTACAGTATCTTGTCCACGTGTCACACCAGACGTGTTACTCTTTTCACACCCACTAACAACCGAGTGTTCAGGAACGGTAAGCAGTACGTTGTCCGCGTGTAACACCAGACGTGTTACTCATGTTACAGTACCTTGTCCACTTGTCACACCAGACGTGTTACTCTTGCTACAGTACCTTGTCCACGTGTCAAACCAGACGTGTTACTCTTGTTACAGTACCTTGTCCACGTCTCACACCAGACGTGTTACTCTTGTTACACCCACTAACAACCGAGTGTTCAGGAACGATAAGCAGTACCTTGTTCACGAGTCACACCAGACGTGTTACTCATGTTGCTGTACCTTGTCCACGTGTCACACCAGACGTGCTACTCTTGCTACAATGCCTTGTCCACGTTTCACACGAGATGTGTTACTCTTGTTACAGTACCTTGTCCACGTGTCACACCAGACGTGTTAATCTTGTTACAGTACCTTGTCCACGTGTCACATCAGATGTGTTACTCTTGTTACAGTACCTTGTCCACGTGTCACACCAGACGTGTTACTCTTGTTACAGTAACTTGTCCAAGTGTCACACCAGACGTGTTACTCTTATTACAGTACCTTGTTCACGTGTCACACCAGACGTGTTACTCTTGTTACAGTACCTTGTCCACGTGTCACACCAGACGTGTTATTCTTGTTATAGTACCTTGTCCACGTGTCACACCAGACGTTTTAGTCTTGTTACAGTATCTTGTCCACGTGTCACACCAGACGTGTTACTCTTGTTACACCCACTAACAACCGAGTGTTCAGGAACGTTAAGCAGTACCTTGTCCACGTGTCACACCAGACATATTCCTCTTGTTACACCCACTAACAACTGAGTTTTCAGGAACGGTAAGCAATACCTTGCCCACGTGTCACACCAGACGTGTTACTCTTGTTACAGTACCTTGTCCACGTGTCACACCAGACGTGTTAGTCTTGTTACACCTACTAACAACCAAGAATTCAGGAACGGTAAGCAGTACCTTGCCCACATGTCACACTAGACGTGTTACTCATGTTACAGAACCTTGTGCACGTGTCATAACAGACGTGTTACTTTTGTTACACCCACTAACAACCGAGAGTTCAGGAACGGTAAGCAGTACCTTGTCCACGTGTCACACCAGACATGTTACTCATGCTACAGTACCTTTTCCACGTGTCACACCAGACGTGTTACTCTTGCTACAGTAACTTGTCCACGTGTCATACCAGACGTGTTACTCTTGTTACAGTACCTTTTCCACGTGTCACACCAGATGTGTTACTCTTGTTACAGTACCTTGTCCACGTGTCACACCACACGTATTACTCATGTTACATTACCTTGTCCACGTGTCACACCAGACGTGTTACTCATTTTACAGTACCTTGTCCACGTGTCACACCAGACGTGTTACTCTTTTTACACCTACTAACAACCGAGAGTTCAGGAACGGTAAGGAGTACCTTGTCCACGTGTCACACCAGACGTGTTATTCTTTTTACACCTACTAACAACCGAGAGTTCAGGAACGGTAAGCAGTACCTTGTCCACGTGTCACACCAGACGTGTTACTCAAGTTACAGTACCTTGTCCACGTGTCACACCAGACGTGTTACTTTTGTTACACCCACTAACAACCGAGAGTTCAGGAACGGTAAGCAGTACCTTGTCCACGTGTCACACCATACGTGTTATTCTTGCTACAGTACCTTGTCCACGTGTCACACCAGACATGTTACTCTTGATACACCCACTAACAACCGAGTGTTGAGGAACGGTAAGCAGTACCTTGTCCACGTGTCACACCAGACGTGTTACTCTTGCTACAGTACCTTGTCCACGTGTTACACCAGATGTGTTACTCTTGTTACAGTACCTTGTCCACGTGTCACACCAGACGTGTTACTCATGTTACAGTACCTTGTCCACGTGTCACACCAGACGTGTTAACTCTTTTCACACCCACTAACAACCGAGAGTTCAGGAACGGTAAGCAGTACCTTGTCCACGTGTAACACCAGACGTGTTACTCATGTTACAGTACCTTGTCCACGTGTCACACCAGACGTGTTACTCTTGTTACACCCACTAACAACCGAGTGTTCAGGAACGGTAAGCAGTACCTTGTCCACGTGTCACACCAGACGTTTTACTCATGTTACAGTACCATGCCCACGTGTTACACCAGACGTGTTAATATTGCTACAATACCTTGTCCACGTGTCACACGAGACGTGTTACTCTTTTTACAGTACCTTGTCCACGTGTTACACCAGATGTGTTACTCTTGTTACAATACCTTGTCCACGTGTCACACCAGACGTGTTACTCATATTACAGTACCTTGTCCACGTGTCACACCAGAGGTGTTACTCTTGTTACACCCACTAACAACCGAGTGTTCAGGAACGGTAAGCAGTACCTTGTCCACGTGTCACACCAGACGTTTTACTCATGTTACAGTACCATGCCCACGTGTCACACCAGACGTGTTAATATTGCTACAATACCTTGTCCACGTGTTACACCAGATGTGTTACTCTTGTTACAGTACCTTGTCCTCGTGTCACACCAGACGTGTTACTCTTGTTACAGTACCTTGTCCACGTGTCACACCAGACGTGTTACTCATGTTACAATACCTTGTCCACGTGTCAAACCAGACGTGTTACTCGTGTTACAGTACCTTGTCCACGTGTCACACCAGATGTGTTACTCATGTTAAAGTACCTTGTCCACGCGTGACATCAGACTTGTTACTCATGTTACAGTACATTTTCCACGTGTCACACCAAACGTGTTAGTCTTGTTACATCTACTAACAACCGAGAGTTCAGGAACGGTAAGCAGTACCTTGTCCACATGTCACACCAGACGTGTTACTCATGTTACAGTACCTTGTCCACGTATCGCACCAGATGTGTTAGTCTTGTTACACCTACTAACAACCAAGAGTTTAGGACCGGTAAGCAGTACCTTGTCCACGTGTCACACCAAACGTGTTATTCATGTTACAGTACCTTGTCCACGTGTCACACCAGATGTATTACTCATGTTGCAGTACCTTGTCCACGTGTCACACCAGACGTGTTACTCACGTTACAGTACCTTGTCCACGTGTCACACCAGACGTGTTACTCTTTTCACACCTAGTAACAACGGAGAGTTCAGGAAAGGTAAGCAGTACCTTGTCCACGTGTCACACCAGACGTGTTACTCATGTTACAGTACCTTGTCCACGTGTCACACCAGACGTGTTACTTTTGTTACACCCACTAACAACCGAGAGTTCAGGAACGGTAAGCAGTACTTTGTCCACGTGTCACACCAGACGTGCTACTCTTGCTACAGTACCTTGTCCACGTGTCACACCAGACGTGTTACTCTTGTTACACCCACTAACAACCGAGTGTTCAGGAACGGTAAGCAGTACCTTGTCCACGTGTCACACAAGACGTGTTACTCATGTTACAGTATCTTGTCCACGTGTCACACTAGACGTGTTACTCTTGCTACAATACCTTGTCCACGTGTCACACGAGACGTGTTACTCTTGTTACAGTACCTTGTCCACGTGTTACACCAGATGTGTTACTCTTGTTACAGTACCTTGTCCACGTGTCACACCAGACGTGTTACTCTTGTTACAGTACCTTGTCCACGTGTCACACCAGACGTGTTACTTTTGTTACACCCACTAACAACCGAGAGTTCAGGAACGGTAAGCAGTACCTTGTCCACGTGTCACACCAGACGTGTCACTAATGTTACAGTATCTTGTACACGTGTCACACCAGACGTGTTACTCATGTTGCAGTACCTTGTCCACGTGTCACACCAGATGTGTTACTCTTGTTACAGTACCTTGTCCACGTGTCACACCAGACGTGTTACTCTTGTTACAGTACCTTGTCCACGTGTCACACCAGACGTGTTACTCATGTTACAGTACCTTGTCCACGTGTCACATCAGATGTGTTACTCATGTTAAAGTACTTTGTCCACGTGTGACATCAGACGTGTTACTCATGTTACAGTACATTTTTCACGTGTCACACCAAACGTGTTAGTCTTGTTACATCTACTAACAACCGAGAGTTCAGGAACGGTAAGCAGTACCTTGTCCACGTGTCACACCAAACGTGTTATTCATTTTACAGTACCTTGTCCACGTGTCACACCAGACATGTTACTCTTGTTACACCCACTAACAACTGAGTGTTCAGGAACGGTAAGCAATACCTTGCCCACGTGTCACACCAGACGTGTTACTCTTGTTACAGTACCTTGTCCACGTGTCACACCAGACGTGTTAGTCTTGTTACACCTACTAACAACCAAGAGTTCAGGAACGGTAAGCAGTACCTTGCGCACATGTCACACTAGACGTGTTACTCATGTTACAGTACCATGCCCACGTGTCACACCAGACGTGTTAATATTGCTACAATACCTTGTCCACGTGTTACACCAGATGTGTTACTCTTGTTACAGTACCTTGTCCTCGTGTCACACCAGACGTGTTACTCTTGTTACAGTACCTTGTCCACGTGTCACACCAGACGTGTTACTCATGTTACAATACCTTGTCCACGTGTCAAACCAGACTTGTTACTCGTGTTACAGTACCTTGTCCACGTGTCACACCAGATGTGTTACTCATGTTAAAGTACCTTGTCCACGCGTGACATCAGACTTGTTACTCATGTTACAGTACATTTTCCACGTGTCACACCAAACGTGTTAGTCTTGTTACATCTACTAACAACCGAGAGTTCAGGAACGGTAAGCAGTACCTTGTCCACATGTCACACCAGACGTGTTACTCATGTTACAGTACCTTGTCCACGTATCGCACCAGATGTGTTAGTCTTGTTACACCTACTAACAACCAAGAGTTTAGGACCGGTAAGCAGTACCTTGTCCACGTGTCACACCAAACGTGTTATTCATGTTACAGTACCTTGTCCACGTGTCACACCAGATGTATTACTCATGTTGCAGTACCTTGTCCACGTGTCACACCAGACGTGTTACTCACGTTACAGTACCTTGTCCACGTGTCACACCAGACGTGTTACTCTTTTCACACCTAGTAACAACGGAGAGTTCAGGAAAGGTAAGCAGTACCTTGTCCACGTGTCACACCAGACGTGTTACTCATGTTACAGTACCTTGTCCACGTGTCACACCAGACGTGTTACTTTTGTTACACCCACTAACAACCGAGAGTTCAGGAACGGTAAGCAGTACCTTGTCCACGTGTCACACCAGACGTGCTACTCTTGCTACAGTACCTTGTCCACGTGTCACACCAGACGTGTTACTCTTGTTACACCCACTAACAACCGAGTGTTCAGGAACGGTAAGCAGTACCTTGTCCACGTGTCACACAAGACGTGTTACTCATGTTACAGTATCTTGTCCACGTGTCACACTAGACGTGTTACTCTTGCTACAATACCTTGTCCACGTGTCACACGAGACGTGTTACTCTTGTTACAGTACCTTGTCCACGTGTTACACCAGATGTGTTACTCTTGTTACAGTACCTTGTCCACGTGTCACACCAGACGTGTTACTTTTGTTACACCCACTAACAACCGAGAGTTCAGGAACGGTAAGCAGTACCTTGTCCACGTGTCACACCAGACGTGTCACTAATGTTACAGTATCTTGTACACGTGTCACACCAGACGTGTTACTCATGTTGCAGTACCTTGTCCACGTGTCACACCAGATGTGTTACTCTTGTTACAGTACCTTGTCCACGTGTCACACCAGACGTGTTACTCTTGTTACAGTACCTTGTCCACGTGTCACACTAGACGTGTTACTCATGTTACAGTACTTTGTCCACGTGTGACATCAGACGTGTTACTCATGTTACAGTACATTTTTCACGTGTCACACCAAACGTGTTAGTCTTGTTACATCTACTAACAACCGAGAGTTCAGGAACGGTAAGCAGTACCTTGTCCACGTGTCACACCAAACGTGTTATTCATTTTACAGTACCTTGTCCACGTGTCACACCAGACATGTTACTCTTGTTACACCCACTTACAACTGAGTGTTCAGGAACGGTAAGCAATACCTTGCCCACGTTTCACACCAGACGTGTTACTCTTGTTACAGTACCTTGTCCACGTGTCACACCAGACGTGTTAGTCTTGTTACACCTACTAACAACCAAGAGTTCAGGAACGGTAAGCAGTACCTTGCCCACATGTCACACTAGACGTGTTACTCATGTTACAGTACCTTGTGCACGTGTCACAACAGACGTGTTACTTTTGTTAAACCCACTAACAACGGAGAGTTCAGGAACGGTAAGCAGTACCTTGTCCACGTGTCACACCAGACGTGTTATTCTTTTTACACCTACTAACAACCGAGAGTTCAGGAACGGTAAGCAGTACCTTGTCCACGTGTCACACCAGACGTGTTACTCATGTTACAGTACCTTGTCCACGTGTCACACCAGACGTGTTACTTTTGTTACACCCACTAACAACCGAGAGTTCAGGAACGGTAAGCAGTACCTTGTCCACGTGTCACACCAGACGTGTTATTCTTGCTACAGTACCTTGTCCACGTGTCACACCAGACGTGTTACTCTTGTTACACCCACTAACAACCGAGTGTTCAGGAACGGTAAGCAGTACCTTGTCCACGTGTCACACCAGACGTGTTACTCTTGCTACAGTACCTTGTCCACGTGTCACACCAGATGTGTTACTCTTGTTACAGTACCTTGTCCACGTGTCACACCAGACGTGTTACTCATGTTACAGTACCTTGTCCACGTGTCACACCAGACGTGTTAACTCTTTTCACACCCACTAACAACCGAGTGTTCAGGAACGGTAAGCAGTACCTTGTCCACGTGTAACACCAGACGTGTTACTCATGTTACAGTACCTTGTCCACGTGTCACACCAGACGTGTTACTCTTGTTACACCCACTAACAACCGAGTGTTCAGGAACGGTAAGCAGTACCTTGTCCACGTGTCACACCAGACGTTTTACTCATGTTACAGTACCATGCCCACGTGTCACACCAGACGTGTTAATATTGCTACAATACCTTGTCCACGTGTCACACGAGACGTGTTACTCTTGTTACAGTACCTTGTCCACGTGTTACACCAGATGTGTTACTCTTGTAACAATACCTTGTCCACGTGTCACACGAGACGTGTTACTCTTGTTACAGTACATTGTCCACGTGTCACACCAGACGTGTTACTCATGTTGCAGTACCTTGTTCACGTTTCACACCAGACGTGTTAGTCTTGTTACAGTACCTTGTCCACGTGTCACACCAGATGTGTTACTCTTGTTACAGTACCTTGTCCACGTGTCACACCAGACGTGTTACTCGTGTTACAGTACCTTGTCCACGTGTCACACCAGATGTGTTACTCATGTTAGAGTACCTTGTCCACGCGTGACATCAGACGTGTTACTCATGTTACAGTACATTTTCCACGTGTCACACCAAACGTGTTAGTCTTGTTACATCTACTAACAACCGAGAGTTCAGGAACGGTAAGCAGAACCTTGTCCACATGTCACACCAGACGTGTTACTCATGTTACAGTACCTTGTCCACGTATCGCACCAGATGTGTTAGTCTTGTTAAACCTACTAACAACCAAGAGTTTAGGACCGGTAAGCAGTACCTTGTCCACGTATCACACCAAACGTGTTATTCATGTTACAGTACCTTGTCCACGTGTCACAACAGACGTATTACTCATGTTGCAGTACCTTGTCCAC
The DNA here is from genome assembly GCA_963383655.1 of Bathymodiolus septemdierum. NCBI lineage: Eukaryota > Metazoa > Mollusca > Bivalvia > Mytilida > Modiolidae > Bathymodiolus > Bathymodiolus septemdierum. The sequence continues at coordinate 28,631,547 of OY726528.1, read as the reverse complement.
GTGTCACACCAGACGTGTTACTCATGTTACAGTACCTTGTCCACGTGTCACACCAGACGTGTTACTCTTTTTACACCTACTAACAACGGAGAGTTCAGGAAAGGTAAGCAGTACCTTGTCCACGTGTCACACCAGACGTGTTACTCATGTTACAGTACCTTGTCCACGTGTCACACCAGACGTGTTACTTTTGTTACACCCACTAACAACCGAGAGTTCAGGAACGGTAAGCAGTACCTTGTCCACTTGTCACACCAGACGTGCTACTCTTGCTACAGTACCTTGTCCACGTGTCACACCAGACGTGTTACTCTTGTTACACCCACTAACAACCGAGTGTTCAGGAACGGTAAGCAGTACCTTGTCCACGTGTCACACGAGACGTGTTACTCTTGTTACAGTACCTTGTCCACGTGTTACACCAGATGTGTTACTCTTGTTACAGTACCTTGTCCACGTGTCACACCAGACGTGTTACTCTTGTTACAGTACCTTGTCCACGTGTCACACCAGACGTGTTACGTTTGTTACACCCACTAACAACCGAGAGTTCAGGAACGGTAAGCAGTACCTTGTCCACGTGTCACACCAGACGTGTTACTATTGCTACAGTACCTTGTCCACGTGTCACACCAGATGTGTTACTCTTGTTACAGTACCTTGTCCACGTGTCACACCAGACGTGTTACTCATGTTACAGTACCTTGTCCACGTGTCACACCAGACGTGTTAACTCTTTTCACACCCACTAACAACCGAGTGTTCAGGAACGGTAAGCAGTACCTTGTCCGCGTGTAACACCAGTCGTTTTACTCATGTTAGAGTACCTTGTCCACGTGTCACATCAGACGTGTTACTCTTGCTACAGTACCTTGTCCACGTGTCACACGAGACGTGCTACTCTTGTTACAGTACCTTGTCCACGTGTCACACCAGACGTGTTACTCTTGTTACACCCACTAACAACCGAGTGTTCAGGAACGGTAAGCAGTACCTTGTCCACGAGTCACACCAGACGTGTTACTCATGTTACTGTACCTTGTCCACGTGTCACACCAGACGTGTTACTCTTGCTACAATACCTTGTCCACGTGTCACACGAGACGTGTTACTCTTGTTACAGTACCTTGTCCACGTGTTACACCAGATGTGTTACTCTTGTTACAGTACCTTGTCCACGTGTCACACCAGACGTGTTACTCTTGTTACAGTACCTTGTCCACGTGTCACATCATATGTGTTACTCTTGTTACAGTACATTGTGCACGTGTCACACCAGATGTGTTACTCTTGTTACAGTAACTTGTCCAAGTGTCACACCAGACGTGTTACTCTTATTACAGTACCTTGTTCACGTGTCACACCAGACGTGTTACTCTTGTTACAGTACCTTGTCCACGTGTCACACCAGACGTGTTATTCTTGTTATAGTACCTTGTCCACGTGTCACACCAGACGTGTTAGTCTTGTTACAGTATCTTGTCCACGTGTCACACCAGACGTGTTACTCTTGTTACACCCACTAACAACCGAGTGTTCAGGAACGTTAAGCAGTACCTTTTCCACGTGTCACACCAGATGTGTTACTCATGTTACAGTACCTTGTCCTTGTGTAACACCAGACGTGTTACTCTTTTTACACCTACTAACAACCGAGAGCTTAGGAACGGTAAGCAGTACCTTGTCCACGTGTCACACCAGACGTGTCACTAATGTTACAGTACCTTGTCCACGTGTCACACCAGACGTGTTACTCATGTTGCAGTACCTTGTCCACGTTTCACACCAGAGGTGTTAGTCTTGTTACAGTACCTTGTCCACGTGTCACACCAGATGTGTTACTCTTGTTACAGTACCTTGTCCACGTGTCACACCAGACGTGTTACTCTTGTTACAGTACCTTGTCCACGTGTCACACCAGATGTGTTACTCATGTTAGAGTAACTTGTCCACGTGTGACATCAGACGTGTTACTCATGTTACAGTACATTTTCCACGTGTCACACGAAACGTGTTAGTCTTGTTACATCTAATAACAACCGAAAGTTCAGGAGAGGTAAGCGGTACCTTTTCCACATGTCACACCAGACGTGTTACTCATGTTACAGTACCTTGTCCACGTGTCGCACCAGATGTGTTAGTCTTGTTACACCTACTAACAACCAAGAATTTAGGACCGGTAAGCAGTACCTTGTCCACGTATCACACCAAACGTGTTATTCATGTTACAGTACCTTTTCCACGTGTCACACCAGACATGTTACTCTTGTTACATCCACTAACAACTGAGTGTTCAGGAACGGTAAGCAATACCTTGCCCACGTGTCACACCAGACGTGTTACTCTTGTTACAGTACCTTGTCCACGTGTCACACCAGACGTGTTAGTCTTGTTACACCTACTAACAACCAAGAGTTCAGGAACGGTAAGCAGTACCTTGCCCACATGTCACACTAGACGTGTTACTCTTGTTACAGTACCTTGTCCACGTGTCACACCAGACGTGTTACTCATGTTACAGTACCTTGTCCACGTGTCACACCAGACGTGTTAACTCTTTTCACACCCACTAACAACCGAGAGTTCAGGAACGGTAAGCAGTACCTTGTCCACGTGTAACACCAGACGTGTTACTCATGTTACAGTACCTTGTCCACGTGTCACACCAGACGTGTTACTCTTGTTACACCCACTAACAACCGAGTGTTCAGGAACGGTAAGCAGTACCTTGTCCACGTGTCACACCAGACGTTTTACTCATGTTACAGTACCATGCCCACGTGTTACACCAGACGTGTTAATATTGCTACAATACCTTGTCCACGTGTCACACGAGACGTGTTACTCTTTTTACAGTACCTTGTCCACGTGTTACACCAGATGTGTTACTCTTGTTACAATACCTTGTCCACGTGTCACACCAGACGTGTTACTCATGTTACAGTACCTTGTCCACGTGTCACACCAGAGGTGTTACTCTTGTTACACCCACTAACAACCGAGTGTTCAGGAACGGTAAGCAGTACCTTGTCCACGTGTCACACCAGACGTTTTACTCATGTTACAGTACCATGCCCACGTGTCACACCAGACGTGTTAATATTGCTACAATACCTTGTCCACGTGTTACACCAGATGTGTTACTCTTGTTACAGTACCTTGTCCTCGTGTCACACCAGACGTGTTACTCTTGTTACAGTACCTTGTCCACGTGTCACACCAGACGTGTTACTCATGTTACAATACCTTGTCCACGTGTCAAACCAGACGTGTTACTCGTGTTACAGTACCTTGTCCACGTGTCACACCAGATGTGTTACTCATGTTAAAGTACCTTGTCCACGCGTGACATCAGACTTGTTACTCATGTTACAGTACATTTTCCACGTGTCACACCAAACGTGTTAGTCTTGTTACATCTACTAACAACCGAGAGTTCAGGAACGGTAAGCAGTACCTTGTCCACATGTCACACCAGACGTGTTACTCATGTTACAGTACCTTGTCCACGTATCGCACCAGATGTGTTAGTCTTGTTACACCTACTAACAACCAAGAGTTTAGGACCGGTAAGCAGTACCTTGTCCACGTGTCACACCAAACGTGTTATTCATGTTACAGTAACTTGTCCACGTGTCACACCAGATGTATTACTCATGTTGCAGTACCTTGTCCACGTGTCAGACCAGACGTGTTACTCACGTTACAGTACCTTGTCCACGTGTCACACCAGACGTGTTACTCTTTTCACACCTAGTAACAACGGAGAGTTCAGGAAAGGTAAGCAGTACCTTGTCCACGTGTCACACCAGACGTGTTACTCATGTTACAGTACCTTGTCCACGTGTCACACCAGACGTGTTACTTTTGTTACACCCACTAACAACCGAGAGTTCAGGAACGGTAAGCAGTACTTTGTCCACGTGTCACACCAGACGTGCTACTCTTGCTACAGTACCTTGTCCACGTGTCACACCAGACGTGTTACTCTTGTTACACCCACTAACAACCGAGTGTTCAGGAACGGTAAGCAGTACCTTGTCCACGTGTCACACAAGACGTGTTACTCATGTTACAGTATCTTGTCCACGTGTCACACTAGACGTGTTACTCTTGCTACAATACCTTGTCCACGTGTCACACGAGACGTGTTACTCTTGTTACAGTACCTTGTCCACGTGTTACACCAGATGTGTTACTCTTGTTACAGTACCTTGTCCACGTGTCACACCAGACGTGTTACTCTTGTTACAGTACCTTGTCCACGTGTCACACCAGACGTGTTACTTTTGTTACACCCACTAACAACCGAGAGTTCAGGAACGGTAAGCAGTACCTTGTCCACGTGTCACACCAGACGTGTCACTAATGTTACAGTATCTTGTACACGTGTCACACCAGACGTGTTACTCATATTGCAGTACCTTGTCCACGTGTCACACCAGATGTGTTACTCTTGTTACAGTACCTTGTCCACGTGTCACACCAGACGTGTTACTCTTGTTACAGTACCTTGTCCACGTGTCACACCAGACGTGTTACTCATGTTACAGTACCTTGTCCACGTGTCACATCAGATGTGTTACTCATGTTAAAGTACTTTGTCCACGTGTGACATCAGACGTGTTACTCATGTTACAGTACATTTTTCACGTGTCACACCAAACGTGTTAGTCTTGTTACATCTACTAACAACCGAGAGTTCAGGAACGGTAAGCAGTACCTTGTCCACGTGTCACACCAAACGTGTTATTCATTTTACAGTACCTTGTCCACGTGTCACACCAGACATGTTACTCTTGTTACACCCACTAACAACTGAGTGTTCAGGAAGGTAAGCAATACCTTGCCCACGTGTCACACCAGACGTGTTACTCTTGTTACAGTACCTTGTCCACGTGTCACACCAGACGTGTTAGTCTTGTTACACCTACTAACAACCAAGAGTTCAGGAACGGTAAGCAGTACCTTGCGCACATGTCACACTAGACGTGTTACTCATGTTACAGTACCATGCCCACGTGTCACACCAGACGTGTTAATATTGCTACAATACCTTGTCCACGTGTTACACCAGATGTGTTACTCTTGTTACAGTACCTTGTCCTCGTGTCACACCAGACGTGTTACTCTTGTTACAGTACCTTGTCCACGTGTCACACCAGACGTGTTACTCATGTTACAATACCTTGTCCACGTGTCAAACCAGACTTGTTACTCGTGTTACAGTACCTTGTCCACGTGTCACACCAGATGTGTTACTCATGTTAAAGTACCTTGTCCACGCGTGACATCAGACTTGTTACTCATGTTACAGTACATTTTCCACGTGTCACACCAAACGTGTTAGTCTTGTTACATCTACTAACAACCGAGAGTTCAGGAACGGTAAGCAGTACCTTGTCCACATGTCACACCAGACGTGTTACTCATGTTACAGTACCTTGTCCACGTATCGCACCAGATGTGTTAGTCTTGTTACACCTACTAACAACCAAGAGTTTAGGACCGGTAAGCAGTACCTTGTCCACGTGTCACACCAAACGTGTTATTCATGTTACAGTACCTTGTCCACGTGTCACACCAGATGTATTACTCATGTTGCAGTACCTTGTCCACGTGTCACACCAGACGTGTTACTCACGTTACAGTACCTTGTCCACGTGTCACACCAGACGTGTTACTCTTTTCACACCTAGTAACAACGGAGAGTTCAGGAACGGTAAGCAGTACCTTGTCCACGTGTCACACCAGACGTGCTACTCTTGCTACAGTACCTTGTCCACGTGTCACACCAGACGTGTTACTCTTGTTACACCCACTAACAACCGAGTGTTCAGGAACGGTAAGCAGTACCTTGTCCACGTGTCACACAAGACGTGTTACTCATGTTACAGTATCTTGTCCACGTGTCACACTAGACGTGTTACTCTTGCTACAATACCTTGTCCACGTGTCACACGAGACGTGTTACTCTTGTTACAGTACCTTGTCCACGTGTTACACCAGATGTGTTACTCTTGTTACAGTACCTTGTCCACGTGTCACACCAGACGTGTTACTCTTGTTACAGTACCTTGTCCACGTGTCACACCAGACGTGTTACTTTTGTTACACCCACTAACAACCGAGAGTTCAGGAACGGTAAGCAGTACCTTGTCCACGTGTCACACCAGACGTGTCACTAATGTTACAGTATCTTGTACACGTGTCACACCAGACGTGTTACTCATGTTGCAGTACCTTGTCCACGTGTCACACCAGATGTGTTACTCTTGTTACAGTACCTTGTCCACGTGTCACACCAGACGTGTTACTCTTGTTACAGTACCTTGTCCACGTGTCACACCAGACGTGTTACTCATGTTACAGTACCTTGTCCACGTGTCACATCAGATGTGTTACTCATGTTAAAGTACTTTGTCCACGTGTGACATCAGACGTGTTACTCATGTTACAGTACATTTTTCACGTGTCACACCAAACGTGTTAGTCTTGTTACATCTACTAACAACCGAGAGTTCAGGAACGGTAAGCAGTACCTTGTCCACGTGTCACACCAAACGTGTTATTCATTTTACAGTACCTTGTCCACGTGTCACACCAGACATGTTACTCTTGTTACACCCACTAACTACTGAGTGTTCAGGAACGGTAAGCAATACCTTGCCCACGTGTCACATCAGACGTGTTACTCTTGTTACAGTACCTTGTCCACGTGTCACACCAGACGTGTTAGTCTTGTTACACCTACTAACAACCAAGAGTTCAGGAACGGTAAGCAGTACCTTGCCCACATGTCACACTAGACGTGTTACTCATGTTACAGTACCTTGTGCACGTGTCACAACAGACGTGTTACTTTAGTTAAACCCACTAACAACGGAGAGTTCAGGAACGGTAAGCAGTACCTTGTCCACGTGTCACACCAGACATGTTACTCATGCTACAGTACCTTTTCCACGTGTCACACCAGACGTGTTACTCTTGCTACAGTAACTTGTCCACGTTCCACACCAGACGTGTTACTCTTGTTACAGTACCTTTTCCACGTGTTACACCAGATGTGTTACTCTTGTTACAGTACCTTGTCCACGTGTCACACCAGACGTATTACTCATGTTACAATACCTTGTCCACGTGTCACACCAGACGTGTTACTCATGTTACAGTACCTTGTCCACGTGTCACACCAGACGTGTTACTCTTTTTACACCTACTAACAACCGAGAGTTCAGGAACGGTAAGCAGTACCTTGTCCACGTGTCACACCAGACGTGTTATTCTTTTTACACCTACTAACAACCGAGAGTTCAGGAACGGTAAGCAGTACCTTGTCCACGTGTCACACCAGACGTGTTACTCATGTTACAGTACCTTGTCCACGTGTCACACCAGACGTGTTACTTTTGTTACACCCACTAACAACCGAGAGTTCAGGAACGGTAAGCAGTACCTTGTCCACGTGTCACACCAGACGTGTTATTCTTGCTACAGTACCTTGTCCACGTGTCACACCAGACGTGTTACTCTTGTTACACCCACTAACAACCGAGTGTTCAGGAACGGTAAGCAGTACCTTGTCCACGTGTCACACCAGACGTGTTACTCTTGCTACAGTACCTTGTCCACGTGTCACACCAGATGTGTTACTCTTTTTACAGTACCTTGTCCACGTGTCACACCAGACGTGTTACTCATGTTACAGTACCTTGTCCACGTGTCACACCAGACGTGTTAACTCTTTTCACACCCACTAACAACCGAGTGTTCAGGAACGGTAAGCAGTACCTTGTCCACGTGTAACACCAGACGTGTTACTCATGTTACAGTACCTTGTCCACGTGTCACACCAGACGTGTTACTCTTGTTACACCCACTAACAACCGAGTGTTCAGGAACGGTAAGCAGTACCTTGTCCACGTGTCACACCAGACGTTTTACTCATGTTACAGTACCATGCCCACGTGTCACACCAGACGTGTTAATATTGCTACAATACCTTGTCCACGTGTCACACGAGACGTGTTACTCTTGTTACAGTACCTTGTCCACGTGTTACACCAGATGTGTTACTCTTGTAACAATACCTTGTCCACGTGTCACACGAGACGTCTTACTCTTGTTACAGTACATTGTCCACGTGTCACACCAGACGTGTTACTCATGTTGCAGTACCTTGTTCACGTTTCACACCAGACGTGTTAGTCTTGTTACAGTACCTTGTCCACGTGTCACACCAGATGTGTTACTCTTGTTACAGTACCTTGTCCACGTGTCACACCAGACGTGTTACTCGTGTTACAGTACCTTGTCCACGTGTCACACCAGATGTGTTACTCATGTTAGAGTACCTTGTCCACGCGTGACATCAGACGTGTTACTCATGTTACAGTACATTTTCCACGTGTCACACCAAACGTGTTAGTCTTGTTACATCTACTAACAACCGAGAGTTCAGGAACGGTAAGCAGAACCTTGTCCACATGTCACACCAGACGTGTTACTCATGTTACAGTACCTTGTCCACGTATCGCACCAGATGTGTTAGTCTTGTTAAACCTACTAACAACCAAGAGTTTAGGACCGGTAAGCAGTACCTTGTCCACGTATCACACCAAACGTGTTATTCATGTTACAGTACCTTGTCCACGTGTCACAACAGACGTATTACTCTTGTTACACCCACTAACAACCGAGTGTTCAGGAACGGTAAGCAGTACCTTGTCCACTTGTCACACCAGACGTGCTACTCTTGCTACAGTACCTTGTCCACGTGTCACACCAGACGTGTTACTCTTGTTACACCCACTAACAACCGAGTGTTCAGGAACGGTAAGCAGTACCTTGTCCACGTGTCACACGAGACGTGTTACTCTTGTTACAGTACCTTGTCCACGTGTTACACCAGATGTGTTACTCTTGTTACAGTACCTTGTCCACGTGTCACACCAGACGTGTTACTCTTGTTACAGTACCTTGTCCACGTGTCACACCAGACGTGTTACGTTTGTTACACCCACTAACAACCGAGAGTTCAGGAACGGTAAGCAGTACCTTGTCCACGTGTCACACCAGACGTGTTACTATTGCTACAGTACCTTGTCCACGTGTCACACCAGATGTGTTACTCTTGCTACAGTACCTTGTCCACGTGTCACACCAGACGTGTTACTCATGTTACAGTACCTTGTCCACGTGTCACACCAGACGTGTTAACTCTTTTCACACCCACTAACAACCGAGTGTTCAGGAACGGTAAGCAGTACCTTGTCCGCGTGTAACACCAGTCGTTTTACTCATGTTAGAGTACCTTGTCCACGTGTCACATCAGATGTGTTACTCTTGCTACAGTACCTTGTCCACGTGTCACACGAGACGTGCTACTCTTGTTACAGTACCTTGTCCACGTGTCACACCAGACGTGTTACTCTTGTTACACCCACTAACAACCGAGTGTTCAGGAACGGTAAGCAGTATCTTGTCCACGAGTCACACCAGACGTGTTACTCATGTTACTGTACCTTGTCCACGTGTCACACCAGACGTGTTACTCTTGCTACAATACCTTGTCCACGTGTCACACGAGACGTGTTACTCTTGTTACAGTACCTTGTCCACGTGTTACGCCAGATGTGTTACTCTTGTTACAGTACCTTGTCCACGTGTCACACCAGACGTGTTACTCTTGTTACAGTACCTTGTCCACGTGTCACATCAGATGTGTTACTCTTGTTACAGTACATTGTGCACGTGTCACACCAGATGTGTTACTCTTGTTACAGTAACTTGTCCAAGTGTCACACCAGACGTGTTACTCTTATTACAGTACCTTGTTCACGTGTCACACCAGACGTGTTACTCTTGTTACAGTACCTTGTCCACGTGTCACACCAGACGTGTTATTCTTGTTATAGTATCTTGTCCACCTGTCACACCAGACGTGTTAGTCTTGTTACAGTATCTTGTCCACGTGTCACACCAGACGTGTTACTCTTGTTACACCCACTAACAACCGAGTGTTCAGGAACGTTAAGCAGTACCTTTTCCACGTGTCACACCAGATGTGTTACTCATGTTACAGTACCTTGTCCTTGTGTAACACCAGACGTGTTACTCTTTTTACACCTACTAACAACCGAGAGCTTAGGAACGGTAAGCAGTACCTTGTCCACGTGTCACACCAGACGTGTCACTAATGTTACAGTACCTTGTCCACGTGTCACACCAGACGTGTTACTCATGTTGCAGTACCTTGTCCACGTTTCACACCAGAGGTGTTAGTCTTGTTACAGTACCTTGTCCACGTGTCACACCAGATGTGTTACTCTTGTTACAGTACCTTGTCCACGTGTCACACCAGACGTGTTACTCTTGTTACAGTACCTTGTCCACGTGTCACACCAGATGTGTTACTCATGTTAGAGTACCTTGTCCACGTGTGACATCAGACGTGTTACTCATGTTACAGTACATTTTCCACGTGTCACACGAAACGTGTTAGTCTTGTTACATCTAATAACAACCGAAAGTTCAGGAAAGGTAAGCGGTACCTTTTCCACATGTCACACCAGACGTGTTACTCATGTTACAGTACCTTGTCCACGTGTCGCACCAGATGTGTTAGTCTTGTTACACCTACTAACAACCAAGAATTTAGGACCGGTAAGCAGTACCTTGTCCACGTATCACACCAAACGTGTTATTCATGTTACAGTACCTTTTCCACGTGTCACACCAGACATGTTACTCTTGTTACATCCACTAACAACTGAGTGTTCAGGAACGGTAAGCAATACCTTGCCCACGTGTCACACCAGACGTGTTACTCTTGTTACAGTACCTTGTCCACGTGTCACACCAGACGTGTTAGTCTTGTTACACCTACTAACAACCAAGAGTTCAGGAACGGTAAGCAGTACCTTGCCCACATGTCACACTAGACGTGTTACTCATGTTACAGTACCTTGTGCACGTGTCACACCAGACGTGTTACTTTTGTTACACCCACTAACAACCGAGAGTTCAGGAACGGTAAGCAGTACCTTGTCCACGTGTCACAACTGACATGTTACTCATGCTACAGTACCTTGTCCACGTGTCACACCAGACGTGTTACTCTTGCTACAGTAGCTTGTCCACGTGTCACACCAGACGTGTTACTCTTGTTACAGTACCTTGTCCACGTGTCACACCAGATGTGTTACTCTTGTTTCAGTACCTTGTCCACGTGTCACACCAGACGTATTACTCATGTTGCAGTACCTTGTCCACGTGTCACACCAGACGTGTTACTCATGTTACAGTACCTTGTCCACGTGTCACACCAGACGTGTTACTCTTTTTACACCTACTAACAACCGAGAGTTCAGGAACGGTAAGCAGTACCTTGTCCACGTGTCACACCAGACGTGTTACTCATGTTACAGTACCTTGTCCACGTGTCACACCAGACGTGTTACTTTTGTTACACCCACTAACAACCGAGTGTTCAGGAACGGTAAGCAGTACCTTGTCCACGAGTCACACCAGACGTGTTACTCATGTTACTGTACCTTGTCCACGTGTCACAACAGACGTGTTACTCTTGCTACAATACCTAGTCCACGTGTCACACGAGACGTGTTACTCTTGTTACAGTACCTTGTCCACGTGTCACACCAGACGTGTTACTCTTGTTACACCCACTAACAACCGAGTGTTCAGGAACGGTAAGCAGTACCTTGTCCACGAGTCACACCAGACGTGTTACTCATGTTACTGTACCTTGTCCACGTGTCACACCAGACGTGTTACTCTTGCTACAATACCTTGTCCACGTGTCACACGAGACGTGTTACTCTTGTTACAGTACCTTGTCCACGTGTTACACCAGATGTGTTACTCTTGTTACAGTACCTTGTCCACGTGTCACACCAGACGTGTTACTCTTGTTACAGTACCTTGTCCACGTGTCACATCAGATGTGTTACTCTTGTTACAGTACCTTGTCCACGTGTCACACCAGATGTGTTACTCTTGTTACAGTAACTTGTCCAAGTGTCACTCCAGACGTGTTACTCTTATTACAGTACCTTGTTCACGTGTCACACCAGACGTGTTACTCTTGTTACAGTACCTTGTTCACGTGTCACACCAGACGTGTTACTCTTGTTACAGTACCTTGTCCACGTGTCACACCAGACGTGTTATTCTTGTTATAGTACCTTGTCCACGTGTCACACCAGACGTGTTAGTATTGTTACAGTATCTTGTCCACGTGTCACACCAGACGTGTTACTCTTGTTACACCCACTAACAACCGAGTGTTCAGGAACGTTAAGCAGTACCTTTTCCACGTGTCACACCAGACGTGTTACTCATGTTACAGTACCTTGTCCTTGTGTAACACCAGACGTGTTACTCTTTTTACACCTACTAACAACCGAGAGTTTAGGAACGGTAAGCAGTACCTTGTCCACGTGTCACACCAGACGTGTTATTCATGTTACAGTACCTTGTCCACGTGTCACACCAGACGTGTTACTCATGTTGCAGTACCTTGTCCACGTTTCACACCAGACGTGTTAGTCTTGTTACAGTACCTTGTTCACGTGTCACACCAGATGTGTTACTCTTGTTACAGTACCTTGTCCACGTGTCACACCAGACGTGTTACTCATGTTACAGTACCTTGTCCACGTGTCACACCAGATGTGTTACTCATGTTAGAGTACCTTGTCCACGTGTGACATCAGACGTGTTACTCATGTTACAGTACATTTTCCACGTGTCACACCAAACGTGTTAGTCTTGTTACATCTACTAACAACCGAAAGTTCAGGAACGGTAAGCGGTACCTTGTCCACATGTCACACCAGACGTGTTACTCATGTTACAGTACCTTGTCCACGTGTCGCACCAGATGTGTTAGTCTTGTTACACCTACTAACAACCAAGAGTTTAGGACTGGTAAGCAGTACCTTGTCCACGTATCACACCAAACGTAATATTCATGTTACAGTACCTTGTCCACGTGTCACACCAGACATGTTACTCTTGTTACACCCACTAACAACTGAGTGTTCAGGAAAGGTAAGCAATACCTTGCCCATGTGTCACACCAGACGTGTTACTCTTGTTACAGTACCTTGTCCACGTGTCACACCAGACGTGTTAGTCTTGTTACACCTACTAACAACCAAGAGTTCAGGAACGGTAAGCAGTACCTTGCCCACATGTCACACTAGACGTGTTACTCATGTTACAGTACCTTGTGCACGTGTCACACCAGACGTGTTACTTTTGTTACACCCACTAACAACCGAGAGTTCAGGAACGGTAAGCAGTACCTTGTCCACGTGTCACACCTGACATGTTACTCATGCTACAGTACCTTGTCCACGTGTCACACCAGACGTGTTACTCTTGCTACAGTAACTTGTCCACGTGTCACACCAGACGTGTTACTCTTGTTACAGTACCTTGTCCATGTGTCACACCAGATGTGTTACTCTTGTTTCAGTACCTTGTCCACGTGTCACACCAGACGTATTACTCATGTTGCAGTACCTTGTCCACGTGTCACACCAGACGTGTTGCTCTTTTTACACCTACTAACAACCGAGAGTTCAGGAACGGTAATCAGTACCTTGTCCACGTGTCACACCAGACGTGTTACTCATGCTACAGTACCTTGTCCACGTGTCACACCAGACGTGTTACTTTTGTTACACCCACTAACAACCGAGAGTTCAGGAACGGTAAGCAGTACCTTGTCCACGTGTCACACCAGACGTGTTACTCTTGCTACAGTACCTTGTCCACGTGTCACACCAAACGTGTTACTCTTGTTACACCCACTAACAACCGAGTGTTCAGGAACGGTAAGCAGTACCTTGTCCACGTGTCACACCAGACGTGTTACTCATGTTACAGTACCTTGTCCACGTGTCACACTAGACGTGTTACTCTTGCTACAATACCTTGTCCACGTGTCACACGAGAGGTGTTACTCTTGTTACGGTACCTTGTCCACGTGTCACACCAGATGTGTTACTCTTGTTTCAGTACCTTATCCACGTGTCACACCAGACGTATTACTCATGTTGCAGTACCTTGTCCACGTGTCACACCAGACGTGTTACTCTTTTTACACCTACTAACAACCGAGAGTTCAGGAACGGTAAGCAGTACCTTGTCCACGTGTCACACCAGACGTGTTACTCATGCTACAGTACCTTGTCCACGTGTCACACCAGACGTGTTACTTTTGTTACACCCACTAACAACCGAGAGTTCAGGAACGGTAAGCAGTACCTTGTCCACGTGTCACACCAGACGTGTTACTCTTGCTACAGTACCTTGTCCACGTGTCACACCAAACGTGTTACTCTTGTTACACCCACTAACAACCGAGTGTTCAGGAACGGTAAGCAGTACCTTGTCCACGTGTCACACCAGACGTGTTACTCATGTTACAGTACCTTGTCCACGTGTCACACTAGACGTGTTACTCTTGCTACAATACCTTGTCCACGTGTCACACGAGACGTGTTACTCTTGTTACAGTACCTTGTCCACGTGTTACACCAGATGTGTTACTCTTGTTACAGTACCTTGTCCACGTGTCACACCAGACGTGCTACTCTTGTTACAGTACCTTGTTCACGTGTCACACCAGACGTGTTACTTTTGTTACACCCACTAACAACCGAGAGTTCAGAAACGGTAAGCAGTACCTTGTCCACGTGTCACACCAGACGTGTTACTCTTGGTACAGTACCTTGTCCACGTGTCACACCAGATGTGTTACTCTTGTTACAGTACCTTGTCCACGTGTCACAAAAGACGTGTTACTCATGTTACAGTACCTTGTCCACGTGTCACACCAGACGTGTTAACTCTTTTCACACCCACTAACAACCGAGTGTTCAGGAACGGTAAGCAGTACCTTGTCCGCGTGTAACACCAGACGTGTTACTCATGTTACAGTACCTTGTCCACGTGTCACACCAGACGTGTTACTCTTGCTACAGTACCTTGTCCACGTGTCACACCAGACGTGTTACTCTTGTTACAGTATCTTGTCCAGGTGTCACACCAGACGTGTTACTCTTGTTACACCCACTAACAACCGAGTGTTCAGGAACGGTAAGCAGTACCTTGTCCACGAGTCACACCAGACGTGTTACTCATGTTACTGTACCTTGTCCACGTGTCACACCAGACGTGTTACTCTTGCTACAATACCTTGTCCACGTGTCACACGAGACGTGTTACTCTTGTTACAGTACCTTGTCCACGTGTTACACCAGATGTGTTACTTTTGTTACAGTACCTTGTCCACGTGTCACACCAGACGTGTTACTCTTGTTACAGTACCTTGTCCACGTGTCACATCAGATGTGTTACTCTTGTTACAGTACATTGTGCACGTGTCACACCAGATGTGTTACTCTTGTTACAGTAACTTGTCCAAGTGTCACACCAGACGTGTTACTCTTATTACAGTACCTTGTTCACGTGTCACACCAGACGTCATACTCTTGTTACAGTACCTTGTCCACGTGTCACACCAGACGTGTTATTCTTGTTATAGTACCTTGTCCACGTGTCACACCAGACGTGTTACTCTTGCTACAGTACCTTGTCCACGTGTCACACCAAACGTGTTAATCTTGTTACACCCACTAACAACCGAGTGTTCAGGAACGGTAAGCAGTACCTTGTCCACGTGTCACACCAGACGTGTTACTCATGTTACAGTACCTTGTCCACGTGTCACACTAGACGTGTTACTCTTGCTACAATACCTTGTCCACGTGTCACACGAGACGTGTTACTCTTGTTACAGTACCTTGTCCACGTGTTACACCAGATGTGTTACTCTTGTTACAGTACCTTGTCCACGTGTCACACCAGACGTGCTACTCTTGTTACACCCACTGACAACCGAGAGTTCAGAAACGGTAAGCAGTACCTTGTCCACGTGTCACACCAGACGTGTTACTCTTGCTACAGTACCTTGTCCACGTGTCACACCAGATGTGTTACTCTTGTTACAGTACCTTGTCCACGTGTCACAAAAGACGTGTTACTCATGTTACAGTACCTTGTCCACGTGTCACACCAGACGTGTTACTCTTGTTACAGTATCTTGTCCAGGTGTCACACCAGACGTGTTACTCTTGTTACACCCACTAACAACCGAGTGTTCAGGAACGGTAAGCAGTACCTTGTCCACGAGTCACACCAGACGTGTTACTCATGTTACTGTACCTTGTCCACGTGTCACACCAGACGTGTTACTCTTGCTACAATACCTTGTCCACGTGTCACACGAGACGTGTTACTCTTGTTACAGTACCTTGTCCACGTGTTACACCAGATGTGTTACTTTTGTTACAGTACCTTGTCCACGTGTCACACCAGACGTGTTACTCTTGTTACAGTACCTTGTCCACGTGTCACATCAGATGTGTTACTCTTGTTACAGTACATTGTGCACGTGTCACACCAGATGTGTTACTCTTGTTACAGTAACTTGTCCAAGTGTCACACCAGACGTGTTACTCTTATTACAGTACCTTGTTCACGTGTCACACCAGACGTGTTACTCTTGTTACAGTACCTTGTCCACGTGTCACACCAGACGTGTTATTCTTGTTATAGTACCTTGTCCACGTGTCACACCAGACGTGTTACTCTTGCTACAGTACCTTGTCCACGTGTCACACCAAACGTGTTAATCTTGTTACACCCACTAACAACCGAGTGTTCAGGAACGGTAAGCAGTACCTTGTCCACGTGTCACACCAGACGTGTTACTCATGTTACAGTACCTTGTCCACGTGTCACACTAGACGTGTTACTCTTGCTACAATACCTTGTCCACGTGTCACACGAGACGTGTTACTCTTGTTACAGTACCTTGTCCACGTGTTACACCAGATGTGTTACTCTTGTTACAGTACCTTGTCCACGTGTCACACCAGACGTTCTACTCTTGTTACAGTACCTTGTTCACGTGTCACACCAGACGTGTTACTTTTGTTACACCCACTGACAACCGAGAGTTCAGAAACGTTAAGCAGTACCTTGTCCACGTGTCACACCAGACGTGTTACTCTTGCTACAGTACCTTGTCCACGTGTCACACCAGATGTGTTACTCTTGTTACAGTACCTTGTCCACGTGTCACAAAAGACGTGTTACTCATGTTACAGTACCTTGTCCACGTGTCACACCAGACGTGTTAACTCTTTTCACACCCACTAACAACGAGTGTTCAGGAACGGTAAGCAGTACCTTGTCCGCGTGTAACACCAGACGTGTTACTCATGTTACAGTACCTTGTCCACGTGTCACACCAGACGTGTTACTCTTGCTACAGTACCTTGTCCACGTGTCACACCAGACGTGTTACTCTTGTTACAGTATCTTGTCCACGTGTCACACCAGACGTGTTACTCTTTTTACGCCCACTAACAACCGAGTGTTCAGGAACTGTAAGCAGTACCTTGTCCACGAGTCACATCAGACGTGTTACTCATGTTACTGTACCTTATCCACGTGTCAAACCAGACGTGTTACTCTTGCTACAATACCTTGTCCACGTGTCACACGAGACGTGTTACTCTTGTTACAGTATCTTGTCCACGTGTTACACCAGATGTGTTACTCTTGTTACAGTACCTTGTCCACGTGTCACACCAGACGTGTTACTCTTGTTACAGTACCTTGTCCACGTGTCACATCAGATGTGTTACTCTTGTTACAGTATCTTGTCCACGTGTCACACCAGACGTGTTACTCTTGTTACACCCACTAACAACCGAGAGTTCAGGAACGGTAAGCAGTACCTTGTCCACGTGTCACACCAGACGTGTTACTCTTGCTACAGTACCTTGTCCACGTGTCACACCAAACGTGTTACTCTTGTTACACCCACTAACAACCAAGTGTTCAGGAACGGTAAGCAGTACCTTGTCCACGTGTCACACCAGACGTGTTACTCAGGTTACAGTACCTTGTCCACGTGTCACACTAGACGTGTTACTCTTGCTACAATACCTTGTCCACGTGTCACACGAGACGTGTTACTCTTGTTACAGTACCTTGTCCACGTGTTACACCAGATGTGTTACTCTTGTTACAGTACCTTGTCCACGTGTCACACCAGACGTGTTACTCTTGTTACAGTTCCTTTTCCACGTGTCACACCAGACGTGTTACTTTTGTTACACCCACTAACAACCGAGAGTTCAGGAACGGTAATCAGTACCTTGTCCACGTGTCAAACCAGACGTGTTACTCTTGCTACAGTACCTTGTCCACGTGTCACACCAGATGTGTTACTCTTGTTACAGTACCTTGTCCACGTGTCACACCAGACGTGTTACTCTTTTCACACCCACTAACAACCGAGTGTTCAGGAACGGTAAGCAGTACCTTGTCCGCGTGTAACACCAGACGTGTTACTCATGTTACAGGACCTTGTCCACGTGTCACACCAGACGTGTTACTCTTGCTACAGTACCTTGTCCACGTGTCACACCAGACGTGTTACTCTTGTTACAGTACCTTGTCCACGTGTCACACCAGACGTGTTACTCTTGTTACACCCACTGACAACCGAGTGTTCAGGAACGGCAAGGAGTACCTTGTCCACGTGTCACACCAGACGTGTTACTCATGTTACAGTATCTTGTCCACGTGTCACACCAGACGTGTTACTCTTGCTACAATACCTTGTCCACGTGTCACACGAGACGTGTTACTCTTGTTACAGTACCTTGTCCACGTGTTACACCAGATGTGTTACTCTTGTTACAGTACCTTGTCCACGTGTCACACCAGACGTGTTACTCTTGTTACAGTACCTTGTCCACGTGTCACACCAGACGTGTTACTCATGTTACAGTACCTTGTCCACGTGTCACACCAGACATGTTACTCTTGTTACACCCACTAACAACTGAGTGTTCAGGAAAGGTAAGCAATACCTTGCCCATATGTCACACCAGACGTGTTACTCTTGTTACAGTACCTTGTCCACGTGTCACACCAGACGTGTTAGTCTTGTTACACCTACTAACAACCAAGAGTTCAGGAACGGTAAGTAGTACCTTGCCCACATGTCACACTAGACGTGTTACTCATGTTACAGTACCTTGTGCACGTGTCACACCAGACGTGTTACTTTTGTTACACCCACTAACAACCGAGAGTTCAGGAACGGTAAGCAGTACCTTGTCCACGTGTCACACCTGACATGATACTCATGCTACAGTACCTTGTCCACGTGTCACACCAGACGTGTTATTCTTGCTACAGTAACTTGTCCACGTGTCACACCAGACGTGTTACTCTTGTTACAGTACCTTGTCCACGTGTCACACCAGATGTGTTACTCTTGTTTCAGTACCTTGTCCACGTGTCACACCAGACGTATTACTCATGTTGCAGTACCTTGTCCACGTGTCACACCAGACGTGTTACTCTTTTTACACCTACTAACAACCGAGAGTTCAGGAACGGTAAGCAGTACCTTGTCCACGTGTCACACCAGAGGTGTTACTCATGCTACAGTACCTTGTCCACGTGTCACACCAGACGTGTTACTTTTGTTACACCCACTAACAACCGAGAGTTCAGGAACGGTAAGCAGTACCTTGTCCACGTGTCACACCAGACGTGTTACTCTTGCTACAGTACCTTGTCCACGTGTCACACCAAACGTGTTACTCTTGTTACACCCACTAACAACCGAGTGTTCAGGAACGGTAAGCAGTACCTTGTCCACGTGTCACACCAGACGTGTTACTCATGTTACAGTACCTTGTCCACGTGTCACACTAGACGTGTTACTCTTGCTACAATACCTTGTCCACGTGTCACACGAGACGTGTTACTCTTGTTACAGTACCTTGTCCACGTGTCACACCAGATGTGTTACTCTTGTTTCAGTACCTTGTCCACGTGTCACACCAGACGTATTACTCATGTTGCAGTACCTTGTCCACGTGTCACACCAGACGTGTTACTCTTTTTACACCTACTAACAACCGAGAGTTCAGGAACGGTAAGCAGTACCTTGTCCACGTGTCACACCAGACGTGTTACTCATGCTACAGTACCTTGTCCACGTGTCACACCAGACGTGTTACTTTTGTTACACCCATTAACAACCGAGAGTTCAGGAACGGTAAGCAGTACCTTGTCCACGTGTCACACCAGACGTGTTACTCTTGCTACAGTACCTTGTCCACGTGTCACACCAAACGTGTTACTCTTGTTACACCCACTAACAACCGAGTGTTCAGGAACGGTAAGCAGTACCTTGTCCACGTGTCACACCAGACGTGTTACTCTTGCTACAATACCTTGTCCACGTGTCACACGAGACGTGTTACTCTTGTTACAGTACCTTGTCCACGTGTTACACCAGATGTGTTACTCTTGTTACAGTACCTTGTCCACGTGTCACACCAGACGTGCTACTCTTGTTACAGTACCTTGTTCACGTGTCACACCAGACGTGTTACTTTTGTTACACCCACTAACAACCGAGAGTTCAGGAACGATAAGCAGTACCTTGTCCACGTGTCACACCAGACGTGTTACTCTTGCTACAGTACCTTGTCCACGTGTCACACCAGATGTGTTACTCTTGTTACAGTACCTTGTCCACGTGTCACACCAGACGTGTTACTCATGTTACAGTACCTTGTCCACGTGTCACACCAGACGTGTTAACTCTTTTCACACCCACTAACAACCGAGTGTTCAGAAACGGTAAGCAGTACCTTGTCCGCGTGTAACACCAGACGTGTTACTCATGTTACAGTACCTTGTCCACGTGTCACACCAGACGTGTTACTCTTGCTACAGTACCTTGTCCACGTGTCACACCAGACGTGTTACTCTTGTTACAGTACCTTGTCCACGTGTCACACCAGACGTGTTACTCTTTTTACGCCCACTAACAACCGAGTGTTCAGGAACTGTAAGCAGTACCTTGTCCACGAGTCACACCAGACGTGTTACTCATGTTACTATACCTTATCCACGTGTCAAACCAGACGTGTTTCTCTTGCTACAATACCTTGTCCACGTGTCACACGAGACGTGTTACTCTTGTTACAGTATCTTGTCCACGTGTTACACCAGATGTGTTACTCTTGTTACAGTACCTTGTCCACGTGTCACACCAGACGTGTTACTCTTGTTACAGTACCTTGTCCACGTGTCACATCAGATGTGTTACTCTTGTTACAGTACCTTGTCCACGTGTCACACCAGACGTGTTACTCTTGTTACACCCACTAACAACCGAGAGTTCAGGAACGGTAAGCAGTACCTTGTCCACGTGTCACACCAGACGTGTTACTCTTGCTACAGTACCTTGTCCACGTGTCACACCAAACGTGTTACTCTTGTTACACCCACTAACAACCGAGTGTTCAGGAACGGTAAGCAGTACCTTGTCCACGTGTCACACCAGACGTGTTACTCATGTTACAGTACCTTGTCCACGTGTCACACTAGACGTGTTACTCTTGCTACAATACCTTGTCCACGTGTCACACGAGACGTGTTACTCTTGTTACAGTACCTTGTCCACGTGTTACACCACATGTGTTACTCTTGTTACAGTACCTTGTCCACGTGTCACACCAGACGTGTTACTCTTGTTACAGTTCCTTTTCCACGTGTCACACCAGACGTGTTACTTTTGTTACACCCACTAACAACCGAGAGTTCAGGAACGGTATGCAGTACCTTGTCCACGTGTCAAACCAGACGTGTTACTCTTGCTACAGTACCTTGTTCACGTGTCACACCAGATGTGTTACTCTTGTTACAGTACCTTGTCCACGTGTCACACAAGACGTGTTACTCATGTTACAGTACCTTGTCCACGTGTCACACCAGACGTGTTAACTCTTTTCACACCCACTAACAACCGAGTGTTCAGGAACGGTAAGCAGTACCTTGTCCGCGTGTAACACCAGACGTGTTACTCATGTTACAGTACCTTGTCCACGTGTCACACCAGACGTGTTACTCTTGCTACAGTACCTTGTCCACGTGTCACACCAGACGTGTTACTCTTGTTACAGTACCTTGTCCACGTGTCACACCAGACGTGTTACTCTTGTTACACCCACTAACAACCGAGTGTTCAGGAACGGTAAGGAGTACCTTGTCCACGTGTCACACCAGACGTGTTACTCATGTTACAGTATCTTGTCCACGTGTCACACCAGACGTGTTACTCTTGCTACAATACCTTGTCCACGTGTCACACGAGACGTGTTACTCTTGTTACAGTACCTTGTCCACGTGTTACATCAGATGTGTTACTCTTGTTACAGTACCTTGTCCACGTGTCACACCAGACGTGTTACTCTTGTTACAGTACCTTGTCCACGTGTCACATCAGATGTGTTACTCTTGTTACAGTACCTTGTCCACGTGTCACACCAGATGTGTTACTCTTGTTACAGTAACTTGTCCAAGTGTCACACCAGACGTGTTAGTATTGTTACAGTATCTTGTCCACGTGTCACACCAGACGTGTTACTCTTGTTACACCCACTAACAACCGAGTGTTCAGGAACGTTAAGCAGTACCTTGTACACGTGTCACACCAGACGTGTTACTCATGTTACAGTACCTTGTCCTTGTGTAACACCAGACGTGTTACTCTTTTTACACCTACTAACAACCGAGAGTTTAGGAACGGTAAGCAGTACCTTGTCCACGTGTCACACCAGACGTGTCACTAATGTTACAGTACCTTGTCCACGTGTCACACCAGACGTGTTACTCATGTTGCAGTACCTTGTCCACGTTTCACACCAGACGTGTTAGTCTTGTTACAGTACCTTGTCCACGTGTCACACCAGATGTGTTACTCTTGTTACAGTACCTTGTCCACGTGTCACACCAGACGTGTTACTCATGTTACAGTACCTTGTCCACGTGTCACACCAGATGTGTTACTCATGTTAGAGTACCTTGTCCACGTGTGACATCAGACGTGTTACTCATGTTACAGTACATTTTCCACGTGTCACACCAAACTTGTTAGTCTTGTTACATCTACTAACAACTGAAAGTTCAGGAACGGTAAGCAGTACCTTGTCCACATGTCATACCAGACGTGTTACTCATGTTACAGTACCTTGTCCACGTGTCGCACCAGATGTGTTAATCTTGTTACACCTACTAACAACCTAACAACCAAGAGATTAGGACCGGTAAGCAGTACCTTGTCCACGTATCACACCAAACGTGTTATTCATGTTACAGTACCTTGTCCACGTGTCACACCAGACATGTTACTCTTGTTACACCCACTAACAACTGAGTGTTCAGGAACGGTAAGCAATACCTTGCCCACGTGTCACACCATACGTGTTACTCTTGTTACAGTACCTTGTCCACGTGTCACACCAGACGTGTTAGTCTTGTTACACCTACTAACAACCAAGAGTTCAGGAACGGTAAGCAGTACCTTGCACACATGTCACACTAGACGTGTTACTCATGTTACAGTACCTTGTGCACGTGTCACACCAGACGTGTTACTTTTGTTACACCCACTAACAATCGAGAGTTCAGGAACGGTAAGCAGTACCTTGTCCACGTGTCACACCAGACATATTACTCATGCTACAGTACCTTGTCCACGTGTCACACCAGACGTGTTACTCTTGCTACAGTAACTTGTCCACGTGTCACACCAGACGTGTTACTCTTGTTACAGCACCTTGTCCACGTGTCACACCAGATTTGTTACTCTTGTTTCAGTACCTTGTCCACGTGTCACACCAGACGTATTACTCATGTTGCAGTACCTTGTCCACGTGTCACACCAGACGTGTTACTCATGTTACAGTACCTTGTCCACGTGTCACACCAGACGTGTTACTCTTTTTACACCTACTAACAACCGAGAGTTCAGGAACGGTAAGCAGTACCTTGTCCACGTGTCACACAATACGTGTTACTCATGTTACAGTACCTTGTCCACGTGTCACACCAGACGTGTTACTTTTGTTACACCCACTAACAACCGAGAGTTCAGGAACGGTAAGCAGTACCTTGTCCACGTGTCACACCAGACGTGTTACTCTTGCTACAGTACCTTGTCCACGTGTCACACCAAACGTGTTACTCTTGTTACACCCACTAACAACCGAGTATTCAGGAACGGTAAGCAGTACCTTGTCCACGTGTCACACCAGACGTGTTACTCATGTTACAGTACCTTGTCCACGTGTCACACTACACGTGTTACTCTTGCTACAATACCTTGTCCACGTGTCACACGAGACGTGTTACTCTTGTTACAGTACCTTGTCCACGTGTTACACCAGATGTGTTACTCTTGTTACAGTACCTTGTCCACGTGTCACACCAGACGTGTTACTCTTGTTACAGTACCTTGTCCACGTGTCACACCAGACGTGTTACTTTTGTTACACCCACTAACAACCGAGAGTTCAGGAACGGTAAGCAGTACCTTGTCCACCTGTCACACCAGACGTGTTACTCTTGCTACAGTACCTTGTCCACGTGTCACACCAGATGTGTTACTCTTGTTACAGTACCTTGCCCACGTGTCACACCAGACGTGTTACTCATGTTACAGTACCTTGTCCACGTGTCACACCAGACGTGTTAACTCTTTTCACACCCACTAACAACCGAGTGTTCAGGAACGGTAAGCAGTACATTGTCCGCGTGTAACACCAGACGTGTTACTCATGTTACAGTACCTTGTCCACGTGTCACACCAGACGTGTTTCTCTTGCTACAGTACCTTGTCCACGTGTCACACCAGACGTGTTACTCTTGTTACAGTACCTTGTCCACGTGTCACACCAAACGTGTTACTCTTTTTACACCCACTAACAACCGAGGGTTCAGGAACGGTAAGCAGTACCTTGTCCACGAGTCACACGAGACGTGTTACTCATGTTACTGTACCTTGGCCACGTGTCAAACCAGACGTGTTACTCTTGCTACAATACCTTGTCCACGTGTCACACGAGACGTGTTACTCTTGTTACAGTACCTTGTCCACGTGTTACACCAGATGTGTTACTCTTGTTACAGTACCTTGTCCACGTGTCACACCAGACGTGTTACTCTTGTTACAGTACCTTGTCCACGTGTCACATCAGATGTGTTACTCTTGTTACAGTACCTTGTCCACGTGTCACACCAGACGTGTTACTCTTGTTACAGTAACTTGTCCAAGTGTCACACCAGACGTGTTACTCTTATTACAGTACCTTGTTCACGTGTCACACCAGACGTGTTACTCTTGTTACAGTACCTTGTCCACGTGTCACACCAGACGTGTTATTCTTATTACAGTACCTTGTCCACGTGTCACACCAGACGTGTTACTCTTATTACAGTACCTTGTCCACGTGTCACACCAAACGTGTTACTCTTGTTACACCCACTAACAACCGAGTATTCAGGAACGGTAAGCAGTACCTTGTCCACGTGTCACACCAGACGTGTTACTCATGTTACAGTACCTTGTCCATGTGTCACACTACACGTGTTACTCTTGCTACAATACCTTGTCCACGTGTCACACGAGACGTGTTACTCTTGTTACAGTACCTTGTCCACGTGTTACACCAGATGTGTTACTCTTGTTACAGTACCTTGTCCACGTGTCACACCAGACGTGTTACTCTTGTTACAGTACCTTGTCCACGTGTCACACCAGACGTGTTACTTTTGTTACACCCACTAACAACCGAGAGTTCAGGAACGGTAAGCAGTACCTTGTCCACCTGTCACACCAGACGTGTTACTCTTGCTACAGTACCTTGTCCACGTGTCACACCAGATGTGTTACTCTTGTTACAGTACCTTGCCCACGTGTCACACCAGACGTGTTACTCATGTTACAGTACCTTGTCCACGTGTCACACCAGACGTGTTAACTCTTTTCACACCCACTAACAACCGAGTGTTCAGGAACGGTAAGCAGTACATTGTCCGCGTGTAACACCAGACGTGTTACTCATGTTACAGTACCTTGTCCACGTGTCACACCAGACGTGTTTCTCTTGCTACAGTACCTTGTCCACGTGTCACACCAAACGTGTTACTCTTTTTACACCCACTAACAACCGAGTGTTCAGGAACGGTAAGCAGTACCTTGTCCACGAGTCACACGAGACGTGTTACTCATGTTACTGTACCTTGTCCACGTGTCAAACCAGACGTGTTACTCTTGCTACAATACCTTGTCCACGTGTCACACGAGACGTGTTACTCTTGTTACAGTACCTTGTCCACGTGTCACACCAAACGTGTTACTCTTTTTACACCCACTAACAACCGAGTGTTCAGGAACGGTAAGCAGTACCTTGTCCACGAGTCACACGAGACGTGTTACTCATGTTACTGTACCTTGTCCACGTGTCAAACCAGACGTGTTACTCTTGCTACAATACCTTGTCCACGTGTCACACGAGACGTGTTACTCTTGTTACAGTACCTTGTCCACGTGTTACACCAGATGTGTTACTCTTGTTACAGTACCTTGTCCACGTGTCACACCAGACGTGTTACTCTTGTTACAGTACCTTGTCCACGTGTCACATCAGATGTGTTACTCTTGTTACAGTACCTTGTCCACGTGTCACACCAGACGTGTTACTCTTGTTACAGTAACTTGTCCAAGTGTCACACCAGACGTGTTACTCTTATTACAGTACCTTGTTCACGTGTCACACCAGACGTGTTACTCTTGTTACAGTACCTTGTCCACGTGTCACACCAGACGTGTTATTCTTATTACAGTACCTTGTCCACGTGTCACACCAGACGTGTTACTCTTATTACAGTACCTTGTTCACGTGTCACATCAGACGTGTTACTCTTGTTACAGTACCTTGTCCACGTGTCACACCAGACGTGTTATTCTTGCTACAATACCTTGTCCACGTGTCACACGAGACGTGTTACTCTTGTTACAGTACCTTGTCCACGTGTTACACCAGATGTGTTACTCTTGTTACAGTACCTTGTCCACGTGTCACACCAGACGTGTTACTCTTGTTACAGTACCTTGTCCACGTGTCACATCAGATGTGTTACTCTTGTTACAGTACCTTGTCCACGTGTCACACCAGACGTGTTACTCTTGTTACAGTAACTTGTCCAAGTGTCACACCAGACGTGTTACTCTTATTACAGTACCTTGTTCACGTGTCACACCAGACGTGTTACTCTTGTTACAGTACCTTGTCCACGTGTCACACCAGACGTGTTATTCTTATAACAGTACCTTGTCCACGTGTCACACCAGACGTGTTACTCTTATTACAGTACCTTGTTCACGTGTCACATCAGACGTGTTACTCTTGTTACAGTACCTTGTCCACGTGTCACACCAGACGTGTTATTCTTGTTACAGTACCTTTTCCACGTGTCACACCAGACGTGTTACTCTTATTACAGTACCTTGTCCACGTGTCACACCAGACGTGTTACTCTTATTACAGTACCTTGTTCACGTGTCACACCAGACGTGTTACTCTTGTTACAGTACCTTGTCCACGTGTCACACCAGACGTGTTATTCTTGTTATAGTACCTTGTCCACGTGTCACACCAGACGTGTTACTCTTGTTACAGTACCTTGTCCACGTGTCACACCAGACGTGTTATTCTTGTTATAGTACCTTGTCCACGTGTCACACCAGACGTGTTACTCTTGTTACAGTACCTTGTCCACGTGTCACACCAGACGTGTTATTCTTGTTATAGTACCTTGTCCACGTGTCACACCAGACGTGTTACTCTTGTTACAGTACCTTGTCCACGTGTCACACCAGACGTGTTATTCTTGTTATAGTACCTTGTCCACGTGTCACACCAGACGTGTTACTATTGTTACAGTACCTTGTCCACGTGTCACACCAGACGTGTTATTCTTGTTATAGTACCTTGTCCACGTGTCACACCAGACGTGTTACTCTTGTTACAGTACCTTGTCCACGTGTCACACCAGACGTGTTATTCTTGTTATAGTACCTTGTCCACGTGTCACACCAGACGTGTTACTCTTGTTACAGTACCTTGTTCACGTGTCACACCAGACGTGTTATTCTTGTTATAGTACCTTGTCCACGTGTCACACCAGACGTGTTACTCTTGTTACAGTACCTTGTCCACGTGTCACACCAGACGTGTTATTCTTGTTATAGTACCTTGTCCACGTGTCACACCAGACGTGTTACTCTTGTTACAGTACCTTGTCCACGTGTCACACCAGACGTGTTATTCTTGTTATAGTACCTTGTCCACGTGTCACACCAGACGTGTTACTCTTGTTACAGTACCTTGTCCACGTGTCACACCAGACGTGTTATTCTTGTTATAGTACCTTGTCCACGTGTCACACCAGACGTGTTACTCTTGTTACAGTACCTTGTCCACGTGTCACACCAGACGTGTTATTCTTGTTATAGTACCTTGTCCACGTGTCACACCAGACGTGTTACTCTTGTTACAGTACCTTGTCCACGTGTCACACCAGACGTGTTATTCTTGTTATAGTACCTTGTTCACGTGTCACACCAGACGTGTTACTCTTGTTACAGTACCTTGTCCACGTGTCACACCAGACGTGTTATTCTTGTTATAGTACCTTGTCCACGTGTCACACCAGACGTGTTACTCTTGTTACAGTAACTTGTCCACGTGTCACACCAGACGTGTTATTCTTGTTATAGTACCTTGTCCACGTGTCACACCAGACGTGTTACTCTTGTTACAGTAACTTGTCCACGTGTCACACCAGACGTGTTACTCTTGTTACAGTACCTTGTCCACGTGTCACACCAGACGTGTTATTCTTATTACAGTACCTTGTCCACGTGTCACACCAGACGTGTTACTCTTAATACAGTACCTTGTTCACGTGTCACATCAGACGTGTTACTCTTGTTACAGTACCTTGTCCACGTGTCACACCAGACGTGTTATTCTTGTTACAGTACCTTGTCCACGTGTCATACCAGACGTGTTACTCTTATTACAGTACCTTGTCCACGTGTCACACCAGACGTGTTACTCTTATTACAGTACCTTGTTCACGTGTCACACCAGACGTGTTACTCTTGTTACAGTACCTTGTCCACGTGTCACACCAGACGTGTTATTCTTGTTATAGTACCTTGTCCACGTGTCACACCAGACGTGTTACTCTTGTTACAGTACCTTGTCCACGTGTCACACCAGACGTGTTATTCTTGTTATAGTACCTTGTCCACGTGTCACACCAGACGTGTTACTCTTGTTACAGTACCTTGTCCACGTGTCACACCAGACGTGTTATTCTTGTTATAGTACCTTGTCCACGTGTCACACCAGACGTGTTACTCTTGTTACAGTACCTTGTCCACGTGTCACACCAGACGTGTTATTCTTGTTATAGTACCTTGTCCACGTGTCACACCAGACGTGTTACTATTGTTACAGTACCTTGTCCACGTGTCACACCAGACGTGTTATTCTTGTTATAGTACCTTGTCCACGTGTCACACCAGACGTGTTACTCTTGTTACAGTACCTTGTCCACGTGTCACACCAGACGTGTTATTCTTGTTATAGTACCTTGTCCACGTGTCACACCAGACGTGTTACTCTTGTTACAGTACCTTGTTCACGTGTCACACCAGACGTGTTATTCTTGTTATAGTACCTTGTCCACGTGTCACACCAGACGTGTTACTCTTGTTACAGTACCTTGTCCACGTGTCACACCAGACGTGTTATTCTTGTTATAGTACCTTGTCCACGTGTCACACCAGACGTGTTACTCTTGTTACAGTACCTTGTCCACGTGTCACACCAGACGTGTTATTCTTGTTATAGTACCTTGTCCACGTGTCACACCAGACGTGTTACTCTTGTTACAGTACCTTGTCCACGTGTCACACCAGACGTGTTATTCTTGTTATAGTACCTTGTCCACGTGTCACACCAGACGTGTTACTCTTGTTACAGTACCTTGTCCACGTGTCACACCAGACGTGTTATTCTTGTTATAGTACCTTGTCCACGTGTCACACCAGACGTGTTACTCTTGTTACAGTACCTTGTCCACGTGTCACACCAGACGTGTTATTCTTGTTATAGTACCTTGTTCACGTGTCACACCAGACGTGTTACTCTTGTTACAGTACCTTGTCCACGTGTCACACCAGACGTGTTATTCTTGTTATAGTACCTTGTCCACGTGTCACACCAGACGTGTTACTCTTGTTACAGTAACTTGTCCACGTGTCACACCAGACGTGTTATTCTTGTTATAGTACCTTGTCCACGTGTCACACCAGACGTGTTACTCTTGTTACAAATTGTGTCAAATATGTATGCATTTTCTATTACGACTCTATTGTTTAATAAATTTAAATCCCTTCGTGAGGAGGCTATCGAACGCACGTCAAGTGTTTTTGTTGATTTCCACAAATCAATATACAGTAGAACCTCGTTGTACTTCAGTAGTCAAACACACCGATGATTCTGCTTCGATATTCGAGTATTCGGGATATCTGGGATAGATAAAACTGTAAACTAATATTAAAGGGCCATATTTTTTACTTCGAGATAACCATGGAAGCCACTTATCCGAATTCAAAGTAACGAAACTAGACTGTTTATATCGTGTAACATACTTGTCTACCAGAGAGAACATGAAATACACAAGAAACGTTTAAAGTTAACAAAAGAGGTAATCAGAAGCCGTAAGTCGAAGATCGGACAATGACCAAAAGAAAAAAAAAGACGAAAGAACAAACCACGATCTAAAAAAACATTACACAGAAAACTGAAAATTCAGTAACACGAACCCCATGCACTCAAAAAACCGGGGTGAACACAAGTGCACCGGAAGGGTAGGCAGTTCCTGCGCCATTAGTGGCACCCGTAACATCCACGCCAGAGAGAACATAACATACACACATGTATGTATCTTAATGATAGCAGAGGTAATTTATTAATTACGTATTCGCTCATAAAGAGTGTATCCAATGTAGAACCATAGACAATGTCTGCATAATCATTCTAAAAGTAGTATGAATATTATTGTGTAAAAAGCATGCTAAATTTAACCTTTCTGTTTATAATAAAAATAAATTTCAAAAACATGACACTTCCAAAAGTATTTATGTGATTCCATGTAAAACAATAGTAACATTCACACTCTAAATAGATACATCTACACGATATTCAAAAGATCAAGGGCACTATATATATAGCTAACTCCAGACTATTACAATTTACATTGTGGTACATTCAAAAGATCAATGACGCCAAATCTAGACTATTAGATCGTGGTACATTCAAACGATCAAGGGCACTAACTCCAAACTGTAATATACATGATACAATATGCAAATACATGTACATGGATGTACCATTTGTTTAAGGTATACAACATATTCATCATTTGATTTGTAGTCTTTAATTGCAATGGGTATAATACTTAAATATTACATAGTTTTGCCCAATTTTGGTGTGTTTTTTTACACTCCGTTATTGAAGACAATGATACGGAAAACCAATGGCAAAATATGTGGACACATATTAATACTGCAATACAAAAACATTCCACATTATATGTCGTTCCTATTACATAAATTGATCATGTTTGTATACTGAGGTCAGGAGATTACATTGCATTAATAATAGTCAATTAAAAAAAAAAGCATCCTCCAGATAGTCAAATATCAAAGGTATTAATCGTCCAATCAAACAAGTTTCCAACATCAAAGGTACTAATCGTCCAATCAAAAAACCGTACCCTTCCGTTAGTTTAACATCAAAGGTACTAATCGTCCAATCAAACAAACGTGCCCTTCCGTTAGTTTAACATCAAAGGTACTAATGGTTCAATCACACAAACGTACCCTTCCGATAGTCTAACATCAAAGGTACTAATCGTCCAATCAAACAAGTGTACCCTTCCGTTAATCTAACATCAAAGGTATTAATCGTCCAATCAAACAAGTGTACCCTTCCGTTAGTCTAACATCAAAGGTACTAATCGTCCAATCAAACAAGTGTACCCTTCCGTTAGTCTAACATCAAAGGTACTAATCGTCCAATCAAACAAGTGTACCCTTCCGTTAATCTAACATCAAATGTACTAATCGTCCAATCAAACCAGAGTACCCTTCCGTTAGTCTAACATCAAACATATTAATTTTCAAAAAATACAAGTGTACCCTTCCGTTAGTCTAACATCAAAGGTACTAATTGTCCAATCAAACCAGAGTACCCTTCCGTTCGTCCAACATCAAAGGTACTATTTGTCCAATCAAACAAGAGCACCCCTTCGTTAGTCTAACATCAAAGGTACCAGTTGTCCAATCAAACAAGCGTACCCTTCCGATCGTCTAATATCAAAGGTACGTATCGTCCAATTAAACCAGAGTACCCTTCCGATCGTTTAACATCAAAGGATCAGTATCAAGTCTGTTTAGATCAGAATATTCTTTTTGTGGGGTTTGTGGTTTATTGTACCATTGATAGGCTTCATTGTACTGTCCAATATAATCTTGAAGTAACGTCACATATTCCCCATCCGGGTCCACATTGGAGTCCAGTCTACATATGCTGCAATTGCACTTTAGATAAGTCGTGTCGTCATTGATAATATTTGTGTTATTACAGCTTGCACTTTTATTACCTTCCCATAATGCATTGTTCCATATAGGGGGTAGATTTTTTCCTTTGCAGAGGCAGCATGGCGGTTGAACTGTCAATGATTTAGCGGCATTTTCAACTGCTAAATATTCTGAGATTTCCGATGGATTGACAGCTTTAGGATATATTATTTGAAATTTTTCTTTCTGTTTTTTGTACTTGTGCATTTTACGCTCTATTGGACTTTCATTTCGTCCATGACTTTGTATTTGGTGAGACTGAAAATAGAGAAAAATGTAGACATTTTTTTTTTTAGAAATAAGTTAAAGTACAAGTACAAACAATAAACAACATGATATATACGAGGTGCTAAATGTACACCATAACGCATGATGTCGGAACACACAATGAAACGCCAATTTATTCTATCCCGGTCAAAATTTTTACCTTTAACTTTGATTATTAGCTTGTTTCTTTGATGATGTATAACGTCACTTTCAACAATATTTCAGTTATATCGTGGCGGTCAGTTTTATTGGTGGAGGAAACCGTAGTACCCGGTGAAAACCACCAACCTGTCGCAAGTCACTATCAAACTTTATCACATAATGTTGTACACCTCGTCCTGATCGAGATTCGAACTCGCAACACCAGTGGTGATAGACAATTCTAGTATAGGTAGTTGTAAATTCAACTACCATACGATCACGGTCACAACGGTACCTTGATTATTACAGATATATGTATCATGCTATTGGATAGTGATTATAACCCACAATTTACGTTAAATAAGGACATTATGTATATATATATATATATATCCTCGTCTGACAATAAGTCGGTCAGTCATTGGATAATGTTTGATTATTTTTTTCATGTTTGAAAAGTAAACATTTTTTTCTTTTTAATTGTGTTCCTCATCTATTCTTGCTCACATGTGTAAAGTTCCATGGAAAAAAGATCGATAATAATTACACACTGACCCATATTTGTTTACTACCCTTTTTCCAAATGGCGTCCTATTACGTCACATAAATTCGGTCAAAGATCAATAAAGCACATGCTTTTGTTATAGGCCAACCAAGCCTAAAAAGTAAACCAGATTAAGAAAGTACAGTATTTTAGCTTTTTCAGTGTAATTGTTTTGTCTGAAAAATTTCAAAAGATCTTTCTTTAAATAGTTTGAAATTGAAGTATTAAAAATTTATTATTTGATGCAAATATTAAACTTGCTTACCCACATGAAAAGTATTTAATCCAGTGAATTTGGTGTTTTTGCTTTTGTCAATACAATCTATTAGACTGACTACATCCTGCCATAATTTTGTAAAACAATTAATGACTGATTTCAATTTATTTTAATCACATTTATTATCACAGAGTGGTAACAATACAGTTTTGTTGATGCTATTTGTAATAATGACAGGTTTTTTGTTACCCAGATAATCTCATTTTTCTGTCTGGTTTAATTTAATTCTCTGTTCAATTTATGCTATAAATTTTGATTATTGCTGTTAAATGAATTCTTTTTCTATCTTCTCTGTGAATTTCATTTCATTACCCCAAGAAGTAAGGGGTATATTTGTTAATAAAGCAGCAGTGGAAATGCAAAATAATCTGCCATTTTGTGACTAATGGAGAGCACTTGCATGTATTTTCCTAACTTGAATAATACTGCGCCCTCTATCGGCATTTCCGCTGGAATGTAGCGACCAGCGGGAGCGTAATATAACGACTGGATTATTCGGGTTAGTATTTTCCCGGTAAAATCGGCCATTTTCTAGAAAATGGTGGAATCTGAATGATCAATCATCATATTTTCAAAGTATTTTAAAATACAATTTGCTTGGCCTACATTCCAGAAACGGTCATGAACTGTGATGACGATTATGTCAACAAACCGGAAAAATAAAAATGCTTGGGGAATACCATCGATGGAAACATATTTAACAAACATAATGATCAGGAAAAAAAGACATTAGTAAAAAGAAATTTATTCATTTCAAACTTCTCTGTTTTAATCTCATCTTGTAATTTTGACGTTGAAAAGAATTCCCTCTGTGTATACGTACGCTATGAATATACAGAATGACGTCATTGGTCTCATGCTGCGCGAGAATTGTAAATCAAAACAAGTGACCGACTTTATTGCATGACCGAGCAGATGTCACGTTAGGATATACAATGCTAATTCACCGCATCGGTGGTGTGATGGTTAGCTTGCTCGTTTCGAGAGTGGGTTCGAGCCCCGTTCGGATCAAACCAAATTCTAAAAAAATAGTATCAAACTAAGCATGTTATCTTCAAACTTTTCTGATCATAAGTATGAAACGTTGGAAGATATCTTAGAGGTAATCAGAAGTCGTAATTCGAAGAATAGACAATACAATGGTCAAAATATATAGGACAAAATGAGAAACAACGACTGACAAAACATTACACAGAATACTATAGATTGAGCAAAACGAAAATAAAGACCTGAGGTGCCTCCGAGAGGATAAACAGTTCCTGGTTCTCATCGTGAGTATAGTTGAACGAGAGGATAAACAGTTCCTGGTTCTCATCGTGAGTATAGTTGAACGAGAGGATAAACAGTTCCTGGTTGTCATCGTGAGTATAGGTGAACGAGAGGATAAACAGTTCCTGGTTCTCATCGTGAGTATAGGTGAACGAGAGGATAAACAGTTCCTGGTTGTCATCGTGAGTATAGTTGAACGAGAGGATAAACAGTTCCTGGTTGTCATCGTGAGTATAGTTGAACGAGAGGATAAACAGTTCCTGGTTGTCATCGTGAGTATAGTTGAACCAGAGGATAAACAGTTCCTGGTTGTCATGGTGAGTATAGTTGAACGAGAGGATAAACAGTTCCTGGTTGTCATCGTGGGTATAGTTGAACGAGAGGATAAACAGTTCCTGGTTGTCATCGTGACAACGAGAGGATAAACAGTTCCTGGTTGTCATCGTGAGCATAGTTGAACGAGAGGATAAACAGTTCCTGGTTGTCATCGTGAGTATAGTTGAACGAGAGGATAAACAGTTCCTGGTTGTCATGGTGAGTATAGTTGAACGAGAGGATAAACAGTTCCTGGTTGTCATGGTGAGTATAGTTGAACGAGAGGATAAACAGTTCCTGGTTGTCATCGTGACAACGAGAGGATAAACAGTTCCTGGTTGTCATCGTGAGTATAGTTGAACGAGAGGATAAATAATTCCTGGTTGTCATCGTGACAACGAGAGGATAAACAGTTCCTGGTTGTCATGGTGAGTATAGTTGAACGAGAGGATAAACAGTTCCTGGTTGTCATCGTGACAACGAGAGGATAAACAGTTCCTGGTTATCATCGTGCGTATAGTTGAACGAGAGGATAAACAGTTCCTGGTTGTCATGGTGAGTATAGTTGAAATACTGTTCACTTGTTATTAGACTCCAACCAATCAATAAATGTAATAGATGCTGTGTTTGTGTTATTTAATGTATTTGATAATGGAAAATATCTACACAGAAAACTGAGGATTGAGCCACACGAACCTCACAAAAAACGAGAGTGAATTCATATGTTTTTAATTGGTTATATATTTGTGTGGGTCGTCTCTATATTCAGTTGTTTGTAGGAGGGCGCATGTCTTATTTACCTTATTTGTCTTTGCTTGCGTGTAGTGGTGTCTAACACATATTGTGTTGTGTTTTTTTTTTTTTTTTTTTGTCTTCGGTCTGTCTACACTGTGCTGTCAGTTTCTTCATTGTCCATCTTCGATTTCCCCCATCAGTTTTCCCTAACTTTTATTTGACCCATATGTGTGCATGATAATGAAAATAACGATTGATTTATTATTAAGCGAATAAAATACACCAATTGAAATTGAATGATTGTTTCTCACGATGTATTGTGAAGTTTTAGCCTTAACTACCGATTAATAATTCAAAGACATAATTAAATTTTAATGGTTTTCCAATCTTCTTTATGCAATTAAGAAAAGTTTGAAGATACCAAGGGGTAATCAGAACCCGTAAATCTAAGATACCAAAGGGTAATCAGAACCCGTAAATCTAAGATATCAAAGGGTAATCAGAACTCGTAAATCTAAGATACCAAAGGGTAATCAGAACCCGTAAATCTAAGATACTAAAGGGTAATCAAAACCCGTAAATCTAAGATACCAAAGGGGTATTCAGAACCCGTATATCTAAGATACCAAAGGGTAATCAGAACCCGTAAATCTAAGATACCAAAGGGTAATCAGAACCCGTAAATCTAAGATACCAAAGGGTAATCAGGACCCGTAAATCTAAAATACCAAAGGGTAATCAGAATCCGTAAATCTAAGATACCAAAGGGTAATCAGAACCCGTAAATCTAAGATACCAAAAAGAGTAATCAGAACCCGTAAATCTAAGATACAAAAGCGTAATCAGAACCCGTAAATCTAAGATACCAAAGAGTAATCAGAACTCGTAAATCTAAGATACCAAAGGGTAATCAGAACCCGTAAATCTAAGATACCAAAGGGTAATCAGAATCCGTAAATCTAAGATACCAAAGGGTAATCAGAACCCGTAAATCTAAGATACCAAAAAGAGTAATCAGAACCCGTAAATCTAAGATACAAAAGCGTAATCAGAACCCGTAAATCTAAGATACCAAAGGGTAATCAGAACCCGTAAATCTAAGTTACCAAAGGGTAATCAGAACCCGTAAATCTAAGATACCAAAGGGTAATCAGAACCCGTAAATCTAAGATACCAAAGGGTAATCAGAATCCGTAAATCTAAGATACCAAAGGGTAATCAGAACCCGTAAATCTAAGATACCAAAGGGTAATCAGAACCCGTAAATCTAAAATACCAAAGGGTAATCAGAACCCATCAATCTAAGATACCAAAGGGTAATCAGAACTCGTAAATCTAAGATACCAAAGGGTAATCAGAACCCGTAAATCTAAGATACCAAAGGGTAATCAGAATCCGTAAATCTAAGATACCAAAGGGTAATCAGAACCCGTCAATCTAAGATACCAAAAGAGTAATCAGAACCCGTAAATCTAAGATACCAAAGGGTAATCAGAACCCGTAAATCTAAGATACCAAAGGGTAATCAGAACCCGTATATCTAAGATACCAAAGGGTAATTAGAACCCGTAAATCTAAGATACCAAAGAGTAATCAGAACCCGTAAATCTAAGATACCAAAGGGTAATCAGAACCCGTAAATCTAAGATACCAAAGGGTAATCAGAACCCGTAAATCTAAGATACCAAAGGGTAATCAGAACCCGTAAATCTAAGATACCAAAGGGTAATCAGAACCCGTAAATCTAAGATACCAAAGGGTAATCAGAACCCGTAAATCTAAGATACCAAAGGGTAATCAGAACCCGTATATCTAAGATACCAAAGGGTAATTAGAACCCGTAAATGTAAGATACCAAAGGGTAATCAGAACCCGTCAATCTAAGATACCAAAGGGTAATCAGAACCCGTCAATCTAAGATACCAAAGGGTAATCAGAATCCGTAAATCTAAGATACCAAAGGGTAATCAGAACCTGTATATCTAAGATACCAAAGGGTAATTAGAACCCGTAAATCTAAGATACCAAAGGGTAATCAGAACCCGTCAATTTAAGATACCAAAGGGTAATCAGAACCCGTAAATCTAAGATACCAAAGGGTAATCAGAATCCGTAAATCTAAGATACCAAAGGGTAATCAGAATCGGTAAATCTAAGATACCAAAGGGTAATCAGAACCCGTATATCTAAGATACCAAAGGGTAATTAGAACCCGTAAATCTAAGATACCAAAGGGTAATCAGAACCCGTCAATCTAAGATACCAAAGGGTAATCAGAACCCGTAAATCTAAGATACCAAAGGGTAATCAGAACCCGTAAATCTAAGATACCAAAGGGTAATCAGAATCCGTAAATCTAAGATACCAAAGGGTAATCAGAACCCGTATATCTAAGATACCAAAGGGTAATTAGAACCCGTAAATCTAAGATACCAAAGGGTAATCAGAACCCGTAAATCTAAGATACCAAAGGGTAATCAGAAGCCGTAAATCTAAGATACCAAAGGGTAATCAGAACCCGTAAATCTAAGATACCAAAGGGTAATCAGAACCCGTAAATCTAAGATGCTAAAGGGTAATCAGAACCCGTAAATCAAAAGCGGACAGAATGGCCAAAAGAAAAAAGGACAAAAGGACAAGCAACGATCTACAAAACATTATACAGAAAACTAAAGATCAAGCAACACGAACCCCACTAAAAACCGGAGGTGAACTCATTTGTCTATCCGTCCTCGATTTACGGATTATGATTTTCCCTTTGGTACCTGTATCTTCAAACACTTCTCATGGGGTGCATCTAAATATACACGTATTTCAACAAATGGTGATATCTTCTCTGTTTATCTTATGTATATAATAATTATTACTATTAATTATGAGATTGTAATTTAACTTATTTTTGAACATATCTATGTTTTATTTCTTCATATTTGTAGAACAGATGCATTGATTAATTAAAAGTTAGTTTAAATATTCACGACAGAAAAGTAATTATAGCTCTTGTTAGTGACATGCAAGTACATAGTTTAACACGCTAGATTGTAATAACAGAATGATTGATAATCTTGATTCAGCATAATTACTAACGATTGACGATAAATACGAACCAGCGAAACATTTAATACAAACATGGTAATATCTTCATCAATGAGATACTAATCGTTCAAACATATGCATGTGTAATTACGTTTGAAATTTGTTTCATGTTTTGATTGATTGATTGATTCTTGGTGTTTAACGCCACTTTCAGCAATATGTCAGCTATATCATGGCGACAAGTTTTAGTGGTGGAAGAAGCCGGAGTACCCGGAGAGAACCACCGACCATGGGCAAGCAACTGGTAAACTTTATCACTTGCAGTTGCGAGTCAAGTGCACCTTTTTGTAATTTACAAAGCTGGGCGCGAACCCACGCCGTATTGGTGATAGGCTTGTATGAGTTTTTAGGTAATCCAACTACCTAACTCATTGAGCCATCCGGGCCCTCTCATGTTTTGAGCACCTGATTTCACCCTTGGTTGTTGTTTATGTCCTTTTGTACTTTTTCTTTTGGCCATTGTGTTGTCTGTTCTTCTTCGATATACGGATTCTAATTACCTCTTTGGTATCTTCAAATTCTTTTTATGTGGTTCATGCTGCTCAATTTTTAGTTTTCTGTGTAGTGGTTTTTCTTAGAATTTTGTTTGCCTTTTTCATTTGACAGTCTTTCTTTGGTTTACAGCTTCTGATTACTCCTTCAGTATTCCCAAACTGTTGTTGTATATTTCAATATATCCTTGGTAATTCACCATTGTACATAAATGTTAGAG
This sequence comes from Bathymodiolus septemdierum, assembly GCA_963383655.1. Lineage (NCBI taxonomy): Eukaryota > Metazoa > Mollusca > Bivalvia > Mytilida > Modiolidae > Bathymodiolus > Bathymodiolus septemdierum. The sequence goes on along the minus strand of OY726528.1, from coordinate 28,591,487 downwards.
AAAACTTCAGAGGCAATCAAGAATGGACCATCAAGAGACACAGGCAACATCATTGGGCACAAGACGCGGAACTAAAATAAACATAGCAGAACACTGAAACAGATCAGAAACATGCACCCCACCAAAAAAGAAAAGAAAAAAAACCCAATTGCCATTTGAGATTTGAGAAATGAATGTTTCGTAGATTCATATATAATCCCTGGAACGATCACCCCCACAACATAAACATCTAGATGAAATCCTATTAGTTAACTTTGATAGATAATGTAAAATATTTAATGTTTGTAAATGGAAAATCAAAAATCATGATTATATGCTTACCTTTCTTTAGCATTTAGTTTTAGCCTGAGATACTACGTTCTGTTCATTTTCAAAAACTATCTGAGTTTTACCCCACGCTTTATAAATATATAGTACCTTCATCAATTAAAAAAAATTTAAGCAACTTTTGGGCAGATACCTTAGCTACCTAAATGGTTTGGTTTTATGGTGTTTAACACCACTTTCACCAATATTTCAGTTATATCGTGGCGGTCAGTTTTATTGGTGAAGGAAACCGGAGGACCGGGAGAAAACCACCGACCTGTCGCAAGTCAGTGACAAACTTTATCACATAATGTTGTAGAGTACACCTCGACATGAACGGAGGTTACCTAAATGAAAAAGCACACAAATACGTAAATTTTGTTAGCCCAACATGTTAAATATTAGTTTATACAAGTAAAGAAAAAAAAAATACCTCTATAGGCTGGTCAATAATATCAGCTAAATGTGAGATGACTTCCGAATGTTCAGATAGCGCATTTCGCATTATCTTTGAACTTTCCGTCAAAAATCTTACAGCATTTACTAATTTCTTGTTTTCACACTTGATAAAAACTTTTTCCTTTGTTCCTGACCACAAGTCTGGCTCATTGTCATCTGATGTTGATGATATTATGTCAATTGCCTTTTCTATTTGCTTGTTCATTGCTTGTTCCATGCGCTGGAAGTTGTCTCTCAGCATTGTCAGTGCTATCTCCAAATTTTCCATTCTTGCTTTAAGAGTGTAGGTATCCACAGAGCTAGTACCTGAAGATTTTGATGAACATCTCTGATGATAGACCTCACTCTGCTCTGAACTGAAAATGGCATAATCCTCACTAGAACTGCTACAATAAATTTCGTTCTGTATAGTTTTTATTCCATACAGAGTTTGGCTCGACATGTTTTGATTTTGTGGTTGCAAGCAAGGTGATGAAAACGCTTTCTTCATCTTCTTCATTATAATCACAACAACTGTTACAATATTACAACGTATGTTTCGTTTGTCGATATTGCTCTAAATATAGATTATTCGTCATACCTGTACAGGTAGAATCAGGTAGGTCGTGTTCATTGTGTCTTGTATTGATTCTATATGCTTGTATAGCAATAGAAGATGCATGTTTTGCATTGTATTATATTTTATTAGATAACTTCGTCATTTATAAGGGTAATAACAAAATTACCGAACACCGAGCAATCTTCCAAAGGGAAAGGCAAAACTCCTAAGTCAACAAACAGACAAAATCAGTCAACAACCGGAAAACTGGGAAACCCGCAATGGCCCTAACTTGGTACAAGCATTTCCAAAGAAATGGTGGGTTGAATCAGATTTTATAGCAGCTTGCTAGATTTTCTTGTATTTTCGACCCGATTTTTGGTTTCGGTTTCACTTGCAATATATTTATCCAAAACACTTGTTATTTTATTTATGCATAATTCTTACTTTGTTATTTTATTTATGCATAATTCTTACTTTGTTATTTTATTTATGCATAATTCTTACTTTGTTATTTTATCTATGCATAATTCTTACTTTGTTATTTTATTTATGCATAATTCTTACTTTGTTATTTTATTTATGCATAATTCTTACTTTGTTATTTTATTTATGCATAATTCATACTTTTAACTAGTAATTAATATCAAGACTAATGTTCTCCTCTCCCAGGACTTATCCTTAGCCGACTATGGCTATCCCGTAAGCCTTTTGGTCTTCTTGCTTCAAAAGATTTGAAATTATTTGGCTTCTCCAATTTTTTTAAATTTGACCGTACCTGATGAAGAATATTCCAGATACGGGTCGTGTGCAATAAATTATATTTTTACGTTTTGATTATCCCAACGTTCATTTTATAATATTTTATTGTGAACAAAAATCTCCATTTGTTTTTGTTTTGTTTTTTTTTTAGTTGGTGGTATTTTGATAGTCTTTATAGTCTTCACATGAGTAATTTTTCAAGGTGTCTTTTAATACCTCTTTAAGCAATAAAGACGCCACACAATGCATGATATATATGACTTTATTAGTGAATTACAAAAAGGGGATACTATATGTTGCTTTATTAGCAATGATAAGCATGATTTGTCATTGTTCTTGCATGATTTATCCCCCTTGTTAATAAACAAGGAAGACAATTATATATTCATTACAAGTTTAAACAAGATCAACTATTTGTGTATAAAGTGGTCTATGTCTTTGTTGTTTTTTTATTCTTTGCTTGTTTGTTTGATGGTGCTTAACGCCACTTTCAACAATATTTAAGTGGCGGTCAGTTTTATTGGTGGAGGAAACCGGAGTACCCGGAGAAAACCACAGACTTGTCGCAAGTCACTGACAAACTTGATCACATAATGATGTATCGCCTGAGTGGGATTAAAACACTTCGCCCAGATCGAAATTCGAACTCACAACATCAGAGGTGATAGGCACTGGTTGCATATGTAGTTGTACATCCAACTACCATACGATCACGGCCACGCGGCCTCTGTTTTTTTACTAGTTGTGTATGTACAAATACTTCATAAAAATTTAAAAAAACACAGGTTGGCAGAATAAAATATACATTTCTCTATTTTGTGTACGATTATTTCACTTTTCTGACTAAGTTCGTTCTTGATCAAATCATAAATTACTGATCTCAACAAAAACGTAGATATCAAATTTAGTGCACACGACGTGTTTCTTTAATAATCTTTATCAGGTATGCTCAAAATCGAATAATCGGAGAGCCAAATAATTTAAATATTTGGGAGCAATAAAACCAAAGGGCCTAAACAGATAGCCAACATCGGCTAAGGTCACCTATGCCTGAGGGAGGAGAACCTTAGTTTTATTAATCAACTCATGTAATGAGAACATGTTCACGTTCAATTTCCCACGTATGTTATGTTCATTTTAAACTAAAGCTCCTCGTAAGGACTCGCTCTTAAAATAAAATAAAAATATTATCGCCCTTTCAGAAATGTGATTTTTTTTCAATTGACCAAGCTCAAATGTATGGAATATACATCTCGACCTGACCACGTCAGGTAATGAGCTAATCTTGCATGAACAATTTCACACTCCTTACACTTAGAATTAAGTCAACTTACGGCAATTCCTCATAATCAAGTTTGCATGAACTTTTTTTTGTAACCCATTGTATGTCATAATTTCCGACCTTTTTCAATATGTCCCCTTTTTACCTGTTCAACGGAGATCAGAAGAGTTTGAAGATACTAAAGAGGTAATCAGAAGCTGTAAATCTAAGAAGGACAGACAACACAATGGATAAAAGACAAAAAACAAAAAGACAAACAACGATCTACAAAACAATACACAGAAAACTAAACGAAAACCAGGGGTGAACTCAGGTGCACCGGAAAGGTAAGTAGCTATTGCTCCACTAGTAACACCCGACTATTGATCCGGTAACACGAACCCAACTAAAAACCGGAATGGTTTGCAGTTCCTAGCCCATGTGTGCTACCCATCGTGTTACGGCAACTTCCAATAAGCAATTATGCCGGAAATTATCATTGCATGGCATAAATTTCCAACCCTAACCATTATTTCCTCTTTTTCCTGTTCAACTGACGTTAGAAAAGTTTGATGATGCTATAGATGCAATCAGAAGCCATAACTCGAAGGTCAAACAATATAATTGCCAAAAAAAGGAGAAAAGGACAAATAATGATCTACAAAACAATACACAGAAATCTAAAGATCGGGTAACACGAACCCAACTAAAAATCGGAGTAAACTCGGTTGCTTCGGAAGGGTATGCAGTTCCTGGCCCATGCGTGGTACCCGTCATGTAACTCTTTATATTATACAATTATAGTCTTTTGTTGAGATCAATACGAGTTTTTATGGACCTTAAAATCGATATTCACCGAAGCCTTTAGGCTGAGGTGAATATTGATTTCTAAGGTCCATAAAAACTCGTATTCACCGATACAAAAAACTGTAATTGTTTTATTACATTAAAATGAAAAGTGAAAGCGAAACCAAGTCAATATGAAATTAATCACTTCATTATGACGTCATACATAATGCAATGGAAAGTGAAAGTGAAGGCGAGTCAATACGAGTTTTAATCAAACAATATCAAATTTTACGGAATGTTTAAATAAAATCATTATGTAATGACATGTTTTATCATCCTTCCCTCCCGCTATATCTACCTGCTGACTCCATAAGCAAAACTCGTATCAAAGTTCGCATGAGCTGAGCTGGACTTATCAACAGTGAACATTCTCCCAACATTTAAACGATAATTCCTGTGAAGATGACAAAAGTAAATAAAATTCAGCAACACCATTAGCTAGTTAACATTTTATTTTTTAAACATATATCAAATTAGGAACTGTCGTGTCAGCAATATCAACAAACATCGTCCTACAAAAATGTACTTGTCACCATTCTTGATAACCTCTGCTGAGACGTCATAATATTTACGTCATAAGCGAGGTCGTGACCTTTATGTTTTCTAAAATGGAACGGCATTGGTAAACAAAACCGGTGAATTGCCGACTTTGATGTTTGTAATAAAAAAACCCAATGAATATCACCATTAAAGGAAAAATTCAACAATCTTAACATTCATATAAACCTGTTAAAATGAATGGTATATTTGCAAAGAACTATGTTTTGGGGAAGCGTATTTTGAATCATGTGATTTTTCACGCAAAAAATACAAATATAGATGTATACGTGTTTATGTTTGATTTATGGATGATAAACATGTCATCTGAATGTGAATATGATTGATACTGAAAACATATCAGCCTGCTCGCCAGAATATGAAGTTTGTGACTCGTTCGCTTCGCTCACTCGCCACCAAACTTCATATTCTGGCTCGGCAGGCCGATATTTTCGGTATCAATCAATTCACATCCAGATAACATATACATTATTGTCTATTTCTAATTTACAGGTTAAAGCTCCATTTATATTGACTTTCCCTCATCGTTTGTGTGTGAACATGGATGAACCCATATTTGTAATAACTATTAAATTGGGAACAAAAACATGTGGATTTGCTTTTCAGTCTCGATACAATTTCAAACATGACCCAACAATGGTTATGTCATATGTATTCAAAGCTGATTCTACTAGGAGCAAAGAATTCCCGACATCGTTATTCCTGGCAAGAAACGGCGACGTTTCATTTGGTTATGAGGCTCAGCATATCTTTACGGATACCAGAGGAGAAGGTGTATTTTTTGGAAATTTTGGTGAAAATCTTTACCTTAGTGAGGTTTGTTATTTTCACCCTAAAAATTAAATGAGTTAATTATTGTTATCTAATTCTTTTAATCTGGACTGGGTTGCGCAACCCTCATTTAAATTTAAACTTGTGTCAACTAAAACGTAATTGACACTTAAATTTAATTGAAATGTACATTAATTTGATTTGCACTTCAAGTTTAATTGAGACTTAAATTCATTGAGGGTTGTACAACTCCGTCCAGATTAAAAGAATTAGACCAACTTTGTTTTATACCAATGAATGTCCAACGTAGATACGATTACTTTGTCTTAGCAATGGGGGTAATCTTATTAGTAAAGCCGTTCTGATTCTAACAAAAAGTTCTCTGAAACTGACATCATCAAAATGCTCAAGTGTTTTTATTGACATCATATTTGTTATGTTAATGGACGTATTTTTCAACAGACAGTCCGCATTCCTATCGGTACCAAATGTGTACCTCTTCTCATAGACTTGTTCTTTTATTCGTATGAGGCAGACTTAATGCAGAGTTGTTTTTCCCAGAAAACGGAAAGAAGCTAACCCTATCTTTTAAGTTCACGTTCCTCGATATAGATGATGTCATTTCATTAAATAATCTCTTAAGTTAGATGATTAGTTTCATCGCATCAACCCCAATTGAGCTTTAATAAAGGATGCTGGATTCAGCTAGGTCAATATATTATTTATAATGTTCAAGATTATGACTCGGTATTCTTTACAACTACCCTGTTCACCCGGTTAAATGTAAGAGTTTGCATTTTACCGACATGACCGCATTATTTCACTAAGAGGTTGTGCTTGGGCACATAAAACTAGTTTAAGCCCGCCATTTTTTTTATTGAAATGCCTCTACCAAGGCAAGAAGGCGAACTGTCATTTATTTATGTGTTAGGGTATCGATACTGCCTCTTTCTACGAATTGTCTATTGTAGTTTAGAACTGTTCACGAAGTGTGGTATTTTTTTGTTTTTCATTTTATTCAATAGTTGGCATGCTGTTTAAGTTACCATGTTCTATTTATTTAGGATTTTGACGAACGTACAGTGATTACAGATTCAACAGGAAACGAGCACAATGCCTTGGATATGTTTGCAAAATATATTAATGCGCTATATGAATTCATTGTCAATGAGCTGATTAATAAGTCCAAGCAAGGACTACAACCATCAGATATGAGATGGGTTTTAACCGTGCCCTCTGTCAGGGCTGACAGATCTGTTAATTTTTTCCAGAAAGGATGGATGATGGTTTGTGTAATTTATGTAACTGATACAATCTAATTATGATGCATTAGCTTAACACGCTAAACTGTTCCGTAATGTTCGATGTATGAATCTCACATAGACATCTCACACCGAATTATATCTGACGCACGTGTACAATCATGCTAGAAATCAATATCTCACACATCTCGAATCGATCTTTGGAAAGTTCAAAGGAAAAATCAGTGATGGAAAAGTCAGAGAGAATTGAATGAATGAACATGTGCATCCTAAAGTTTATTTAAACGAAATCGAAAAAAAACCCCAATATTTATTCCGCACGTTATATATTTTTTATTTTGTATTATATGTATGTACCTTGTTGGCAAATAAATAAAATCACCCGTTTGCTTACTTGTGGAATTCCGACTTCAGCTGAGATCGGGCATGTTGGGTTCTATAATCTCATTTGTGGAGTTCATTGAAGAATAAGTAGATTGATACTATTCGGAAAACATTGCAAAATCCTATTTGCAATTTAGGGCTAAGCGTGTGCAAAGTAAACCTATGTCCGCAATCGATTATAATACCTGCCATTATTTACCATTCACTCCACATTAATCAAGTACCAGGAGACTGTTATCTGTATATTAAGCAAATAAGGTAAAACATTATTCGTATACCTTTATGATAAAGCAAATGTAATAATTGCAGAGAAAAAATATTTGTTCACTTCACTGTCTTTTATTTTTTATTTTTTGTGTTTCATATGAATGAAAAAAAAACCATTATATATTTAAAACGATTACCGGTAGGCAAAGATAACAGACGAAGTTGCAACAGTGGTGACATATCCCAATGCAGCATTGAACTACTGTTTATATTTACCAGCTGAACAGTGTAGCAATGTCCCATTACACCAATTCAAAAAGGGACAAAGATTGATGGTCGTCGGATTCGAAGGTTTGTATCTTTTCTATTTAATGCGAAACTAATAATACACGTCAAACCGGAAGATCGAATTCTACATAACTGGCCAGAAATTACCCTTTTAAGTTTTACACAATACAATAATTGGTAAATTTAACAAATTATCTATACACAAATGTACAAGATGTTACAATTCAATAACAAAAAAGTAAAAATACCACACCATCGGGACAATTCCAAAATTCAATAGAAGAAAAAGGCAAAATAGATACCCCTAACACAAAAGCACATGACCATCTCACTTTCGCCGCTTGATACAGGCACGTTATGAAGATTGACAGGGGTAAGCTAGTTCTATGAGCCCAAACACGCCCTCTTAGTGAATGAATATTCTACAAATGTATATACACCGAAAGCCTGTCATTTCCCGTGTCCAAATTGTTCTATTGTTTCCTACTAATCTGATGTGCCCCAATATTTTCCACTCCGTATAACCGGAATTTTCACTTTTTATTATGAAATCCAAAACGTTTTGACTTGGTTCTATAGACCAGTAGGAATTCCTAGAAAACTCCAGAAGCTTAACTAATCAATGAATTATATATATACGTGTGTATTTATCTATAATCTGTGTCACATATAAACGAATTTGAATGCACATATATACATTTTAGTTGACTTTTAAAATTACGGAGAAATTTACAATGACAAAATAAGCTCAGCTTCATGTGGTTACTACTTGTTTCGTATCTTCTCCTTACAGAGGAACTTGATAGCTTTAATGTGTATGAAAAGATAGACGACCAGAGATTCAAACAAGTTTTTCACTTTTTGAGTGGTTCAAGCACGAGGCAACTAATATTAAGAGCACTTGATAGTTTCTTTGAAGACCTTATTGGATCTTGGATTTGGAAAATTTCTAAAATATTAGACGAAAATTTGTGGCAAAGAATATGTGAAAAGGTTGATAGCTTAATGGAAAGAAAAGTGGAGTCTGATACAAAAATAACATTTTCGTCTATGTTTTCAATGGTGAAACATATGTGTTCCGAACATACAAACGTGAGTCTAGAAAGAATTATACAGTCTTCAGAATATGGAGGACAAGTTAAATTTATCGGTGATAAGATGAGAGTAGATTCGAATTTGATAAAGCCCTTGTTTGAGAGAGGTATCGGGAAGGCCATTCACAACATTGGACAAGTCCTTGAGCGATCTGACGACAAAGAGGTGAACACTATGATATGTGTAGGAAATATAGCAAAATCAGATTTATTGCAACACGCAGTTAAGACGAAATATCCAGAAAAGCAAATCATCATCCCTGATGGAGCTATTGTGGCAGCTGTAAAAGGTGCCGTCTTATTCGGACATAAACCTATAGTGGTATCGTCAATATTCTGTGGAGCACAATGTCTTGTACCAAGATGACAAGACCGTGACAGAAATTTGTCAAACTGAAGACAAACATTGACTTTTGTATCAATATAAAGTGAGACATGAATAAACAAAACAACGATGTCACCCAGTTTTGTTTTTGTAGGGATAGGGGTTAGGGTTATGGTGTTCAATGCCACTTTCAACAAATATATCAGATATATCGTGGCTGTCAGTTTTATTGGTGAAGGAAACCGGAGTACCCGGAGAAAAACGTCCAACTGTCGTAAGTCACTAACAAACTTTATCACATAATGATGTATCGAGTGGTGATAGGCATTGCCGACATAGGTAGTTGTAAATCCAACTACCATACGATCACGACATCTTGTTTTTATAATGGACAGGTATTCCGACAGGTTAAATTTGTAAAGAACTTGTCGGACTATTTTGTATTTTCTTGTGTCCTATTATGTGTCTTTATGTTCTGAGTTCTGTGTTGTGATGTCCATTACGATTTCCGCATAAAAACGATGTTCGGTTTCTCTTTACCTCCAGTTCTTTGTAGGACGGCTCATGTTTTATATACGTTATTTGTGTTTGTTTGCGTGTAGTGATGTCCAACGCATAGTGTGTTGTGATTTTGTTTTGTTTTTGTTCGTTTTGTGTACCCTGTGGTGCAAGTTTCTCTGGACTGTCCATTTTTGATTGCCCCTTCGGTATTCTCTATATTCATTTAAATAGGATTCGGGTTTACTTAGGGTCATGTTTAAACACGGTGTGACAAATCTTCTCCATCATGCAACATATTAATATCATATTTGAGTGCATAAATATATATACATATAATCGAAATGAAACACAAGAAATACTCCACTGTAGGAAAATTTGTAAAATCTGATAGAAAATTCGTAGAAATAGAGGCAAACTGAATACCTTTAACACACAAAAGTCTGACCACTCACTTTCCTAACTTGGTCTGACCACTCACGTTCCTAACTTGGTCTGACCACTCACTTTCCTAACTTGGTCTGACCACTCACTTGCCTAACTTGGTCTGACCACTCACTTTCCTAACTTGGTATATGCAGCTTCAATAAAATACAAAGTGTTTTTCTTATTCATGTCTTATCACCGGGTTTGTAAATATATTAACACGACAAGTGCCACTAGTGGAGTAGGAGCTGCTTACTCTTCCGGAACACCTGAGTTCACCTTTTGTACTTTTTCTTTTGGCCATTGTGTTGTCTGTTCTTCTTCGATATACGAATTCTGGTTACCCCTTTGGTATCTTCAAACTCTTGTCAAACGTTATGGACCGACACGTCCCTTTCTAGTGGTATGATACGGAAGTTATTGACCGACACGTGCCTTTCTAGTGGTATGATACGGTCATAAATTTGATTTGCACACGCGAGTAAAATTCCAACCCTCGCAATAACTTGGGTAAACAGCTGTGAAGAACACTGAGTCAAAGAGGACATGAATAAAGATAGCTTGAGTAAACAGCTGTGAAGAACGCTGAGTCAAAGAGGACTTGAATAAAGATGCTTAATTTGAGTTCACCCACGGTTTTTTGTTGGGGTCCGTGTTGCTCATCTTTTTGTTGCTTTTTTTAGTGTTGTCGTATTATGTGTCTTTACTTTCTGAGTTCTGTGTTGTGGTAGAAACGATGTTAAGTTTTCCCTATCTCTAGGTGTTCGTAGGAGGGCGCATGTCTTGTTTGCGTTTGTTTACATATGGTGGTGTTTGGCACATATTGTGTTGTGTTTTTCTTTCTCTTGTGTACCATATGTTGCCAATTTTTCTGGGTTGTCCATTCTTGATTGCCTCTTCGGTGTTCTCTAATGTTTATTTAAACTACTGAAGCATTGATCATTCGGATGATGACTATATTTGATTATCAAATTGCAGTAAATATTTTCGCGCTTTTAATTTATTCAAATACGACTTTTACATATTTTATTTTAGGTCATTCGAATGTATGATACAATCTAACTCAATTTAGATCTCCACTCTTGCTCTCAATCTTTTTTATTATCGTTGTGTAGGTCTTACACAGCGATTAAGGAAAAGTGAGCAAGTAAGGAGATCTAATTTTAACTAGATTGAAGTATGATGCTACCGCTAGTTACGAGTTTCAAGTCGTTAGGCTGAGGATGTTGAATAATGTGTGTATTCTGTCCGCAGGCAAGCAAGAAAAACAATCACGTTGATCTCTATTATCATCACATCTACAGGAGGAGTCTGCAAAAATTAATTAAAAAGAAGTCATCTTAGAGACAGAACATCTTATCTGATAAAATGGAAAACCAAAAAATACCACACTCTCGGAGCAGTTCAAAACCCAATAGAAAATTGTTGGAAAGGAAAACTCGATATTCCTAACACACAAATACATGACCGCTCACTTCTCTGGCTTAGTGCAGGCACTTAAATGTAAATGGCGGGGTTAAACTAGTGTTATGGGCCCAAATATAAATGGTCGAACTAGTTTTACGGACCCAAACATCATCTGTCAGTGAAATGATGCGGTCGTGCAACTGTTTGCCACATGTGAGTAAAATGTCAACCCCCACATATAACTGGACTAACAGCTTTAAAATGTCAACCCTAACATATAACTGGACTAACAGCTTTAAAATGTCAACCCTAACATATAACTGGACTAACAACTTTACAATGTCAACCCTAGCATATAACTAAACTAACAGCTTTAAAATGTCAACCCTAACATATAACTGGACTAACAGCTTTAAAATATCAACCCTAACATATAACTGGATTAACAGCTTTAAAATGTCAACCCTAACATATAACTGGACTAACAGCTTTAAAATGTCAACCCTCACATATAACTGGACTAACAGCTTTAAAATGTCAACCCTCACATATAACTGGACTAACAGCTTTAAAATGTCAACCCTCACATATAACTGGACTAACAGCTTTAAAATGTCAACCCTCACATAGAACTGGATTAAGAGCTTTAAAATGTCAACCCTCACATATAACTGGACTAACAGCTTTAAAATGTCAACCCTCACATATAACTGGACTAACAGCTTTAAAATGTCAACCCTAACATATAACTGGACTAACAGCTTTATTACAAAGAACGCTATAAAATGTCAACCCTAATATATAACTGGACTAACAGCTTTATTACAAAGAACGCTATAAAATGTCAACCCTAACATATAACTGGACTAACAGCTTTAAAATGTCAACCCTCACATATAACTGGACTAACAGCTTTAAAATGTCAACCCTCACATATAACTGGACTAACAGCTTTAAAATGTCAACCCTCACATATAACTGGATTAAGAGCTTTAAAATGTCAACCCTCACATATAACTGGAATAACAGCTTTAAAATGTCAACCCTAACATATAACTGGACTAACAGCTTTAAAATGTCAACCCTAACATATAACTGGACTAACAGCTTTATTACAAAGAACGCTATAAAATGTCAACCCTAATATATAACTGGACTAACAGCTTTATTACAAATCTAACAGCTTTAAAATGTCAACCCTCACATATAACTGGACTAACAGCTTTAAAATGTCAACCCTCACATATAACTGGATTAAGAGCTTTAAAATGTCAACCCTCACATATAACTGGACTAACAGCTTTAAAATGTCAACCCTAACATATAACTGGACTAACAGCTTTAAAATGTCAACCCTCACATATAACTGGACTAACAGCTTTAAAATGTCAACCCTAACATATAACTGGACTAACAGCTTTATTACAAAGAACGCTATAAAATGTCAACCCTAACATATAATTGGACTAACAGCTTTATTACAAAGAACGCTATAAAATGTCAACCCTAACATATAACTGGACTAACAGTTTTATTACAAAGAACGCTATAAAATGTCAACCCTAACATATAACTGGACTAACAGTTTTATTACAAAGAACGCTATAAAATGTCAACCCTAACATATAACTGGACTAACAGCTTTATTACAAAGAACGCTATAAAATGTCAACCCTAATATATAACTGGACTAACAGCTTTATTACAAAGAACGCTATTAAATGTCAACCCTAACATATAACTGGACTAACAGCTTTATTACAAAGAACGCTATTAAATGTCAACCCTAACATATAACTGGACTAACAGCTTTAAAATGTCAACCCTCACATATAACTGGACTAACAGCTTTATTACAAAGAATGCTATAAAATGTCAACCCTAGCATATAACTGGACTAACAGTTTTATTACAAAGAACGCTATAAAATGTCAACCCTAGCATATAACTGGACTAACAGCTTTATTACAAAGAACGTTATAAAATGTCAACTCTAACATATAACTGGACTAACAGCTTTATTACAAAGAACGCTATAAAATGTCAACCCTAATATATAACTGGACTAACAGTTTTATTACAAAGAACGCTATAAAATGTCAACCCTAACATATAACTGGACTAACAGTTTTATTACAAAGAACGCTATAAAATGTCAACCCTAACATATAACTGGACTAACAGTTTTATTACAAAGAACGCTATAAAATGTCAACCCTAACATATAACTGGACTAACAGCTTTATTACAAAGAACGCTATAAAATGTCAACCCTAACATATAACTGGACTAACAGTTTTATTACAAAGAACGCTATAAAATGTCAACCCTAATATATAACTGGACTAACAGTTTTATTACAAAGAACGCTATTAAATGTCAACCCTAACATATAACTGGACTAACAGTTTTATTACAAAGAACGCTATAAAATGTCAACCCTAACATATAACTGGACTAACAGCTTTATTACAAAGAACGCTATAAAATGTCAACCCTAACATATAACTGGACTAACAGCTTTATTACAAAGAACGCTATAAAATGTCAACCCTAACATATAACTGGGCTAACAGTTTTATTACAAAGAACGCTATTAAATGTCAACCCTAATATATAACTGGACTAACAGTTTTATTACAAAGAACGCTATAAAATGTCAACCCTAACATATAACTGGACTAACAGCTTTATTACAAAGAACGCTATAAAATGTCAACCCTAACATATAACTGGACTAACAGTTTTATTACAAAGAACGCTATAAAATGTCAACCCTAATATATAACTGGACTAACAGTTTTATTACAAAGAACGCTATTAAATGTCAACCCTAACATATAACTGGACTAACAGTTTTATTACAAAGAACGCTATAAAATGTCAAACCTAACATATAACTGGACTAACAGCTTTATTACAAAGAACGCTATAAAATGTCAACCCTAGCATATAACTGGACTAACAGCTTTATTACAAAGAACGCTATAAAATGTCAACCCTAACATATAACTGGGCCAACAGTTTTATTACAAAGAACGCTATTAAATGTCAACCCTAATATATAACTGGACTAACAGCTTTATTACAAAAAACGCTATAATCTAATTATTACACATAATACGCTTAATCTTCTTTACACAGAAATTGTCATGTTTATATAATGTTAGTTCCATTAAAGAGAGCAGATGACCTCAACCATCATTTAAATATTACGTTATACACAAGGCCATTAGAAATGGCTTTAAATAGATATATTTATTGTTGAAATTTACAGTTCCTAAATAATATAATTATTATTAAAATTAGAGTTCGCCTCCCTTATGCATAGGTGACTTTGTCCGATTTTAGATTTCCTATTTAGACTCTTTGATTTTATTGTCCCAAATACTTTTTATTTAATTATTTGACTTTCCAATATTTCGATATTGAGTGTACCTGATGAAGGTTATTCCAGAAACACGTTGTGCGCACTAAATTTGATATCTACGTTTTCATAAAACACAATAGTGAAACAATATTCAACTTTGAACCAAAATATACTTGTCAATACCATCTTTCGTTGTCTGTACGCCGAAAAGGCATAAAAAAAAAATCAGATTTCGAGTGATTTGGAACAACGTCGGTATCGTTTGAATCAATTTCTACAATTTGGAAATCCAGAGAATTCCAATGTTTTATAGAAGAGTTTGAAGATACGAAATGGATAATCATAATCCGTAAATCGAAGAAACAATGGCCAAAAGAAAAAGGACAAGGGACAGACAATGATCTGCAAAACACGACACAGAAAATTAAATTGAGCAACACGAACCCCACTCTAAAAACCTAACGTAGTTCAACAAAAGGATGAGAAGTCATTGTTCGCTTTGGTGATATTCACGACCATCACTGATTAAACCGTCTTTTCATAATAATAACATTTGTGTTTCGTAAGGATTACTCGCTTAAGCTAAAAAAATTAAGCAAAATGAACCCCATCAGAAAAACGGGTGGGCACTTCGGAGGGGGGCAATTCTTACTATTTCTTATTATACCTTAAACGTTGTGTCCGATCAGTGATAGAGAGAAGAAAAGAATCTACGTAAACAGGTAAAGATACATTGCCATTTGAAAAATGGATATTTTATAACGGTCAACCAGTTCGTGATGACGATTGTAATTTATTTTTTTAATGACGAATTCACCCGAGGAGCAACAAAGTCTGGTAAGAGTAGGTTTTGAGAGAAATGTAGTAATTTTACAGAATGACTTTAATAAATCAATAATTAGATGAAAATAAAAAAGATTTATAAATGAACATGGTGTCGTTTGTAATGATATAGATAGTCACGTGTTCAAGTGAAGTTGATTTGCAAGTAGACATATTTCCAAGTGAAATGAGTTTGTTATTATTTCTTTAACACGGGGGTAAAGCAGAGGTGAAGGTACAAAGTGTTTACAGAATACATCATGTGTGCTTGGCAGAGGTAAGTTGTGTATTTTGTGTAATCACACACGTGTACCACCACCCTCAATGTGCACGACATATTTGCCGACCACCAAGTAATTATACATATTTTGTACTGACGTACATTTTTTTTATTCATAGGTTACAGATTAATGCATTTACTTGATATACTGATTACACACATGTCAGTGACTTACGACAGGTCGGTGATTTTCTCCGGGTCCCCCGGTTTCCTCCACCAATAAAGCTGACCGCCACGATATAACTGAAATATTGTTGAAGGTGGCGTTAAACACCATTGACCATAAACCAGACCAAACCTGATGACACTTACACGGCTTTATGAGTCAATTTTAAATAAATATTTTTAGTATATATTGTTATTGTTGATATACATTGGTGTAACGCAGTAGTCTATTTATACTTTTTGTCAATATATGAATACAAACAACGAAAACGTTCTACTTGCAAACAGCCTTCAAGATGGATATTATAATCTATGGAACACCAATTTGACAAAATGTTAGAATACTTTTAATAATATTCGTGTAAACCTTGGAACTGTTCCGACAGCGTGTTTTGTTAGGTTGTTGTTTTTTTTTTTTTTTTTTTTCCATTTTATTATTGAAGTTAAGATATTTAATTTTTTTTTTCCCCAAAAAGCTTTATTGAGGAACTAGTGCTCTTACTTTATACATTATATTTGAAGTAAGACAGTCGTGGGCGCGATCGTATGGTAGTTGTATTTACAACTACCTATGCAATAAGTGTCTATCACCACTAACTTTGTGAATTCAAATCCCGCTCAGTGGAGGTATACTTGATACAATATTATGTGACAAAGTTTGTCAGCGACTTGCGGTAGGTCGGTGGTTTTCTCCGGACACTCCAGTTTTCCGCCACCAATAATACTGACCACCACAATATAACTGAAATATTGTTGAAAGTGGCGTTAAATTTCATAAGGCCAAAACAAAAAATATGTGTGTTTACGGTCACCCGACCTACCCTAATTTTTGCTAGCGACCTTATGCATTTTTACACAGAATTCGGATAACCATTTTTGTTGTTTAACCAGCAGCAATGTTTTATTTATTCAACTGCTAGCTTTTTGTCGAAATTGAGAGCAAAGAAGGTAAAAAAACTGCATAATTCGTCATTTTACCGGAATTTTCGAAAATTAAATACCGGAATCGGATTCTGGAACCGGGAACGACTATTTCCGGTTTTGTCGATAATAAAAAAAAAAAAAAAAAAAAAAAATTAATCCCGACCGACCCTAGATTTGTTTGACATGCGACAGTAAACACACATATATTTTTTTTTGGCCTAACCCTAACCCTATCTTTATTATAAATTTATGTTTTTTTATTCAGAATAGCCCGCCAGATAAACTACACAATAGAACATGTTTCTCCACAAGTCTGTAAAGTTCACTTTCCAGGAGGATTTCCGTACGAGGCTTTTGATAATACAGGTAACAATTCAGTTAGACATATATTTTGACCTCAAATGTTTTATCATCGCCATGAATTGGTTGATCACTACACAGTGGATGTCTATCTCACAAATGACTGATATCTGTTTGTACAGTCGATATCTGTTTGTACAGTCGATATATGTTTGTACAGTCGATATATGTTTGTACAGTCGATATCTGTTTGTACAGTCGATATTTGTTTGTACAGTCGATATCTGTTTGCACAGTCGATATCTGTTTGTACAGTCGATATCTGTTTGTACAGTCGAAATCCGTCCGTTCGTCCCTTTTTACCCCATTTACTAAATATACTGGACTTTGACCATCACTCTGAGTAATATGACAGGTGCCACGTAAGGAACAGGAACCGCTACTTTCCTGTCCGGAGCAACAAAGTTAACACTCTGTGTTGCTCATCTTTAGCTTTCTGTATTCCGCTTCTGCTTCTTTGGGATGCACCGATCGCGTGTGTCAGAATGTCGACAGGAAATATAACTGATAATATTCTGATTGGTGTATCCATAAAAGTAATGGTTTAACCAAGTCTAATATAGACCAAGTCTAAATTAAGTAACACATATTTGTTCCAATGAAACCTAGAAGTATTTTCTCACTGAGTCTGTCATAGTCTTGAATCAACCCACTGCACTGCACAAGACTTCCATGAAATAATTAAAGTGTTCAGCGTTGTGAACAAAGTACAAGTAGTAGAAATAATGTCACTTTGACTTTGAAAGAAAGAACAAGAAGAGTTTAAAGATACCAAAGGGGTAATCAGAATCTGTACATCGAAGAAGAACAGACAACACAATGGCCAAAAGAAAAAGTACAAAAGGACAAACAACCATCTACAAAACATACATATAAAACTAATGATTGAGTAACACGAACCCCACTAACAACAATACAAAGAATGTTTTAGCTGTGTTTTTTCAGGGTGATTTTTGTCATGTTCCTTTACACCCTTTTTTGTTAAATAAAACGGGTTTTGCAGTATACAAAGATGGATTGGATATGCTTTTGTTATGTGTGTTTATTTCCGCATTCAATAATACTTCGATAATGATATAAGGATGATCAACTTCTTATCTATAACAGAAAGTTGTATCGAGCAGATCTCTGGTAGTCTAAAATCAGAAGTCAATATGTACATTTTAAATATTCAACATATTAACTAGTGATTCTAAAGAATCTTATTTTCAATGAAAATTACAGAAGAAAATCGAATTGCGTTCAATGGGAGTAATGGTTACCAGTTCCCCGGAATTTTAATTAACAACGCCCGGATGTACATGTATGACCTTTTATGGACGTTTAATTAGCCAATCACAATCCGAGAATTTTACTAATGATTGGAATAATAATTTATTTTTCTCACATTTCATTTTATTCAATGCAGTAATCTTATATTTTTTCAGTTGGTAAAGTTAGACCAAATGCCTTGCTGGCAATGTTTGAAGCATCCCGTGCAGTTTCATTTTGGCCTAAACAGAGTGAATCTTACCTTGAAATGGAAAGACTTTTAAGAGACAAATTAGTTTACATAGCAACGGTTAATTTACACGTATTTCCGGAAGTCTACCAGTTAGATACTCCAAAATATCCATTATGTGTTACACCGTCTTTAAGTTATATTGGAAAATCTTCTTCACGTATTACGAGTATTATGTCCTGTCCAGAAATAAATATACCGTACGCTAAATTTGATCTTCAGCACGTGTTGGTCGATCCACAAACTCGGAAACCCTCAGCGATACCAGAATGGTGGATGCAAAAGTATGGCAACATTAGACCGGAAATAGGACGGCCATTAAAAATGGAGAATTTGAAGCGACCAATCTCTTTTCTTTCACATGAGTTTACTGTTCATCCTTGCGATTGTGATGAATACCAGCATACAAGTTGGAAAAACTATGGTAATTTCTGTTACGAAACATGTTGTGTATTTGTACGTAGATCTCTGTATAAAAACGTTAATAGAGAGTTTCTTGACTTCGGTCTTAAGTCAATGACTGTGTCCTACAGGAAAGAATCAACAGAACTTGAAAAGTTAAATTTGTATTCTTGGGAAGATGACACAATAACGAATAAAGTATTTTTTGAAATTCAAAATCAAAATAAGGAGATTTGTTGCCAAGCTTCCATAGAGTTCTACTCAGAAAACCCAGCAGTTTCAAAAATCAGGGAAAATACATCATCAAAATTGTAACGCCCGAGACGTCTAGATATATTTTGTTTCATAGCATACTGAAAAGAGATTTAGTTTGTCAGTTTATGGCGAACATCAAAAACCATTATAATAATAAAAATATTATATTTAAAGTTGTTATTGTTGTATAATATTCTAATATAACGCTCTTCATTGACTATAATAAACTTTGCAATGATAAATTCTTGATATATTATAATTCGCACATGCGTATTGCAGGAAAAATTATGGATATCTGATTATCATTCCTTACTGATTCATGTATATATAGAGGACAGTGGTGAATAACTATATTAGAATGTCCGTTTTGTTTCTTTACATATTCATTTATTCCGAAATAAAATGCGGCATATGGCATGGAAATCCAGGTCGTGGTTTGGAGCAGGCACAAACATGTGGCGGGGTTAAACCGGTTTATGGATTCCAAATCTTCAGTTTTTAAACAATGTTGTTTTAATCCACTGTTTGTCTTTTTCAGTTTGGCGATTGTATTTTTTTTCCTTTGAATTACAGCTTCTGATTACCCATTTGGTATTTTCATACTTTTCTTGTGTAATTGTCAAATAAATATTTTATGAGAAATCATAGTCTATTTGATTGACAGTCTATGGAGTCATTTTTCTAGATATGTTAATAAAACTTTACCATTCCACATCATACTTTGTTGAATTTCGCATTTGTTTGTGACATTTCAACATTTTCCAATGAAAACGGAAGGACCCGGATGGCTCAGTGAGTTAGGTAGTTGGATTACCTAACAACTCATACAAAGCTTAGCACCGATACGACCTGGGTTTGCGCACGGCTTTATAAATTTCAAAATAAAAACATCATTTGTTCACATTCCCCCCCCCCCCCCCCCCCCCCCCCCCCCAATTTTGCCTTCGATGTCTTTATCTTTATATTACACAAGAAACTATTTTCTTACCATTTTCATATTCATTGATATTGAGTCTAGTACCTGCGTGTGTTTGAGGTAATGGATACTTAATAGAAACTATTATGTCTAGTACCTGCGTGTGCTTGAGGTAATGGATACTTAATAGAACCTGCGTGTGTTTGAGGTAATGGATACTTAATAGAAACTATTATGTCTAGTACCTGCGTGTGTTTGAGTTAATGGATACTTAATAGAAACTATTATGTCTAGTACCTGCGTGTGTTTGAGTTAATGGATACTTAATAGAAACTATTATGTCTAGTACCTGCGTGTGTTTGAGGTAATGGATACTTAATAGAAACTATTATGTCTAGTACCTGCGTGTGTTTGAGGAAATGGATACTTAATAGAACCTGCGTGTGTTTGAGGAAATGGATACTTAATAGAACCTGCGTGTGTTTGAGGTAATGGATACTTAATAGAAACTATTATGTCTAGTACCTGTGTGTGTTTGAGGAAATGGATACTTAATAGAACCTGCGTGTGTTTGAGGTAATGGGTACTTAATAGAAACGTAGACATATAATTTAGTGTAGACGACCTACCACTTTCAAATCAGGGGCGCTCGCGGCGCCCCCCCCCCCCCCCCCCCCCCCCCCCCCCCCCCCCCCCCTAAAATTGGTAAAAATATGATTTGTTGGCATAAAATCGTGATTTTTCACACGAAATACCCCAACAATTTTCGGGCCTCCCTCCGCTCGGTGAAATTTTTTTAAGTGCGCCCCCCCCCCCCCCCTATCTTAAAAGCCTGTAGCCCTTTTCACAAAAATTCTTACGATAAAAAATTGTCGTAAGTGTAAAACTAAGATTAAAAAGAGTTTCACAAAAATACTTGCGATATTAAGTGTAAAAATAGTCCTAACTTTACGTGTAAAACTACCCTGTCCTAAGTGTAAAAATTTGATCGTAAGAGAAATTTTGGTCTTATCTTTTATCGTTAGTGAAAAAAATAGAAAAAAAGATGGACGATGTATTGGCGCTTCGACTTGAAAATAAGAGAGCAATTCATCGTTAGCGCATTTTCTCTGACCGTATGACAAACCTATTTACACATATTGATAAATGTTTGTTGAAATGAATATGGTTTAATACAAACAGACACTACAAATGGCATTGTTGTTTACCCCTTTTTGGCGTGACTAATAACAGAGTCTGTCTATAACGATGCATTCCGTGCATTTACCTCTTCAATGCAGCAGTGTATCGTTTACATGACCAAAAAATCAGGATAATTCTCATTAATTTTAGATTTCAAATTGGGAACGATCGACAATC
The DNA here is from genome assembly GCA_963383655.1 of Bathymodiolus septemdierum. Taxonomy (NCBI): domain Eukaryota; kingdom Metazoa; phylum Mollusca; class Bivalvia; order Mytilida; family Modiolidae; genus Bathymodiolus; species Bathymodiolus septemdierum. The sequence continues at coordinate 28,569,738 of OY726528.1, read as the reverse complement.
GAAAAGACTACATGTACTTGCAAACTTGGGGAGAATTCTTTTTTTTCATATTTTTTTTTTTTTTGGATAAAAACAGGAATACGCGATTTTCTAGACATCTACTTCGCTTACACAAATTTTGTATGAACAGCCGCTTTAGGACTGGAATTTTCTGGATCCAATGATATCGTTTTGATTTTGCCTTTATATTAGTAATAAAATTTATTAATTTCTGGCAACTTCGATGATCATCGAACACTCTGGCAATACATAAACATGTGTACCATCTTCTGTTATATTAATATTAATATATAACAGGGATATTTATTCGTCTTCATGATTGATAGATGATAAACACATCTTTATTTGGGTTATCTCAGAAAAATCGGGATAAATTTTCATCAGTAAAAGAACAAGCTTTTAATTTTATGTGGGATGGGATTAATTGGAAAAAAGGGGTAAATATTTTGCTGACAAATAACCGATAAAATGAATTATATGAATAGGGTTTTTTTCACACTCCAGATGCACTTCCTTAAAAATACTTCTACCAAAAGTAACCACGCGTGGATGATGACGCACAACTCCGAGTAATGATAATTATTATAGATTTTTTTAATTTACATGCATTAGAAATGTTCCTCTATACGAAAATCATACCCGTTCATATTTTGTGCAGTTATTGGTGACCGATTCATATACATTTTTTCGTATTAGATAAACATTCAATATAAACATACAAACACATCATAGCATAACAATTGCTTATAAACTAGTGCCGGGGATATTTTTTAGAATAATTTTATTAAAAAAAAATGCTTTGTTGTGCTATGGAAATGAAACTAGGTTGCTAAGGAAGATGGTTTATGGTGTTTAACGGCCCTTTCAACAATATATCGGTCAATTTTATTGGTGGAGAAAACTGGAGTACCCGGAGAAAACCATTGACCTGTCGCAAATCACTGACAAACTTTATCACATAATGTTGTATCGAGTACACCTAAGGAAGAATTTTTTTATCGTAAGTGTAATTTTAGTCGTAAGGTTAAAATTTGTCGTAAGATAATCTTTGTGAAAAGGACTTAGGAATTGTCGTAAGATAATCTTAAGTGAAAAAATTAGGACTATAGTTACGAATTTTTGTGAAAAGGGCTACTGGATCCGCCACTGCAAATAAATTTATTTTTGCCATTGTGTTGTCTGTTCTTCAATTTGCAGCTAGCTTCTGATCTTGTGGTTATTGGTGGAGGTAACTTGGAAACACGGCCGACCAGTCACAAGTCATATACAGTTGTATCGAGTACACCTCGTGGGAACACGGCCAACCAGTCATAAGTCATATAAAGTTGTATCGAGTACACCTCGTGGGAACACGGCCGACCAGTCACAAGTCATATACAGTTGTATCGAGTACACCTCGTGGGAACACGGCCGACCAGTCACAAGTCATATAAAGTTGTATCGAGTACACCTCGTGGGAACACGGCCGACCAGTCACAAGTCATATAGAGTTGTATCGAGTACACCTCGTGGGAACACGGCCGACCAGTCACAAGTCATATACAGTTGTATCGAGTACACCTCGTGGGAACACGGCCGACCAGTCACAAGTCATATAAAGTTGTATCGAGTACACCTCGTGGGAACACGGCCGACCAGTCACAAGTCATATAAAGTTGTATCGAGTACACCTCGCCACTGGAGCGTATCAAACTCACAACGTGAGTGATGATAGACATGGGTTACACATTGACAAATCTTAAATTCATACCATACGATCGAGGCCGAGACGGTCCCTACTCAAATGAGATTAAATAATCTACTCCGTATTTGTTAAAAGATATATATAGAAATATATTTTCGCGGATTACAAATAAATGCTTTTTGAAGTTTGGGAAAATGTAGTTAGCACCATGCAGAGCAAAGCACTTACCTGGAGCATCGATTATGCGTGAGAGCATAGAGTATACCCAGCACCATGGCACATATGTGTCGTGTTTATGATTCAGAAGCTAAAATCACATATATTATTTAAAAGGGAGACGGCAATCATTTACATTTTAGGGTTGGGGTGGGGGCTAATTGCTCGTCTGAAAAAAAATTATCTTGCAAATTGCATAGAAAAATTGTAATAGACCTGAAAGGTGAAGAAAAAAATATGACCCTGCAGTTTTCAACATGAAATGTCGGTTATTCAAAGAAGGAATATAAAAATGTTACATGTTAAATATTCGGTCCTTATAGTAGTCTAGTGTGTGATTGAATCAATGTTCTTCACAAAAGATCGTTCATTAGTGACGTACAAACTTTACATATTCATATAGATCAAAAATATTGCTCAACATGTGATAAAAATCTATTATATGACATATGTGTGATCAATCAGGTTTGTGGTCTCTGGGAACTTCTCCACCAAGTCAACGTTTCATGCAGGGGAGGCTATTCTCTACTTTCTGATCAACGTGAAAAATATAAACTTTATGCTGGACCATCCTCGTTTTCGTACATTTTCTAGGAGACCATCCAAGCCAATTTTCAGATGACGAAATAAAACATTACATTCACATGTATTCTATATGTTGTTAGCATTCGGTGTTTTCTATATCATATATATACTCCAATATTGTATATAATTAATATTCTCTTAATTTTAATATCATTGTTCAAACAAACGAATATATGATAAGATCAGTCCATTTTCTTCCTCGACAAGGTTTCAAAATAGATCTATCATCTAATTCGGAAGTAAGGGTCTTTAATTGGTTTATTTATATTTTTACTATTTAAAGATAAAATTATGTAGATATGTATCACGGTTGTGATCTACTCCATACAGATGACAAACCAAACTGAAATACCAAATATTGAAGAACGGACCAAGTCCCCCCCCCAAAAAAAAAAAACAACAAACAAACAAACAAAAACAAAAAAACAACAAACAAACAAACAAACAAAAGCAAAAACAAAAACAAAAACAAAAAAATAATAAAACAACACAAAAGAACCAAAGACTAGGGTGAGATAAACCATTTACAACAATAATTATGTTTCCTAAAATGCGGAAAAACATTGCAGAACCGGGTACGATATTTTTATTAAAATTTATTGCTTACATACAAACAAGATGTATTTGTTGTTTACTTGACAACGAAACGGAATTTAAATAATTCTCATATTATGTTGATGTTTTTGACAAGTATTGTCTGTTTAATTGTTTAATTAAATATATTGTTAGTAAATAAATATACATATGTCTAATTAACAGAATATAAACAATGGCATATTATGAAAATATTAAAAATTAGCAACAATAGACTCAACAGGGTCATAAATTAGATCGACATTTAAACTACCACATATTACGAAATGGCAGGCTGAGAAAGAATCCAGGTATTTGACTTATTTTTTGTTTGTCATTCTATCAGAAGTTAACCCGTATATATAGGGGGGGGGGGGGGGGGGAGTACTAGATAGGGTAATCTCCGACACCCGAGGGTAAGATTCAAATCGTTCTCTTACGGGGTACAAGACAAGAGAATCTTTCACTGCTAAAAATAGGAGCTGGCTTATCTTTTTTGTGAGAAAATAATTTCCCATATATTTACCAAGTTTTTGGAAATTGGATGATCTTTGTTCATATTATAAACATAATATTCGTAGGGTAAGTATTACATTGTATATTAATATGACCTATAACCAATTGTTGTGGTGAATTCCATTTGTAAAGACAACTATTTCAACACTCATTATCCTTTCACTTTTGAAAATAGCTTTGTGACTATAATCAGCATGTTAAATAGCCGGAAATTAGCTCTGATAAATAAAGTACTTATTAAATTTAAGGTCATAGGCCCTAGGATTCACTCGGTCGTTGATGTTATTCTTTCAACAGACCCAGGGTTACTGTTATGGCGTGACTGGGGGGAGCTATAGCTAACAGTAACTGAACGATGAAACCTCCGACCATGTGCATTTAAGTGCTTAGATATCATAACACTTACAATCGGTATTGGTGTGTACCCGCGAACCCATGTCACTTGTGGTATAATATAGACAGGCTTGTGGTCAGAAGAATACGATCTTAACCGAACGGCTACACAGACCCCTTTTTTTATTTATGGCATCTGTGTTCTAACGACAGCCTGGTGGTTTAAGTTTAAAGTTAAACCGCCCATCGATCATGCAGACTACTGCCATACTACCAGATATACAGGTGTAGGTTCGCGTCTAGCCAAGTTCGAGGGCTCCTCGTTATGTAACTTAAGTTATAACGTTAACCGTGAATGTACCGAAGTATGTTGGTATTCCCCACATATCAATGATTTTACTATATGTAAACAGGATATAGCTAAAAAATCTACATAAAATAGACAATAGAGATGAAAGCATTTCATGTGTAGGGGTGTATGAGCCGTGAATGTGTGTGTGTGTGTGTGTGTGGGGGGGGGGGGGGGGGGGGGGGGGGGGGGGGGGGGGGAATAGGGACTAAGTGAGTGTTGTATGTCTACATGGTATTTTAGCATAGAAGCAAAAAATATTAAGTTCAGTAAGAGTCATAAAGAATACAAGTATGCTGTGAAGCCAAATGACGTTTTTTTATTTTTGGCTTGTTGGTTTTAAAAGAGTTTGCCTGTCCACTGTGTACTGCTCTCCTGAAGCTTTTCCCGTCACTTTTCAGTCAACTCTCAAACGCTTGTCAAACTTTCCGGTCCACTCCTTCATTTTTCCCTCTACTTTCTGGGCCTTCCCCACATTTTCCGGTCCACTTTTCCATCTTTCCCTCTACTTTCTTGGCCCTCCCCACATTTTCCGGTCCACTCTTCCATCTTTCCCTCTACTTTCTTGGCCCCTCCCCACATTTCCGGTCCACTCTTCCATCTTTCCCTCTTCTTTCCTGGCCCCTCCCCACATTTTCCGGTCCACTCTTCCATCTTTCCCTCTAATTTCTTGGCCCCTCCCCACATTTTCCGGTCCACTCTTCCATCTTTCCCTCTACTTTATTGGCCCCTCCTCACATTTTCCGGTCTACTCTTCCATTTTCCCTCTACTTTATTGGCCCCTCCCCACATTTTCCGGTCCACTCTTCCATCTTTCATTCTACTTTCTTGGCCCCTCCCCACATTTTCCGGTCCACTCTTCCATCTTTCCCTATACTTTCTTGGCCCCTCCCCACATTTTCCGGTCCACTCTTCCATCTTTCCCTCTATTTTATTGGCCCCTCCCCATATTTTCCGGTCCACTCTTACGTCTCTGACGTGTACATATTTAAAGTACAGCTGTGTAACATCATGTTTATGTCAATGAATTAAAATTGAGTTTAAATAGCACTAAGAAAATATTGCTTTTTACTTTGGTGTGATTTTTTTTTATTGTCGGACATATTTCAGAAAAGAGTAGCTCAACACTTACTAAATTTGAATATTAATTAGTGATTTTATATTTAATTGTAATATCTGAAAAAACTTAAAATAATGAAGCCATTCATAATATTTTCAGATTAGACAAACATGTCTAAAGCAGATGAAGCTAGCATGGGGGTTGCCCCTCAACAGCCATCGGATCAGACCGCTTCGTCGTCTGGTGTTCAAATGCCCATGCCTATATTACCAGAGTATGTAGAAATATCAGCACCACCGCCATCATACGAAGAAATAATGGGTCACCAGACTCAAACGTCAGTCAACAGTCAGAATACTACTGATCTGCCGCCATTAGCCTATGTCGATATAATGCCCCGGATGTTAAATCCTGGAAATATGAGGTCAAAAATTGCACCACAATTCGATAAATTTGGGTAAGATGTTAATACGCATTGTTGTTTATTTTAGCTACACATGTATGTATGGTTACACACAGGAACACAACGCACCGGTGGTGTAATGGTTAGCGTGCTCGCAGTGAGTGCGGTAGAAAGAACGTGGGTTCGAGCCCCGGTAAGCTCAAACCAAAGCATATACAATTGGTATGTGATCCTTCTCCGCTGAGCACGAGGCATTAGGGAATAAGAGTACATATTGGTTTGCCCAGAATCTGGATAACGTGTACGAGTGGATCAACATGTCTACACACAGAATGATGGATTTCCAACGTCATATACAATGTATATGTTATGGTCTTTCCTATGTTCAATGAATAGATGATATAGCTGAAATATTGTTGGAAGTGGCGTTAAACACGATAACCCTAAACCCTCTCAATGAGTAGAGGTGAGAGGTGATTGTTCATCTTGTTGATGTTGGTGGAATTGCTGACTATCACTATTCTCTTGATAATTCAGTCAGCTTACCCTATGAAAAAATCCACTTAAGTGAGTTGGACTAGTACAAAGCGGACATGATCTCATCTATATGCAACTTGTTTTCACCATGTTACAGTTAAGAAAAATGCTCACCTCTGGTTTTTAGTGGGGTTCGTGTTACTCGATCTTTTGTTTTATGTGTAATGTTTTGTACATCGTTGTTTGTGCTTTTGTCCGTTTTCTTTTGATCATTGTGCTGTATGTTCTTCTTCGATTTACGGATTCTGATTACCCCTTTGGTATCTTCAAACTCTTCTTGGCGTTAAACACCAATTACTCATTTAATATCATTTTCTAAAAGTAAACAATATGGAACCACTGGTTGTCCTTTTCAACGAATGCTATCGGGGTGGACAAAAGACATCGTGCACGAGGCAAAACACGTTTTCATTTGGGTTAGGGTTATGGTGTTTAACACCACTTTCAACAATATTTGAACTATATTGTGGCGGTCAGTTTTATTGTTGTGGGAAAACCGGAGTACCCGGAGAAAACCACCGACTTGTCGAAAGTCACTGACAAATTGTATCACATAAGGTTGTATCGAATAGAAATCGCAAAGAGCAAGATTCGAACTCACAACTTTAGAGGTGATGGGCACTAATTGTGCAGGTAGTTGTTAAACGATCATGACAACGACGTTCCCTTATGACTATTTGAAAATAAACAGAAAACAGACACAAAAAAAAAACATGTTGATATAGACAACAATGGTTGTAGGTGCATTCAACACTATGTTTTCACTTTTAATTTTAATCTTAGAAATTTGAGTGAGCTGTCGTAAAAAACCAACAGCACAATTATGCATGTAATCCTCATGAACTTTTAACCTTTCGATCGTGATTGGTTTGAAGGCGTAAAACATCCGTAAATAATATTGTCATTGCAAAAAGAAACCGCATCGGGGGCGTAATGGTTAGCGTGCTCTCGTCGAGTGCGGTAGATCGAGGGTTCGAGCCCCATTCGGGTCGAACCAAGCACTATGAAATTGGTATTTGTTGCTTCTCCGCTAAGCACGCAGCATTAAGGAGAAAGAGCAAAGACTGGTTGGCCTGGATTCAGGATAATATAAAAATCCAACTAAGCGTGTTGGGCTAGTACAAAGTGGACCTCATCATCATCTCATTGAAAATTAAGTTGTTCTCACGATGATATAGCTGAACAATTTCTGAGTTCGCGTTAAACAACAATCACTCATTCACTCACTCATAGCAAAAAACATGTGAAATCACCATAGAGATATATGGTATGTTTATTACGTGTCATATTTACAATATATACTGTATATGATCTGAAAAAGAGCAATAGCATTATTTATTTGATAAAAAAGCGTTGCTGATTAGTAAGTTCCATGCTATTTGTTGATTAAGACCAAGGGATCACGGGTAATAAAAACGTAGATATCTTGTACATTATTTACAGCAAAATTTAGTACAATAAAATCATTATTTGTGATTTTTTTTTAGTTGGATTTACAACTGTTTACAACTAACTATGCAATCAGTGCCTATCACCACTGGCGTTGTGAGTTCTAATCCCACTCATGGCGAGGTGATAAAGTTGTTCAGTTACTTGAGGAAGGTCGGTGGTTTTCTCCGGATCCTTTCATAATCCCAGATCCAAACCCACTACATTTGAACAATTTTCCATTTTATATATACAAAAAAAAATGTATATGTAAATACGTTACTTTTTTACTTTTTTTTATTGATTACTTGTAAATATATGGTCTGTTCACACCGATTCACAGTCGTCACAATTGACGGAGCATTGTATGATGTAGATGTAGATAAATAATACTGACCGCCACTGTATGGCTGAAATATTGTTGAAAGTGGCATTAAACACTATAACACTAACCCCTAATTTTTAATGAATGTATCATTTTACACACTAGATTCGTAATCGAAGCAGCCAATCAATATCTTAGAAGTAATCCTGGACTTGCAGTGTGGAAATGTGAAACAGTAGAAAGAAAGGTCGAAGTAGGACCAACAATAGAACTCGATAAGATGATCATACATCACTCTACGTACGGGTTTAATGTCTTCATACTTGGAGTCAGGTAAATAATTATGTTTGTCTTAAAGGAAAACTGCAAGGTCTTAACAAGTTAGTGTGAACATTTAAATGGCAGTAAATAAAAGACAGTTGTGCTAATACAAGTTAAAAGGTAGAATTTGGTGATTGGAGTTGCATGTAGCACCAAGTAATGGGGATCGTCATTTTTTTTTAAAAACTCTTTAATATGAGAAGACACAAGGCATAATTCATTCTCGGATTATACCTGCAATTAAAGTTGTTCCGAAAGATTCTTGGCCTCACAAAAGCGGTATCCTCTATCAGCATCAGTTGCAATATTATCATTAAAAATAACGTCATATATTTATCTTTGGATATTTACAAAATCATTATGACTTCATGTCAAGCATTTTATTGCACTAACGAAAAGGGAAAGTGTGAGAAGATTTTTTTTGTAATTACCGATCCTACCCTTGTCAGCACATCGAACAGCGACCACGAAAACAGTGGAAAGTACGACAGCATTAGTGACAAAACAAAGAAGCACATGTACGCATAAAACGAGTTAAAAGTGACAGTTATTTAACCTACGACCAACAAAACGAACAATCACATCTCACCTTTATTCACTGAACACAAAATAAAATGAGATCACAACACATGACGTTGAAAATTCAAGTCCTGGTTTGTGACAGACACAAAACTGTGGCGTGGTTAAACCTGTTAAAGGGATTACAACCAAATGACATAATTAAACCTGTTAAAGGGATTACAACCATATAAATGACATAATTAAACCTGTTAAAGGGATTGCAACCATATAAATGACATAATTAAACCTGTTAAAGGGGTTACAACCATATAAATGACATAATTAAACCTGTTAAAGGGATTACAACCAAATGACATAATTAAACCTGTTAAAGAGATTACAACCATATAAATGACATAATTAAACCTGTTAAAGGGATTACAACCATATAAATGACATAATTAAACCTGTTAAAGGGATTACGACCATATAAATGACATAATTAAACCTGTTAAAGGGATTACGACCATATAAATGACATAATTAAACCTGTTAAAGGGATTACAACCATATAAATGACATAATTAAACCTGTTAAAGAGATTACAACCATATAAATGGCATAATTAAACCTGTTAAAGGGATTACAACCATATAAATGACATAATTAAACCTGTTAAAGGGATTACGACCATATAAATGACATAATTAAACCTGTTAAAGGGATTACAACCATATAAATGACATAATTAAACCTGTTAAAGGGATTACAACCATATAAATGACATAATTAAACCTGTTAAAGGGATTACAACCATATAAATGACATAATTAAACCTGTTAAAGGGATTACAACCAAATGACATAATTAATAAAGCCAATCTGATATGTACAAGACAATAAAATCAAAACGAATGATTTCAGAATGTGGTTAGTTAAGAAGACTACACCAGGTCCTCCCCAACAACTAGGACTATTAAATGTTGTACCAGAGAAGAAAGTTATAGAGTACACAACAGCAGGTAGACATTTTATGTTTGACGATCCTTATTACCACACAATGAGAACAAGATCTTATGTAACGTACGACGGGCTGAAAGAAACAATGGTGAAATTAAATTCCAGACTGAAAACAGATCCTATTCCAGGTAAAAAATATTAATGCTTATAGTTTGAGATTAATGTGTAAATAAAAATATAACAGCTTTAGTGAAGACAATATAAACGTAGATATATAATTTTAGTGTGCATGACGCGTGTCTGGTATAACCTTCATCAGGTACGTTTCTGGTATATCCTTCATCAGGTACGTTTCTGGGTTAACCTTCATCAGGTACATTTCTGGTATAACTTTCATCAGGTACGTTTCTGGTATAACCTTCATCAGGTACGTTTCTGGTATAACCTTCATCAGGTACGTTTCTGGTATAACCTTCATCAGGTACGTTTCTGGGTTAACCTTCATCAGGTACGTTTCTGGTATAACCTTCATCAGGTACGTTTCTGGTATAACCTTCATCGGGTACGTTTCTGGTATAACCTTCATCAGGTACGTTTCTGGTATAACCTTCATCAGGTACGTTTCTGGTCTAACCTTCATCAGGCTCAAAATCGAAAGATTGGAAAGCCAAATAATTTAAAAGTGTTTGGGAGCAATAAAACCAAAGGGCCTAAACAGGATAGCCAAAATCAGCTAAAGTCACATATGCCTTAGTGAAATTATCTACATAACTATTAACCAATTCGGTAACCCTTTCTGAACATTTGAGCTCACCCCGGTTTTAATGAAGTTCGTTTCGGTCTATCTTTTGTTTATGAGGTCCATTGTCGACCAATGTGTGTGTGGTTTTTTTCTATTGGCTATTGTATGGTTTCTCTCAATGTGTGTGGGGTTTTTTCTGTTGACCATTGTATGGTTTCTCTCAATGTGTTTTTTTTTCTGTTGGCCATTGTATGGTTTCTCTCCTTCGTATTTTTTTTCTGTTGGCCATTGTATGGTTTCTCTCCTTCGTGTTTTGTTTTCTGTTGGCCATTGTATGGTTTATCTCCTTCGTGTTTTTTTCTGTTGGCCATTGTATGGTTTATCTCCTTCGTGTTTTTGTTTGTTGGCCATTGCATGGTTTATCTCCTTCGTGTTTTTTTTCTGTTGACCATTGTATGGTTTCTCTCCTTCGTGTTTTTTTTCTGTTGACCATTGTATGGTTTTTCTGTTGGCCATTGTATGGTTTATCTGTTGGCCATTGTATGGTTTATCTGTTGGCCATTGTATGGTTTATCTGTTGACCATTGTATGGTTTTTCTGTTGGCCATTGTATGGTCTATCTGTTGGCCATTGTATGGTTTCTCTCCTTCGTGTTTTTTTTTCTGTTGACCATTGTATGGTTTCTCTCCTTCGTGTTTTTTTTCTGTTGGTCATTGTATGGTTTATCTCCTTCGTGTTTTTTTCTGTTGGCCATTGTATGGTTTATCTCCTTCGTGTTTTTTTCTGTTGACCATTGTATGGTTTGTGTTTTTTTCTGTTGGCCATTGTATGGTTTATCTCCTTCGTGTTTTTTTCTGTTGACCATTGTATGGTTTATCTCCTTCGCGGTTTTTTCTGTTGACCATTGTATGGTTTATCTCCTTCGTGATGTGTTTCTGTTGACCATTGTATGGTTTCTCGCCTTCGGGTTTTTTTTCTGTTGACCATTGTATGGTTTCTCTGTTGGCCATTGTATGGTTTATCTGTTTACCATTGTATGGTTTATCTGTTGACCATTGTATGGTTTCTCTGTTGACCATTGTATGGTTTATCTGTTTACCATTGTATGGTTTCTCTGTTGACCATTGTATGGTTTCTCTGTTGGCCATTGTATGGTTTCTCTGTTGGCCATTGTATTGTTTCTTTGTTGGCCATTGTATTGTTTCTCTGTTGGCCATTGCATGGTTTCTCTGTTGACCATTGTATTGTTTCTCTGTTAACCATTGTATGGTTTCTCTGTTGGCCATTGTATGGTTTCTCTGTTGACCATTGTATTGTTTCTTTGTTGGCCATTGTATGGTTTCTCTGTTGGCCATTGCATGGTTTCTCTGTTGACCATTGTATTGTTTCTCTGTTAACCATTGTATGGTTTCTCTGTTGGCCATTGTATGGTTTATCTGTTTACCATTGTATGGTTTCTCTGTTGACCATTGTATGGTTTCTCTGTTGGCCATTGTATGGTTTCTCTGTTGACCATTGTATTGTTTCTCTGTTAACCATTGTATGGTTTCTCTGTTGGCCATTGTATGGTTTTACTGTTGACCATTGTATGGTTTCTCTCCTTCTGTGTTTTTTTCTGTTTGCCATTGTATGGTTTTTCTGTTGACCATTGTATGGTTTCTCTCCTTCGTGGTTTTGTTGTTGACCATTGTATGGTTTTTCTGTTGACCATTGTATGGTTTGTCTCCTTCGTGTTTTTTTCTGTTGACCATTGTATGGTTTCTCTGTTGACCATTGTATGGTTTCTCTGTTGACCATTGTATTGTTTCTCTGTTGACCATTGTATGGTTTCTCTGTTGACCATTGTATTGTTTCTTTGTTGACCATTGTATGGTTTCTCTGTTGACCATTGTATTTTTTTCTCTGTTGACCATTGTTTGGTTTCTCTGTTGACCATTGTATGGTTTCTCTGTTGGCCATTGCATGGTTTCTCTCCTTCGATTTAAGACTTCTGATTCTACCTGTTTAGCATCTTCAAACTTTCCTTATAACGTTGGAATTGTAGAGTAGCTAAAACAAATATAACCGCATAGGTGGTATAATGGGTAACGTGCTCGCCTCGAGTTAGGTAGATCGTGGGTTCGAGCCCCGGCCTGGCTAAACCAATGTCTATAACATTGGTATTTGCTGCTTTTCTGCTAAGCATGTAGCATTAAGGAGTAAGAGCAAAGACTAGTTGATTAAGAATAAGGATAATGTGTCCGAGTTGGGCGACATGTCTACCAGCGGAGTGTTATTTCAGTGAGCTATCACTATAAAGGTCAAACTAAGCATGTTGGTCTAGTACAAAGCGGACATCATCATCATCATCTTATAAAACCGAAGTTTGTTTTTGCTATGATATAGCTGAAAAATATAACTTAGCATTAAACAACGATCACTCACTCAGCCAAAATAAATATTGCAAACAAAAGGGCGATACGGATATAAAGTGAGTGAGTCAGTGATTGTTATTATAGCTAAGACAAGAGTAACCTCCTTGTGAAAAATTCATGAAATAACGAACGGGCTATTAGATAGTATTGTACCAACCTTACTAGTCATAATCTAGAAATAGAATGTGGTCGTCACTCTCCAATTTCTAGAAGAAATATACTGTGTATTTTTTGTAATAACTATATTGAGGATGAGATGCATTTCATTTTAAAATGTCCAAGGTATCAAGATTTTAGATCATATTTCATCAAACCTTACTACTGGAAAAAACCGTCTGTGTATTTATCTTTTCAAGTAATGAGTTCAAATAAATAGAAAGATCTATTTAATTTAGGTAAATTTTATATTTCCGGCACTAAAATTAAGATCTGACATGTTATAAATTGTATCAAAACACCTTCTGCTATTCTTTGCATATGATATATATATTTCATGCTGTAAACCTGTAGTTTATATGACTGGTGAATAAAGATTATTATTATTATCACCTGGCATACGAGCTTCCCAAATGTAGGAAAGGAGACTGTTGCTACTCAAGTGTGGAAAATTTACTAATTCAGAAATCGCAGTCTTTGCATATTTTACGTACTATTGTAGGAACCATTCTAAATGTAGAGGGCGCAATGATGAAAACATTTGAGATGTTTTCTGAAGTTGATGTGGATCCTGATGTCACAGTTTACACGAGTCAGCATAAATTTAAACGTTTAACACAAATATTGCGAGTTTTCTACTTATTGGGTCCTCCTTCCGGTGAGGAGATATGTAAGTATACAGCTTTCCCCCTGTATTTCTGTTCTCTTTTATGTATGTGTATTTGTTACTGGTATACTTTCATTAATGTGCATGCTCTTTTCCATATGTTTATGTGATATATTTGTTATGTAATTCCAAGGAGAAGACTTCATAAGTTGGTAAAACTTGTGTCTTATCCTTTTTGTTTCTGAGTATGAGCAAAATGAAATTGTTATAAACTATAGAGGTGATATACAGTCAACCCTGTATTAAGAGGTCATCTTTGGGGCAACGAAAAAGTGGCCTTATAAGACAGGTGACCTCTTAAAAGAGGTTTAATTTATATGAAATTGTCTATGACAGGACAAGAAAAAGGTGACCATTTAATGCAGGTGACTGCTTAATAGAGGTGATCACATGGGCAGGTTTGACTTAATAGAGGTGATCACATGGGCAGGTTTGACTTAATAGAGGTGATCACATGGGCAGGTTTGACTTAATAGAGGTGATCACATGGGCAGGTTTGACTTAATAGAGGTGATCACATGGGCAGGTTTGACTTAATAGAGGTGATCACATGGGCAGGTTTGACTGTATATTTATATCATTTCGACAATTTAAATTTCTTATGACCTTACAGTTTGTTGATAACATAGGTATCAAATTATGTGTGCACGACACCTTTTTTGAAATAACGATCAAAGCCAGGTAAGATCAAAGCCAAAAGATTAGAAAACCAAAGACAAATGAAATTAAAAAGTCTTTTTTGGGGGCAAGAAAATCAAAGGGCCTAAAACAGGATAGTAAAATTTAGTTAAGGTTACCCATGCCTGGAAGAGATTAACCTTAGTTTAGGTAATACAGCCAAACCTGTATTAAGAGGTCACCTTTGGGAGAAAAAAATGGCCGTATAAGACAGGTGATCTGTTAAAAGAAGTCTATGTATATGAAATTGTCTGACAGGACAAGTAAAAGGTGACTTTTTAATACAGGTGACTGCTTAATAGAGCATGGGCTGGTTTGGCTGCAATTATATTATTTACGGACCGTAAATCTCCATAATATTATTACTATCATTAACATGTAAATAGAGTACCGCACCATGGCTGACATTCAATAAGTAGAATAAAAATAGTTAGAATATGTCAGAAACAGCAATTCGAAGGACACACAATGCAATGGCCAAAAGAAAAAGGACAAAAAGACAAACAATTGTAAAAAAAATACTACGTGAATTTATAAAAATTCAGCTTGCCTGTTGAAGCATCTTATTTGTCTCAAAAAAAGTTTGAATATACCAAAGAGTAATCAGAAGTTGTAATCAAAGGACAGACAATACAATGGCCAAAAGTTTGAATATACCAAAGAGTAATCAGAAGTTGTAATCAAAGGACAGACAATACAATGGCCAAAAGTTTGAATATACCAAAGGGTAATCAGAAGCCGTAAATCGAAGGACAGATAACACAATGGCCAAAAGAAAAAGGACAATCTACAATATCATTTTTTTTACTACTTACCCAATACATATGCAATACTTGTGCACTGTCGAAGCATATAGGTAATATGTGTATGAGGCTTAGAAACGGGGGGAAAAGGCGAGGCTTCTCCGAGCCTTTTCCCGCGTTTCGCGCCGAATACACATATTTACCTATATGCTTCGACAGTGCACATGTATTGTATTTATCCTGCAATTTTAAATCGTAAATAAACGTTTAATGGACGATGATAAAAGTATTTGAAATAATTTTGTGTATGTATTTGAAAACAATATCCCCCGATGTGCCCCGTTTTACATTTGTATGTTCTATTTATAACTGACCAATATCAAAAAAAATATTGTGCAGGCTATATTTGTCGGTAAATGCTGTCATTGCAGGATAAAATGATTGAATAACGTATTGTGGTATCCTAAGACTATATGAGTAACATGGCGGGTGTCATAAAAAAAGCAAGAACTGCTTATTCTTCGCGAGCACCTGTGTTCAACCCCGGTATTTTAGTGGAGTTGTTTTGCTTATCGTTTTGTCTTTCTGTGTCGTGTTGTGTATTTTGTTTGTTTGTTTTAGTCCTGTGACTTGTGTGCCCGTAATCTCGTTGAGATTAGGATTTCGAAGAAATATTTGTCTGTATCTTCATCCTATAAAGACAAAAATTTCTTCGGAATCCTAATCTCAACGAGATTAGTGTGCCCGGTGTTGCCAGTGTCTCAAGATTGTCCACTCTTGATTGCATCTACGATTTTCTCTTGCGTTTAATTCGCCACATTTCAAGGACACATACATGTCATCTTTTATTATGTTGTCTTTAAGGGTTGTGATCAAATATGTTTGATTTGTGTTTTCATTTGATTTAATGTTATAGGTCTACAGGAGTTTAATCCTCAGATGACGAGGCCCCCTCAAATGATAACACCTGCTCTGTGGGAAAAGTGGCCCGAGGTTATGGGGCAAATGGGCACTTGGTTGGCTAATACAAGGGTAAGCTTTCATTTGATTATCTAAAAGGCCTATCTAAAACGTGACACATTAAAAAGAAGCTTAAGGTTGTTTTTTTTCTTCAAATGAGCTTTCTTGGGTTTCAGCTCTAACCTTATTCCTACTCTTTTAATCATATACTAGTATATATAAAGACGTATGTAATGATATAATTATTATAATCAATTAAAAACAAATGCTGTTTAAGCAACATATATTTATGTAAATAAATTAGGACGCGGAAAGATAGACAAAAAAGTCACATTTAAAACCCAACATCACACTTGAAGCAATTTTAGCAACAAACAAAATTCCATTACACCAGATGTTATATTGTTTATTCATATTTGTCGCATCATGTTATATATATTTTGAACCGATTGGTGGTGTAATGGTTAGCGTGCTCACCTCGAGGGGAGGTTATGGTTTTTTGTTTCGTTCAGAATTTTTTTTTCGGACAACACGAGTTAGAATATTTATTATTTTTGTCGCGCAAAGCGCATTTTTTTTTCTCCATAATTCAACATTAAGTTATATGACAAAAACTCAGAATCAGATTATTATTTTTTTCCTCCACCAAAATCTGAATATTTTTTTCCGCAATATTGGGAATCAGAATATTTTCAAAGTGTCGTTACCTGTTCAAGTTAAATGGTCGTTCCCTTATATATATATTATATATATATATATTCTTTCTCTATTAGTACTCATACCTTTTTTAATATATTTGTTTTTCAGGGTATTAGAGTGGTCAACATTCAGGCATACAATGCTAGGTTAAGAACATCCTTCGGTATGTTATCATTAATCTTAATGCAAACATAAAACTTTACAAATATTTTTAATTAAATTATATACAATAGTCCCATTCTGAAAATGTCATCCCTTCCAAAGACCCTCTCCTCTTATCAAGCCAGATTTCAGATGCACCGAGATAGTATAATACTACTAAATTGTCCCTTTGAGGTAACTTATAGATTACATCCAGTAGTCCCTCTCTTATAAGGCCACTTGTCAGACCATATTTCAGATGCTCCGAGTCAAATACGACTAAATTGTCCCCTCAAGACTTCCTCCTCTTGTCAGATCATATTTCAGATGCTCCGAGTCAAATACGACTAAATTGTCCCCACAAGACCTCCTCCTCTCGTCAGACCATATTTCAGATGCTCCGAGATAGTCAAATACGACTAAATTATCCCCTCAAGACTTTCTCCTCTTGTCAAACCATATTTCAGATGCTCCGAGATAGTAAAATACGACTAAATTGTCCCCTCAAGACCTCCTCCTCTTGTCAGACCATATTTCAGATGTTTCGAGTCAAATACGACTAAATTGTCCCCTCAAGACCTCCGCCTCTTGTCAGACCATATTTCAGATGCTCCGAGTCAAATACGACTAAATTGTCCCCTCAAGACCTCCTCCTCTTGTCAGACCATATTTCAGATGCTCCGAGTCAAATACGACTAAATTGTCCATTCAAGACCTCCTCCTATTGTCAGACCATATTTCAGATGCTCCGAGTCAAATACGACTAAATTGTCTCCTCAAGACCTCCTCCTCTTGTCAGACCATATTTCAGATGCTCCGAGTCAAATACGACTAAATTGTCCATTCAATACCTCCTCCTCTTGTCAGACCATATTTCAGATGCTCCGAGTCAAATACGACTAAATTGTCCATTCAATATCTCCTCCTCTTGTCAGACCATATTTCAGATGCTCCGCGTCAAATACGACTAAATTGTCTCCTCAAGACCTCCTCCTCTTGTCAGACCATATTTCAGATGTTCCGAGTCAAATACGACTAAATTGTCTCCTCAAGACCTCCTCCTCTTGTCAGACCATATTTCAGATGCTCCGAGTCAAATACGACTAAATTGTCCCCTCAAGACCTCCTCCTCTTGTCAGACCATATTTCAGATGTTCCGAGTCAAATACGACTAAATTGTCTCCTCAAGGGAAGCCATCTCTCTCATGAGGTCAATTTTACATTATTATTAGATATTGAGACTGTCCCGACAGCGTGTAATTTGCATCCGAGTGAAGCGACATGTCTATCCATGGACTGTTGTTCCACTGACCTAGAACTATACAAATCCAACTCAGCGTGTTGGTCTAGAACAAAGCGGACCTCATCATCATCTCATTGAAAACTAACTTGATCTGGCCAGGATATAGCTCAAAAATTGCTGAATTGATGCTAAGCAATAACCATTCACTCACTCACACACTTATTATTGCAGATAATGCTGAAATGTTGTCCGATAGTACAGATGAAGTGCAAACAAGTTTTCTGGACCATAATTTTATGAAAATCATTCGAATATTCTTTGGGACTGTCCTGACAGTGTGTAAATTTTTTTTTCTTCATTTTTTTATTATTGCAGAAAATGCTGAAATTTTGTCCGATAGTACAGATGAAGTGCAGACAAGTTTTCTGAACCATAATTTTATGAAAATCATTCGAGTATTCTTTGGGACTGTCCTGACAGTGTGTAATTTATTTATTTTTCTTCTTTTTTTATTATTGCAGAAAATGCTGAAATTTTGTCAGATTGTACAGATGAAGTGCAAACAAGTTTTCTGGATCATAGTTTTATGACAATCATTCGAGTATTCTTTGGTACTGTCCTGACAGTGTGTAATTTTTTTTTTTATTCTTTTTTTATTATTGCAGAAAATGCTGAAATTTTGTCAGATTGTACAGATGAAGTGCAGACAAGTTTTATGGACCGTAATTTTATAAAGATCATTCGAGTGTTTTACACAACTGGTTCCCAGTTACAATCACAACCAGTTCAACATTTTGCAAGTAGATTGTTTCTTCCAATAAGAGTTGGTAGAAGGATGTTCGAAGGCATGTCACAGACAATGTACAGGATTGAAGCATGGCTACGTCTAACAGGTAACGACACTTTGACAGTTAATGTATTCAATCGTAACTACTCGGCCATTCTCGCTACCCTACAAATAACCTCATACGTAGATAATAGAAATTCTTCTTAAATTGTTTGCTGGAAGTTAAGCCGCACAAGAATATAGTCCACGAAAATCCAATATGGAAGACATACTAAGTAAAATCTAATCATGCAAAACTAATTAAAACTTTAACTTTTATCCATGAAAATAATTGAAATAGAGAAAATTGTTTAAAATATAAACTTGTCAAATTTTCATGTAACTGACATGTGAAAAGTAGTTCTATTTATCCGCAAAGTAGTAGGTTATTTGCAGGGTAGCGAGAATGGCCGAGTAGTTCCGATTGTTAATGTATTATGATCATAAAAAGTAAAAAGTAGTTGTGCAGAAACAATAACAGTAGTCATTGAAAATCGTTCAATTATTATTTTCTTGATCAATCAATAGATCAGGAACAACAGCATGGCTGTTAGTTTGTACGATGTCGTCTCAAAATAGACGAGGGGCCGTTGTGGTCATGATCGTATGGTAGTTGGATTTACAACTACCTGTTAAATCAGTGCATATCGAAACCCAGCTCAGGCGAGGTGTACTCGATACAACATTATGTGATACAGTTTGCCAATGACTAACGACAGGTCGGTGGTTTTCTCCGGGTACTTCGGTTTCCTCCACCAATACAACTGACTGCCACGATATAGCTGAAATATTGTTGAAAGTGGCATTAAACACAATAAACCATAACCCAAATTACACAGTGTAGAAAGAAGCACAGCAATAGTGTATACTGTGTTGCGAAGACCATTTATCACAGAAGTTGGGTTCTTTTATTTTCTATATATACATTTTTTTGTAATATCTAATAATTTTATTTTTTTCTCAATTCTCTAATCTATGTTTATTGCCAAACAAATAATAAATTATCCGAAGTCAATGACTTACGACAGGTGGGTGGTTTTCTCGTTTTCTTCCACCAATAAAACTGACGCCACAATATAGCTGAAGTATTGTTGAAAGTGGCGTTAAACACCATAAACACATACTTTCATTATATGATATCTAGTAATTGTATGTATTCTCAATTCTCTAATCTATATCTATTACCAAGCCAAACGAAAATAGTATTCTGTCTAGATGACAATTGGGAGAAGGTTGATTGAATGATGTTTAACGCCAACTTATCAATATTTCAGCTATATTGTTGCGTCCATTGAGAGAAGGACGTGATCTACTTTTTCAAAAAAATAAAAAAACTCTCCACTATACGCTATGTTAAAATAAATTTGATATTATACACTCAATTCACTGTACATAACAATATTATGTAATTAATATTCATCTAACTAAATAATAAAATTTAATTTAAGGACTTCCAATTTACAATATTGAAACCGTCCAATATAAACTGGAAGAAGCCAAGATTACAGGAGCTGAACTGGACAGATGCACATGGGTTGAAAATCCTAACGTTGGAAATATGTATATTACAGCAATCAGGTAAATAAATACATTTTATTTGTCTTAATGGCATACAAATTTATAAGCCACCATGATGGTGTAATGTTTATGATGGTGTAATGTTTTTCGTGCTCAAGAAGAGTTTGAGGATAGCAAAGGGAGGTAATCAGAATCTGCAATTCGAAGAACAGATAACACAATGGCCAAAAGAAAAAGGACAAAAAGACAAACAACGATCTGCAAAACAGTACACAGAAAACTAAACATGGAGTAATACGAACCCCACTAAAACTGGAGGCGCTCTAGATCGCTGGTTCGACGCCATGTCGGGTCAAACTAACAATATAAAATTGGTATTTAATTATTCCTTCTCGACTAATCACGCAGTATTACAGAGTAATAACAAAGACTGGTTGGCTAGGAATCATTATAATGTGTTCGAGTGGAGCGACATGTCAATATGTGGACTGTTTCACTTAGCTACCATTGGAATAATCCAACTAAGTGTGTTAATCTAGTATAAAGCAGACAAAAGGCAACCATTTGCACAAAAGTACGAAAATGGGGAATAAATACATTCATTTCATGTGTTGTCAATTGTATTTTTCTGTTCAAATTTCATGTTAGAAATAATCCTTCATCAAGAAAGTTTAACCGATTATTGATGAAATATTCCCTACAACATCGGCAGATCTCTCTTTACCACTGTTTTGTTTGAGAGGCTACACTTTCATTGTGATTTTAGCTACTGAGGTACTCTGAGTTTATTGGATAACACAACAGCTTATGATGTTAGTTACTGTAATATTTTGAGTTCATAACTATCTGAAAGGGTACTTCTATATAACAAATCACTGTCTATAATGGGAAGCCTCATTTCTCCCATTAATGAATAGTACATATAATTGTAACCTGTATATTAAGGGCAACTGCTTATAAAGGCCACATGGTTAGGCTCCCTTGAATGGCCTTTATATACAGGTTTGACTGTACTGACATTAAATCGTTTGAAAGTGCACAATATTAAAAATGCTACCAAAACTTTAAATTATTTAGCTTGCTAATCTTTTGATTTTTAGCCTACATGATGAGGGTTATTCGAGAAACGCGTCGTGTCACTAAATTTGATATCTACGTTTTTATTACAGATATCAATACAATTTCATTATCATATAATAATTCTGTTTCTGTTTCAGAGTATATTTTCCCTGTACATTTGAGGAACCTGATCCACGTATGCTTCCACCACAGCAGTACTACGATCCACAGTTTACACCCGGAGAAGGTGAATGTTGTTGTGTGAGCTGAAGTTAAAAAACATCAAAACATTTTTATAGTCTTGAACTGTGATAAGTTTAACCCTAGTGTTGTGTAAGCAGAACTTTATAATGACATCAAAACATGACTTATATTATCTTGAACTGTGATATTCTTAGCTCTGTTACTTATAAATTTATAGACTAGTAGTGTTTGACACTGCAATCCTGAACATTGGAACTAAAATGGAAAAGGTCATTCGAATTACAATCTATTCAATATAATAATGATCTACCTCTGAACCGACGATAGTGATTTTCACCCTTTGTAATATTCAGTTATTTAATGGTTGTGGGCGCAACAGACTGGAATATTTGCCCTGAGGTCCTGGGAATGACCAAAGGTTCTATTGCACGAGGCCATCGGCCGAGTGAAATAGAACCTTTGGTCATTCACAGGACCAAAGGGCAAATGTTCCAGTCTATTGCACCTGAAACCATTAAATAACAGATTTATTACCCAATACCTCACCAAGAAAGTGTGTTGTTGGCATCCCTGGCTTCAAGGAGAGCGTCCAGATCGGCATCATTTATGGACGGAAACCTGTCCGCTTCATGTGCAGCCATTGTTGTTTATGTCGCAGACGATCAATTTCGAGTCGATTAAGCAATGAATTATTTGATTGGCCAATCGGCAACACTGAAAGCCAATCAGAAATCGTGTTCAAAGGTCAACTCAGGTCTGTGCTTTAGACGCCACGTGCAGAATATTGCACAGTACAATAGTTCATCGGGAGTGCAATAGATCGACAGGCCCATTTTAATAGCGAAAAATATATAATACTACAATTTGACTCAATAAAACAGAAAAATACACTTTATTAGGTAATAATAGAATTTATTTTACCTGGTGAGTGTCTTATAAGAACCAGAGACTACTTAATCTTCGCTAGCATCTGCGTTCATCGTTTTTATTTTGGTGCTGTCGGTGTTGCGCAACTTTTTAGTTTTCTGTGTGTTTTGTGTTTTTTTTTTGTTTGTCTTCATTCTGTGTCTTCTTCCCAGTGTTACATTTTGTCTCTGGATTGTCCATTCTTGATTGCCCTTCAGTTCTCTCTAACGTTTATTCACTACCAATTCATATTTTCTATAAATCAGTGTAATACTTGTAGGTTATTATATGGCATTTTTCATATCACATGTCATATCAACCCGGGACACCCATATTAGCCCAAGGACCGAAGCACCGAGGGCTTATATGGGTCGAGGGTTGATATGGCATGTGATATGAATAATGCCATATCATAACCTATTTATCATATGCTTCAATGTGTCTTTCTTAATATTTGTGAGAGCTGATCGTTTTCAGAAACCATAGCTTGATATGGGATATGATGCAATAATATCATATTATGCATAAGGGTAAGTGAAGTAATTCTGGATTAATTTCAGATCATACTCAGTTCTCCTACTTGTGTTTTTTGTTTTTCATTTGTTTAATCAAGCCAGCAGTGTCATCATTCTTGCAAAACGAGCATTTTCCATGTTTTCTCCGTTATCCTGTTTGACAGTAGCAGACGACCGAAGTAAACAAAGATACATTAATAACGAATACTGATCGGATCGGAAAACGTGAATTCCACGGGAAAAAAAAGACATTAGGGAACGACCATTTAACTTGAAAGGGGGGGGGGGGGGGAGGGGTTATGTTTTTTTTCTTTAAAAAAAAATTCTGATTCCCAATGTTGCTGAGAAAAATATTCTGATTTTGGTGGAGGAAAAAAAAATAATCTGATTCTGAGTTTTTGTCATATAACCTAATGTTATATTCTGGAAAAAAAATTCGCGCTTGGCGCGACAAAAAAAATAAATATTCTAACTCTTGTGTTGTCCGAAAAAAAAATTCTGAACGGAACAAAAAACCATACCCCCCTCCCCTTCAAGTTAAATGGTCGGTCCCTTATAATTGTGAAATCCTAAATACTCGATATCATGCAAAATTTCCGGCCGCCATTTTGAAAAATCCATACATTATTGCACCCCCATGTAATACGGGTCAGTTTACACCCCCTGGAAATATGACTTGTTGCGTTTCGAATTTATGACACATGCAAAATTAAACATATCTTGAGTAAAAATATGCTAAATATGATTATTGTTTCAGATCGGAACATTTTTAGAAACAGTTATCTCCCCTTCACTTACATAGCACACTTTTACATGATCTCATCTGGTTTATAAATATGATAATATAGATGTATATCAATTGTCTGTATTTTACCACATCTACCTATGCAATCAATATCTATAACCACTAAAGTTGTGACTTTATTTAATAAAGTTTGTCAGTGACTTGCAACAGGGAGGTACTTTAAATTGAGCTTTTTTATATACATTCCTGTATGTAATGTTCTGTCATATCTTGCTGTTTCAGATACATGTATATAATGGGACCACAATGGACACACGCCCTATATTTTTAATTTTCATTCCAAGTCAGATTTTAGGGTCAAATTGTAACGTTGTACCCTATGTATGTGAAAATGAATAAACTATTGTTTTCCTCAAAATCTAGACTATATTGTGTTTTATTTGTTTTGTTTTAGTTTGTGATTGTCAAACCTTTGTCTTCGAAGATATTTTAGCATATTTGTTAACTCTAATTTGTTTATTGATTGATTGGCGTTTAACGCCATCTTAGCAGTATTTAATTTAAGCCGTGGCGTGAGCAAATTATATAAATCAATTTCCACAACTACAAGACTCTTATAATGTCAAAAATATTTTTTTTATCAATATGTGATGTAAAATTGTTTTTGACATTTGCTTCACTGGGTCTGGTACTGCTTTGACAACTATTTTACCTATTTTGTTCCAGTATTGTTATAAATACTCTTATAGTGACAGCCGGAACCTTTGAGCCGTAATGAAAGCGGGAGGTTTGGCGCTTTAAAATCTGATTCAACCCACCATTTCTTTAGAAATGCCTGTACCAAGTCAGGGTCATTACGTTTTTCACAGTTTTCCGGTTGTTGACTGATTTTGTCTGTTTGTATACTTATGAGTTTTGACTTTCCCTTTGTAAGATTTTTCGGAGTTCGGTAATTTTGTTATTACCCTTATATACATATCAAATTTGTGACAGTGTACATTGTATATAACAATCGCGTTAAACGAAATTAAATAAAAAGTTAAAGCCATATATTCAGAAAGGTCATTATCTATTTATATCATATTTTAGAACTAGATTTCTTTTAATATTAGAAATTCAATATTTTTCGCTATTTTATCTATTCTAGCTTCACTTGCCACTCCCACCAGGAAACATAACGTTTGAAATTCCCGCGCGTGAGTTATTTTGCCCGGTGACGATTTTCGGTTTAAACCAATCTATTGTAAACAGACGACAAAGATAAAAACATTCGCAACCTATATTTAATTTTAATAACAGCACATGCACTGTTAATGTTTATTATCAGAACTGTTAGACGACTTGAAATATCTTGCTGTTTGTCTCATTTAGTATGTCAACTTACACTTATTAATTTTTTTTTTAGTTTTGATTAATTATTTTACTCAAGGATTTAAATAGTATTATACAAATCCTTGTTTTACTATTAAAATATAATATAACAAATATTCGATGTGACTGTGGTCAATATACAAGAACATTTTCCCTCCGTACCTTGAATTGCATGGATGTGTAATATTAACCTCCGCCGTTGGCGTCGGGCAATATAACACATCCATGCAATTCAAGTTACCTCGGGAAAATAGTCTTATATACTGACTACAATCACATGGAATATTTGTATAATGACCAATGCACGACATATGGTCAAGATCTCTGAATTTTAATTAGTTAGTTATTAAAACTGTGCTCTACACACTTGCATATATCTTCAATCATTAGCAACAATGTGGTATTGCATTATGTAATTTTGAGGGGCGGTCGTTGTCGTGATCGTATGGTAGTTGGATTTACAACTATATGTGCAATCAGTACCTATCACCACTAACGTTGTGTGTTCGAATCCCGCTCATGGCAATGTGTACTCGATACAACATTATGTGAAAGTTTGTGAGTGACTTGCTGTAGATCGGTGATTTCTCGGGTACTCCGGTTTCTTCAAACAATAAAGCTGACCGCCACGATATAGCTGAAATATTGTTGAAGGTGGCGTTAAACACCGTAATCCTAGCACTAACCCGTAATTTTCTTAGCTAAAGTGAACGATTGCTAGACACGAATCGTAGATGACACTTGCTCAACAATAACGTAGATATCTAGCTTAAAACATAACATACGTGTCTAACTAGGCCTTCATCGGATTCGTTCATAGTCAAAACATTAGCAACGATATTAATTGGTGATGGAACTGATATTCAAAAATAATGAAACGAAATGAAAAAATATAATTAGAAAAATGTGTTGGTTTAAAAACTGTTGAAAATATGAACTTGAGAATCTATATTTCCAAACCACGTG
The DNA here is from genome assembly GCA_963383655.1 of Bathymodiolus septemdierum. Taxonomy (NCBI): domain Eukaryota; kingdom Metazoa; phylum Mollusca; class Bivalvia; order Mytilida; family Modiolidae; genus Bathymodiolus; species Bathymodiolus septemdierum. The sequence goes on along the minus strand of OY726528.1, from coordinate 28,543,395 downwards.
AGAGATGCTCACCTTGTTTTATAGTCGTAAAACTTTTGAATATGAATTTTATACTCATACTCGAAAAAAAATCGGTCAATCAGAACACTATATTCAATATATCTAGCGTTCTGGCTGAACATTTTTGGAGTATGCGTACTTCCCCTTGCTACTCTAGACTTTCTCAGAATACGCATTGTCAAAGTTTATGTTCGGTCAATATGATTTTCACTTTGTGCGGAAGTGGGTTGTACTGTGCTATTGTCTTAGAAAATTTCAATTTCTTGAATTTACCTTGTATTGCCAGCGCCATATATTTTGCTGTCTGGTGATTATTTGGCGGTATTATGGATACATATTATTGTATGTATAAAACGAAGACATATCAATCCATTCCCCCTCTCGCAAATTCGAGATATTCCAGTAAACAGACAATTCGAGTAGGGTTAGTGATTTAATGAGTGTGTGAACGCTGTTTAATTCCAAGTTAAATAAACGTTAGAGAAAACCGAAGGGAAAACCACAATTGGACAATCCAGAGTAACTGGCAGCATAGGGTACACACAACAGAGACGAACAAAGAAAAACATAACACAATACGTGTTGGACATCACTATATGCAAACAAACACAAATAATGTAAATAAGACATGAACACTCCTACAAACAACTGGAGGTAAAATTATTTCCAAACTATATCATGTAAACAACAGTTCAATTACTATGGTAAGATATATCACACGAACGAAAACTATGACGAAATGGATACATACAATACGAGGAGTGAGAGCAGGTGTTCCGCTAAGATTATAATGAATAACTTTCCCAATTAAGGAAATAAAGATGGTCATGTTTATTTTGAGAACACGTCGATAATCAATTCAGACACTGAATCTCTACTTGGATCAACACATTTCCGATGAAGAAAATATAATGTTTATACTGTTCAATGTAATAAAATGAATAAAAATGCTACACCATGAGAATAGTTCTAACATATAGGTGATCTTAGCTGATTTTAGATATCCTGTTTAGGCCTTTGGTTGTATTGTTCCCAAAACGTTATATTATTTGGCTTTCCAATCTCTCGAGTTTGAGCGTACCTTATGAATGTTATTCTAGACACGCATCACGCGCACTAAATTTTATATTTATATTTTAATATAATCGGAAAGCCGTAGAAACAGACAACATCGATAAACTTATAATACATGCTCACTCAATCTCCTGGCTACGTACAGACACTGCAATAGGACGTTTCGAGGTTAGAATAATTTTATGGGCATAAACCTCCATTCTGAGTTAAATAATGCGGTCATGCAAGTGTTTCACAATGGGAGAAAATGCCAATGTTCTCATATAATTGCGTAAGCAGCGTTGCCATAAAGAAAGCTGGATCTTGATCTTAAACACTGGACATAATACATAGTGTATAACTATTCCTCGTGACACTTGAACATAATACATAGTGTATAACTATTCCTCGTGACCCCTGGACATAATACATAGTGTATAACTATTCCTCGTGATCCCTGGACATAATACATAGTGTATAACTATTCCTCGTGATCCCTGGACATAATACATAGTGTATAACTATTCCTCGTGATCCCTGGACATAATACATAGTGTATAACTATTCCTCGTGATCCCTGGACATAATACATAGTGTATAACTATTCCTCGTGACCCCTGGACATAATACATAGTGTATAACTATTCCTCGTGATCCCTGGACATAATACATAGTGTATAACTATTCCTCGTGATCCCTGGACATAATACATAGTGTATAACTATTCCTCGTGACCCCTGGACATAATACATAGTGTATAACTATTCCTCGTGACCCCTGGACATAATACATAGTGTATAACTATTCCTCGTGACCCCTGGACATAATACATAGTGTATAACTATTCCTCATGACCCCTGGACAGAATACATAGTGTATAGCTATTCCTCGTGACCCCTGGACATAATACATAGTGTATAGCTATTCCTCGTGACCCCTGGACATAATACATAGTGTATAACTATTCCTCGTGACCCCTGGACATAATACATAGTGCATAACTATTCCTCGTGACCCCTGGACATAATACATAGTGTATAACTATTCCTCGTGACCCCTGGACATAATACATAGTGTATAGCTATTCCTCGTGACCCCTGGACATAATACATAGTGTATAACTATTCCTCGTGACCCCTGGACATAATACATAGTGTATAGCTATTCCTCGTGACCCCTGGACATAATACATAGTGTATGGCTATTCCTCGTGACCCCTGGACATAATACATAGTGTATAGCTATTCCTCGTGACCCCTGAACATAATACATAGTGTATAACTATTCCTCGTGACCCCTGGACATAATACATAGTGTATTACTATTCCTCGTGACGCATATAGTTGGGGCCATCGCGGTTGTTAATCGTATGGTAGGTGGATTTATAGCTACTTATGTAATCAGTGCCTATCACTACTAACGTTGTGAGTTCGAATCACGCTCAGGTGATCACGTTTTTCATGGACTTGCGTCAGGTCGGTGATTTTCTCCGGGTACTCAGGTTTTCTCCACCAATGAAGCTGACCGCCACGATATAGCACAAATATTGTTGAAAGTGGCGTAAAGCACAATAACCCTAGCACTTACCCTGAGTTCAGCTATGTTGTCACTACCAGACCTTAGTGGGGGAGGGAGATAGGGGCGACAGAAATAACGAACTGACCAATGAAACCCCTATCGTCGCGTAGGTGTCTGAAAACCTGAGCACTTGGTATTGGCATCAGTGTGATAATCCACGTCTGTGGGGTTAGGGTTCATGGTCATAATTAAACGATCTTTCAGCAAATCTTGCTTCCCAAACAATAAGTACTTTTGTATTAATACGATGAGGCAAAACTCGCATCAAGTAGACTTATGACTTGAATTCTGAATTATATTGTCTCAAGGCATGCTATTAAATCCGTTTCTAGGCTGATTCTTTCCGATGGTAATATTAGTGGTTACCAACACATATAATGCTGGCCTGCCATTATTCAGAATACATTAAAATCAGTAATTCTTATATTTGTAACTGTTACTATGATACCGACATAAGCTGAACCCCCTTCGGACCAGCTTTTGTGTTCGGAATAGACAGGTGTTGGGTGTATATAGGTAAGTTTATCAAATATTTAATATATTGGGACTTGTTTAAAGTTCGGTTTTATTCAGGATTCCGGTTTATTCAGGGTTCGGTTTATTCAGGATTCGGTTTATTCAGGATTCCGGTTTATTCAGGATTCCGGTTTATTCAGGGTTCGGTTTATTCAAGGTTCGGCTTAGACAGGCTTTACTGTATTTTACCGTAGTTATATTTCTTTGTTTTTTATCCTACCAAGAATACATAATCCTGAGATACGATTACATTTACAATTGGTGTCAGGTGTGTGATTGCTAGGAATAAGGTCATTTATTTAGAAGAATTGTATTTATGTACAAGTATCAATAACGCAACATATTTAACAAATCAATTCCACCAATATCAACAAAGCAAAAAAATCACCTCCTATGAATTCACCAAATACAAAAAAGACCACGACGTATGACGTTGGAAATCCAGGTATTAGCTTGAGACAAGCACACAAATGTGGCTGGGCTAATCCGGTAAAGGAGATCCCAATCCTCTACTCTTGATAACTGAATATACAACGACCATATATATAAACAAATGATATGGATTAAAGAACTCCAATATTCACTGTCAGTGTTCAATGGGCGTCCCCTATTCAATTTGTGACTTCATGCCGTCTATCCAGATACCACTTCATTGACATCATGTGACTTTGTACTTATATTAATGAAAAAGATACAAAATGTCATCCTGTATGTTTCTGCCATTTCAGCCTTTGAAATAATCACAGTAAATTATTTAGTAGCCACATGTTAACAATAAAAAAGAAAATCAATTTAATCCATTAATGGTTAGTTTTTATTAATCAGAGAACCATTTTCTAGACATGCCACATTTAAATGGTATAGGACTGGACGAAGCTTATGTGGATTATTGTTCATTATGTTAGTAGGTTGGTGGTTATTGTCACTTTGATATATAACCGCATCATTTCTCTAAAAGGGGAGGTTTAGGCCCATCAAGCTAGATTAACCCCGTCACTTTTTATTGAAGTGCTTGTGCCAAGCCATCAAGGTGAGCGGTCATGTATAATGTATGTGAAGGCTATCGATATTTTGCCTCTGTTTTTGTGATTTTTCTATAAGATTTTGACTCTGTTCAGACAGTAGTAATTTTTCTATTAGATTTTGACTGTTCAGACAGTAGTAATTTTTCTATTAGATCTTGACTCTGTTCAGACAGTAGTAATTTCTCTATAAGAATTTGACTCTGTTCAGACAGTAGTAATATTTCTATAAGATTTTGACTCTGTTCAGCCAGTAGTAATTTTTCTATTAGATTTTGACTCTGTTCAGACAGTAGTAATTTTTCTATTAGATTTTGACTCTGTTCAGACAGTAGTAATTTTTCTATAAGATTTTGACTCTGTTCAGACAGTAGTAATATTTCTATTAGATTTTGACTCTGTTCAGCCAGTAGTAATTTTTCTATAAGATTTTGACTCTGTTCAGATAGTAGTAATTTTTCTATTAGATTTTGACTCTGTTCAGACAGTAGTAATTTTTCTATAAGATTTTGACTCTGTTCAGACAGTGGTAATTTTTCTATAAGATTTTGGCTCTATTCAGACAGTAGTAATTTTTCTATTAGATTTTGACTCTGTTCAGACAGTAGTAATTTTTCTATAAGATTTTGACTCTGTTCAGACAGTAATAATTTTCCTATTAGATTTTGACTCTGTTCAGACAGTGGTAATTTTTCTATTAGATTTTGACTCTGTTCAGACAGTAGTGATTTTTCTATTAGATTTTGACTCTGTTCAGACAGTAGTAATTTTTCTATTAGAATTTGACTCTGTTCAGACAGTAGTAATTTTTCTATTAGATTTTGACTCTGTTCAGACAGTAGTAATTTTTCTATTAGATTTTGACTCTGTTCAGACAGTAGTAATTTTTCTATGAGATTTTGACTCTGTTCAGACAGTAGTAATATTTCTATTAGATTTTGACTCTGTTCAGCCAGTAGTAATTTTTCTATAAGATTTTGACTCTGTTCAGATAGTAGTAATTTTTCTATTAGATTTTGACTCTGTTCAGACAGTAGTAATTTTTCTATAAGATTTTGACTCTGTTCAGACAGTGGTAATTTTTCTATAAGATTTTGGCTCTATTCAGACAGTAGTAATTTTTCTATTAGATTTTGACTCTGTTCAGACAGTAGTAATTTTTCTATAAGATTTTGACTCTGTTCAGACAGTAATAATTTTCCTATTAGATTTTGACTCTGTTCAGACAGTGGTAATTTTTCTATTAGATTTTGACTCTGTTCAGACAGTAGTGATTTTTCTATTAGATTTTGACACTGTTCAGACAGTAGTAATTTTTCTATTAGAATTTGACTCTGTTCAGACAGTAGTAATATTTCTTTAAGATTTTGACTCTGTTCAGACAGTAGTAATTTTTCTATTAGATTTTGACTCTGTTCAGACAGTAGTAATTTTTCTATTAGATTTTGACTCTGTTCAGACAGTAGTAATTTTTCTATTAGATTTTGACTCTGTTCAGACAGTAGTAATTTTTCTATAAGATTTTGACTCTGTTCAGAGAGTAGTAATTTTTCTATTAGATTTTGACTCTGTTCAGACAGTAGTCATTTTTCTATTAGATTTTGACTCTGTTAAGACAGTAGTACTATTTCTATAAGATTTTGACTCTGTTCAGACAGTAGTAATTTTTCTATTAGATTTTGATTCTGTTCAGACAGTAATAATTTTTCTATTAGATTTTGACTCTGTTCAGACAGTAGTAATTTTTCTATAAGATTTTGACTACATCATTCCACTAAGAGGGGGAGGTTTGGGCCAAAAATTACTAGATCAATCTCGCCACTTTTTATTGAAATACATGTACCAAGCCAGGAACCTTAGCGGTCATGTATATATGTAAATAAGCGTAAGAGAAAACAGAAGAAGCAATCCAGAGTGGACAATCAGGAGACACTGTCAACATTGGATACATTGGATACGGGAGGAAAACAAAACCGCAACATTATAACATACAAAAATAAAAATTGAGCAGCAAGGACCCCAACCAAAAACACTAGGGTTAGGGGCATCGATTTGGCCTCTGATTCTGCGATTTTTCTATTATATTTAGGAATTGTAATCCCTTCTCATATTTCGTGTTTCTCACATGCCACTACTTATGGAGTAAGTTTTATTTTACCACATGTATATAATACCAAGGCAACATGCTCATAAACAGCATAGGATTAGATTGTTATGTTAATATTTCCGATCGATTTCCCCATGAAATAGTGTTTCATTCCATTACTTCCAACTGCTTTGTGTTAATACAAACGTAGATATCCAATTTAATGCACACGACGTAAGTATGGAATAACTGTAATCGAGTAGGATCACAATCAAATGATTGAAAAACCAAAGAGCCTCAACAGTATCGTCATAATAGGCTAATGCTGTCTATAACGGATGGAGGTCGATATAAGTTTTAATTAATTGGTTTATTTAGGAACTGAAAATTTTAGCCAAGAATATTTCTAAGAAACACTAACTACTGGGTATGTCATACCCTCGAGTACTAATAGTCCACCAGCAGAGGTATCGTCCCAATTAAGTTAATTCTGTTGATTAATTTTCATAGAGTATTTCTAATATATAAAGTTGCCATATTGGTTCGACATTATTCTATTTTTAGCTTCATGTGGTTATTCCAACAACGGGTCGTACCCTCGAATACTAATAGTCCACCAGCAGAGGTATCGTCCCAATTAAGTTAATTCTGTTGATTAATTTTCATAGAGTATTTCTAATATATAAAGTTGCCATATTGGTACGACATTATTCTATTTTTAGCTTCATGTGGTTATTCCAACAACGGGTCGTGCGTACTAAATTATATATCAATGTTTGTATTCCACTTTCGCTTTATGTAGTTGGTTACACCGTACATATGAACCATGCTTAATGGAATTATCTTTTATCATTTGTGTACATAACATTATTTTTAGAGGCCATCGTGATCGTGGTCGTGATCGTATGGTAGTTGGATGTGCAACTACCTATGCAATCAGTGGCTATCACCACTAAAGTTGTGAGTTCGAGTCCAACTCATTGCGAGGTGTACTTGATACAACATTATCTGATAAAAGTTTCTTAGTGACTTGCGATAGGTCAGGGGTTTTCTACGTGTAGCCAAGTTTGGGGTAAATAAGACAATAGGTGGTTTCCCTACTTTAATACTAAACAAAAGGTGGTAGGTGTTACATCTACAAAATACAAATAATAAAAAAAATAATGAATAAAAGTAGATTCAAACTGACTTTATCTTTTCATTGAACACAACTTTAATTATGATGCACACTCAATTTATGTAGACAGATCGGAATATAACATCCTAATTACTCTACAATCATGTTTGTCGATTTCAACATTTACTCTCTACTATTAATAGAAACTTGCATATATTTAAATATGGCAAGCATGTTAACACTAATAAAATCGATTAAAAACGTTTGTCTACCTCAGTTCTTATCTAACATGACGTTTACTTAATCAAAACATTCATGTAAATAAAACTACATATAATTGTGAAACAAGCGCTCCATACCATGACTCATTATTATGAACCTGGCACTTCATACTTCTAAAAGTATTTTACTTTCACCTTTGTGTACAAAATAAATGTTATTTATTTACGAGCTGTGAACAAGGATGCTTATTATTACATCCTAAAAAGATACAAGTGTTTTGTGTGGGTGTAGATGACTTATACAATAATAAATGGAAAAGTAAACAAACTACATGCATGCAAAACTATATCGGCCTAAACACTAATAATCTACACAATAACAATATCAAAATGGTCAAAATAAATGAAATATTATCTGAGGAGTGTGTGTTTTCTGTGTGCTAAAATATCTGTGCACGTAAATATTGATAAAAATAGTAAAATAACATCGATGTTCTGGTGTTGTTTTATCGGATGTTTCGAAAGTGTTATCAGCTGGATAATGACATTTATAATGTAAACGTAAATTCATACCAAATTAAATCAAGACCAGGGATACTCAATACAATGATATATTACCTATAAATAGGAATTTAGGGCCTAGGTACAATATTCTCTTCTCGTTTACAATTTCGCCAGCTTCACATGTTGTGTGTATCTTCCGGTCAAGTATATTTCATTTCATTTCAAATATATCAAATTATACTCTCACTATATAATTAACAGATAAAGAAACCTATGACTGTGAGACACGAAGAAAATTCTGTAAATTATATCAATTAATTAAAGGTAATAACAAAATTACCGAACTCCGAACAATCTTACAAAGGGAAAGTCAAAACTCATAATTATATAAACAGACAAAATCAGTCAACAACCGGAAAACTGTGAAAACCGTAATGACCCTGACTTGGTACAGGCATTTCTAAAGAAATGGTGGGTTGAATCAGATTTTAAGGCGCCAAATCTCCGGCTCTCATTACGGTTCAAAGGTTCCGGCTGTCACTGTAACAGTATTTAAATACAGGAACAAAATAGGTAAAATAGTTGTCAAAGCAGTACCATATTCGGTGACGTAAATGTCAAAAATATTTTTACGTCACACATTGACAAAAAAATTCTTGACATTTTTTACTTCTTTATCTTTATACATTTTCACTATATGAAAATGCATCGCTTATAATTTTTTTCTGCAGAGACGGAATATATTTCGACAAGATATTGGTATCGGAATATAAACTTTTTAAGAGATCGAATAAGGCGAATCTTTTCATAGCCCTGGTCCAGTAGCCTGTTTCTCAGATGAAGATGACGTTTCAGGAAATCAGAATAATTGCTACTGGCCCTTGCATAGCGAATCAATTGCGAGATGTAAACACCATATGCAGGAGAAGCTGGTATATTGCTGCACATGTTTGGAAAATTTATGATTTTAAAATTGAAGTCGTTCCGCTTATCATAAATTTTAGTATTGAGTTGACCACTGTCGTCAAATTCGAGGTATAAGTCCAAAAATGATGCGGACGAAGCTGTATCGGTGGTCTCTTTAACTTCCAGCTCTGGAGGATATATCAATGGAAGAAATTCTGCAAATCTAGAATTATTGATAGATAAAACGTCATCAATATACCTGTATGTGAAATTAAAGGTTCTAGCCTCATGAATCTTCTTATCTTTTACAAGCTTTTGAAGAAACTCCGACTCATATGAGTATAAAAATAAATCGGCTAGAAGAGGGGCACAATTCGTACCCATTGGTATGCCGACGACCTGCTGAAACAGTGTCCCTCCAAAGGAGACAAATATGCTATCGATGAGGAACTCCAGCATACTGATCACTTGTTCCTCGGAGTAGCATGTTATACCTTTATGAATTTTGTTTGAAAAATATGTGGAATTGTAGCCTAACACAACACATTTTGAGCCATAGTTTCTATGATTAAAAGCTTTATGAATTGTTTCTTTTAAGCGGGTTTTTAATTTGTCATGCGGTAGGGTGGTATATAGAGTTGAAAAATCAAAAGTTTTGATGGAGGATACCTGAGAGAAAGATCTTGATTTCAGGTTATCCAAAAGATCTTTAGAGTTTTTCAAAATCCACATGTGATTTATGCCACTACGCGAGTAAACAGTTTCACAATATTTCTGTTGTCCCTCTTTTACTGCAGACAGAATCTTTGTCAGGTGAATAGACAATTCTTTCGTCGAACAAGTTGATGATCCCGCTATGTACCTTTCTTTGTATGGTGTCTTATGGAGTTTAGGTATCCAATATAAATAGGGTAAATCCTCAGACTCTTTACCAGAGGGAATGTTTAAAGAGGTCATGAATGATCTGTGGTTAACTAGGATTTCATCTTTGTCGAACGAAGTTGGTTTGTATGTGGTATTACTAGAGGTGTTGCTATTTATGCCTAATTCCTTGATTAGGCATTCGAAGTAATATGATTTACATACAAACACGATATTGTTGGAAGCCTTGTCCGCAGGAACGATAACATATTTGTCATGAAGAGAGGAAAGACACTTAACAGCTTCTTGGTCTTTAAATACAGACTTAGGTCGACTATTAACACAATTTTTGAGTTTGTGAATCCGACTTTGTACTAGAGACCTCATTGTTCTAACCCAGTCTGACAAGGACTCTAACTCAGGATCTTGGTCTACTTCTCTCTTTATCCACCTTCTGGCATAATCTTCAACAGCATCCATAATTATCTTGAAATTATGTTTCCAATTGATGTGTTGAGGTTCTCTGAATTTAGGACCATGAGAAATCACCTTTCGGAGACTCTCATGTTGAATGATATTCAGATCACCAGTGATTACATGTCCAGATGGGTTGTATTGAAAAGGAGAGTGGGAGCAGTCACAAGTCAGAGGGTTCTTAAGGTACTCTTCTATGTTAATATCCTGCAATGCTTCTTGGTAGTTGAAAATTCTACGGCCAATGCTGTTAGTGTAGCTATAGGAGACAATGGGAACAGATTGATTTTTGAAATATGGTGGAATTTCTTTTACGACCCCTTTTCTATTAAGAATGTTGCTGATGTTAATAGCATCGATTCCTTTGTTAGCAAACGGAATATGGAGGAATTTTCTGTTGTTATCATGAAGATACACTTGCTCACATACGGGTACTCCGGATACTCTGGTTTCCTCCACCGTTAAAACTGACAGCCACGATATAACATTAACATTCATTTTATGTACTTCTATAATGAATTATTATAGCGTAGCATCAGAAATCACGCTGTTAATTATAGTGCCCGTTATTTGAACCAGAAACGTTATGAATAAATCATTCATTAATTACAAACGCAACAATTTATGGTATTTTTCTTTTTCTACATTTGATATATCAAATATCCATTGACCAGACTACCATGTTTAAAACCAATAAAGCTGCTGTGTCATTACTTTGATTTTTGTTTAAGTGTAATGTTAGACAGTCTCTCGTGGTGATTTACGCTAATGTCCTTTCTTACTACGAGCTGTTTCTTTATTTTAATATGTGTCTAAGTGTAATGTTGAATAGGCTCCATCCTACACCAATAAAACTGACCACTACGATATAATCGAAATAATGTTGAAAGTGGCGTTAAACACCATAATCCAGAAAACCATGGATAGGCTCGCATGTTCATTTACACTCATATTATTCCCTATTAATCAAATATAATCCAGATTCAATGAATCTATTTCCCTTGTGCGTAGAGGTTTATTTCCTGAATCACCAACAATACTTTCACCGGACTTGCCTGAATAACACAGCGTGTGTCTTATAGGAAACAGGAATTCCTTATTCCGGGTTTTCTATGTTGTGGTTTTGCTTGAGTTCGTCCTGTGTCTTGTGTGGTCAATGTTGCCAGTGTCTCTGGATTTTCCATTCTTGATTTCCCTAACGGTTTTCTCTAATGTTCATCTTTAAAGGAAAACTATGAAAATCACAATGTACACCATACAAACACACAACTCAAAATACACCTGAACATGGACCATAGTGATTCTCGTGGTTGGCTGAACATGGACCATAATGATTCTTGTGGTTGACTGAACATGGACCATAGTGATTCTCGTGGTTGACGAGTGCAACACCCTCTGTACGTTTTGGCGAGGTGTACCCGATACAACAATATGTGATAAAGTTTGTCAGTGACTTGCGACAGATCGGTGGTTTTTTCCGGGTACTCTGGTTTCCTCCACCGTTAAAACTGACCTCCAAGATATAGCTGAAATATTGTTGAAAGTCGCGTTAAACACCATAACCCCTAACTAACCCTTCACGTTAAATACCTCTTTATATATTTTGGACAGGAGAATGCACATTGCAGCCATTACAAAAGACTAAATAGTTCGTCCGTACCCAATACCTATGTTTGTCTAGTGGTAGTAGACAGTCGTGTCCACGGTTGGTCCCTCCCTCCTTCCATCCCTCCATCCCTCCATCATTTCTATATACTATATTATATATTGTTGTACTTGTTGTCGTCCTCATATAAGCTGACAATCTATTCGCTGAACTGTAGGTCCCTTCTCCCCCCCTCCCTCCCTCCATCCCTCCATCATTTTTATATACTTTATTATATATTGTTGTACTTGTTGCCGTCCTCATATAAGCTGACAATCTACTCACTGAACGGTATTTCCCTCCCTCCCTCCCTCCCTCCTTCCCTCCCTCCATCCCTCCATCATTTCTATATACTTTATTATATATTGTTGTACTTGTTGCCGTCCTCATATAAGCTGACAATCTACTCACTGAACGGTATTTCCCTCCCTCCCTCCATCCCTCCATCATTTCTATATACTTTATTATATATTGTTGTACTTGTTGACGTCCTCATATAAGCTGACAATCTATTCGCTGAACGGAAGGTCCCTCCCTCCTCCCTCCCTCCCTCCCTCCATCCCTCCATCATTTCTATATACTTTATTATATATTGTTGTACTTGTTGTCGTCCTCATATAAGCTGACAATCTACTCGCTGAGGGTAGGTCCCTTCTCCCCTCCCTCCCTCTCTCCCTCCATCCCTCCATCAATTCTATATACTTTATTATATATTGTTGTACTTGTTGTCGTCCTCATATAAGCTGACAATCTATTCGCTGAACGGTAGGTCACTCCCTCCTCCCTCCCTCCCTCCCTCCTTCCCTCCATCATTTCTATATAGTTTATTATATATTGTTGTACTTGTTGTCGTCCGCATATAAGCTGACAATCTACTCGCTGAACGGTAGATCCCTTCTCCACTCCCTCCCTCCCTCCCTCCATCCCTCCATCAATTCTATATACTTTATTATATATTGTTGTACTTGTTGTCGTCCTCATATAAGCTGACAATCTATTCGCTGAACGGTAGGTCACTCCCTCCTCCCTCCCTCCCTCCCTCCATCCCTCCATCAATTCTATATACTTTATTATATATTGTTGTACTTGTTATCGTCCTCATCTAAGTTGACAATCTATTCGCTGAACGGTAGGTCCCTTCTCCCCTCCCTCCATCCCTCCCTCCCTCCCTCCCTCCATCCCTCCCTCCATCCCTCCATCATTTCTATATACTTTATTATATTTTGTTGTACTTGTTGTCGTCCTCATATAAGCTGACAATCTATTCGCTGAACGGTAGGACCCTCCCTCCCCCCTCCATCCCTCCCTTCATCCCTCCATCCTTCCCTCCATCATTTCTATATACTTTATTATATATTGTTGTACTTGTTGTCGTCCTCATATAAGCTGACAATCTATTCGCTGAACGGTAGGTCCCTTCTTCACTCCCTCCCTCCCTCCCTCCCTCCCTCCCTCCCTCCCTCCATCCATCCTTCCCTCCATCATTTCTATATACTTTATTATATATTGTTGTACTTGTTGTCGTCCTCATATAAGCTGACAATCTATTCGCTGAACGGTAGGACCCTCCCTCCCCCCTCCATCCCTCCCTTCATCACTCCATCCTTCCCTCCATCATTTCTACATACTTTATTATATATTGTTGTACTTGTTGTCGTCCTCATATAAGCTGACAATCTATTCGCTGAACGGTAGGTCCCTTCTCCACTCCCTCCCTCCCTCCCTCCCTCCATCCTTCCCTCCATCATTTCTATATACTTTATTATATATTGTTGTACTTGTTGTCGTCCTCATATAAGCTGACAATCTATTCGCTGAACGGTAGGACCCTCCCTCTCCCCTCCATCCCTCCCTTCATCCCTCCATCCTTCCCTCCATCATTTCTATATACTTTATTATATATTGTTGTACTTGTTGTCGTTCTCATATAAGCTGACAATCTATTCGCTGAACGGTAGGTCCCTTCTCCACTCCCTCCCTCCCTCCCTCCCTCCATCCTTCCCTCCATCATTTCTATGTACTTTATTATATATTGTTGTTCTTGTTGTCGTCCTCATATATGCTGACAATCTATTCGCTGAACGGTAGGACCCTCCCTCCCCCTCCATCCCTCCCTTCATCCCTCCATCCTTCCCTCCATCATTTCTATATACTTTATTATATATTGTTGTACTTGTTGTCGTCCTCATATAAACTGACAATCTATTCGCTGAACGGTAGGTCCCTTCTCCACTCCCTCCCTCCCTCCCTCCCTCCATCCTTCCCTCCATCATTTCTATATACTTTATTATATATTGTTGTACTTGTTGTCGTCCTCATATAAACTGACATTCTATTCGCTGAACGGTAGGACCCTCCCTCCCCTCTCCATCCCTCCCGTCATCCCTCCATCCTTCCCTCCATCATTTCTATATACTTTATTATATATTGTTGTACTTGTTGTCGTCCTCATATAAGCTGACAATCTATTCGCTGAACGGTAGGTCCCTTCTCCACTCCCTCCCTCCCTCCCTCCCTCCATCCTTCCCTCCATCATTTCTATATACTTTATTATATATTGTTGTACTTGTTGTCGTCCTCATATAAGCTGACAATCTATTCGCTGAACGGTAGGTCCCTCCCTCCTCCCTCCATCCCTCCCTCCCTCCCTCCCTCCCTCCCTCCCTCCCTCCCTCCCTCCCTCCACCCATCCCTCCCTCCCTCCATCCCTCCCTCCCTCTCTCCCTCCCTCCATCCCTCCATCATTTCTATATACTTTATTATATATTGTTGTACTTGTTGTCGTCCTCATATAAGCTGACAATCTATTCGCTGAACGGTAGATCCCTCCCTCCCCCTCCATCCCTCCCTTCATCCCTCCATCATTTCTATATACTTTATTATATATTGTTGTACTTGTTGTCGTCCTCATATAAGCTGACAATCTATTCGCTGAACGGTAGGTCCCTTCTCCCCTCCCTCCCTCCCTCCCTCCATCCCTCCATCATTTCTATATACTTTATTATATATTGTTGTACTTGTTGACGTCCTCATATAAGCTGACAATCTACTCGCTGAACTGTAGGTCCTCCCTCCTCCCTCCATCCCTCCCTCCATCCCTCCATCATTTCTATATACTTTATTATATATTGTTGTACTTGTTGACGTCCTCATATAAGCTGACAATCTATTCGCTGAACGTTAGGATCCTCCCTCCCCCTCCATCCCTCCCTTCATCCTTCCATCATTTCTATATACTTTATTATATATTGTTGTACTTGTTGACGTCCTCATATAAGCTGACAATCTACTCGCTGAACTGTAGGTCCCTCCCTCCTCCCATCATCCCTCCCTCCATCCCTCCATCATTTCTATATCCTTTATTATATATTGTTGTACTTGTTGTCGTCCTCATATAAGCTGACAATCTATTCGCTGAACTGTAGGTCCCTTCTCCCCTCCCTCCCTCCCTCCATCCCTCCATCCCTCCCTCCCTCCCTTCCTCCCTCCCTCCCTCCATCATTTCTATGTACTTTATTATATATTGTTGTACTTGTTGTCGTCCTCATATAAGCTGACAATCTATTCGCTGAACGGTAGGTCACTCCCTCCTCCCCCCCTCCCTCCCTCCCTTCTTCCCTCCATCATTTCTATATACTTTATTATATATTGTTGTACTTGTTGACGTCCTCATATAAGCTGACAATCTACTCGCTGAACTGTAGGTCCCTCCCTCCTCCCTCCATCCCTCCCTCCATCCCTCCATCATTTCTATATACTTTATTATATATTGTTGTACTTGTTGTCGTCCTCATATAAGCTGACAATCTATTCGCTGAACTGTAGGTCCCTTCTCCCCTCCCTCCCTCCCTCCATCCCTCCATCCCTCCCTTCCTCCCTCCCTCCCTCCATCATTTCTATGTACTTTATTATATATTGTTGTACTTGTTGTCGTCCTCATATAAGCTGACAATCTATTCGCTGAACGGTAGGTCCCTCCCTCCTCCCTCCATCCCTCCCTCCATCCCTCCATCATTTCTATCTTTATTATATATTGTTGTACCTGTTGCCGTTCTCATATAAGCTGACAATCTACTCACTGAACGGTATTTCCCTCCCTCCCTCCCTCCTGACAAGCTACTCGCTGAACGTTTGGTCCCTACCTCCCTCCCTCCTGACAAGCTACTCGCTGAACATTTGGTCCCTACCTCCCTCCCTCCAGACAAGCTACTCGCTAAACGTTTGGTCCCTACCTCCCTCCCTCCTGACAAGCTACTCGCTGAACGTTTGATCCCTACCTCCCTCCCTCCTGACAAGCTATTCGCTGAACGTTTGGTCCATACCTCCCTCCCTCCTAACAAGCTACTCGCTGAATGTTTGGTCCCTACCTCCCTCCCTCCTGACAGCTACTCGCTGAACGTTTGGTCCCTCCCTCCCTCCCTCCTGACAGCTATTCGCTGAACGTTTGGTCCCTACCTCCCTCCCTCCTGACAAGCTACTCGCTGAACGTTTGGTCCCTACCTCCCTCCCTCCTGACAGCTACTCGCTGAGCCTTTGGTCCCTCCCTCCCTCCTGACAGCTACTCGCTGAACGTTTGGTCCCTACCTCCCTCCCTCCTGACAAGCTACTTGCTGAACGTTTGGCCCCTACCCCCCTCCCCCCACCCTCCTGACAAGCTACTCGCTGAACGGTAGGTCCCTCCCTCCTCCCTCCATCCCTCCCTCCATCCCTCCATCATTTCTATATACTTTATTATATATTGTTGTACTTGTTGTCGTCCTCATATAAGCTGACAATCTATTCGCTGAACGGTAGGTCCCTCCCTCCTCCCTCCATCCCTCCCTCCATCCCTCCCTCCCTCCCTCCCTTCCTCCCTCCCTCCCTCCATCATTTCTATATACTTTATTATATATTGTTGTACTTGTTGCCGTCCTCATATAAGCTGACAATCTACTCACTGAACGGTATTTCCCTCCCTCCCTCCCTCCCTCCCTCCCTCCATCCCTCCATCATTTCTATATACTTTATTATATATTGTTGTACTTCTTGTCGTCCTCATATAAGCTGACAATCTATTCGCTGAACGTTTGGTCCCTACCTCCCTCCCTCCTGACAAGCTACTCGCTGAACGTTTGGTCCCTACCTCCCTCCCTCCTGACAAGCTACTCGCTGAACATTTGGTCCCTACCTCCCTCCCTCCTGACAAGCTACTCGCTGAACGTTTGGTCCCTACCTCCCTCCCTCCTGACAAGCTACTCGCTGAACGTTTGGTCCATACCTCCCTCCCTCCTGACAAGCTACTCGCTGAACGTTTGGTCCATACCTCCCTCCCTCCTGACAAGCTACTCGCTGAACGTTTGGTTCCTACCTCCCTCCCTCCTGACAAGCTACTCGCTGAACGTTTGGTCCATACCTCCCTCCCTCCTAACAAGCTACTCGCTGAACGTTTGGTCCCTACCTCCCTCCCTCCTGACAGCTACTCGCTGAGCGTTTGGTCCCTCCCTCCCTCCTGACAGCTATTCGCTGAACGTTTGGTCCCTACCTCCCTCCCTCCTGACAAGCTACTCGCTGAACGTTTGGTCCCTACCTCCCTCCCTCCTGACAGCTACTCGCTGAACGTTTGGTCCCTCCCTCCCTCCCTCCTGACAGCTACTCGCTGAACGTTTGGTCCCTACCTCCCTCCCTCCTGACAAGCTACTCGCTGAACGTTTGGCCCCTACCCCCCTCCCTCCCACCCTCCTGACAAGCTACTCGCTGAACGGTAGGCAATACTCAATCACTCAATAAATAAATAAATCAATCAATTATATATTTTCCCATTCGATCTTACATATTTGAATATAATAGATCATGAATGACTCTTGTTCTGCCATAATATATTTCTGACTACAACAAATTTCTTACAGATGAGACAAAAATAAAATGAAAAACGAAAAATAACACACTATAGGAACAGTTCCAAAGTTCAAATGGTGATAATTTACATTTTAACTGTGAGTATAGACGACTTCATACATTTTCCTTTCAATTAGTGTTGAATTGTTATAATTCCATGAGGGGATATTACTCATCTAGTTGTATATAATGTGGCTATCATTCATAAAGTTATAAGAATTGAGGCTGACACTCTCCATCAATCAACAATCTTAATCATTTAGTCTATCATTTGCCAACGATAAGATAACGTAGGCCTTTGCCTTTGAGAAATATTTCTTTACCAGATATATAGATTTTCTACTGATTGTAGAAGTATTTCAATCGACCTACTATATATCTTATTTTGCAGATTTTAAAAATAACTGCTCATGTTGTTATAACAAAAATATATGATTATATTGCAAGTTAAAGTCGTCCTGGTGACCATAATAATCAAATAGAATTTAATACAATGCAAAACACTGCAAAAGCTTTTCTGAAACAAAGTCGACATGTCTCAGGAAACGTCATGAAAGCTGGTTTTGACATAAATAAGTGACAACTGTTCATTCTCTGAGGATATAGGAGCCTTCTTCAATTTATTGTCTATCTCATTTTCATCAGGAATCAATTTACGATCCTGGTCAAGGAATTTTATAACTCTTATCTTCAAACAGGAAAATGTGCCAGTGCATGACATTGTTAATTGTCGTTACTTGGAATATCGCTTTGAACATACCAAGAATGAACAAAGGGTAGAGAGAAAGGTTTTACAAATATAAATAAATGCAGGCATAGGCGACATTAGCAGTTTCAGGTTACCCTCGGTAGGCCCTCTGATTGTTATCCTCGGTGGGCCCTTTGATTGTTTTCCTCGGTGGGCCCTTTGGTTGTTATCCTCGGTAGGCCTTATGATTGTTATCCTCGGTGGGCCCTTTGATTGTTATCCTCGGTGGGCCCTTTGATTGTTATCCTCGGTAGCCCCTTTGATTGTTATCCTCAGTAGGCCCTTTGATTGTTATCCTCGGTGGGCCCTTTGATTGTTATCCTCAGTAGGCCCTTTGAATGATATCCTCGGTGGGCCCTTTGATTGTAATCCTCAGTAGGCCCTTTGATTGTTATCCTCGATGGGCCCTTTGATTGTTATCCTCAGTAGGCCCTTTGATTGTTATCCTCGGTGTGCCCTTTGATTGTTATCCTCGGTGGGCCCTTTGATTGATATCCTCAGTAGGCCCTTTGAATGATATCCTCGGTGGACCCTTTGATTGTTATCCTCGGTAGGCCTTTTGATTGTTATCCTCGGTGGGCCCTTTGATTGTTATCCTCGGTGGGCCCTTTGATTGTTTTCCTAGGTAGTCCCTTTGATTGTTATCCTCAGTAGGCCCTTTGATTGTTAACCTCGGTGGGCCCTTTGATTGTTATCCTCGGTGGGCCCTTTGATTGTTATACTCGGTGGGCTCTTTGATTGTTATCCTTGGTGGGCTCCTTTGATTGTTTTCCTCGGTGGACCCTTTGAATGATATCCTCGGTGGGCCCTTTGATTGTTTTCCTCGGTGGGCTCCTTGATTGTTTTCCTCGGTAGGTCCTTTGATTGTTATCCTCGGTAGGCCCCTTTGATTGTTATCCTCGGTAGGCCCTTTGATTGTTGTCCTCGGTGGTCCCTTTGATTGTTATCCTCGGTGGACCCGTTAGTTGCTATCCTCGGTGGGCCCTCTGATTGTTATCCTCGGTAGGCCCTTTGATTGTTATCCTCGGTAGGCCCTTTGATTGTTATCCTCGGTGGGCCCTTTGGTTGTTATCCTCGGTGGGTCCTTTGATTGTTATCCTCGGTGGGCCCTTTGGTTGTTATCCTCGGTGGGCCCTATGATTGCTATCTTCGGTAGGCCCTTACATTGTCTTGTTCCAAAAGACTTTTTAATGATTTTTCTGTCCAATCTTTAGTCTCTGAGCGTACCTGATGCAGTTTATCCCAGAAAGGCGTCGTCAGCACTCATTTTCTTTTCATATCTACATTTTTATCGTCAATAAGATAAATTCTCATATATAAAGCTAATTGGTATCTTGATGCAAAAGCAGGCCAACTGATATGTCATTGAAAGTACTACTGCACTCTGTAAAGTGCTACGAATTGAAGGCGCTATACATTCTTCATTTTAAGATGGATGTCTATGAAACTGACATTCATGTTCCCATGAGAACAGTATTATACTTATTTCATTGTCTGAAAGGAACTGCTGATTGCTTAAGATATTACTGTAAAATCGAAGCTATTATGATGATTAATTGATGTGTGGATATGCTAGCAACTTACATTTATATTATTGAATACAACTGCCATATTGCCTATGTTAAACAGTAATTACTTCCTTTTAAGCTACAATCAAACATGGAATAAATATTAAAATGTCAAGTGGGATAACATCGATTTAATCCAAGTATATAATATGTTACATCAATACAAATAAACGTTAGAGAAAACCGAAGAGGCAATCAAGAATTAGAGAAAAGCAGACAATCCAGAGACAACACTGGCAACATTGTGTGCACAAGACACAAGACAAAAACAAACAAAGCAAAAATAAATCGCCACTATGCGCAAACAATCTCAAATAACGTAAATAAAACACGAACCCTCCCACAAACAACTGGAAGTAAAGACCACCCAAATATCGTTCTTCTGGGGAAATCGAGCGGACATCACAATACGGAAAAAGAACCAAAAGACACATACTAGTAAAACAAACAAAAAAAACTAAAACGAAGACAATAATCCACCAAACTGGATTATACTAATAAACATCCAAACACAGATGTCGTGGTGTTTTTTCCTCCTCGATAAGTTAGAGTGAAAGGTGATTGTTCGCTTTCTTAATATTATTGGAATTGTTTGCCATCACTTTTTAAACTGTCTTTTCATAACCGTAAAATTGAAAGCATCTTATGCACTAATAACACACTCTAGTAATTATATTTGATCACAACTAATGTATAGTGATTCAGTGTTGTAAGAGTCATCATGCTTGCCTGGAGTGCGGTATATATTTGGTTCTACACAATTCAAAGAAAATAAAATTAATATTTGTAGATTCTCTGCTAAGCAAAAGTTTAGAGGAGTAAGAATATAGACCGATTTGCTTGGAATCTGGATAATGTGTCCTTACGATATTTAATATAGTGCACCCGATGTGTTTCCTGAATACGGTCTTAGTCATAAATTCATATATACATACATATATATATTCGTATATATATGTTATTCACATAGCAATATTATATGTACTGTGAGGTCATCGTGGTCGTGATGGCATGATACTTGAATTTACAACTGCAATCAATACCTATCACCACTAACGTTGTGAGTCCGAGTCCCTCTCAGGCGAGGTGCACTCGATACAACATTATGTGATAAAGTTCGATGGTTTTCTCCATTTTCTCCGGTTTCCTCCATCAATAAAACTGATCGCCATGATACAACTGTAATATTGTTGAAAGTGGCGTTAAACACCATAACCCTAACCCTAACTCTTTATGTATTATGAGGTGTTTTTTGGTTATATACGTAGTACTATTCAGTTAAATCCATATAATTGTTACGTCACTGCATATATCGCCTTGCCAGGCTGATAAAACAAGACCAGATGGCAGATTTAAATCTCGATTTACTACTTGTAGATGACTTGTGCGTCGTACCAAGGTCAAAGTACAAACACCTATTATTGACTTTATATGTGATATGTAACAGATTGCACAGTTGTATTACAAGGTATTAACACGTTTTTCATTTTAAATAATATCTTCATAATAAATTATATATGAGAAAAGTTTGAAGATATCAAAGGGTTATCAGAAGATATCAGAAGTCGTAAATAGAAGTAATAAACGTTAGTGAATACCGAAGGAGTATTCAAAAATGTACAATCTGGAGAAACTGACAGCATATGGCACACAAGACGAAGACAAGCACAACACAATAAGACAGACAATACAATGATCAAAGGATGACACAAAGAAAAACTCAACACAATAAGACAGACAATACAATGACCAAAAGATGACAAAAAGACAAACACAACACAATAAGACAGACAATACAATGACCAAAAGATGACAAAAAGACAAACACAACACAATAAGACAGACAATACAATGACCAAATGATGACAAAAAGACAAACACAACACAATAAGACAGACAATACAATGACCAAAAGATGACAAAAAGACAAACTCAACACAATAAGACAGACAATACAATGACCAAATGATGACAAAAAGACAAACACAATACAATAAGACAGACAATACAATGACCAAAAGATGACAAAAAGACAAACTCAATACAATAAGACAGACAATACAATGACCAAAAGATGACAAAAAGACAAACTCAACACAATAAGACAGACAATACAATGACCAAAAGATGACAAAAAGACAAACACAACACAATAAGACAGACAATACAATGACCAAAAGATGACAAAAAGACAAACACAACACAATAAGACAGACAATACAATGACCAAAAGATGACAAAAAGACAAACAACACAATAAGACAGACAATACAATGACCACAAGATGACAAAACGACAAACACAACACAATAAGACAGACAATACAATGACCACAAGATGACAAAGCGACAAACACAACACAATAA
Organism: Bathymodiolus septemdierum; assembly: GCA_963383655.1. Lineage (NCBI taxonomy): Eukaryota > Metazoa > Mollusca > Bivalvia > Mytilida > Modiolidae > Bathymodiolus > Bathymodiolus septemdierum. Next base: position 28,520,856 of record OY726528.1, on the reverse strand, counting down.
GACAGACAATACAATGACCACAACATGACAAAAAGACAAACACAACACAATAAGACAGACAATTCAATGACCAAAAGATGACAAAAAGACAAACACAACACAATAAGACAGACAATACAATGACCACAACATGACAAAAAGACAAACACAACACAATAAGACAGACAATACAATGACCAAAAGATGACAAAAAGACAAACGCAACACAATAAGACAGACAATACAATGACCAAAAGATGACAAAAAGACAAACACAACACAATAAGACAGACAATACAATGACCAAAAGATGACAAAAAGACAAACACAACACAATTAGACAGACAATGCAATGACCAAAAGATGACAAAAAGACAAACACAACACAATAAGACAGACAATACAATAACCAAAAGATAACAAAATGACAAACACAACACAATAAAACAGACAATACAATGAGCAAAAGACAAACACAACACAATAAGACAGACAATACAATGACCAAATGATGACAAACAAACAAACACAACACAATAAGACAGACAATACAATGACCAAAACATGACAAAAAGACAAAAACAACACAATAAGACAGACAATACAATGATCAAAAGATGACAAAAAGAAAAATACAACACAATAAGACAGAAAATACAATGACCAAAAGATGACAAAAAGACAAACACAGCACAATAAGACAGATAATACAATGACTGAAAGATGACAAAAAGACAAACATTACACAATAAGACAGACAATACAATGACCAAAAGATGACAAAAAGACAAACACAACACAATAAGAGAGACAATGCAATGACCAAAAGATGGCAAAAAAACAAACACAACACAATAAGACAGACAATACAATGACCAAAAGATGACAAACACAAACATTACACAATAAGACAGACAATACAATGACCAAAAGATGACAAAAAGACAAACACAACACAATAAGACAGACAATGCAATGACCAAAAGATGACAAAAAGACAAACTCAACACAATAAGACAGACAATACAATGACCAAAAGATGACAAAAAGACAAACACAACACAATAAGACAGACAATACAATGACCAAAAGATGACAAAAAGACAAACACAACACAATAAGACAGACAATACAATGACCACAAGATGACAAAACGACAAACACAACACAATAAGACAGACAATACAATGACCACAACATGACAAAACGACAAACACAACACAATAAGACAGACAATACAATGACCACAAGATGACAAAGCGACAAACACAACACAATAAGACAGACAATACAATGACCACAACATGACAAAAAGACAAACACAACACAATAAGACAGACAATTCAATGACCAAAAGATGACAAAAAGACAAACACAACACAATAAGACAGACAATACAATGACCACAACATGACAAAAAGACAAACACAACACAATAAGACAGACAATACAATAACCAAAAGATAACAAAATGACAAACACAACACAATAAAACAGACAATACAATGAGCAAAAGACAAACACAACACAATAAGACAGACAATACAATGACCAAATGATGACAAACAAACAAACACAACACAATAAGACAGACAATACAATGACCAAAACATGACAAAAAGACAAAAACAACACAATAAGACAGACAATACAATGATCAAAAGATGACAAAAAGAAAAATACAACACAATAAGACAGAAAATACAATGACCAAAAGATGACAAAAAGACAAACACAGCACAATAAGACAGATAATACAATGACTGAAAGATGACAAAAAGACAAACATTACACAATAAGACAGACAATACAATGACCAAAAGATGACAAAAAGACAAACACAACACAATAAGACAGACAATGCAATGACCAAAAGATGGCAAAAAAACAAACACAACACAATAAGACAGACAATACAATGACCAAAAGATGACAAACACAAACATTACACAATAAGACAGACAATACAATGACCAAAAGATGACAAAAAGACAAACACAACACAATAAGAGAGACAATGCAATGACCAAAAGATGACAAAAAGACAAACTCAACACAATAAGACAGACAATACAATGACCAAAAGATGACAAAAAGACAAACACAACACAATAAGACAGACAATACAATGACCAAAAGATGACAAAAAGACAAACACAACACAATAAGACAGACAATACAATGACCACAAGATGACAAAACGACAAACACAACACAATAAGACAGACAATACAATGACCACAACATGACAAAACGACAAACACAACACAATAAGACAGACAATACAATGATCAAAAGATGACAAAAAGAAAAATACAACACAATAAGACAGAAAATGCAATGACCAAAAGATGACAAAAAGACAAACACAGCACAATAAGACAGATAATACAATGACTGAAAGATGACAAAAAGACAAACATTACACAATAAGACAGACAATACAATGACCAAAAGATGACAAAAAGACAAACACAACACAATAAGACAGACAATGCAATGACCAAAAGATGGCAAAAAAACAAACACAACACAATAAGACAGACAATACAATGACCAAAAGATGACAAACACAAACATTACACAATAAGACAGACAATACAATGACCAAAAGATGACAAAAAGACAAACACAACACAATAAGACAGACAATGCAATGACCAAAAGATGACAAAAAGACAAACTCAACACAATAAGACAGACAATACAATGACCAAAAGATGACAAAAAGACAAACACAACACAATAAGACAGACAATACAATGACCAAAAGATGACAAAAAGACAAACACAACACAATAAGACAGACAATACAATGACCACAAGATGAAAAAACGACAAACACAACACAATAAGACAGACAATACAATGACCACAACATGACAAAACGACAAACACAACACAATAAGACAGACAATACAATGACCACAACATGACAAAAAGACAAACACATTACAATAAGACAGAAAATACAATGACCAAAAGATGACAAAAAGACAAACGCAACACAATAAGACAGACAATACAATGACCAAGAGATGACAAAACGACAAACACAACACAATAAGACAGACAATACAATGACCAAAAAATGACAAAAAGTCAAACACACAACAATAAGACAGACAATGCAATGACCAAAAGATGACAAAAAGACAAACACAACACAATAAAACAGACAATACAATGAGCAAAAGACAAACACAACACAATAAGACAGACAATACAATGACCAAATGATGACAAACAAACAAACACAACACAATAAGACAGACAATACAATGACCAAAACATGACAAAAAGAAAAAAACAACACAATAAGACAGACAATACAATGATCAAAAGATGACAAAAAGAAAAATACAACACAATAAGACAGAAAATACAATGACCAAAAGATGACAAAAAGACAAACACAGCACAATAAGACAGATAATACAATGACTGAAAGATGACAAAAAGACAAACACAACACAATAAGACAGACAATACAATGACCAAAAGATGACAAAAAGACAAACACAACACAATAAGACAGACAAAGCAATGACCAAAAGATGGCAAAAAAACAAACACAACACAATAAGACAGACTATACAATGACCACAAGATGACAAAAAGATAAACACAACACAATAAGACAGACAATACAATAACCAAAAGATGAAAAAGACAAACATTACACAATAAGACAGACAATACAATGACCAAAAGATGACAAAAAGACAAACACAACACAATAAGACAGACAATACAATGACTAAAACATGACAAAAAGGCAAACATAACACAATAAGATAGAAAATACCATGACCAAAAGACAAACACAACACAATAAGACAGACAATACAATGACAAAAAGACAAACACAACACAATAAGACAGAAAATACAATGACAAAAAGATGACAAAAAGACAAACACAACACAATAAGACAGACAATACAATGACCAAAAGATGACAAAAAGACAAACACAACACAATAAGACAGACAATACAATGATCCAAATATGACAAAAAGACAAACACAACACAATAAGACACACAATACAATGACCAAAAGATGACAAAAAGACAAACATTACACAATAAGACAGACAATACAATGACCAAAAGATGACAAAAAGACAAACACAACACAATAAGACAGATAATACAATGACCAACAGATGACAAAAAAAACAAACACAACACAATAAGACAGACAATACAATGACCACAAGATGACAAAACGACAAACACAACACAATAAGACAGACAATACAATGACCACAACATGACAAAAAGACAAACATAGCACAATAAGACAGACAATACAATGACTAAAACATGACAAAAAGACAAACATAACACAATAAGATAGAAAATACCATGACCAAAAGACAAACACAACACAATAAGACAGACAATACAATGACAAAAAGACAAACACAACACAATAAGACAGAAAATACAATGACAAAAAGATGACAAAAAGACAAACACAACACAATAAGACAGACAATACAATGATCCAAAGATGACAAAAAGACAAACACAACACAATAAGACAGACAATACAATGACCAAAAGATGACAAAAAGACAAACATTACACAATAAGACAGACAATACAATGACCAAAAGATGACAAAAAGACAAACACAACACAATAAGACAGACAATATAATGACCAACAGATGACAAAAAAACAAACACAACACAATAAGACAGACAATACAATGACCACAAGATGACAAAACGACAAACACAACACAATAAGACAGACAATACAATGACCACAAGATGTCAAAACGACAAACACAACACAATAAGACAGACAATACAATGACCAAAAGATGACAAAAAGACAAACACAACACAATAAGACAGACAATACAATGACCACAAGATGACAAAACGACAAACACAACACAATAAGACAGACAATACAATGACCAAAAGATGACAAAAAAACAAACACAACACAATAAGACAGACAATACAATGTCCAAAAGATGACAAAAAAGGAAACACAACACAATAAGACAGACAATACAATGATCAAAAGATGAAAAAAAGACAAACGCAACACAATAAGACAGACAATACAATGACCAAAAGATGACAAAAAGACAAACTCAACACAATAAGACAGACAACACAATGACCAAAAGATGACAAAAAACCAAACACAACACAATAAGACAGACAATACAATGTCCAAAAGATGACAAAAAGACAAACACAACACAATAAGACAGACAATACAATGACCAAATGATGACAAAAAAACAAACACAACACAATAAGACAGACAATACAATGTCCAAAAGATGACAAAAAGACAAACACAAAACAATAAGACAGACAATACAATGACCAAAAGATGACCAAAAAAAACAAACACAACACAATAAGACAGACAATACAATGACCGAAAGATGACAAAAAAAAAGCACAACACAATAAGACAGACAATACAATGACCAAAAGAAAAACACAACACAATAAGACATACAATGCAATAACCAAAAGATGACAAGAAAACAAACACAACACAATAAGACAGACAATACAATGTCCAAAAGATGACAAAAAGACAAACACAATACAATAAGACAGACAATACAATGACCAAATGATGACAAAAAAACAAACACAACACAATAAGACAGAAAATACAATGACCAAAAGATGACAAAAAGACAAACACAAAACAATAAGACAGACAATACAATGACCAAAAGATGACAAAAAAAAACAAACACAACACAATAAGACAGACAATACAATGACCAAAAGATGACAAAAAGAGAAACATAACACAATAAGACAGACAATACAATGACCGAAAGATGACAAAAAAACAAACACAACACAATAAGACAGACAATACAATGACCAAAAGACAAACACAACACAATAAGACAAACAATAGAATGACAAAAAGACAAACACAACACAATAAGACAGACAATACAATGACCAAAAGATGACAAAAAGACAAACACAAAACAATAAGACAGACAATACAATGACCAAAAGATGACAAAAAAAAACAAACACAACACAATAAGACAGACAATACAATGACCAAAAGATGACAAAAAGAGAAACATAACACAATAAGACAGACAATACAATGACCGAAAGATGACAAAAAAAACAAACACAACACAATAAGACAGACAATACAATGACCAAAAGAAAAACACAACACAATAAGACAAACAATACAATGACAAAAAGATAAACACAACACAATAAGACATACAATGCAATGACCAAAAGATGACAAAAAAACAAACACAACACAATAAGACAGACAATACAATGTCCAAAAGATGACAAAAAGACAAACACAATACAATAAGACAGACAATACAATGACCAAATGATGACAAAAAAACAAACACAACACAATAAGACAGACAATACAATGACCAAAAGATGACAAAAAGACAAACACAAAACAATAAGACAGACAATACAATGACCGAAAGATGACAAAAAAACAAACACAAAACAATAAGACAGACAATACAATGACCAAAAGACAAACACAACACAATAAGACAAACAATACAATGACAAAATGACAAACATAGCACAATAAGACAGACAATACAATGACCAAAAGATGACAAAAAGACAAACACAACACAATAAGAAAGAAAATACAATGACCAAAAGACAAACACAACACAATAAGACAGACAATACAATGACAAAAAGACAAACACAACACAATACGACAGAAAATACAATGACAAAAAGATGACAAAAAGACAAACACAACACAATAAGACAGACAATACAATGACCAAAAGATGACAAAAAGACAAACACAACACAATAAGACAGACAATACAATGACCAAATGATGACAAAGAGACAAACACAACACAATAAGACAGACAATACAATGATCAAAAGATGACAAAAAGACAAACACAACACAATAAGACAGACAATACAATGACCAAAAGATGACAAAAAGACAAACACAACACAATAAGACAGACAATACAATGACCAAAAGATGACAAAAAGACAAACTCAACACAATAAGACAGAAAATACAATGACCAAAAGATGACAAAAAGACAAACACAACACAATTAGACAGACAATACAATGACCACAAGATGACAAAACGACAAACACAACACAATAAGACAGACAATACAATGACCAAAAGACAAACACAACACAATACGACAGAAAATACAATGACAAAAAGATGACAAAAAGACAAACACAACACAATAAGACAGACAATACAATGACCAAAAGATGACAAAAAGACAAACACAACACAATAAGACAGACAATACAATGACCAAATGATGACAAAAAGACAAACACAACACAATAAGACAGACAATACAATGACCAAAAGATGACAAAAAGACAAACACAACACAATAAGACAGACAATACAATGACCAAAAGATGACAAAAAGACAAACACAACACAATAAGACAGACAATACAATGACCAAAAGATGACAAAAAGACAAACTCAACACAATAAGACAGAAAATACAATGACCAAAAGATGACAAAAAGACAAACACAACACAATAACACAGACAATACAATGACCACAAGATGACAAAAAGACAAACACAAAACAATAAGACAGACAATACAATGACCAAAAGATGACAAAAAAAACCAAACACAACACAATAAGACAGACAATACAATGTCCAAAAGATGACAAAAAGACAAACACAATACAATAAGACAGACAATACAATGACCAAATGATGACAAAAAAACAAACACAACACAATAAGACAGACAATACAATGACCAAAAGATGGCAAAAAGACAAACACAAAACAATAAGACAGACAATACAATGACCAAAAGATGACAAAAAAAAAACAAACACAACACAATAAGACAGACAATACAATGACCAAAAGATGACAAAAAGAGAAACATAACACAATAAGACAGACAATACAATGACCGAAAGATGACAAAAAAACAAACACAACACAATAAGACAGACAATACAATGACCAAAAGACAAACACAACACAATAAGACAAACAATAGAATAACAAAAAGACAAACACAACACAATAAGACAGACAATACAATGACCAAATGATGACAAAAAGACAAACACAAAACAATAAGACAGACAATACAATGACCAAAAGATGACAAAAAAAAACAAACACAACACAATAAGACAGACAATACAATGACCAAAAGATGACAAAAAGAGAAACATAACACAATAAGACAGACAATAAAATGACCGAAAGATGACAAAAAAAACAAACACAACACAATAAGACAGACAATACAATGACCAAAAGAAAAACACAACACAATAAGACAAACAATACAATGACAAAAAGATAAACACAACACAATAAGACATACAATGCAATGACCAAAAGATGACAAAAAAACAAACACAACACAATAAGACAGACAATACAATGTCCAAAAGATGACAAAAAGACAAACACAATACAATAAGACAGACAATACAATGACCAAATGATGACAAAAAAGCAAACACAACACAATAAGACAGACAATACAATGACCAAAAGATGACAAAAAGACAAACACAAAACAATAAGACAGACAATTCAATGACCAAAAGATGACAAAAAGACAAACACAACACAATAAGACAGACAATACAATGACCACAACATGACAAAAAGACAAACACAACACAATAAGACAGACAATTCAATGACCAAAAGATGACAAAAAGACAAACACAACACAATAAGACAGACAATACAATGACCACAACATGACAAAAAGACAAACACAACACAATAAGACAGACAATACAATGACCAAAAGATGACAAAAAGACAAACGCAACACAATAAGACAGACAATACAATGACCAAAAGATGACAAAAAGACAAACACAACACAATAAGACAGACAATACAATGACCAAAAGATGACAAAAAGACAAACACAACACAATAAGACAGACAATGCAATGACCAAAAGATGACAAAAAGACAAACACAAAACAATAAGACAGAAAATACAATAACTAAAAGATAACAAAATGACAAACACAACACAATAAAACAGACAATACAATGAGCAAAAGACAAACACAACACAATAAGACAGACAATACAATGACCAAATGATGACAAACAAACAAACACAACACAATAAGACAAACAATACAATGACCAAAACATGACAAAAAGACAAAAACAACACAATAAGACAGACAATACAATGATCAAAAGATGACAAAAAGAAAAATACAACACAATAAGACAGAAAATGCAATGACCAAAAGATGACAAAAAGACAAACACAGCACAATAAGACAGATAATACAATGACTGAAAGATGACAAAAAGACAAACATTACACAATAAGACAGACAATACAATGACCAAAAGATGACAAACACAAACATTACACAATACGACAGACAATACAATGACCAAAAGATGACAAAAAGACAAACACAACACAATAAGACAGACAATGCAATGACCAAAAGATGACAAAAAGACAAACTCAACACAATAAGACAGACAATACAATGACCAAAAGATGACAAAAAGACAAACACAACACAATAAGACAGACAATACAATGACCAAAAGATGACAAAAAGACAAACACAACACAATAAGACAGACAATACAATGACCACAAGATGAAAAAACGACAAACACAACACAATAAGACAGACAATACAATGACCACAACATGACAAAACGACAAACACAACACAATAAGACAGACAATACAATGACCACAACATGACAAAAAGACAAACACAACACAATAAGACAGACAATACAATGACCAAAAGATGACAAAAAGACAAACACAACACAATAAGACAGACAATACAATGACCACAACATGACAAAAAGACAAACACAACACAATAAGACAGAAAATACAATGACCAAAAGATGACAAAAAGACAAACGCAACACAATAAGACAGACAATACAATGACCAAGAGATGACAAAACGACAAACACAACACAATAAGACAGACAATACAATGACCAAAAAATGACAAAAAGACAAACACACAACAATAAGACAGACAATGCAATGACCAAAAGATGACAAAAAGACAAACACAACACAATAAAACAGACAATACAATGAGCAAAAGACAAACACAACACAATAAGACAGACAATACAATGACCAAATGATGACAAACAAACAAACACAACACAATAAGACAGACAATACAATGACCAAAACATGACAAAAAGAAAAAAACAACACAATAAGACAGACAATACAATGATCAAAAGATGACAAAAAGAAAAATACAACACAATAAGACAGAAAATACAATGACCAAAAGATGACAAAAAGACAAACACAGCACAATAAGACAGATAATACAATGACTGAAAGATGACAAAAAGACAAACACAACACAATAAGACAGACAATACAATGACCAAAAGATGACAAAAAGACAAACACAACACAATAAGACAGACAAAGCAATGACCAAAAGATGGCAAAAAAACAAACACAACACAATAAGACAGACTATACAATGACCACAAGATGACAAAAAGATAAACACAACACAATAAGACAGACAATACAATAACCAAAAGATGAAAAAGACAAACATTACACAATAAGACAGACAATACAATGACCAAAAGATGACAAAAAGACAAACACAACACAATAAGACAGACAATACAATGACTAAAACATGACAAAAAGGCAAACATAACACAATAAGATAGAAAATACCATGACCAAAAGACAAACACAACACAATAAGACAGACAATACAATGACAAAAAGACAAACACAACACAATAAGACAGAAAATACAATGACAAAAAGATGACAAAAAGACAAACACAACACAATAAGACAGACAATACAATGACCAAAAGATGACAAAAAGACAAACACAACACAATAAGACAGACAATACAATGATCCAAATATGACAAAAAGACAAACACAACACAATAAGACACACAATACAATGACCAAAAGATGACAAAAAGACAAACATTACACAATAACACAGACAATACAATGACCAAAAGATGACAAAAAGACAAACACAACACAATAAGACAGATAATACAATGACCAACAGATGACAAAAAAAACAAACACAACACAATAAGACAGACAATACAATGACCACAAGATGACAAAACGACAAACACAACACAATAAGACAGACAATACAATGACCACAACATGACAAAAAGACAAACATAGCACAATAAGACAGACAATACAATGACTAAAACATGACAAAAAGACAAACATAACACAATAAGATAGAAAATACCATGACCAAAAGACAAACACAACACAATAAGACAGACAATACAATGACAAAAAGACAAACACAACACAATAAGACAGAAAATACAATGACAAAAAGATGACAAAAAGACAAACACAACACAATAAGACAGACAATACAATGATCCAAAGATGACAAAAAGACAAACACAACACAATAAGACAGACAATACAATGACCAAAAGATGACAAAAAGACAAACATTACACAATAAGACAGACAATACAATGACCAAAAGATGACAAAAAGACAAACACAACACAATAAGACAGACAATATAATGACCAACAGATGACAAAAAAACAAACACAACACAATAAGACAGACAATACAATGACCACAAGATGACAAAACGACAAACACAACACAATAAGACAGACAATACAATGACCACAAGATGTCAAAACGACAAACACAACACAATAAGACAGACAATACAATGACCAAAAGATGACAAAAAGACAAACACAACACAATAAGACAGACAATACAATGACCACAAGATGACAAAACGACAAACACAACACAATAAGACAGACAATACAATGACCAAAAGATGACAAAAAAACAAACACAACACAATAAGACAGACAATACAATGTCCAAAAGATGACAAAAAAGGAAACACAACACAATAAGACAGACAATACAATGATCAAAAGATGACAAAAAGACAAACGCAACACAATAAGACAGACAATACAATGACCAAAAGATGAAAAAAGACAAACTCAACACAATAAGACAGACAACACAATGACCAAAAGATGACAAAAAACCAAACACAACACAATAAGACAGACAATACAATGTCCAAAAGATGACAAAAAGACAAACACAACACAATAAGACAGACAATACAATGACCAAATGATGACAAAAAAACAAACACAACACAATAAGACAGACAATACAATGTCCAAAAGATGACAAAAAGACAAACACAAAACAATAAGACAGACAATACAATGACCAAAAGATGACCAAAAAAAAAAAACACAACACAATAAGACAGACAATACAATGACCGAAAGATGACAAAAAAAAAACACAACACAATAAGACAGACAATACAATGACCAAAAGAAAAACACAACACAATAAGACATACAATGCAATAACCAAAAGATGACAAGAAAACAAACACAACACAATAAGACAGACAATACAATGTCCAAAAGATGACAAAAAGACAAACACAATACAATAAGACAGACAATACAATGACCAAATGATGACAAAAAAACAAACACAACACAATAAGACAGAAAATACAATGACCAAAAGATGACAAAAAGACAAACACAAAACAATAAGACAGACAATACAATGACCAAAAGATGACAAAAAAAAACAAACACAACACAATAAGACAGACAATACAATGACCAAAAGATGACAAAAAGAGAAACATAACACAATAAGACAGACAATACAATGACCGAAAGATGACAAAAAAACAAACACAACACAATAAGACAGACAATACAATGACCAAAAGACAAACACAACACAATAAGACAAACAATAGAATGACAAAAAGACAAACACAACACAATAAGACAGACAATACAATGACCAAAAGATGACAAAAAGACAAACACAAAACAATAAGACAGACAATACAATGACCAAAAGATGACAAAAAAAAAACAAACACAACACAATAAGACAGACAATACAATGACCAAAAGATGACAAAAAGAGAAACATAACACAATAAGACAGACAATACAATGACCGAAAGATGACAAAAAAAACAAACACAACACAATAAGACAGACAATACAATGACCAAAAGAAAAACACAACACAATAAGACAAACAATACAATGACAAAAAGATAAACACAACACAATAAGACATACAATGCAATGACCAAAAGATGACAAAAAAACAAACACAACACAATAAGACAGACAATACAATGTCCAAAAGATGACAAAAAGACAAACACAATACAATAAGACAGACAATACAATGACCAAATGATGAAAAAAAAACAAACACAACACAATAAGACAGACAATACAATGACCGAAAGATGACAAAAAAACAAACACAACACAATAAGACAGACAATACAATGACCAAAAGACAAACACAACACAATAAGACAAACAATAGAATGACAAAAAGACAAACACAACACAATAAGACAGACAATACAATGACCAAAAGATGACAAAAAGACAAACACAAAACAATAAGACAGACAATACAATGACCAAAAGATGACAAAAAAAACCAAACACAACACAATAAGACAGACAATACAATGACCAAAAGATGACAAAAAGAGAAACATAACACAATAAGACAGACAATACAATGACCGAAAGATGACAAAAAAACAAACACAAAACAATAAGACAGACAATACAATGACCAAAAGACAAACACAACACAATAAGACAAACAATACAATGACAAAATGACAAACATAGCACAATAAGACAGACAATACAATGACCAAAAGATGACAAAAAGACAAACACAACACAATAAGAAAGAAAATACAATGACCAAAAGACAAACACAACACAATAAGACAGACAATACAATGACAAAAAGACAAACACAACACAATACGACAGAAAATACAATGACAAAAAGATGACAAAAAGACAAACACAACACAATAAGACAGACAATACAATGACCAAAAGATGACAAAAAGACAAACACAACACAATAAGACAGACAATACAATGACCAAATGATGACAAAGAGACAAACACAACACAATAAGACAGACAATACAATGATCAAAAGATGACAAAAAGACAAACACAACACAATAAGACAGACAATACAATGACCAAAAGATGACAAAAAGACAAACACAACACAATAAGACAGACAATACAATGACCAAAAGATGACAAAAAGACAAACTCAACACAATAAGACAGAAAATACAATGACCAAAAGATGACAAAAAGACAAACACAACACAATTAGACAGACAATACAATGACCACAAGATGACAAAACGACAAACACAACACAATAAGACAGACAATACAATGACCAAAAGACAAACACAACACAATACGACAGAAAATACAATGACAAAAAGATGACAAAAAGACAAACACAACACAATAAGACAGACAATACAATGACCAAAAGATGACAAAAAGACAAACACAACACAATAAGACAGACAATACAATGACCAAATGATGACAAAAAGACAAACACAACACAATAAGACAGACAATACAATGATCAAAAGATGACAAAAAGACAAACACAACACAATAAGACAGACAATACAATGACCAAAAGATGACAAAAAGACAAACACAACACAATAAGACAGACAATACAATGACCAAAAGATGACAAAAAGACAAACTCAACACAATAAGACAGAAAATACAATGACCAAAAGATGACAAAAAGACAAACACAACACAATAACACAGACAATACAATGACCACAAGATGACAAAAAGACAAACACAAAACAATAAGACAGACAATACAATGACCAAAAGATGACAAAAAAAACCAAACACAACACAATAAGACAGACAATACAATGTCCAAAAGATGACAAAAAGACAAACACAATACAATAAGACAGACAATACAATGACCAAATGATGACAAAAAAACAAACACAACACAATAAGACAGACAATACAATGACCAAAAGATGGCAAAAAGACAAACACAAAACAATAAGACAGACAATACAATGACCAAAAGATGACAAAAAAAAACAAACACAACACAATAAGACAGACAATACAATGACCAAAAGATGACAAAAAGAGAAACATAACACAATAAGACAGACAATACAATGACCGAAAGATGACAAAAAAACAAACACAACACAATAAGACAGACAATACAATGACCAAAAGACAAACACAACACAATAAGACAAACAATAGAATGACAAAAAGACAAACACAACACAATAAGACAGACAATACAATGACCAAATGATGACAAAAAGACAAACACAAAACAATAAGATAGACAATACAATGACCAAAAGATGACAAAAAAAAACAAACACAACACAATAAGACAGACAATACAATGACCAAAAGATGACAAAAAGAGAAACATAACACAATAAGACAGACAATAAAATTACCGAAAGATGACAAAAAAAACAAACACAACACAATAAGACAGACAATACAATGACCAAAAGAAAAACACAACACAATAAGACAAACAATACAATGACAAAAAGATAAACACAACACAATAAGACATACAATGCAATGACCAAAAGATGACAAAAAAACAAACACAACACAATAAGACAGACAATACAATGTCCAAAAGATGACAAAAAGACAAACACAATACAATAAGACAGACAATACAATGACCAAATGATGACAAAAAAGCAAACACAACACAATAAGACAGACAATACAATGACCAAAAGATGACAAAAAGACAAACACAAAACAATAAGACAGACAATTCAATGACCAAAAGATGACAAAAAGACAAACACAACACAATAAGACAGACAATACAATGACCACAACATGACAAAAAGACAAACACAACACAATAAGACAGACAATTCAATGACCAAAAGATGACAAAAAGACAAACACAACACAATAAGACAGACAATACAATGACCAAAAGAAAAACACAACACAATAAGACAAACAATACAATGACAAAAAGATAAACACAACACAATAAGACATACAATGCAATGACCAAAAGATGACAAAAAAACAAACACAACACAATAAGACAGACAATACAATGTCCAAAAGATGACAAAAAGACAAACACAATACAATAAGACAGACAATACAATGACCAAATGATGACAAAAAAACAAACACAACACAATAAGACAGACAATACAATGACCAAAAGATGACAAAAAGACAAACACAAAACAATAAGACAGACAATACAATGACCAAAAGATGACAAAAAAAACCAAACACAACACAATAAGACAGACAATACAATGACCAAAAGATGACAAAAAGAGAAACATAACACAATAAGACAGACAATACAATGACCGAAAGATGACAAAAAAACAAACACAAAACAATAAGACAGACAATACAATGACCAAAAGACAAACACAACACAATAAGACAAACAATACAATGACAAAATGACAAACATAGCACAATAAGACAGACAATACAATGACCAAAAGATGACAAAAAGACAAACACAACACAATAAGAAAGAAAATACAATGACCAAAAGACAAACACAACACAATAAGACAGACAATACAATGACAAAAAGACAAACACAACACAATACGACAGAAAATACAATGACAAAAAGATGACAAAAAGACAAACACAACACAATAAGACAGACAATACAATGACCAAAAGATGACAAAAAGACAAACACAACACAATAAGACAGACAATACAATGACCAAATGATGACAAAGAGACAAACACAACACAATAAGACAGACAATACAATGATCAAAAGATGACAAAAAGACAAACACAACACAATAAGACAGACAATACAATGACCAAAAGATGACAAAAAGACAAACACAACACAATAAGACAGACAATACAATGACCAAAAGATGACAAAAAGACAAACTCAACACAATAAGACAGAAAATACAATGACCAAAAGATGACAAAAAGACAAACACAACACAATTAGACAGACAATACAATGACCACAAGATGACAAAACGACAAACACAACACAATAAGACAGACAATACAATGACCAAAAGACAAACACAACACAATACGACAGAAAATACAATGACAAAAAGATGACAAAAAGACAAACACAACACAATAAGACAGACAATACAATGACCAAAAGATGACAAAAAGACAAACACAACACAATAAGACAGACAATACAATGACCAAATGATGACAAAAAGACAAACACAACACAATAAGACAGACAATACAATGATCAAAAGATGACAAAAAGACAAACACAACACAATAAGACAGACAATACAATGACCAAAAGATGACAAAAAGACAAACACAACACAATAAGACAGACAATACAATGACCAAAAGATGACAAAAAGACAAACTCAACACAATAAGACAGAAAATACAATGACCAAAAGATGACAAAAAGACAAACACAACACAATAACACAGACAATACAATGACCACAAGATGACAAAAAGACAAACACAAAACAATAAGACAGACAATACAATGACCAAAAGATGACAAAAAAAAACAAACACAACACAATAAGACAGACAATACAATGTCCAAAAGATGACAAAAAGACAAACACAATACAATAAGACAGACAATACAATGACCAAATGATGACAAAAAAACAAACACAACACAATAAGACAGACAATACAATGACCAAAAGATGGCAAAAAGACAAACACAAAACAATAAGACAGACAATACAATGACCAAAAGATGACAAAAAAAAAACAAACACAACACAATAAGACAGACAATACAATGACCAAAAGATGACAAAAAGAGAAACATAACACAATAAGACAGACAATACAATGACCGAAAGATGACAAAAAAACAAACACAACACAATAAGACAGACAATACAATGACCAAAAGACAAACACAACACAATAAGACAAACAATAGAATGACAAAAAGACAAACACAACACAATAAGACAGACAATACAATGACCAAATGATGACAAAAAGACAAACACAAAACAATAAGATAGACAATACAATGACCAAAAGATGACAAAAAAAAACAAACACAACACAATAAGACAGACAATACAATGACCAAAAGATGACAAAAAGAGAAACATAACACAATAAGACAGACAATAAAATTACCGAAAGATGACAAAAAAAACAAACACAACACAATAAGACAGACAATACAATGACCAAAAGAAAAACACAACACAATAAGACAAACAATACAATGACAAAAAGATAAACACAACACAATAAGACATACAATGCAATGACCAAAAGATGACAAAAAAACAAACACAACACAATAAGACAGACAATACAATGTCCAAAAGATGACAAAAAGACAAACACAATACAATAAGACAGACAATACAATGACCAAATGATGACAAAAAAGCAAACACAACACAATAAGACAGACAATACAATGACCAAAAGATGACAAAAAGACAAACACAAAACAATAAGACAGACAATTCAATGACCAAAAGATGACAAAAAGACAAACACAACACAATAAGACAGACAATACAATGACCACAACATGACAAAAAGACAAACACAACACAATAAGACAGACAATTCAATGACCAAAAGATGACAAAAAGACAAACACAACACAATAAGACAGACAATACAATGACCAAAAGATGACAAAAAGACAAACGCAACACAATAAGACAGACAATACAATGACCAAAAGATGACAAAAAGACAAACACAACACAATAAGACAGACAATACAATGACCAAAAGATGACAAAAAGACAAACACAACACAATAAGACAGACAATGCAATGACCAAAAGATGACAAAAAGACAAACACAAAACAATAAGACAGAAAATACAATAACTAAAAGATAACAAAATGACAAACACAACACAATAAAACAGACAATACAATGAGCAAAAGACAAACACAACACAATAAGACAGACAATACAATGACCAAATGATGACAAACAAACAAACACAACACAATAAGACAAACAATACAATGACCAAAACATGACAAAAAGACAAAAACAACACAATAAGACAGACAATACAATGATCAAAAGATGACAAAAAGAAAAATACAACACAATAAGACAGAAAATGCAATGACCAAAAGATGACAAAAAGACAAACACAGCACAATAAGACAGATAATACAATGACTGAAAGATGACAAAAAGAAAAACATTACACAATAAGACAGACAATACAATGACCAAAAGATGACAAACACAAACATTACACAATACGACAGACAATACAATGACCAAAAGATGACAAAAAGACAAACACAACACAATAAGACAGACAATGCAATGACCAAAAGATGACAAAAAGACAAACTCAACACAATAAGACAGACAATACAATGACCAAAAGATGACAAAAAGACAAACACAACACAATAAGACAGACAATACAATGACCAAAAGATGACAAAAATACAAACACAACACAATAAGACAGACAATACAATGACCACAAGATGACAAAACGACAAACACAACACAATAAGACAGACAATACAATGACCACAACATGACAAAACGACAAACACAACACAATAAGACAGACAATACAATGACCACAACATGACAAAAAGACAAACACAACACAATAAGACAGACAATACAATGACCAAAAGATGACAAAAAGACAAACACAACACAATAAGACAGACAATACAATGACCACAACATGACAAAAAGACAAACACAACACAATAAGACAGAAAATACAATGACCAAAAGATGACAAAAAGACAAACGCAACACAATAAGACAGACAATACAATGACCAAGAGATGACAAAACGACAAACACAACACAATAAGACAGACAATACAATGACCAAAACATGACAAAAAGACAAACACACAACAATAAGACAGACAATGCAATGACCAAAAGATGACAAAAAGACAAACACAACACAATAAAACAGACAATACAATGAGCAAAAGACAAACACAACACAATAAGACAGACAATACAATGACCAAATGATGACAAACAAACAAACACAACACAATAAGACAGACAATACAATGACCAAAACATGACAAAAAGAAAAAAAAAACACAATAAGACAGACAATACAATGATCAAAAGATGACAAAAAGAAAAATACAACACAATAAGACAGAAAATACAATGACCAAAAGATGACAAAAAGACAAACACAGCACAATAAGACAGATAATACAATGACTGAAAGATGACAAAAAGACAAACATTACACAATAAGACAGACAATACAATGTCCAAAAGATGACAAAAAGACAAACACAACACAATAAGACAGACAAAGCAATGACCAAAAGATGGCAAAAAAACAAACACAACACAATAAGACAGACAATACAATGACCACAAGATGACAAAAAGATAAACACAACACAATAAGACAGACAATACAATGACCAAAAGATGAAAAAGACAAACATTACACAATAAGACAGACAATACAATGACCAAAAGATGACAAAAAGAGAAACATAACACAATAAGACAGACAATACAATGACCGAAAGATGACAAAAAAACAAACACAACACAATAAGACAGACAATACAATGACCAAAAGACAAACACAACACAATAAGACAAACAATACAATGACAAAAAGACAAACACAACACAATAAGACAGACAATACAATGACCAAAAGATGACAAAAAGCCAAACACAACACAATAAGACAGACAATACAATGTCCACAGGATGACAAAATGACAAACATAGCACAATAAGACAGACAATACAATGACCAAAAGATGACAAAAAGACAAACACAACACAATAAGAAAGACAATACAATGACCAAAAGACAAACACAACACAATAAGACAGACAATACAATGACAAAAAGACAAACACAACACAATACGACAGAAAATACAATGACAAAAAGATGACAAAAAGACAAACACAACACAATAAGACAGACAATACAATGACCAAAAGATGACAAAAAGAAAAACACAACACAATAAGACAGACAATACAATGACCAAATGATGACAAAGAGACAAACACAAC
The DNA here is from genome assembly GCA_963383655.1 of Bathymodiolus septemdierum. Lineage (NCBI taxonomy): Eukaryota > Metazoa > Mollusca > Bivalvia > Mytilida > Modiolidae > Bathymodiolus > Bathymodiolus septemdierum. Next base: position 28,499,821 of record OY726528.1, on the reverse strand, counting down.
ACAATAAGACAGACAATACAATGATCAAAAGATGACAAAAAGACAAAAACACAACACAATAAGACAGACAATACAATGACCAAAAGATGACAAAAAGACAAACACAACACAATAAGACAGACAATACAATGACCAAAAGATGACAAAAAGACAAACTCAACACAATAAGACAGAAAATACAATGACCAAAAGATGACAAAAAGACAAACACAACACAATTAGACAGACAATACAGTGACCACAAGATGACAAAACGACAAACACAACACAATAAGACAGACAATACAATGACCAAAAGACAAACACAACACAATACGACAGAAAATACAATGACAAAAAGATGACAAAAAGACAAACACAACACAATAAGACAGACAATACAATGACCAAAAGATGACAAAAAGACAAACACAACACAATAAGACAGACAATACAATGACCAAATGATGACAAAAAGACAAACACAACACAATAAGACAGACAATACAATGATCAAAAGATGACAAAAAGACAAACACAACACAATAAGACAGACAATACAATGACCAAAAGATGACAAAAAGACAAACACAACACAATAAGACAGACAATACAATGACCAAAAGATGACAAAAAAACAAACTCAACACAATAAGACAGAAAATACAATGACCAAAAGATGACAAAAAGACAAACACAACACAATAACACAGACAATACAATGACCACAAGATGACAAAAAGACAAACACAAAACAATAAGACAGACAATACAATGACCAAAAGATGACAAAAAAAACCAAACACAACACAATAAGACAGACAATACAATGTCCAAAAGATGACAAAAAGACAAACACAATACAATAAGACAGACAATACAATGACCAAATGATGACAAAAAAACAAACACAACACAATAAGACAGACAATACAATGACCAAAAGATGACAAAAAGACAAACACAAAACAATAAGACAGACAATACAATGACCAAAAGATGACAAAAAAAAACAAACACAACACAATAAGAGAGACAATACAATGACCAAAAGATGACAAAAAGAGAAACATAACACAATAAGACAGACAATACAATGACCGAAAGATGACAAAAAAACAAACACAACACAATAAGACAGACAATACAATGACCAAAAGACAAACACAACACAATAAGACAAACAATAGAATGACAAAAAGACAAACACAACACAATAAGACAGACAATACAATGACCAAAAGATGACAAAAAGACAAACACAAAACAATAAGACAGACAATACAATGACCAAAAGATGACAAAAAAAACCAAACACAACACAATAAGACAGACAATACAATGACCAAAAGATGACAAAAAGAGAAACATAACACAATAAGACAGACAATACAATGATCGAAAGATGACAAAAAAAACAAACACAACACAATAAGACAGACAATACAATGACCAAAAGAAAAACACAACACAATAAGACAAACAATACAATGACAAAAAGATAAACACAACAAAATAAGACATACAATGCAATGACCAAAAGATGACAAAAAAACAAACACAACACAATAAGACAGACAATACAATGTCCAAAAGATGACAAAAAGACAAACACAATACAATAAGACAGACAATACAATGACCAAATGATGACAAAAAAACAAACACAACACAATAAGACAGACAATACAATGACCAAAAGATGACAAAAAGACAAACACAAAACAATAAGACAGACAATACAATGACCAAAAGATGACAAAAAAAACAAACACAACACAATAAGACAGACAATACAATGACCAAAAGATGACAAAAAGAGAAACATAACACAATAAGACAGACAATACAATGACCGAAAGATGACAAAAAAACAAACACAACACAATAAGACAGACAATACAATGACCAAAAGACAAACACAACACAATAAGACAAACAATACAATGACAAAAAGACAAACACAACACAATAAGACAGACAAGACAATGACCAAAAGATGACAAAAAGCCAAACACAACACAATAAGACAGACAATACAATGTCCACAGGATGACAAAATGACAAACATAGCACAATAAGACAGACAATACAATGACCAAAAGATGACAAAAAGACAAACACAACACAATAAGAAAGACAATACAATGACCAAAAGACAAACACAACACAATAAGACAGACAATACAATGACAAAAAGACAAACACAACACAATACGACAGAAAATACAATGACAAAAAGATGACAAAAAGACAAACACAACACAATAAGACAGACAATACAATGACCAAAAGATGACAAAAAGACAAACACAACACAATAAGACAGACAATACAATGACCAAATGATGACAAAGAGACAAACACAACACAATAAGACAGACAATACAATGATCAAAAGATGACAAAAAGACAAACACAACACAATAAGACAGACAATATAATGACCAAAAGATGACAAAAAGACAAACACAACACAATAAGACAGACAATACAATGACCAAAAGATGACAAAAAGACAAACTCAACACAATAAGACAGAAAATACAATGACCAAAAGATGACAAAAAGACAAACACAACACAATTAGACAGACAATACAATGACCACAAGATGACAAAACGACAAACACAACACAATAAGACAGACAATACAATGACCAAAAGAAAAACACAACACAATACGACAGAAAATACAATGACAAAAAGATGACAAAAAGACAAACACAACACAATAAGACAGACAATACAATGACCAAAAGATGACAAAAAGACAAACACAACACAATAAGACAGACAATAAAATGACCAAATGATGACAAAAAGACAAACACAACACAATAAGACAGACAATACAATGATCAAAAGATGACAAAAAGACAAACACAACACAATAAGACAGACAATACAATGACCAAAAGATGACAAAAAGACAAACACAAAACAATAAGACAGACAATACAATGACCAAAAGATGACAAAAAAAAACAAACACAACACAATAAGACAGACAATACAATGACCAAAAGATGACAAAAAGACAAACACAACACAATAAGACAGACAATACAATGACCACAAGATGACAAAACGACAAACACAACACAATAAGACAGACAATACAATGACCAAAAGACAAACACAACACAATACGACAGACAATACAATGATCAAAAGATGACAAAAAGACAAACACAACACAATAAGACAGACAATACAATGACCAAAAGATGACAAAAAGACAAACACAACACAATAAGACAGACAATACAATGACCAAAAGATGACCAAAAAAAACAAACACAACACAATAAGACAGACAATACAATGTCCAAAAGATGACAAAAAGACAAACACAATACAATAAGACAGACAATACAATGACCAAATGATGACAAAAAAACAAACGCAACACAATAAAACAGACAATACAATGACCAAAAGATGACAAAAAGACAAACACAAAACAATAAGACAGACAATACAATGACCAAAAGATGACAAAAAAAAACAAACACAACACAATAAGACAGACAATACAATGACCAAAAGATGACAAAAAGAGAAACATAGCACAATAAGACAGACAATACAATGACCGAAAGATGACAAAAAAACAAACACAACACAATAAGACAGACAATACAATGACCAAAAGATGACAAAAAGACAAACTCAACACAATAAGACAGACAACACAATGACCAAAAGATGACAAAAAAACAAACACAACACAATAAGACAGACAATACAATGTCCAAAAGATGACAAAAAGACAAACACAACACAATAAGACAGACAATACAATGACCAAATGATGACAAAAAAACAAACACAACACAATAAGACAGACAATACAATGACCAAAAGATGACAAAAAGACAAACACAAAACAATAAGACAGACAATACAATGACCAAAAGATGACAAAAAAAAACAAACACAACACAATAAGACAGACAATACAATGACCGAAAGATGACAAAAAAACAAACACAACACAATAAGACAGAAAATACAATGACCAAAAGAAAAACACAACACAATAAGACAAACAATACAATGACAAAAAGAAAAACACAACACAATAAGACATACAATGCAATAACCAAAAGATGACAAGAAAACAAACACAACACAATAAGACAGACAATACAATGTCCAAAAGATGACAAAAAGACAAACACAATACAATAAGACAGACAATACAATGACCAAATGATGACAAAAAAACAAACACAACACAATAAGACAGACAATACAATGACCAAAAGATGACAAAAAGACAAACACAACACAATAAGAAAGACAATACAATGACCAAAAGACAAACACAACACAATAAGACAGACAATACAATGACAAAAAGACAAACACAACACAATACGACAGAAAATACAATGACAAAAAGATGACAAAAAGACAAACACAACACAATAAGACAGACAATACAATGACCAAAAGATGACAAAAAGACAAACACAACACAATAAGACAGACAATACAATGACCAAATGATGACAAAGAGACAAACACAACACAATAAGACAGACAATACAATGACCAAAAGATGACAAAAAGACAAACTCAACACAATAAGACAGAAAATACAATGACCAAAAGATGACAAAAAGACAAACACAACACAATTAGACAGACAATACAATGACCACAAGATGACAAAACGACAAACACAACACAATAAGACAGACAATACAATGACCAAAAGAAAAACACAACACAATACGACAGAAAATACAATGACAAAAAGATGACAAAAAGACAAACACAACACAATAAGACAGACAATACAATGACCAAAAGATGACAAAAAGACAAACACAACACAATAAGACAGACAATACAATGACCAAATGATGACAAAAAGACAAACACAACACAATAAGACAGACAATACAATGATCAAAAGATGACAAAAAGACAAACACAACACAATAAGACAGACAATACAATGACCAAAAGATGACAAAAAGACAAACACAAAACAATAAGACAGACAATACAATGACCAAAAGATGACAAAAAAAAACAAACACAACACAATAAGACAGACAATACAATGACCAAAAGATGACAAAAAGACAAACACAACACAATAAGACAGACAATACAATGACCACAAGATGACAAAACGACAAACACAACACAATAAGACAGACAATACAATGACCAAAAGACAAACACAACACAATACGACAGACAATACAATGATCAAAAGATGACAAAAAGACAAACACAACACAATAAGACAGACAATACAATGACCAAAAGATGACAAAAAGACAAACACAACACAATAAGACAGACAATACAATGACCAAAAGATGACCAAAAAAAAACAAACACAACACAATAAGACAGACAATACAATGACCAAAAGATGACAAAAAGAGAAACATAGCACAATAAGACAGACAATACAATGACCGAAAGATGACAAAAAAACAAACACAACACAATAAGACAGACAATACAATGACCAAAAGATGACAAAAAGACAAACTCAACACAATAAGACAGACAACACAATGACCAAAAGATGACAAAAAAACAAACACAACACAATAAGACAGACAATACAATGTCCAAAAGATGACAAAAAGACAAACACAACACAATAAGACAGACAATACAATGACCAAATGATGACAAAAAAACAAACACAACACAATAAGACAGACAATACAATGACCAAAAGATGACAAAAAGACAAACACAAAACAATAAGACAGACAATACAATGACCAAAAGATGACCAAAAAAAACAAACACAACACAATAAGACAGACAATACAATGACCGAAAGATGACAAAAAAACAAACACAACACAATAAGACAGAAAATACAATGACCAAAAGAAAAACACAACACAATAAGACAAACAATACAATGACAAAAAGAAAAACACAACACAATAAGACATACAATGCAATAACCAAAAGATGACAAGAAAACAAACACAACACAATAAGACAGACAATACAATGTCCAAAAGATGACAAAAAGACAAACACAATACAATAAGACAGACAATACAATGACCAAATGATGACAAAAAAACAAACACAACACAATAAGACAGACAATACAATGACCAAAAGATGACAAAAAGACAAACACAAAACAATAAGACAGACAATACAATGACCAAAAGATGACCAAAAAAAACAAACACAACACAATAAGACAGACAATACAATGACCAAAAGACAAACACAACACAATAAGACAAACAATACAATGACAAAAAGACAAACACAACACAATAAGACAGACAATACAATGACCAAAAGATGACAAAAAGACAAACACAAAACAATAAGACAGACAATACAATGACCAAAAGATGACAAAAAGAGAAACATAACACAATAAGACAGACAATACAATGACCGAAAGATGACAAAAAAACAAACACAACACAATAAGACAGACAATACAATGACCAAAAGAAAAACACAACACAATAAGACAAACAATACAATGACAAAAAGATAAACACAACACAATAAGACATACAATGCAATGACCAAAAGATGACAAAAAAACAAACACAACACAATAAGACAGACAATACAATGTCCAAAAGATGACAAAAAGACAAACACAATACAATAAGACAGACAATACAATGACCAAATGATGACAAAAAAACAAACACAACACAATAAGACAGACAATACAATGACCAAAAGATGACAAAAAGAGAAACATAACACAATAAGACAGACAATACAATGACCGAAAGATGACAAAAAAACAAACACAACACAATAAGACAGACAATACAATGACCAAAAGACAAACACAACACAATAAGACAAACAATACAATGACAAAAAGACAAACACAACACAATAAGACAGACAATACAATGACCAAAAGATGACAAAAAGACAAACACAACACAATAAGACAGACAATACAATGACCAAATGATGACAAAAAGACAAACACAACACAATAAGACAGACAATACAATGACCAAAAGATGACAAAAAGACAAACACAACACAATAAGACAGACAATACAATGACCAAATGATGACAAAAAGACAAACACAACACAATAAGACAGACAATAGAATGACCAAAAGATGACAAAAAGACAAACTCAACACAATAAGACAGAAAATACAATGACCAAAAGATGACAAAAAGACAAACACAACACAATAAGACAGACAATACAATGACCACAAGATGACAAAACGACAAACACAACACAATAAGACAGACAATACAATGACCAAAAGATGACAAAAAGACAAACACAAAACAATAAGACAGACAATACAATGACCAAAAGATGACAAAAAGAGAAACATAACACAATAAGACAGACAATACAATGACCAAAAGAAAAACACAACACAATAAGACAAACAATACAATGACAAAAAGATAAACACAACACAATAAGACATACAATGCAATGACCAAAAGATGACAAAAAAACAAACACAACACAATAAGACAGACAATACAATGTCCAAAAGATGACAAAAAGACAAACACAATACAATAAGACAGACAATACAATGACCAAATGATGACAAAAAAACAAACACAACACAATAAGACAGACAATACAATGACCAAAAGATGACAAAAAGAGAAACATAACACAATAAGACAGACAATACAATGACCGAAAGATGACAAAAAAACAAACACAACACAATAAGACAGACAATACAATGACCAAAAGACAAACACAACACAATAAGACAAACAATACAATGACAAAAAGACAAACACAACACAATAAGACAGACAATACAATGACCAAAAGATGACAAAAAGACAAACACAACACAATAAGACAGACAATACAATGACCAAATGATGACAAAAAGACAAACACAACACAATAAGACAGACAATACAATGATCAAAAGATGACAAAAAGACAAACACAACACAATAAGACAGACAATACAATGACCAAAAGATGACAAAAAGACAAACACAACACAATAAGACAGACAATACAATGACCAAAAGATGACAAAAAGACAAACTCAACACAATAAGACAGAAAATACAATGACCAAAAGATGACAAAAAGACAAACACAACACAATAAGACAGACAATACAATGACCACAAGATGAAAAAACGACAAACACAACACAATAAGACAGACAATACAATGACCAAAAGATGACAAAAAGACAAACAACATTCAACAAAAGACTACAGAGAGAACTAAAGTATGATATTTGAAACAATGATGGTGACCAATTCTTCCAATAGAAGCAAAACGAACTTCAAGTAGCTCTAGTCTGTTTCCTCTTCCAATTTCTTTGACGAAGAGGGACGGATTGGGTCTAAAAAGCAACAGTTTAACCCCGTCACTCTTTCTTTATTGAAGTGCTTGTATCAAGCCCGGAATATGAGCGATCATGTATTTGTGTGATAGGGGTATAGATATTAACCTCTATTTCTATGAGTTTCTGACGGTGTGGTATTTTTTTGTTTTTCATTTTATTTCATAAATTCCAGTCTGTAATGTTCCATCAAATTTGGCATAGCTTTTACCGTTTAATTATATGAGGGGCCAACATGGATAAATGCCCGATATTTTATTGAAAATGATGCGAATGTGCATGAACTACTATGAATTGTCGACATTATCTTAACCCTCGACGAGTGAAAGATATTAGTTCTTGATGAACAATTACTGCACTTATCAAAGTTATCCATACTCTTTCACAAATAATTCATGGATGAAGGATTGCAAGTAACCAATCACATATTATATAATATTAAAGAGCAAAGTGTTAAGTGCATTGTCGTCATGGGAAATCTAACAAAAATATCCATTGTTTCCAATTCATTTTCACAAGATGTTTTTTAAAGAATGTTAATGTATCATGAGATTGATGAATGTCAGAAGGAATATAAAGCTCAAAATGTTTGTTTTTCGTCTTGTTGTATTTGAAACTGAACTCTCTGTTGCCATGACAACATCCTTGTTCAATACGGTTGTTTCGAATCATTTCCATTCCGTCAAAAAACAATATTTCCGTCCGCCAGATCACGTGATTTTGATGGAATGCATAGCACTAGATTTCCGGTGTCAATGTACACAACAAAAACTTCAATCAATATGTGCCGTTTTAGCGTTCGATCCTCAGCTTAAAAAAATCTTAGCATTTTCTGTAAAAAACAGATATCAATTAAATTATTTTGTTTGTATCAAAGACTTGAATACAGAGACAATTACTTCTTTAAAATTAAATTTGTTTTCTTTCTTTATTTGCTGCTGTCAGCATCATGAAAGGAAAACGATCTGCCTTTATATATTTCTGATATCAGACAGATAGTGGGGTACCGAACACCAGTATTTATTCAGCCGTTTCCTTGGTGTCTCCATATTACAATTACTTATAATCTACCGCATCTACGACTATGGAATGCTGACGTTGTCACAGTAATAGCGTAAACACCGGAAGTCGTCTGCCAAGCATTTCAGACGTCAAGACACGAAAAAGACGGAACGTGGTCGGAATTGGCATGATTCGAAGCAACCGTATTGCTTTGATTGAATACATGAATATCACCCACGAGGACGGACAGAAGGTAAATATGAAAACGTCAATTTGTTCATCTTTAACTTTGTACGCAAGTCCTCAAGAATAAAATGATCTGGGGGAATTAAATATTCAATTACATTTTGTGTAGTTTTTCTATACATTGCTTTTATATTACAATGGAAAAATAAAAATCGCAAAATAAACTGACATTACTTCCTCCCTCAGGGGTAACCAGAAGCTGTCAATCCAGTAAAGACAGGCAATAGCCAAAAGGACAAACAATAATCTACAAAACACTACACAGAAACTCAGAACACTAACCTCACTAAATCCAGTTCCTCCTCCACACACACATAAACATAAACGTATTGGAAACTAAATACGATACTCGTTTACCAGCATGACACGGAACATTATGATGTCAGCAAATATGTTCGTTAGAATGACAGCTGCTGAAATATTGATCCAGAAACCTTTGACATCGTTCCCTTTTTATTATAAAGTGGTTGTATCGAAATATGAAAAAAAAGTTTAAACAGTAATGGTTAACAATTCCGCTTTTACCAGTTATTTGTGTACCTCCTTTGAGTTCCTGTATGAAAAGAAAATGTCTGTCTGAAAAAGTGGTGGGCATAAGAAGAGAAAAGATAACCAAACTATTATTGTAATTGTAGCATTCTATGTATGCAATTTTCTTCTACTATCTTGAATGTCTGCGAGAAAATAAAAGGTGCCTATGCCTGAGATAAGGATGGGGAGAATAAGAAGAGCAAAGAAACTTAAACATGATTATAATTGCAATGGTAGCATATGTATTGCATGCATGTAATTCTCTTCTGGAGTGCCTGAGAGAAAAAACAACGTGTCTATGTATGAGATAAGAATAGGGGACATAAGAAGAGAACAGAAAACCAAGCATGATTATTATTGTAATGGTAGCATATTGTAAACATGTAATACGGTTGTTTCGAATCATATCAATTCCGACCACGTTCCGTCTTTTTCGTGTCTTGACGTCTGAACAAATCGGTAGGAGACTTCCGGTGTTTATGCTATTACTGTGACAACGTCAGCATATCATAGTCGTAGATACGGTAGATTATAAGTAATTGTAATATGGAGACGCCAAGGAAACCACTGAATAAATACTGGTGTTCGGTACCCCAGTATATGTCTGATATCAGAAATATATAAAGGCAGATCGTTTTCGTTTCATGATACTGACAGCAGCAAATAAAGAAAGAAAGCAAATTTAATTTTAAAGAAGTAATTGTCTCTGCATTGAAGTCTTTGATACAAATAAAATAATTTAATTGATATCTGTCTTTTACAGAAAATGTTAAGATTTTTTTAAGTTGAGGATCGAACTTTAAAACGGCACAAATCGATTTGAGTTTTTGTTGTGTATACTGACACCGGAAGGTCAATGCCGATTAGTCCATGGAAATCACGTAATCTGGCGGACGAAAATAACAAAATTTTGACGGAATGGAAATGATTCGAAACAACCGTATTCTCTTGCGATATCTTGAGTGTCTAGGAGAAAAATAATATCTCTGCCTGAAAACAAGGTGAAAAGACACTTAAACATTGTTATAATTTTATTGGTAACAATTAATACATAACAACAACAGTTTGATTTAAACAAAGCAGTAATAGCTTAAATATTTTGATGACGTATGACACAAACATTTATATAAAAATATGATAATAACTGATGTATATCATATAACAACGTTACTCATTTTACTCAAATGTGAATAACACTTCCATGACGGCATCGTTTGACTAAGTGGAAAGTTTGGGCCAGTAAAGCTAGTTTAACTCCGCCACTTATTATTGAACTGTCTGAGCCAAGCCAGGAAATTTAGCGGTCATATATGTGTTAGCGGCCTAACCTTACCCTAACCCTAACCTAACCATAACCATAAGACTATTCGTTTTGTTTGGGTTATCATAGGATCCATAAAGTAAATGAAAGCCATGTTAGCAGTAACAAACAATGTTCTCTTTCTAAGATTTTCTATTGAATTTTGGAACTGTTCCGACAGTGTGATATTTTTTGTTTGACATTACTATTCCACACTGGAAACGAGCTTTGTCTCCTACATCTGCAAATTTCACTTAAGCCAGGATTAAAGCTATTATTTTGTTAGCCTACTGAACATTTTACAAAATAAATCGTATCTTTAATTATATTCTTGACGAAATACTTAGAACAGTTTGAAGATACCAAAGTGGTAATCAGAAGCCGCAGAGGACAGAAAGAACAGACAATACAATGACTTAAAGAAGAGCAACAAATAGACAATCAAGGTTCAGTTAACACTACACAGACAATAAACGATTGAGCAACACAAACCACACTAAAAACCGGAGATAAACTCTTTTGTTTTTAGCAAACTCATAAACTCATGTCACCCGTAAGTCAGTCTTATCGTCCAGATTTGACAGTACTGACATACTATTTATCTATTCTAAGAAGAAATAGACCATAACTCTCCATTCTGGCAATGATGGCGTTCTCCAATACATATTACACACTGTCAATACCTATCCAGATTACCTTGTTTCACTTGAATTTATTCAGGAAATTGCAAATAATATATATGTTATTGTAACACTTTCCTATTTTATGTCAACGTTTAATAAAAAAAAAATATATTCTGAAAATGCTTTTAACTTTTTTGTATTTTCGCGAGTGACATTTACTTTAGAATTTACATCATAAATGTTAGACTTTATTTTGGAATCTGTATCATCAGTTTGTCATGGTGGACATTTTCTGATGTGAAAAATTAATCTGGAGACTGTTGAAATGCATTCCAACATACAATTATAAAGCATATGCTATGCCATATTGTGATGGGGGATTTTGTCTGGTATAGGAAATTAGTATGTCATATAACAAAGATATTCGTGCACAAAATTGTCTATGAAGAAGTAATCTGATATTACAAGTTCAAGAATAGATCCTACCATAAAAGGCTAACGTGACAATGGATATTTTGTCTGGTATGAGAAGAGAAATTAGTCAAATATATCCCCCCATTCTATTTGCCAAAAATTATCAAGTAAAATATTGTCTGATATTGGAAATTTATTCTGGAATAAACCAAATATATTCATATTCTTCTGCATAGGAGAATAAAATAAAAATAAAATAGTACATTATCGGAACAGTTCCAAAGTTAAACACAAAAAACGTCATAGAAATATACAAAATCGATACTCCTTACACGCATATAGATGATCGCTCATTTTCCGGACTTGGTACAGAGAAAGGTTTTGAAAATAATTTTATCTTGTATAATAAACTAGTCTGATATATGTTAAATACATTTCGACAGATGAAAAAGATATAATAAAGCTATTAGAAAAAAACATATAGTCGTGCAATAGTGTGTTCGCGATGAAGGTTATTCTAAGTTCGTTAGTCGTAAATCTAAGATGGATAGACAATAAAATGGTCAAAGGAAAGAAAAAGACGAAAAGGCAAGTAATGAACCATTAAAAATAACAGAAAACTACAGATTAAACAAGAGTAGCCCAACATAAAACCCCTAGGGCGAGGTCTGGTGCTCCGGAACGGTAAGTACTTCCTTACAATCAGGATAAACATGATACACGCTCCACAATCAACATCGCATCAGTGCCTTTGTCCATTTTTTTTAACTTTTCAATTTCACCAATGAAGTATTTAGTTGCAGTGATCTATCTAATATTTACTGTCACAAATTGCATTTGGTCTCCAAGGAAAACAAGTTTCAAAAGCTTTTTTTCTTACATTTATAGATTTAACACACACATGTATCAATGATCTAAGATTCAACAGATAAATCTAACGTGCTAAACATAGTTCAATATAAAACTATTATATAAACAAGACTGATGTTTTCTTGATATAATACAACAATAAAACAAATAGTTTTTATTTGTGCAGAAGCCACAGCGGTCTCGATCGTATGGAACGTAAATGTCATTTCATAAAAGCTATATTGATTGATTTGTTATTGTTTAAGGTCGTTGACCTCTGACCTCAACCCTTACACAACTCACGTGGTTGCGCCATCTGATGTGGGTTCGCTCCCTTATCTTCCCGTGTTAAGCTTTACAGAAACACACACAGTCGGGGGTTTCCCTTGTTAGTTCGTTATACCAACCCGTGATTTTCTCCCCAAGAATCTTAGCATAGCTGAAGATTGCTGAAATAAAATGTAAAACAAAAAACAAAAATTATAAAACAAAACAACAATACCACAAGTCCCGGGTGGCTCAATGAGTTAGGTCGTTGTAGGGGGCCCGAGTGGCTCATTGAGTTAGGTCGTTAAAGGGCCTGGGTGGCTCAATGAGTTAGGTCGTTGGATCCAACAACTCATACAAGCCTATCACCAATACGGCGTGGGTTCGCACCCGGCTTTGTAAATTACAAAAAGGGTGCACTCGACTCGCAGCCGCAAGTGATAAAGTTTACCAGTTGCTTGTCCATGGTCGGTGGTTCTCCGGGTACTCCACCACTAAAACTGGTCGCCATGATATAGCTGAAATATTGTTGAAAGTGGCGTTAAAACACCAAAAATCTAAATCAATCAACCACAATGTCCAACGGTAAATCATAGAAACATGGACTAAATATATATCTCTAACACACATATACATGACCGCGGACTTTCCTGTCTTGTTACAGGCACTTCAACCTCCCCTCTTAGTGAAATGATGCGGTTCTGTATGAACGTGACTGTAAACACCAGCTTACTAACCTAAAGACCGATAATCTCCATAATCGTCGTCCAGTATTATACCATTTATATATGGCAGTGTCTAGAGCATGTCTAGGGATTTGTTAATAACAAACAGACATTGATTGATTTAATCGATTTCCCTGTTTATGGTTAACAGGTGACTAATAAATAATTTAATTTGATTATTTCAAATGCTGAAGTGGCAGAAACACACATGATGACATTTTGCATCTTTGAAGGTTATTCCAGAAACCCGTCATGTGCACTAAAGTTGTGAATAATAGAAGTACACAATTACAGAACCAGAATGTCAATTAGGGTATCAGGACAGACGACACGGGCGTTACAATTTGAATATGAGGACATTTAAACACTGACGGCGACTGCTGTGGTTTTTTAACCCATATCAAGCTTTGCTTGACAAAGATACAAAAACAATTTAGTTTTGATTTTCTATCTACAAAATAATAGTTTACAATTTGTTTTCTCCAGAAAGTCTAAAAAATGATATCCATGTTCTTACTTTTTGGTGTCTTTCGAGTTAGATTAATTACGATTTCAAAAATATAGTTATAATAGTGATGACACAATCAAGAATGGACAATCCAGAGACATTGGCAAGATTTGGGCACAAGACAAAGAACGAACACAAACAAAACAGATGAGCAACACAAACCCATGAACAACTAGGGTGAACCCAGGTGCTCGCGAATACACGTATCTCCTGTTTCTTAAACGACACCCGCCGTGTTACTCATATAATTAAGTCTGCAAAAAGTATTGTCGGTGAATAACTATAGCTTAAAGGAAAAGATCCATTGCCATTTGATAAATAGCTTTTAGTAACGATCAACCAGCTCGTGATGACGACAGTAGAATGCGTGCAGCTATTACTTAGGAGCAACGTAACCTTGTTTGAGTATCGTTTGCTTCAGCAGCTCAGCTCTATCCAGAATATGACTGTATTAGGCAGAAGCCCTATAATAACGTACAAGTTGCGAAATGTAAATTCAATACGCTGCTGCTGTTTGCACATTGCTACTGAGGAATGGGAAATTGACTATTATAAAAGTGAAATCGTAGTCGTAGAGTTTTATTTATAATCAGACAATTAGGGGTTTCTGAAAAAGAGGTAAGAAAATATATGCGCACTTTAACTGTATATAAATGTAACATGAATTAACCATAAGTAGAGTGTTGGAATGTTGGCTATAAATATTTATAAATAAGGACCAAATAAGTGTGTCTTGTCGGTCCCTCTTCGACCTCGGCCTCTGATTACCTCTTTGGTATCTTCACATTTGTAAGCATTTACCTGTCACAGTCGATACAAGAAGTTTAAGCTCATTAACCTTATTATAATATATGTAGAACATTGTTAATGAAAAAGTCGTATTTTTCTATTACATTATTCCGTACTGACACGGAAGTAGTAATTAGGGTCATATTCCACTTCCCATGCCAACAATTTGTCTTTTAGAGCTGTATGGATACTTCAGATTCTTAGAATTACACACAGTACATACCAAACGAAAAACAGATGTTTTACAAAGTTGTTGTAATTAACTAAACTACATCACAGTAATTGAATGTAACAGTAAATATTAGTAACAGAAGAAACTAAGAAAAGTTTGAAGATACCAATATGGTATTCAGAAACCGTTGTTCGAAGAAGGAGAGATAATACAATGACGAAAAGATTAACACGACGGGTGTCACTAGTGGAGCAGGAGCTGCTCACCCTTCCGGAATACCTGAGTTCACCCCCCGGTTTTAAGTGGTGTTCTTGTTGCTCGATCTTTAGTTTTATGTGCATGTTTTGTAGATCGTTGTTGGTCCTTTTGTCCTTTTTCTTGTAGCCATTGTTTTGTCTGTCCTTCTTCGATGTACGGATTCTGATTACCTCTTTGGTATCTTCAAACTCTTCTTAAAAAAGACTACACAGAAAACTAAAGATCGAGCAACAGGAACCCCGCTAAAAACCAGTGGTTAACACAGGTGCTTCGGAAAGGTCTTCTCGTTACGAACCCAGTTCTAAAAATTCATTAAAGAAGTTAGAAAATATTGCAAAATATCATTAGGAAATACAATATCGATTTGTTCAAGTGGAAACACAATATCAAATTATCATATTAAAAGTTTATAAAATAGCAAAAAAATAAATAATATGTAAGTTTCTCATTAGTCCATTTCTATTAAAAACATTTTCTGGTAAACAATGCGTTTGATACACGATTTGTATAATGGAAAGTAGCTATATTGACCCGACAAGCTCAAAGTAGTTATATTGACCCGACAAGCTCAAAGTAGTTATATTGACCCGACAAACAGGAAGTAATTATATTGACCCGACAAACAGGAAGTAGTTATATTGACCCGACAAACAGAAAGTAGTTATATTGACCCGATAAACAGGAAGCAGTTATATTGACCCGATAAACAGGAAGCAGTTATATTGACCCGACAAACAGGAAAAAAAATAAAATACAAAATGAAAATTACAAAATGACCATAATTTACTAAGCACCAATGATTTTTGTTCTTGTTTTCTAGATATCACATTTAATTACAAATAGGCACTATTCTAACGCAGCAATATTTACAAATATGTTCTCATAATGACTACATACAATCGAACCTCATTATCTCAAGTCAAATGGACCGACATATTCGAGTATTCGATAAGTTGGTAATTACTACGAACGGACTAAACTTTTATTCTAAGATAGTGAGGTTCGACTATATATTTTCACTTTCACTTCATCTCAACTCATGTACAATATCTCATATTTGCAAAATTTACATTAGGGGATCTCTCCGTCGTAACACTGAGACTAAGGGATCTTTCCATCGTGAAATATAAACAACGAGATCTCTCTATCAAGGGGTTTATACTAAGAGATCTTTCCATCTTGAGATTTGGAATAAGGGGTCTCCCCCATCAAGCGATTTACACTAAGGGATCTCTCGCTCGTGATATTAAGACTAAAGCTTCTCATCTTCTTCAGATTTTAGTTCCGTGTTTATTGCTAGCATGATATATTGAATATTCATTACAGAATGCTGAAATGTCTCTTCTCATTGAAACTCTCTCTGAAACATGATTCATACATACATTAATGGTCCCAAACTCGGTGTCAACAATTTTACCTTTTAGTAAGATACGCCATTTCGTTGACATTGTTCCTGTATTTAGTTTCGTATTTAGTTTCGTATCATGCCTTTGATCCTGCTGTTATCAAATTTATATTCATACGTTGTGATGCTGCACAGTGGATACACTTACACTCGTGATTACAACATAACTGTTTAAGACCACGGCGAAAATCACAGCTTAGGGCAACATACACGAAGAATTTATAAAAGGAATTTCCAATTGCCAACCACAGAAAATAGAAATGAACTTTGTGTGGATATTCGGAATGTGATTCCAGGAATGTACCCGCTATTTGTAGCACTAACCACGGTAACCAAGACAAAACAAAAATAACGGAAACAACAAAATTCATAAAATAATTTTTCGGTCTTGAGGCAGTGTCAATCAATATGTTTTCAAACATATGCTTTTTTGATCGAAATCGTTCAGTAAATATATAAGAATTAGTAAATAGAAGAGCAAGGAAAGCAGGACATAGAACTAGTATTCCAGCTGTTACAAAATATGGCTTCTGTGGTCCAGCATCTATAGAACACATATACACCTCTTTATAGTACGAAGCACGTTGGAATGAAAATAATGGCGGGCTACAAAAGCTGAATGCAGCTAGCCATGCAAATATGATCCAGCATGTAGCACGTGTTGAAGACATAGCAGTTTTGTGTCTTTGTGGTTTACGAATGGCTAGGTAATGGTCGACACTAATCCAGGATAAAGAGTAGACACCGGCGATAAAAAATATTGCCAGAAGATAAGCCTCAATGTGGCAGAAAATTTTATCGTTAAATATCCATGTGTTACTGAATGTACTAAATACCGCAAATGGTGTTATAAATAACCCAACACACAAGTCAGCGACTGTCATTGAACCTAGATAGATTTTGTTAATATTCCGTAAACTTTCTGTCCAAGCTATCACTAGCAACGTAATGGTATTTGTGGACACAATTGCTATTGTGAACACTATTGTTATCACACTTGCATCATTAAAAGGCATTGCAAACGAATTTACACTAGCTATTTTTCCTCACCATGGGATTGCATCCTTTGCTTTCAAATGGACTCCCATGTACGTGTAATAGGCATCTGGTCTTCAACTGGTGTTTATGATTCACAGATTATCTCCCTTTAATAGGAGTCCAGTCCTCCGCTGGAGTTTATGGTTTGCAGGATATCTCCTTTGAACTTGAAACTAATACTATGTCATCAGCTGGACGAATTCTTCGAAATGAAATCCTGCATCATAGTGTTCAAAGAAAGCAATTTAAGAATTTATTTTCCTTATCCATTTGGAAGGACTATTCTAATTTGTTTCTATATTCTAGTCTGTTGCGTCGCATCCTTTGTGCAATTCTGTCATCATCAATATTTTAATTTCGATTGATTAACATTTTTCTGTTAGTATTACATTCCATTTGAAACAGGATTTTCAAATCTTCTATTCTAAAATGATAAAAACAAAAGATCAATTAACAGATAAACAATGGCATGGGATGATATGAAAATCAAGGTGATGTAAAATACGTAAATTAAATCACTCAAATAACCTGTTAAAAAGATCATTTAAAACAAGACAAACCATTATTAGACAATAATTTATTCAGTACACGTGGTTATAATCCATCAAAGGTCTGTATATTAACTCTGAATCAATTAATTAAAATTGGTTCAGTGATCCGCCATTGGAGGTCGACCGAATATTGTAGATTATAGTACAGTGTAACCTGTCTAAAACGAACCATAAATAAACCTGTGTAATCTGATCTCTAAATATATCACAAAGCGTCAGAAATGTTTGTACGCTTAGCTTATCTAATCCGAATCCCTGTCTAACAAAACAGTAGATACCAAGGGGTATTCGGATCAAACAGGTTTCATCGTACATGTATATATGTTTCACGATTCGGGAACCAGTTTGTTGTTTTGTATATCTTACAACAGGATGTAGCCATTCATCCTAATAAATTGGATGATACATATATTGAGTGGTTGTTGTTTAACGCCAAACGAGGAATGTTTCAGTAGTATCATGTCGAGAACAAGTTACGTTCGGTGAGATGATAATGATGTCCGCTCTGTACTAAACCAACACCCTTATTTAGATCTTTATAGTGTTAGCTCACTGAAACAATAATCCGCGGATGGGCATGTCACTCCATTCTGGCACGTTATCACGACCCCGAGCTAACGACTATTTGCACTTTCTCCTTAATCAATTTTATAATCTTTCATTTAACCCGATTGGGGATCGAACACATACATATTTATCAAAAAGAGAGGATTTTGACTCCTTTAACTGATTTAACTTCGACACCTTTTTGTGTCTGACCCAAGTCAGGGCTATATCTTCTGTCGTTTTCATTCATGTGTATTGATGTTTGAGTTTTCATTCATGTGTATTGATGTTTGAGTTTGACAGAGGATTTGTTCCTTATTGTTGATGGTTTTATTATCGATCGCTAATTAAATGTTACATGACAAAATACACAACATCAGAACAGTCTCAAAATTCAACAGACAAATGGTTGAAAGAGACAAAACCCGTTCATATAATGGTCAAAAGATTTAAAAGCTACATGAAATCGAAATAAGCGTGAGCATCTTATCTGAAGGTCAAACTCTACTAAATTATGCAGCTAATCAGCATGTGATATAGTCAAATATTAGTACTCACTCAGTGACTCACTGAAACATAGTAGTTCTACTTTCACTTTGCACTCAAAGGTGTTATTATTAAAAGAGTATCATTATAAATACTTTTATCAGATTTAGAAATCAGGTTGCAAAGAAATGACGCCAAACTCAATAATAACAATTAAGTAATAATTTAATGTGAAACTGTCAAGATTAAGAATCGACGGTAAGAACGTGTACTAGCATTTGATTGGGCAGACTTGTCCTAAAGCAATTTAATGAAACACAGTCGTGCTGTGTTCTCATAATGAAATGATACGGTCATTACCCTCTCTTTAATTTGTGTGTGTACATGTTGTTATGTACATTCCAATGAAAGAATCTGACATATGTCTACAAGTGGTGTGTATCATGTAGATCTAATTAATTACCACGTTTATCGTTTAGGATGAAATAAAATAGTAGAACGGAGGAGGGTGATGACCTGTGTCGTTATTTTTCTTTTATCGAAATGAGATGAATAATGAATGACATCCATGTTTTGAAACGGAATAATGTGATGACACATGTTTTGATGTATTCTTTATCGAAATATGGATGATGTCCAATTTTCTTGAATGAAATACCATGTAATGTAAAGAATAAAATGTTTTTAAAAAAATAAATAAACATAGGAGTTATAACATAGCGTTAGTTGATTTTAGTATATACAACACCGGAAATGAACTGAATATATGGTGTTTATATCTTAGTGTAGGCTCACAACGCAAGTGATTGCTCTTTAGCGCAATGATTTCGTAAAGAACATTATAACCTATATAAAAATTCCCCCAAAAAGCCATCGATCAACACAAATGTATATAGGAATATGATCAGATAACTGGGTATGCATAGTGTATGTATATTTGATATACGAAATAGACCACCTTATCATGTAATATGACAGCCTCTTATATTTTTTCTAATTCAGTTGGATAACAAATTGTGAACTTTTCATATTTGCATAGGATATAGCTATACTAACTTAACATCACATAATAGTACTTGTTATACAAATAGAGATTTAATATTTTATGTAAAATAACAGATTTTCTCAAAATACTTTTTCTTAATTGGAATAAATTGCGTCCTTTACAATATGTTCCACTTGTCGTAAGTACTTCCCGGTCCTTTCCTCATTTACAACTTATCACCGGGTGTGTAACTAGATTAACACGACGGGTATCACTAGTGGAGCAGGAGCTGCTTACCCTGCCGGAGCACCTGAGTTCACCCCTCGGTTTTAGTGGAGTTCGTTTTACTCCATCTTTAGTTTTATGTGTATGTTTTATAGATCGTTGCTTGCTCTTTTGTACTTTTTCTTATGGCCATTGTTTTGTCTGTTCTTCTCCGATATACGGATTGTGATTACCCCTTTGATATCTTCAATCCCTTCTTATAGTAATTTGACAAATTTTCCAATCATATATTGGAATTGTTCAGACAGTATGCTATTTTCCCCCATTTTATTACAAATATACCACTGTTTGCATGGACACATATGTAATTTTAGAATCCAATCTTTAACAAAATGAACAGTCTTTCTACCACAAAACACAAAACGTCAGCAATTTTCAATATTTAAGCTATCGTTCGAGGAACATGATATGGCAGACATTTTCATCAATGTGACAGAAATTCTTACAAACAGTCGCCATCAAAAGACTAATCTCTCCAGAGGAAACGCTGACAAACAGTTTCAATCGATAATGTGGAGTTTTATGTCGCTTAACTGATGAAAGCAATTAATTGGGAGAGTACTATTGCTGTCTTGTATTATATCGAAGAACACGTTAGAAAATTCCAATATTCTTTCTAGACTGTCTCTAATAAACGTTAGAGAAAACTGGAGGAGCAATCAAAAATGGAAATTCAGAGTCAGAGGCAAAATAGGGCACAAGACGTCGTAGAATGAAGACAAACAAAACGAAAAAATACACAACAGAGAAAACTGAAATGATGGGCAGCACAGGCTTCCCCAAAAAAGATGGACAGCACAGCTTCCCTAAAAAAGATGGGCAGCACAGGCTTCCCCAAAAAAGATGGACAGCACAGGCTTCCCCAAAAAAGTTGGGCAGCACAGGCTTCCCAAAAAAGATGGGCAGCACAGGCTTCCCAAAACAGATAGGCAGCACAGGCTTCCCCAAAAAGATGGGCAGCACAGGCTTCCTAAAACAGATGGGCAGCACAGGCTTCCAAAAAAATGATGGGCAGCACAGGCTTCCCCAAAAAAAGATGGGCAGCACAAACTTCCCCAAGAAAGATGGGCAGCACAGGCTTCCCAAAAGGGATGGGCAGCACAGGCTTTCCCCAAAGAAATGGGCAGTACAGGCTTCCCAAAAACGATGGGCAGCACAGGCTTCCCCAAAAAGATGGGCAGCACAGGCTTCCCCAACAAAATGGGCAGCACAGGCTTCCCCAAAAAACATGGGCAGCACAGGCTTCCCCAAGAAAGATGGGCAGCACAGGCTTCCCAATAAAGATATGCAGCACAGGCTTCCCCCCAAAAAGATGGGCAGCACAGGCTTCCCAAAAAAGATGGGCAGCACAGGCTTCCCAAAACAGATGGGCAGCACAGGCTTACCAAAAAAGATGGACACCACAGGCTTCCTAAAGAAGATGGGCAGCACAGGCTTCCAAAGAAAAAGATGGGCAGCACATGCTTCCCCAAAAAAGATGGGCAGCACAGGCTTCCCCAAAAAAGATAGGCAGCACAGGCTTCCCAAAAAGAATGGGCAACACAGGCTTCCCCAAAAAAGATGGGCAGCACAGGCTTCCCAAAAAAGATGGGCAGCACAGGCTTCGCAAAAAAGATGGGCAGCACAGGCTTCCCAAAACAAATGGGCAGCGCAGGCTTCCCCAAAAACGGTGGGCAGAACAGGCTTACCCAAGAAAGATGGGCAGAACATGCTTCCCAAAAAATATGGGCAGCTCAGGTTTCCCCCAAAAAAGATGGGCAGCACAGGCTTCCCAAAACAAATGGGCAGCGCAGGCTTCCCCAAAAAAGGTGGGCAGAACAGGCTTCCCCAAGAAAGATGGGCAGAACATGCTTCCCAAAAAATATGGGCAGCTCAGGTTTCCCCAAAAAAAGATGGGCAGCACAGGCTTCCCAAAAAGATGGGCAGTACAGGCTTCCCAAAAAAGATGGGCAGCACAGGCTTCCCAATAAAGATGGGCAGCACAGGCTTCCCAAAACAGATGACCAGCACAGGCTTCCCAAAAAAGATGGGCAGCACAGGCTTCCCCAAAAAGATGGGCAACACAGGCTTCCCAAAACAGATAGGCAGCACAGGCTTCCCCAAAAAGATGGGCAGCACAGGCTTCCTAAAACAGATGGGCAGCACAGGCTTCCAAAAAAATGATGGGCAGCACAGGCTTCCCCAAAAAAAGATGGGCAGCACAAACTTCCCCAAGAAAGATGGGCAGCACAGGCTTCCCAAAAGGGATGGGCAGCACAGGCTTTCCCCAAAGAAATGGGCAGTACAGGCTTCCCAAAAACGATGGGCAGCACAGGCTTCCCAAAAAGATGGGCAGCACAGGCTTCCCAAAAAAGATGGGCAGCACAGGCTTCCCAATAAAGATGGGCAGCACAGGCTTCCCCAAAAAAGATGGGCAGCAGAGGCTTCCTTAAAATGATGGGCAGCACAGGCTTCCCCAAAAAAGATGGGTAGCACAGGCTTCCCAAAAAAGATGAACAGCACAGGTTTCCGAAAAAAGATGGGCAGCACAGGCTTCCCCCAAAAAGCTGCTAATCATGGAAT
Organism: Bathymodiolus septemdierum; assembly: GCA_963383655.1. Taxonomy (NCBI): domain Eukaryota; kingdom Metazoa; phylum Mollusca; class Bivalvia; order Mytilida; family Modiolidae; genus Bathymodiolus; species Bathymodiolus septemdierum. The sequence continues at coordinate 28,475,946 of OY726528.1, read as the reverse complement.
ATTTGTTATTCATCTATCGTATCTTAACAATCTACAATCTCTTTGAAACTTGGTAAATACAAAAATGTTTCTTGTATAGTTTTCACAAAATGCCAATAAAAATATGGCTATCAAGAGACATTAAAAAAAGGACTGACATTACACAAATTGTAAATAGACCATGGCACCGGCATTCCAAATAATCTAACTGGAATTCAAGAAGTGGCTCACTCAAAATGCTGCCCACGATCCCGAGTGGCGGACAAGAATGCCCTCTCTATGTATGTGTTTATGTGTGGGACAGGGATCAGGTCAAAATATGGAAAGCCTGAGTGTAGGCAATATTGGATGCGGTGTTTGGAAAGTGTGACGATCTGTGAACGTCAAAGGTCATTTAATGTGGAGCAGGAACTGCTCACCCTTCCGAAGCATCTGGGTTCACCCTTGGTTTTAGTGGATTTCGAGTTGCTCGATCTTTGATTTTCAGATTAGTGTTTTGTATATTATTGTTTGTCCTTTTGTCTATTCTTCTTTTGATCGTTGTATTTCTGTCTTTCTTCGGTTTACGACTTCTGATTACCATTTTGGTATCTCGCTGTCCTGGTTTTGTACAATCCGCTCAACAAAAAGGGAGGAGTTAAGCCAGTAATATGGGCACAAATCGTATCCGGTCTTAGTGAAAAATGACGATAAATACCAATGACTTATAATATTTATCAGTGGAATGTACTTTTTAAGGAGAATAACTTGTTTTTGTTTATTGTAGGATTATCATTTTTATACAAAACACTTGTTAAACAAATAACGATTTTACCGTGGCTCAATTTATAATTATCTTTAGGTAAATATATCCACCAATTAATGAGCGACATGAGAAAAGAAAGCACCAATCAGAATTAAATCTACTCAATGTTGTTTCTTCTACAATTAATATACTAGTACAGAAAATCGATTTTTGTAATAATGAGGAATTCTGAAAGCTTTTTCTACCTTTTATATTACAAGCTTAAGAGATATTGTGTTGTTAACATAGCATTAACCTTACCTAGTTATCGTAACTTGAAAATGTCTGCCAAATTAAATCGATCACGTTTGTATAGAAAACTATATCTATTTATGTTTTGAGTGTCAATTAAATTCTAATTTGTCTAATAAAATCGTAGTTATCTTATTTATTGCGCGTACATGACTCGTTTCTGGAATAACCTTCATCAGGTACGTTAAGTCAAAAGATTGAAAAGCTAAATATTTCAACAGTCTTCCGGAGCAGGTGAACCTAATTTGCATAAACAGGGTAGTCAATATCGGATAAGGTGATTGACCTTAATATTAATTAATTAAATGTGGAACAAAAAATAAATTAATATTAAGAAATTAGGATAATTATAAATGTTAATGAACTGTTGATCTTTTTTTGGAGGGGGAATATTTCTCTAGCGGATATATACTAGATCCATAATCTATGGCGAATCCCCTAATGGTTAAGGAAGCTTCAGGAATACCAGTCATGACTAATGGTCTGATACATTAAATACTGAATAACATAAGCTTCGCAATCTTTTTGATAGGCGTGGAAGGTGCGCACGCCAAGCAGAAAGATAAGTGGGCAGACAATATTTGAACTTTTATATAATAGCAACAACTGTTGAAAGCAGGGGGGGGGGGAGGCGCGCCTGGTGCGCCCCTCTCCTTTGGATCCGCCCCTGCTTTCAACAGTTGTTGCTAAAATTGGAAAAAAATATGATTTTATGGCGTAAAATCGTGATTTTTCACACGAAATACCCCAAAATTTTTCGCGCCTCCCTCCGCTCGGCGCGATCTTTTTAAGTGCGCCCCCCCCCCCCTAACTTGAAATCCTGGATCCGCCCCTGGAAAGGGATAACCACTAAGATAGTGAGCTATAGCGAGTCTAACTCATAATCAATAACGTTAACCCTCAGCATATATTCATATAATATCCTTACCTTGCTAAAAACAAACTTTAGTAACATAGAATACTTCCAACATATTGACATTCGTCTAACTGTCATAAGCAATCACTACAGATTGTTAATACTTAAGTGGGTTACCTCCCCTTTGATCGGTTTAGAAGTAATTAGGAGATTTTTGAAGTTGCATGCAGAGATAATATCTAGATTGTTAATTATGTTACTTCAATCAGTTTGTTTTGTTTCAATTGATCACCAAAAGAAACTAAACTATCCTCATCTGAACCTGTTGCTAGGCGATAAGTAGCTTAAGGGGGCACTGTACTTACAATGTAAGTCAACAACAAACGCTCTTGAACAAAATCTACATGATTACTATTATATATATAACTTTATTCTCTAAAACCATTGCTACAGCTAAAAGGTTACAGAGGCAGAGGGTTCATATTAATAAAGACATACTATTACATCAATTTACTCTCTAAAATGAATGTTACAAAGTGGGAGTGTTCATACTGATAAATACAGAGTATTACATCAATTATCAAGCTTATACCTGTACATGAATACAAAGAATCCTATTACTAATAGAGGTGTGTTGGTTGTATTTAAGTAGATCTACTGATTACTAATAGAATTATGGAAAATGGGATAAGCTTTCAACCGGGTGAACGTCTTATAACTGTCACTGAAAAAACATGGAGAGTTGGACAGGGACGAAAGCAATATGTCACTGAAAAAGTATGGAGAGTTGGACAGGGACGAAAGCAATATGTCACTGAAAAAGTATGGCGAGTTGGACAGAGACAAAAGTAATATGTCACTGAAAAAGTATGGAGAGTTGGACAGGGATGAAAGTAATATGTCACTGAAAAAGCATGGAGAGTTGGACAGGGACGAAAGCAATATGTCACTGAAAAAGTATGGAGAGATGGACAGGGACGAAAGCAATATGTCACTGAAAAAGTATGGAGAGATGGACAGGGACGAAAGCAATATGTCACTGAAAAAGTATGGAGAGTTGGACAGGGACGAAAGCAATATGTCACTGAAAAATTCTGGAGAGTTGGACAGGGACGAAAGTACTATGTCACTGAAAAAGTCTGGAGAGTTGGACACTTATGAAAGCAATATGTCACTGAAAAAGTATGGAGAGTTGGACAGAGACGAAAGCAATATGTCACTGAAAAAGTATGGAGAGTTGGACAGGGACGAAAGTAATATGTCACTGAAAAAGTATAGAGAGTTGGACAGGGATGAAAGCAATATGTCACTGAAAAAGTCTGGAGAGTTAGACAGGGACGAAAGTAATATGTTACTGAAAAAGTATGGAGTGTTGGACAGGGACGAAAGTAATATGTCACTGAAAAAGTATGGAGTGTTGGACAGGAACGAAAGTAATATGTCACTGAAAAAGTATAGAGTATTGAACAGGGACGAAAGCAATATGTCAATGAAAAAGTATGGAGAGTTGGACAGGGGCGAAAGCAATATGACACTGAAAAAGTATGGAGAGTTGGACAGGGACGAAAGCAATATGTCACTGAAAAATTCTGGAGAGTTGGACAGGGACGAAAGTAATATGTCACTGAAAAAGTCTGGAGAGTTGGACGCTTATGAAAGCAATATGTCACTGAAAAAGTATGGAGAGTTGGACAGAGACGAAAGCAATATGTCACTGAAAAAGTATGGAGAGTTGGACAGGGACGAAAGTAATATGTCACTGAAAAAGTATGGAGTGTTGGACAGGAACGAAAGTAATATGTCACTGAAAAAGTATAGAGTATTGAACAGGGACGAAAGCAATATGTCAATGAAAAAGTATGGAGAGTTGGACAGGGGCGAAAGCAATATGACACTGAAAAAGTATGGAGAGTTGGACAGGGACGAAAGCAATATGTCACTGAAAAATTCTGGAGAGTTGGACAGGGACGAAAGTAATATGTCACTGAAAAAGTCTGGAGAGTTGGACGCTTATGAAAGCAATATGTCACTGAAAAAGTATGGAGAGTTGGACAGAGACGAAAGCAATATGTCACTGAAAAAGTATGGAGAGTTGGACAGGGACGAAAGTAATATGTCACTGAAAAAGTATAGAGAGTTGGACAGGGATGAAAGCAATATGTCACTGAAAAAGTCTGGAGAGTTAGACAGGGACGAAAGTAATATGTTACTGAAAAAGTATGGAGTGTTGGACAGGGACGAAAGTAATATGTCACTGAAAAAGTATGGAGTGTTGGACAGGAACGAAAGTAATATGTCACTGAAAAAGTATAGAGTATTGAACAGGGACGAAAGCAATATGTCAATGAAAAAGTATGGAGAGTTGGACAGGGGCGAAAGCAATATGACACTGAAAAAGTATGGAGAGTTGGACAGGGACGAAAGTAATATGTCACTGAAAAAGTATGGAGAGTTGGACAGGGACGAAAGCAATAAGTCACTGAAAAAGTATGAAGAGTTGAACAGGGACGAAAGTAATATGTCACTGAAAAAGTATGGAGGAGAGTTGAACAGGGACGAAAGTAATATGTCACTGAAAAAGTATGGAGATTTGGACAGGAACGAAAGTAATATGTCACTGAAAAAGTATGGAGAGTTGGACAGGGACGAGAGAAATATGTCACTGAAAAAGTATGGATAGTTGAACAGGAACGAAAGCAATATGTCACTGAAAAAGTATGAAGACTTGGACAGGGACGAAAGTAATATGTCACTGAAAAAGTATGGAGATTTGGACAGGGACGAAAGCAATATGTCACTGAAAAAGTATGAAGACTTGGACAGGGACGAAAGTAATATGTCACTGAAAAAGTATGGAGAGTTGGACAGGGACGAAAGCAATATGTCACTGAAAAAACGTGAAGAGTTGGACAGGGACGAAAGTAATATTTCACTGAAAAAGTATGAAGAGTTGGACAGGGACGAAAGTAATATGTCACTGAAAAAGTATGGAGAGTTGGACAGGGACGAAAGCAATATGTCATTGAAAAGGCATGGAGAGCTGGACAGGAACGAAAGTAATATGTCACTGGAAAAGCATGGAGAGCTGGACAGGAACGAAAGTAATATGTCACTGAAAAAGTATGAAGAGCTGGACAGGGGCGAAAGTAATATGTCACTGCAAAAGTATGGAGAGTAGGACAGGGACGAAAGTAATATGTCACTGAAAAATTCTGGAGAGTTGGACAGGGACGAAAGTAATATGTCACTGAAAAAGTCTGGAGAGTTGGACACTTATGAAAGCAATATGTCACTGAAAAAGTATGGAGAGTTGGACAGAGACGAAAGCAATATATCACTGAAAAAGTATGGAGAGTTGGACAGGGACGAAAGTAATATGTCACTGAAAAAGTATAGAGAGTTGGACAGGGATGAAAGCAATATGTCACTGAAAAAGTCTGGAGAGTTAGACAGGGACGAAAGTAATATGTTACTGAAAAAGTATGGAGTGTTGGACAGGGACGAAAGTAATATGTCACTGAAAAAGTATGGAGTGTTGGACAGGAACGAAAGTAATATGTCACTGAAAAAGTATGGAGTATTGAACAGGGACGAAAGCAATATGTCAATGAAAAAGTATGGAGAGTTGGACAGGGGCGAAAGCAATATGACACTGAAAAAGTATGGAGAGTTGGACAGGGACGAAAGCAATATGTCACTGAAAAATTCTGGAGAGTTGGACAGGGACGAAAGTAATATGTCACTGAAAAAGTCTGGAGAGTTGGACGCTTATGAAAGCAATATGTCACTGAAAAAGTATGGAGAGTTGGACAGAGACGAAAGCAATATGTCACTGAAAAAGTATGGAGAGTTGGACAGGGACGAAAGTAATATGTCACTGAAAAAGTATAGAGAGTTGGACAGGGATGAAAGCAATATGTCACTGAAAAAGTCTGGAGAGTTAGACAGGGACGAAAGTAATATGTTACTGAAAAAGTATGGAGTGTTGGACAGGGACGAAAGTAATATGTCACTGAAAAAGTATGGAGTGTTGGACAGGAACGAAAGTAATATGTCACTGAAAAAGTATAGAGTATTGAACAGGGACGAAAGCAATATGTCAATGAAAAAGTATGGAGAGTTGGACAGGGGCGAAAGCAATATGACACTGAAAAAGTATGGAGAGTTGGACAGGGACGAAAGTAATATGTCACTGAAAAAGTATGGAGAGTTGGACAGGGACGAAAGCAATAAGTCACTGAAAAAGTATGAAGAGTTGAACAGGGACGAAAGTAATATGTCACTGAAAAAGTATGGAGGAGAGTTGAACAGGGACGAAAGTAATATGTCACTGAAAAAGTATGGAGATTTGGACAGGAACGAAAGTAATATGTCACTGAAAAAGTATGGAGAGTTGGACAGGGACGAGAGAAATATGTCACTGAAAAAGTATGGATAGTTGAACAGGAACGAAAGCAATATGTCACTGAAGAAGTATGAAGACTTGGACAGGGACGAAAGTAATATGTCACTGAAAAAGTATGGAGATTTGGACAGGGACGAAAGCAATATGTCACTGAAAAAGTATGAAGACTTGGACAGGGACGAAAGTAATATTTCACTGAAAAAGTATGAAGAGTTGGACAGGGACGAAAGTAATATGTCACTGAAAAAGTATGGAGAGTTGGACAGGGACGAAAGCAATATGTCATTGAAAAGGCATGGAGAGCTGGACAGGAACGAAAGTAATATGTCACTGGAAAAGCATGGAGAGCTGGACAGGAACGAAAGTAATATGTCACTGAAAAAGTATGAAGAGCTGGACAGGGGCGAAAGTAATATGTCACTGCAAAAGTATGGAGAGTAGGACAGGGACGAAAGTAATATGTCACTGAAAAATTCTGGAGAGTTGGACAGGGACGAAAGTAATATGTCACTGAAAAAGTCTGGAGAGTTGGACACTTATGAAAGCAATATGTCACTGAAAAAGTATGGAGAGTTGGACAGAGACGAAAGCAATATGTCACTGAAAAAGTATGGAGAGTTGGACAGGGACGAAAGTAATATGTCACTGAAAAAGTATAGAGAGTTGGACAGGGATGAAAGCAATATGTCACTGAAAAAGTCTGGAGAGTTAGACAGGGACGAAAGTAATATGTTACTGAAAAAGTATGGAGTGTTGGACAGGGACGAAAGTAATATGTCACTGAAAAAGTATAGAGTATTGAACAGGGACGAAAGCAATATGTCAATGAAAAAGTATGGAGAGTTGGACAGGGGCGAAAGCAATATGACACTGAAAAAGTATGGAGAGTTGGACAGGGACGAAAGCAATATGTCACTGAAAAATTCTGGAGAGTTGGACAGGGACGAAAGTAATATGTCACTGAAAAAGTCTGGAGAGTTGGACGCTTATGAAAGCAATATGTCACTGAAAAAGTATGGAGAGTTGGACAGAGACGAAAGCAATATGTCACTGAAAAAGTATGGAGAGTTGGACAGGGACGAAAGTAATATGTCACTGAAAAAGTATGGAGTGTTGGACAGGAACGAAAGTAATATGTCACTGAAAAAGTATAGAGTATTGAACAGGGACGAAAGCAATATGTCAATGAAAAAGTATGGAGAGTTGGACAGGGGCGAAAGCAATATGACACTGAAAAAGTATGGAGAGTTGGACAGGGACGAAAGCAATATGTCACTGAAAAATTCTGGAGAGTTGGACAGGGACGAAAGTAATATGTCACTGAAAAAGTCTGGAGAGTTGGACGCTTATGAAAGCAATATGTCACTGAAAAAGTATGGAGAGTTGGACAGAGACGAAAGCAATATGTCACTGAAAAAGTATGGAGAGTTGGACAGGGACGAAAGTAATATGTCACTGAAAAAGTATAGAGAGTTGGACAGGGATGAAAGCAATATGTCACTGAAAAAGTCTGGAGAGTTAGACAGGGACGAAAGTAATATGTTACTGAAAAAGTATGGAGTGTTGGACAGGGACGAAAGTAATATGTCACTGAAAAAGTATGGAGTGTTGGACAGGAACGAAAGTAATATGTCACTGAAAAAGTATAGAGTATTGAACAGGGACGAAAGCAATATGTCAATGAAAAAGTATGGAGAGTTGGACAGGGGCGAAAGCAATATGACACTGAAAAAGTATGGAGAGTTGGACAGGGACGAAAGTAATATGTCACTGAAAAAGTATGGAGAGTTGGACAGGGACGAAAGCAATAAGTCACTGAAAAAGTATGAAGAGTTGAACAGGGACGAAAGTAATATGTCACTGAAAAAGTATGGAGGAGAGTTGAACAGGGACGAAAGTAATATGTCACTGAAAAAGTATGGAGATTTGGACAGGAACGAAAGTAATATGTCACTGAAAATGTATGGAGAGTTGGACAGGGACGAGAGAAATATGTCACTGAAAAAGTATGGATAGTTGAACAGGAACGAAAGCAATATGTCACTGAAAAAGTATGAAGACTTGGACAGGGACGAAAGTAATATGTCACTGAAAAAGTATGGAGATTTGGACAGGGACGAAAGCAATATGTCACTGAAAAAGTATGAAGACTTGGACAGGGACGAAAGTAATATGTCACTGAAAAAGTATGGAGAGTTGGACAGGGACGAAAGCAATATGTCACTGAAAAAACGTGAAGAGTTGGACAGGGACGAAAGTAATATGTCACTGAAAAAGTATGGAGATTTGGACAGGGACGAAAGCAATATGTCACTGAAAAAGTATGAAGACTTGGACAGGGACGAAAGTAATATTTCACTGAAAAAGTATGAAGAGTTGGACAGGGACGAAAGTAATATGTCACTGAAAAAGTATGGAGAGTTGGACAGGGACGAAAGCAATATGTCATTGAAAAGGCATGGAGAGCTGGACAGGAACGAAAGTAATATGTCACTGGAAAAGCATGGAGAGCTGGACAGGAACGAAAGTAATATGTCACTGAAAAAGTATGAAGAGCTGGACAGGGGCGAAAGTAATATGTCACTGCAAAAGTATGGAGAGTAGGACAGGGACGAAAGTAATATGTCACTGAAAAATTCTGGAGAGTTGGACAGGGACGAAAGTAATATGTCACTGAAAAAGTCTGGAGAGTTGGACACTTATGAAAGCAATATGTCACTGAAAAAGTATGGAGAGTTGGACAGAGACGAAAGCAATATATCACTGAAAAAGTATGGAGAGTTGGACAGGGACGAAAGTAATATGTCACTGAAAAAGTATAGAGAGTTGGACAGGGATGAAAGCAATATGTCACTGAAAAAGTCTGGAGAGTTAGACAGGGACGAAAGTAATATGTTACTGAAAAAGTATGGAGTGTTGGACAGGGACGAAAGTAATATGTCACTGAAAAAGTATGGAGTGTTGGACAGGAACGAAAGTAATATGTCACTGAAAAAGTATGGAGTATTGAACAGGGACGAAAGCAATATGTCAATGAAAAAGTATGGAGAGTTGGACAGGGGCGAAAGCAATATGACACTGAAAAAGTATGGAGAGTTGGACAGGGACGAAAGCAATATGTCACTGAAAAATTCTGGAGAGTTGGACAGGGACGAAAGTAATATGTCACTGAAAAAGTCTGGAGAGTTGGACGCTTATGAAAGCAATATGTCACTGAAAAAGTATGGAGAGTTGGACAGAGACGAAAGCAATATGTCACTGAAAAAGTATGGAGAGTTGGACAGGGACGAAAGTAATATGTCACTGAAAAAGTATAGAGAGTTGGACAGGGATGAAAGCAATATGTCACTGAAAAAGTCTGGAGAGTTAGACAGGGACGAAAGTAATATGTTACTGAAAAAGTATGGAGTGTTGGACAGGGACGAAAGTAATATGTCACTGAAAAAGTATAGAGAGTTGGACAGGGATGAAAGCAATATGTCACTGAAAAAGTCTGGAGAGTTAGACAGGGACGAAAGTAATATGTTACTGAAAAAGTATGGAGAGTTGGACAGGGACGAAAGCAATATGTCACTGAAAAATTCTGGAGAGTTGGACAGGGACGAAAGTAATATGTCACTGAAAAAGTCTGGAGAGTTGGACGCTTATGAAAGCAATATGTCACTGAAAAAGTATGGAGAGTTGGACAGAGACGAAAGCAATATGTCACTGAAAAAGTATGGAGAGTTGGACAGGGACGAAAGTAATATGTCACTGAAAAAGTATAGAGAGTTGGACAGGGATGAAAGCAATATGTCACTGAAAAAGTCTGGAGAGTTAGACAGGGACGAAAGTAATATGTTACTGAAAAAGTATGGAGTGTTGGACAGGGACGAAAGTAATATGTCACTGAAAAAGTATGGAGTGTTGGACAGGAACGAAAGTAATATGTCACTGAAAAAGTATAGAGTATTGAACAGGGACGAAAGCAATATGTCAATGAAAAAGTATGGAGAGTTGGACAGGGGCGAAAGCAATATGACACTGAAAAAGTATGGAGAGTTGGACAGGGACGAAAGTAATATGTCACTGAAAAAGTATGGAGAGTTGGACAGGGACGAAAGCAATAAGTCACTGAAAAAGTATGAAGAGTTGAACAGGGACGAAAGTAATATGTCACTGAAAAAGTATGGAGGAGAGTTGAACAGGGACGAAAGTAATATGTCACTGAAAAAGTATGGAGATTTGGACAGGAACGAAAGTAATATGTCACTGAAAAAGTATGGAGAGTTGGACAGGGACGAGAGAAATATGTCACTGAAAAAGTATGGATAGTTGAACAGGAACGAAAGCAATATGTCACTGAAAAAGTATGAAGACTTGGACAGGGACGAAAGTAATATGTCACTGAAAAAGTATGGAGATTTGGACAGGGACGAAAGCAATATGTCACTGAAAAAGTATGAAGACTTGGACAGGGACGAAAGTAATATGTCACTGAAAAAGTATGGAGAGTTGGACAGGGACGAAAGCAATATGTCACTGAAAAAACGTGAAGAGTTGGACAGGGACGAAAGTAATATTTCACTGAAAAAGTATGAAGAGTTGGACAGGGACGAAAGTAATATGTCACTGAAAAAGTATGGAGAGTTGGACAGGGACGAAAGCAATATGTCATTGAAAAGGCATGGAGAGCTGGACAGGAACGAAAGTAATATGTCACTGGAAAAGCATGGAGAGCTGGACAGGAACGAAAGTAATATGTCACTGAAAAAGTATGAAGAGCTGGACAGGGGCGAAAGTAATATGTCACTGCAAAAGTATGGAGAGTAGGACAGGGACGAAAGTAATATGTCACTGAAAAATTCTGGAGAGTTGGACAGGGACGAAAGTAATATGTCACTGAAAAAGTCTGGAGAGTTGGACACTTATGAAAGCAATATGTCACTGAAAAAGTATGGAGAGTTGGACAGAGACGAAAGCAATATATCACTGAAAAAGTATGGAGAGTTGGACAGGGACGAAAGTAATATGTCACTGAAAAAGTATAGAGAGTTGGACAGGGATGAAAGCAATATGTCACTGAAAAAGTCTGGAGAGTTAGACAGGGACGAAAGTAATATGTTACTGAAAAAGTATGGAGTGTTGGACAGGGACGAAAGTAATATGTCACTGAAAAAGTATGGAGTGTTGGACAGGAACGAAAGTAATATGTCACTGAAAAAGTATGGAGTATTGAACAGGGACGAAAGCAATATGTCAATGAAAAAGTATGGAGAGTTGGACAGGGGCGAAAGCAATATGACACTGAAAAAGTATGGAGAGTTGGACAGGGACGAAAGCAATATGTCACTGAAAAATTCTGGAGAGTTGGACAGGGACGAAAGTAATATGTCACTGAAAAAGTCTGGAGAGTTGGACGCTTATGAAAGCAATATGTCACTGAAAAAGTATGGAGAGTTGGACAGAGACGAAAGCAATATGTCACTGAAAAAGTATGGAGAGTTGGACAGGGACGAAAGTAATATGTCACTGAAAAAGTATAGAGAGTTGGACAGGGATGAAAGCAATATGTCACTGAAAAAGTCTGGAGAGTTAGACAGGGACGAAAGTAATATGTTACTGAAAAAGTATGGAGTGTTGGACAGGGACGAAAGTAATATGTCACTGAAAAAGTATAGAGAGTTGGACAGGGATGAAAGCAATATGTCACTGAAAAAGTCTGGAGAGTTAGACAGGGACGAAAGTAATATGTTACTGAAAAAGTATGGAGTGTTGGACAGGGACGAAAGTAATATGTCACTGAAAAAGTATGGAGTGTTGGACAGGAACGAAAGTAATATGTCACTGAAAAAGTATAGAGTATTGAACAGGGACGAAAGCAATATGTCAATGAAAAAGTATGGAGAGTTGGACAGGGGCGAAAGCAATATGACACTGAAAAAGTATGGAGAGTTGGACAGGGACGAAAGTAATATGTCACTGAAAAAGTATGGAGAGTTGGACAGGGACGAAAGCAATAAGTCACTGAAAAAGTATGAAGAGTTGAACAGGGACGAAAGTAATATGTCACTGAAAAAGTATGGAGGAGAGTTGAACAGGGACGAAAGTAATATGTCACTGAAAAAGTATGGAGATTTGGACAGGAACAAAAGTAATATGTCACTGAAAAAGTATGGAGAGTTGGACAGGGACGAGAGAAATATGTCACTGAAAAAGTATGGATAGTTGAACAGGAACGAAAGCAATATGTCACTGAAAAAGTATGAAGACTTGGACAGGGACGAAAGTAATATGTCACTGAAAAAGTATGGAGATTTGGACAGGGACGAAAGCAATATGTCACTGAAAAAGTATGAAGACTTGGACAGGGACGAAAGTAATATGTCACTGAAAAAGTATGGAGAGTTGGACAGGGACGAAAGCAATATGTCACTGAAAAAACGTGAAGAGTTGGACAGGGACGAAAGTAATATTTCACTGAAAAAGTATGAAGAGTTGGACAGGGACGAAAGTAATATGTCACTGAAAAAGTATGGAGAGTTGGACAGGGACGAAAGCAATATGTCATTGAAAAGGCATGGAGAGCTGGACAGGAACGAAAGTAATATGTCACTGGAAAAGCATGGAGAGCTGGACAGGAACGAAAGTAATATGTCACTGAAAAAGTATGAAGAGCTGGACAGGGGCGAAAGTAATATGTCACTGCAAAAGTATGGAGAGTAGGACAGGGACGAAAGTAATATGTCACTGCAAAAGTATGGAGAGCTGGACAGGGACGAAAGTAATAGTCTGTTGTAGCTGCTACAATACGGCTACTCTCTTTCGAAATCTACAAAAGAGGTTTTTAGGGTGCAGGGAGCGTGGTTCACTCCAAACACCTTATCCACCATGGTGCACGGTCAGGCTTTCCGAAAACCTCACATCGAAAGGACTTCTCCTATCTGCCACCCGAGGAAGTGCTGAGCAGCTCTGTGAGTTTGAACTCTGGGAACTATCACCAGTACCCAGTAGTTTTGAGCGTATTCTTTTTCAAATTGTCGTATTTATAATTTAGGGATGGCAACGATTACTCGGTTAACCGGTTAACCGTCGGAAATATAGTAACCGGTTAGCTATTTTGCGATTCGATTATTCGTTAAGTTTTGATAAAATATGATGAAAATATCTCGATCTTGTCACTGTTTTCTCAATTCATAAAAGTTAAAAAATATATAAAGTACATGTGTAGTGTAACAGTAAATAAACTTATATATCGGATTAAATCAATAATTAAATAACTGTGATAAGACATGATAACTATCCCTCGGGCATTCGTGTTTTTTCAACCATAACTAATCACAACAATTGTAAAAACTGTTCATCTGTCTAATTAACTTGCAATTGAAATGTTTGAAGTTTCATTACAAAATGCCTCCACCACAATCGAAAGTTTGGTCGTATTATAAACGAGATGTGGAGTCGAAAATTGTGAAATGCAAACTGTGCAATTTAGAAATGACATATACGGGAGGAACTAGCAATATGCTTAATCATTTAAAGCTAAAACATTCGTCAGATATTTATGGATGATTTACGCCTGAAAAACAGCCATCTGTAGCCGAATTTGCATATTCACCACGATCACGGAAATTGTCATCTTCCCAGAATGAACACATTACAAGAGCAATAGTTGAAATGGTGGTATTGGATTATATGCCGTTAAAACTCGTAGAAGGCAAATGACTTTTAAATTTAATGAGTATCCTAGCTCCAGATTATAAGGTTCCTTTACGAAATACAGTAAAATTATTTATGTAATATAAGTTTATTATTGACATCGCCTTATTGATTTGTCCCTTGCAAGATTACATCTGAACAATGATATCTACCGGTTAACCGAGTAATCGGTCGGAAGATTATTCGAGTAACCGGTTAGTAAATTCTGAACGGTTTGCCATTCCTAATTTATATTAAAATAAAACAAACTGACTCTTATTTGAAAAGTACATCGAATCTGACCTCGTTTTGAAATGTATGATAAGATTATATTCCCTATGAATAATGTGTGAATTTTGCTTTGTATGTTGTTTTTGACAAGAATTTTATAATGTTATAGATCTCTGCCCCCGCGCTCGTATTGACCGTTAATGGACCGTTGGTGCATTGTATCTCTCTTGTTAGGTTATATACCTCCACCACCAAACTTGACTACCATGATACAACTCCGGCCAATATTGTTGAAAGTGGTGGCGTTAAACAAACACTCTTGTTTTAATGTCGGTTGCCTCAATGCTATAATATTTCCTGCTTAGTCATAAATTTTAGTTTCCCGTTGTAAACTGCCCATTCTTAGATTCAATTACACTGGGATAACGTTACTAACTAAATATCAAGATTGTCTAGGTAAATAGGGAAAAATTATTTCGTTAGGTCGTGGTGTTTAACGCCACAATATTTCAGTTATATCATGGCGGTCAGTTTTCTTGGTGGAGGAAACCGAGGTACCCGGAGCAAACCACCGACCTGTCGCAAATCAGTGACAAACTTGATCACATAATGTTGTATGGAGTACATCTCGTGTGAACGGGATTTGAACTAACTAACTTAGTGGTGATAGGCACAAATTGCATAAGTACAAATGTAGTTGTATATCAACTACCATATAATCACTACCACGACTTGTGTCTATACTAAATATCAAGATTGTCTAGGTATGGGTATGGTAAAACTAGTTCGTTCTCAGGAACAACGATAAAAAGTAGACATAGTTTTAATTAGATTGGGATAACTTTTGTAATGCAAATTTCTTCTACTGGAATGCCAAATATTTAAACTACGATTATCACTCAAGAAGTTCTAAGGTCGTTAAAGGGGAATTTGTGGTAGTGCCTACCGACAAACTTTGTGGGCGGAGCTTATCATCAAAAATCCCCGTTGATATGGACAGCATACTGTATGTCACATGACCAACGTGACCTAAAGGTCACATACTCCAGATATTTGAATTTTCGAAGTGATTTTTGTAGATTTTAGACTGACGAAGAATATTATTTTTAATAAGACTCAATGTTTCGTAGAGAGGAACACTAGTAACCATGCATGTCAAATAATTTGCTCCAAAAGATAACCGTGGTCAAAATAATGAACAATCTGAATGTTGGCTCCGCCCAAAGCTATTTATACCCACGGTTCCGGTTTAACAAAAATGTGCATGTTATTGTAGATTTAAGTGTCTCGTCTTATTACAGACATATTTGTCTAAATAATATAAAATAAATTATGTCATCATTCCTAAAATGAGATGAAAAATCGGTCTTCATAACGAGTTCGTGTTTCAGTTGTCATGATAATATATTATATAAACTTTTTTTTTAATAAAATGAAGAACTAAACATATTACACTGTTGGAACAGTCCTAATATCCACTAGATAGGAAAATCGTAGAAAGTGGCAATATCGATTAGCAAGTAAACATAAATATGACCGCTGACTTTCCTGGCTTGGTACAGGCACTTTAATAAAACAAACAGTTATCTTAAACTAGTTTTATAGGCCTAAATATGACGGTAGACACCCTGTAAGTTAGTAACTCAACACTGTCTCCTTGAACAGATCATATATCAGAAGTAAAACTAGTCCACACAGGAATCAACGTAGTCAAGCTAAATTAGTTTTGATTGAATTTCAGATATAAATTGTTTCTATGACCTGTGTCATAGCGTTATAGTCTAAACTAGGTAATAGGAAAATCGACCAAATATGTAAATGTCAACCGGCAATTGTACATTAACATTTAGATAAATATTTATTTTTAGACAATTCAGAATTATGTGTATAATTGTGACATTTAAATTTAAATCTACATATATTTCTAATGCCGTCCTCATATATGTATTTTATAGAAAACACAAATGAGTTGTCGGTACTATAAATATCCTTCGTCAATATCCATCCATCACTTGAATCAGATTAAAATCATATGCATTAAATGATCTACTGGGCACTGGTGAAAGCTCACAAGGCTGGAAACCACACAGCTGCCCAGCGCGCCCCCGGGTGGTGGATAGGGGAGCCCTCTCGATTTCGGGAGGGGGAATGTCAGGTTATAAAACGGAAATCTTGACTATAGACAGACCGTAGTCGGTAACGTGTTTGGATATTGCCGTGCTCCTTGCACGCTAAAGACCACGTTTGTAAATTTTGATAAAGAGTACGCTCATTGTAAGCGCTACAAAAGACTACATTTTCGTCCTTCATACCTTTTTGAATGGCAGTAAAAGTTGTTGACCCGGTTGACCTCATTTCTTTATAGTTTTAATACATTATTGAACTTGTTCTCGTTCTGAATATATCTGAAATACTGCTCGCTAGACCTTAAGAACAATCAATAAATCAATCAATCAATCAATCAATCAATCAATCGATAATTATGTTCAATAATCCATACCCTTTTAAATTCAGAAACAACTCGGTTTAATCAATTCCAATGTGAACTTAATTCAGCCGAGATTTTTGATTACTGCATGTAGCCGAACCATATGAGAAGATTTTTGGCATCCGTGTGTTTTCATTGGTTCATTTATAGGACGTCGTGTCATAAGGGTTGAATTGAGTTGATTGAGATGTAAATGGAGTCCTAGCTTAAAATATTAAACATGTGATTTTTATCAGTTTAATTATTCTTTACAAATGGCACCACTTTAAAATTATAATCTCCGTGTTTAAAATTCCCAAGTTACTGGTAATTAAATGTCAACTCTTATAAAATGAAATTCCGGGGGCGATGAAGATTTAATTAACACCGATGTGAGCTATCTGGGAAGTCGCTACTAATTTAAAAATTAATCTCAGAGATTTCCTAGTTGCTTCACCGTTTTGTTTAAAAATATTTATAATTTTTTGCATTTTCTTGAAGAATATATAATAAGGTTCCCGTATCACAAACAAAATGAACATTTCTGGGAAAAGAATAATTACATTTTCCTGAAATCCAGTTGAAATGGGTTGATTGGTTGTTTTTAAGGTCAAGTCAACGATAACAAGTTCAACAATATATTTTAAAATATATGCATAAAAGAGGGTGGGATGGGCATGGGGATAAACCCCAAGATTTTCTACAACAGAGGCGAGCACGTTCACCTTTACACGTTCGATGCCGTTTACTTGGTAGAAGAAGAATTATTGTTTGGTTTGGTTAACGCCACTTACAACAATATTTCAGTTATATCGTGACGTTCAGTTTTATTGGTGGAGGAAACCGGAGTACCCGGAAAATACCACCGGCCTGTCGCAAGCCACTGACAAACTTTATCACATAATATTGTACACCTCGCCCTGAACGGAATTCGAACCAACAACATCAGTGGTGATAGACACTGATTTCATATCTAGTTATAAATCCAACTACCATAGACGGCCCCGTAGTGTTAAATATATTTTAAAATAGATACACAAAAGAGGGTGGGTGGGGATCAGATCCAAGATTTTCTAGAGCAGAGACGGGCACGTTAATCTTTACACGTTCGATGCAGTTTACTTGGTAGAAGATGAATTACGTTGTCAATCATGCTTTTAGCTCGTAACACCAGCTTTTTTGCTTTTTTTTTTATTACTGTGCTTGATTAACTTTTTTACTTTTGTATATGCTTACCTTGTCTGTGCTATATGTGTGCTTTAATAACTTATTTGCTGTATTTTGCTACTATGAGTGTTTTTATCTAAATTATTAATTTGTGTGCATGCTTTTGTTATTTTTAACTGTTATCTATTCTTGTATTGTGTATGTCGTGTCAAAAGCCCACTAGCGCTTGTGTTGTATTGTTATCTAAATATGCCGACTATAAATAAAACTTATCTTATCTTATCTTAATCATCATTTGTTATGATAGAAATTAACATGTCTCATCTGGAGGTGCAACAAGTTCTACACAAATATCACAGTAATCTAAAGTTTACTTGTACTTTTCAACGAAGTCGGATAACACAGAAAAACAAATAGTCTAATCATTCAAGCCAACATAATTTGTGAAGTGAAATGAACCAATTATTTCTGGTAATTGGACAGATTGTACCGGAAGCCATTAATTATTAATTTACATAGTATCAGCTAAAGCAACGGTAATTGGTGATTATGGAGCTTTTCTTTAGATCCTTAGGAGATATTGTATAGTAATTCACTACAGTTCAGCCTGTATTAAGAGGTCATCCTTGGGACAAAGAAAAAGTGAACTTATAAGACAGGTGGCCTCTTAAAAGAGGTTCAATTCATATGAAATTTTCTCTGACAAGACTAGAAAAAAGTGACCTTTTGATATAGGTGACTGCTTAATAGAGGTGACTGCATGGGCAGGTTTGACTTAATAGAGGTGACCACATGGGCAAGTTTCACTTAATACAGGTGACCGCATGGGCAGATTTGACATAATAGAGGTGACCACATGGGCAGGTTTGAATTAATAGAGGTGACCACATGGGCAGGTTTGACTTACTAGAGGTGACCGCATGAGCAGGTTTGACTTAATAGAGGTGACCACATGGGCAGGTTTGACTTAATAGAGGTGACCATATGGGCAGGTTTGACTTAATAGAGGTGCCCACATGGGCATGTTTGACTTAATAGAGGTGACCACATGGGCAGGTTTGACTTAATAGAGGTGACCACATGGGAAGGTTTGACTTCATAGAGGTAACCACATGGACATGTTTGACTTAATAGAGGTGACCACATGGGCCGGTTTGACTTAATAGAGGTGACCACATGGGCAGGTTTGACTTAATAGAGGTGACCACATGGGCAGGTTTGACTTAATAGAGGTGACCACATGGGCAGGTTTGGCTTAATAGAGATGACCACATGGGCAGGTTTGACTTAATAGAAGTGATCACATGGGCAGGTTTGACTTAATAGAGGTGACCACATGGGCAGGTTTGACTTAATAGAGGTGACCACATGGGCAGGTTTGACTTAATAGAGGTGACCACATTGGCAGGTATGACTTAATAGAGGTGACCACATGGGCAGGTTTGACTTAATAGAGGTGACCACATGGACATGTTTGACTTAATAGAGGTGACCACATGGACAGGTTTGACTTAATAGAGGTGACCACATGGGCAGGTTTGACTTAATAGAGGTGACCACATGGTCAGGTTTGACTTAATAGAGGTGACCACATGGACAGGTTTGACTTAATAGAGGTGACCACATGGACAAGTCTGACTTAATATAGGTGACCACATGGGCAGGTTTGACTTAATAGAAGTGACCACATGGGCAGGTTGACTTAATAGAGGGGACCACATGGGCAGGTTTGACTTAATAGAGGTGACCATATGGGCAGGTTTGACTTAATAGAGGTGACCACATGGGCAGGTATGACTTAATAGAGGTGACCACATGGGCAGGTTTGACTTAATAGAGGTGA
The DNA here is from genome assembly GCA_963383655.1 of Bathymodiolus septemdierum. NCBI lineage: Eukaryota > Metazoa > Mollusca > Bivalvia > Mytilida > Modiolidae > Bathymodiolus > Bathymodiolus septemdierum. The sequence goes on along the minus strand of OY726528.1, from coordinate 28,456,285 downwards.
CCACATGGGCAGTTTTGATTTCATAGAGGTGACCACATGGGCAGGTATGACTTAATAGAGGTGACCACATGGGCAGGTTTGACTTAATAGAGGTGACCACATGGGCAGGTTTGACTTAATAGAGGTGACCGCCATGGGCAGGTTTGACTTAATAGAGGTGACCACATGGACAGGTTTGACTTAATAGAGTTGACCACATGGGCAGGTTTGACTTAATAGAGGTGACCACATGGGCAGTTTTGACTTAATAGAGGTACCCACATGGGAAGGTTTGACTTAATAGAGGTGACCACATGGGCAGGTTTGACTTAATAGAGGTGACCACATGGGCAGGATTGGCTTAATAGAGGTGACCACATGGGCAGGTTTGACTTAACAGAGGTGACCACATGGGCAGGTTTGACTTAATAGAGGTGACCACATGGGCAGGTTTGACTTAATAGAGGTGACCACATGGGCAGTTTTGACTTAATAGAGGTGCCCACATGGGAAGGTTTGACTTAATAAAGGTGACCACATGGGCAGATTTGTCTTAATAGAGGTGACCACATGGAAAGGTTTGACTTAATAGAGGTGACCACATGGGCAGGTTTGACTTAATAGAGGTGACCACATGGACAGGTTTGACTTACTAGAGGTGACCACATGGACAGGTTTGACCTAATAGAGGTGACCACATGGGCAGGTTTGACCTAATAGAGGTGACCACATGGGCAGGTTTGACTTAATAGAGGTGACCACATGGGCAGGTTTGACTTAATAGAGGTGACCACATTGGCAGGTTTGACTTAATAGAGGTGACCACATGGGCAGGTTTGACTTAATAGAGGTGACCACATGGGCAGGTTTGACTTAATAGAGGTGACCACATGGGCAGGTTTGACTTAATAAAGGTGACCACATGGGCAGGTTTGACTTAATAGAGGTGACCACATGGACAGATTTGACCTAATAGAGGTGACCACATGGGCAGGTTTGACTTAATAGTGGTGACCACATGGGTAGGTTTGACTTAATAGAGGTGACCACATGGACAGGTTTGACTTAATAAAGGTGACCACATGGGCAAGTTTGACTTAATAGAGGTGACCACATGGGCAGGTCTGACTTAATAGAGGTGACCACATGGACAGGTCTGACTTAATAGAGGTGACCACATGGGTAGGTTTGACTTAATAGAGGTGACCACATGGGCAGGTTTGACCACATGGTCAGGTTTGACTTAATAGAAGTGACCACATGGGCAGATTTGTCTTAATAGAGGTGACCACATGGAAAGGTTTGACTTAATAGAGGTGACGACATGGACAGGTTTGACTTAATAGAGGTGACCACATGGGCATGTTTGACTTATTAGAGGTGACCGCCATGGGCAGGTTTGACTTAATAGAGGTGACCACATGGGCAGGTTTGACTTAATAGAGGTGACCGCCATGGGCAGGTTTGACTTAATAGAGGTGACCACATGGGCATGTTTGACTTATTAGAGGTGACCGCCATGGGCAGGTTTTACTTAATAGAGGTGACCACATGGGCAGGTTTGACTTAATAGAGGTGACCACATGGGCAGGTTTGACTTAATAGAGGTGACCGCCATGGGCATGTTTGACTTATTAGAGGTGACCGCCATGGGCAGGTTTGACTTAATAGAGGTGACCACATGGGCAGGTTTGACTTAATAGAGGTGACCACATGGGCAGGTTTGACTTAATAGAGGTGACCGCCATGGGCAGGTTTTACTTAATAGAGGTGACCACATGGGCAGGTTTGACTTAATAGAGGTGACCACATGGGCAGGTTTGACTTAATAGAGGTGACCGCCATGGGCATGTTTGACTTATTAGAGGTGACCGCCATGGGCAGGTTTGACTTAATAGAGGTGACCACATGGGCAGGTTTGACTTAATAGAGGTGACCACATGGGCAGGTTTGACTTAATAGAGGTGACCACATGGGCAGGTTTGACTTAATAGAGGTGACCACATGGGCAGGTTTGACTTAATAGAGGTGACCACATGGGCAGGCTTGACTTAATAGAGGTGACCACATGGGCAGGTTTGACTTAATAGAGGTGACCACATGGGCAGGTTTGACTTAATAGAGGTGACCACATGGGCAGGTTTGACTTAATAGAGGTGACCACATGGGCAGGTTTGACTTAATAGAGGTGACCACATGGGCAGGTTTGACTTAATAGAGGTGACCACATGGGCAGGTTTGACTTAATAGAGGTGACCACATGGGCAGGTTTGACTTAATAGAGGTGACCACATGGGCAGGTTTGACTTAATAGAGGTGACCACATGGGCAGGTTTGACTTAATAGAGGTGACCACATGGGCAGGTTTGACTTAATAGAGGTGACCACATGGGCAGGTTTGACTTAATAGAGGTGACCACATGGGCAGGTTTGACTTAATAGAGGTGACCACATGGGCAGGTTTGACTTAATAGAGGTGACCACATGGGCAGGTTTGACTTAATAGAGGTGACCACATGGGCAGGTTTGACTTAATAGAGGTGACCACATGGGCAGGTTTGACTTAATAGAGGTGACCACATGGGCAGGTTTGACTTAATAGAGGTGACCACATGGGCAGGTCTGACTTAATAGAGGTGACCACATGGGCAGGTCTGACTTAATAGAGGTGACCACATGGGCAGGTCTGACTTAATAGAGGTGACCACATGGGCAGGTCTGACTTAATAGAGGTGACCACATGGGCAGGTCTGACTTAATAGAGGTGACCGCCATGGGCAGGTTTGACTTAATAGAGGTGACCACATGGGCAGGTTTGACTTAATAGAGGTCACCACATGGGTAGGTTTGACTTAATAGAGGTCACCACGTGGGCAGGTTTATCTGTATTTGTTCATTTAATCCATTTCTCTGACGTCATTCAGTTGTTAGAATGAATCACTGACTGTTCATTAAACTTCAAGTTTATTTGTTTTGTGTTATACAACGCTACGTTTTTTATCTCAAGAAAATTTAAACAATGTTACGTTTTTATCTCAAGAAAGTTTATGTGAAGTAGCTAGTTTGTTTATTCTCTTTATAGAATTTTTTTTTTTTTTTATAACACGGATATCTATAGGATTCGAGTCATTAGCTACTTAATTCTATGTTTTACACAGGTTAAGACAGCATAATTACACAAAAGTTTGCAAGTATATGACTAGACCAATATACAGAAGCATGGTTTCATGTAGATAAGTGTTCTACGAAATTAAAATTGAACATGTTACAGACGATGACGGACGGCAAGTGATGACGATATATAACATTATCCTTCAGATTATGAGAACTAAAACACCAAACAGTTCATACAGAGCTAGGGTTGTGGTGTTTAACGCCGCTTTCAACAATATTTCAATTATATTATTGTGGTCAGTTTTATTGGTAAAGGAAACATGAGTACCCGGTGAAAACCACCAACCTGTCGCAAGAAATTACAATTTTATCACAAAATATTGTATCGAGTACACCAACCAGTTCATATCTGTAATATATTAAGTACATATAAATATATACATCATTTAAGAATTGAATGCATTTTTTTTGTAGTTTTATTGACGTGTAAAAGCGTGGACTGATGCACATTTTTTATGAAGATGTGCCTCGGTCCACGCTTTTACACGCCTATAAAATTACAAAAAATGCATTCAATTCATATAATTACATTTAAATCACACCAAAATTTAATATAGTTGAATTTTTCGTTGTGAATTGTATTTGTGTTAGATTATTTGCTGTTGGAAATTACTACGCCATTGATTGTTTACATCTGACGTCGTCATGGAGGCACGTGCAAGTTCGGGTTTGAGTTTTATTGGGATGTAAAACATCTCTTTTATAATCATGTGACCACTTCATTACCAATCATATTGTAACATTTCAATGAAAAACGGAAGTAATGTAATTATTTTGTTTTGTTTTGTTTTTAAGCATTATCTTGTAAGTTCACATTGGTTATTGTAGCTTTAACGATAAACATGTACATATTTTTTTCTTGGGCATTTTACACGAAATAAAATAAGGTATATTTATAGAACATGTTACGTAAAATGTATACCGGGTAACTACATGTACACTATTCTGTTAATTCGAATTAATTCATTGGTGATTTCAACTTCGACGCAACAAGATTCGAATGTACAATGCAGTATGCAATGTGTTTGTTGTTCAGAGGCGGATCCCGACTTTATGAAAGGGAATTCCCTTTTTTGGCTCTAGAATGGGATGTGATGTACCAAATCTCCTTAAATTAAAGACATATATTTCAGATAAGGAGTGGACCATGTTCACTGGACGTAATCCCAAGTCTCTCCCCAGACCTGGGCAGGCTGTGTGTCTTCTTCGTTTAATCTGCTTTTGTGCACGAATTATGCACTGTTTAAAAAGTGGTACAATTCATTGTGACGGAAGTAATCACAGAACTTCCGCAAGTTATGAAAATTAAAATAATACATTTGATCTTGTTTCAATTATGATTATTTTAATGATATCACTTTATTATTTCAAATACATAAGTGGTCGAAAAATAATTTCGTTTCATTAAAAAGAAATATGACAAAACCTTTTTTGAGAGGGATATTATGCTATATGTTGTATCAATCAACCAAACATTGATCAGCCACAAACAAACAAAAAAACAAGTAACATTTTCACAACACAAATATATACAATGATTGATTGATTGATGGATGGATGGATGGATGGATGGATGGATGGATGGATGGATGGATTGATTGATTGATTGATTGATTGATTGATTGATTGATTGATTGATTGGTGTTTAACACCAACTTTAGCAGTATTTCAGCTATATATAGTGGCTTGAACAAATTTATTATGAGACACCTAAAAGACCCGAAGAAATAAAAGATATTTGTCTATAGCACAATCGGGTTATAGGTACAAATAATATAAATATTAAAAGGATAAAAGCATACAGGGGCGGACCCAGGATTTCAAGTTAGAGGGAGGGGGGGCGCACTTAAAAAAATTTGGGCCGAACGGAGGGAGGCACGAAAATTTTTGGGGTATTTCATGTGAAAAATCACGATTTTACGCCAAAAAATCATCTTTTTTCCAATTTTAGGGGGACGCGCGCCGGGTGCGCCCCCCCCCCCCCCCTCCCCCCCTGGATCCGCCCCTGGCATACATTTAGAACGTATATCTTTGTATATAACCTAATTTCTTTAAAAAAAATCAATATCATGTCGCCTGCGACATTTGTAAATAAATCATACATAATGACACAGAAATCTAAATATGTTTATTATTATAGCGAGTTTTAGTGATACGAAGATAAATTTATACAGCTAATATCAAAATTAGTATATATATCGACATTTTATACAACCAAATAATATATTGAAAGTATAATGAAATCACCGCCACGATATAACTGAAATATTGTTGAAAGTGGCGTTAAACACCATAAGTCCTCCTATATTGAAAGTACAATACATACGATGACAAATTTATACACAAAATATCGAAATTAATATTCAAATCTACGTTATAAACAACGATATTATAAATATATATTATATTGATAGTACAATATAAATAACATTAGATTTTCTATATTTATTTACCCTTACCTCAATTCTCTTGTATACACCTCATCGATGTTCATATCCTCTTTAGTGCGTGGGCGTATACGTACCATCCTTGTACAATGTTGATTTCACATAAACAATAATGTGTATTAATTTGTTACGTAACGTAAATTTAAAAGCAACAACAGCAGATTATTACTAATTAATTGTAAACAAAACAATATGATTGCTATGTGTGTCCCTTCAAAGCGTGTATCTACAGATTTATATACTATAACCACAGCTCACTTCAATCAATATCAAAACTGGCAGTCTGTTTAACATCAGTGTAGCAAACCAATATAGAATAATCAATGTTTGATTACAAATAATGTATGTGGAGACATTCAAAAGGTTATCTTTTACCAGATTTTGCGCTTGAGTAATTGCCATTTTGTTTTATTTCATCTGCCGTCACGGTAATCATTCAAATGATATATTTGATTTATAATCTACACATAGGGCTTACTTTGATATACTAATGTGTACAAGCGAACTGTTGAATTACATCTATTTCGTTTCTTATTAATTTAAAAGAAAGCACCAACAGTCTATGAATTAAAATTAAACCTCATCGGTCTTTCATGAAAATTAGACTGGTAAAATTAAATCATATGAGACCGTGCTTTTATAATAAACTCAATCAGTCCATGCGTTAGAAATACACCCCAATAAAACTGATTCCCGTTAGTTCATGCGTTAAAACTAAGCTTCACCAGTTCCATAGTTTAACTAAGCCCCATCAGCTTATAAGAGTACAACTAACCTCCACTAGTACACGTGTTAACCTCTACTCTTGATCATCTCGTTAAAAGTAAACCCCTTGCGTTCAAACAAATCTCTGTCCGTTCTTGAGTTAAAAACGAAAGCTCCATATGTCACCTCTCATTTTGTGAGTTCGAATCTCACTCATGACGAGGTGTACTCGATACAATATTATGTGATAAAGTTTGTCAGTGACTTGTTGCAGGTCGGTGGTTTTTCTCGGGTCCTCCGGTTTCCTCCACCAATAAAACCGACCGCCACGATATAACTGAAATATTGTTGAAAGTGGCGTTAAACATCATAACTCTATTCCTAACCCTCTATGTGTTTAATACTAAAATCCATCATAACAGGCCGTCGTGGTCGTGATCTTATGATAGTCAAATTGAATTTACAGTTACCTGTGCAATCAGTGCATATCGCCACTAAAGTTATGAGTTCGAACCCCGTTCATGGCGAGGTGTACTCGATACAACATTATGTGATAAAGTTTGTCAGTGACTTGTGACAGGTCGGTGGTTTTCTCCGGGTATTGACCGCCACGATATAGCTGAAATAGTGTTGAAAGTGGCGTTAAACACCATTAACCAACACAAACCACCATTCCATACAATAAAGCTACACCCCATATAGCCCGTGCATTTAATATTATTTCATTCATTAATTCTCACAACAGTCAGTACACACATTAAAACTAAAACTAAGCTCCATGAATTCGTGGGATTAAAATAAAATTATATCCGTTCCTGCATCTAATACTAAGCGCTGTCAGTCCATGCGCTTGAAACTAGCTCGCATCAGTTTTAAATGAGTTAGAAACTACTCTCTGCTTTTACAAATTAAGCCCAAATATTACATATATTAACATTATTCCACTAAAAACTAAGCCCCATAAATTCAAAGAAAATTATATCTGTTTAAAATAAAGCTCAATATGTCATTTAAAACCAAAATCCACTAATTAAAATTAAACCCATCAGTCCACACAATTAATAGTATACGACCATAGGTTTATGTGTTAACAATATGGGCTACATGTATCCATGCGCTTAATACTAAAATCCACCTTTCTATGTAATTAAGCCAATCCCCAGTCCTGAACCCAAGCATCTATCATTCCATACATCAAATCTCACACCAGTTTGTCCAAGCTTTAAAACTAAGCTCCATCGGTTGGTGAGTTTAAAACTAAGCTCCATCGGTTGGTGAGTTTAAAACTAAGCTCCATCGGTTGGTGAGTTTAAAACTAAGCTCCATCGGTTGATGAGTTTAAAACTAAGCTCCATCGGTTGGTGAGTTTAAAACTAAGCTCCATCGGTTGATGAGTTTAAAACTAAGCTCCATCGGTTGGTGAGTTTAAAGCTAAGCTCCATCAGTTGATGAGTTTAAAACTAAGCTCCATCGGTTGATGAGTTTAAAACTAAGCTCCATCGGTTGATGAGCTTAAAACTAAGCTCCATCGGTTGATGGGTTTAAAACTAAGCTCCATCAGTTGATGAGTTTAAAACTAAGCTCCATCGGTTGATGAGTTTAAAACTAAGCTCCATCGGTTGGTGAGTTTAAAACTAAGCTCCATCGGTTGGTGAGTTTAAAACTAAGCTCCATCGGTTGATGAGTTTAAACCTAAGCTCCATCGGTTGGTGAGTTTAAAACTAAGCTCCATCGGTTGATGGGTTTAAAACTAAGCTCCATCGGTTGGTGAGTTTAAAACTAAGCTCCATCGGTTGATGAGTTTAAAACTAAATAAGCGCCATCGGTTGATGAGTTTAAAACAAAATTTCATCCATTTATTCATATTATACTAAGCTCCACCAATTCATGCGAATAAAACTAATTTGCATCAGTTAACGCATTTGAAACTAACCTCTGTGTTTACAAGTAAGCTCAACTATTACATATATTAACACTATTCTACGCATTCGAGAACATAGGGGTGATTTATAGATAGACAATATGATAGGATTTATTTGACCCATTAAAACACTATTTTGCTTTTTGGTGAACTTTCTTCGTCTATTTTTAAAACTTTTAAGTTAATTAATGTAGTGTATGACTGTCAGATGAAATTCTTTGCTTCTTTAGAAAATTTAGTTAAACTACTGGTTTTATGAGTTTACTCATAAACTCCATTAACTCAATATCCAGAAATTAATGGTACTTCTGCTCATAAATATTCATTAGATTTTAATTAGATTTTGATCACGTGACTGCAGTTTCAAACATTTACAGGGAATGTCTATTATTGCATGCGCTAAGCCAAAGTCTCATCGCTCAATGCATTAAATATCAATTCCGTTTCCCAGTTCTAAAAAATTTCAAAGTTCAAAATTCAAAAGTTTTATTTAAAGTCGGTACAACAGTATGTAATCTTCAACGCCTTGAAGGAGTACTGTATACCTAAGGAAGAAGAAGAAGAATAAAAACAATAAAGCATAAGCTCTCGTGAACTTTTCAAACCGGCATGAATAATAATAATAATAATAATAATAATAATAATAGTAATAATAATAATAATAGCATTAAAAATAGCAAAAAAAATAATAAATCAGTATTTCCAATACGAAATTATTTACAAATTTTATTTTGCTGAACAGACTTTTGTTTTATTTCTGTATGAGCGTTTGCTGAACAGACTTTTGTTTTATTTCTGTATGAGCGATTAAAAGTTTTATTCCAAATATTTTATTTAGTTTTGGAAATACACAATCTGTTTCACTAAAGAGGTGATTGAATCAAATGTTTGAATACCTGACAATCAACACTGATTAATTAACAAAGATGTTTATGTAATAAACACAAGCACACGACACGGGACAGTTTTGACAGTCGACTCGTGCTTAAAGTCAATTACTCTATTCTATCACTACCCTAACCATTGTCGTTTCTCAATTTCACCTGTCACACCGAGAGCTATATAACCAGCCAGGTCCTCGTCAATCTTCAGAACTTGTTTCAATTCTATCACTGCTAACACTACGACCTTAATCATGAAAGCCAAAGAACAACAAAGATGTCTCGACAAAAAATCTACATTGGTAGATAATGAAAGACGATTTAAGAGGGCATCTGAACAGATTGTACAGTTGAACTACTCATTAGATGCTCTTCAACAAAGATACAACAAAGCAAAGAACGATAACCACAAGTCATTCAGATATTCTCTACGTTTACGCATTGCTGTTCTTGATGGGATACACAACATGTTTTACGAATACGCCCACAAAAAAGCAGAGGCTGTCGTTGAACTACGACAGGAACTGTTTGGAGAAATAGTGGACGTGGTTTCCGGTGAAACAGTCGTCGAGATGTATGAGTAAACATTGAAGCTCATGAAAACTTCTAAAACGGTTCTTTTCAGAGCCACACACTTTTTTCAAAAAGAGTCTAAATTGTTATTGCATAAATATGGAAGTTTGATAGAAAAAGATTATCCCAATATATTTAGAATAATTATCTACCACTCTCCTCTATAAAACAAAAGTCCCCGATTGTGTTTCCAAGAGGAGAATATCAAAGATTTTACCCATAAAGAAATAAAAACACTGAAGATCCTGAAAACTTCTAAAACGGTTCTTTTCAGAGTCACATACTTTTTTCAACAAGATTCTAATTGTTATTGCAAAACTACAGATGTTTAATAGAAAATAACTATTCCAACATATTTAGAATACTTGTCTTCCATCCCCCTTTATGAAACAATATAGGTGCCATCGTGGCCGTGATCGTATGGTAGTTGGATTATTTTCCACCATCAATGAAACAAAATGTTCAATGGACGTGTCAAGAGTATCTACAACCCTCTGAAAGTGCTTTTCCGAGAGCTTCAGGGGCATTCTACCCTCTAGGCCCGCAACCAGGGCTTTGTCTTCAGCGGCCACCAGACACCTCGCCGAAAATTAGCTTCCATGTCATTCCGACCCTAGCTATGCCACTGGCTACGTCCCACAACTAAACTCCATCAGTTCATGCGCATAAGCTTAACTTGCACCAGTTCATGCGTTTAAAACTGATCTCTGCGTTTACAAGTAAGCTCAACTACGGTATTACATATATTAACACTATTCCACGCATCCGGGTACTGTAGAGTGACTTATAGATAGACAATATGATATGATTTGGTTGACCCATGAAAACACCTTTTTGCTATTTGGAGAACTTTCTTCGTCTATTTTTAAAACTTTTTAAATTATTTGATGTGTAGTGTATGGCTGTCAGATGACATTCTTTACTTAATTAGAAAATGTAGTAAAATTACTGGTTTAATGAGTTTACACATTATCTCCATTAACCCCCATATCCAGAAATTAATGGTACTTTTCCTCATAAATATTAATCATATTTATATTAGATTTTGAACACGTGACCGAAGCTTCAAGCATTTACAAGAAATGTCAATTATTCCATTGAAACTAAGTACCAGGAACCCATATGTTAAAACTAAGCACCGTCAGCCCATACGATACAACTAAGTCCCGTCAGGCCATGCGTTTAAACTAAGACCCTTGAACCCATACGTTTAAAATAATCCCCACAATTACATGCGCTAAACCTAAGACCCATCGGTCAATGCATTAAGGATAAATAGAAAATTCAGTTTCCCAACTCTAAAAAAAAATAATAAATCAGTATTTCCGATACGAAATAATTTACATATTTTATTTTACTGAACAGACCTTTGTTTTATTTCTGTATGAGCGATTAAAAGTTTTATTCCCAATATTGTATTTATTTTTGGAAATACACAATCTGTTTCACTAAAGAGGTGATTGAATCAAATGTTTGATTACCTGACAATTAACACTGATTAATTAACAATTATGTTTGTTTAATAAACACAAGCTCGCGACACGAGGCAATCTTGACAGTCGACTCAATTATTCTATGTATGTATAAATAAGTTAAGACGATAATACAATATTGAATCGAATCTACTCTGTCAATACCCTAACCATTAAAGTTTCTCAATTTCATCTGTCACACCGAGAGCTATATAACCAGCCAGGTCCTCGTCAATCTTCAGAACTTGTTTCAATTCTATCACTGCTAACACTACGACCTTAATCATGAAAGCCAAAGAACAACAAAGATGTCTCGACAAAAAATCTACATTGGTAGATAATGAAAGACGATTTAAGAGGGCGTGTGAACAGATTGTACAGTTGAACTACTCATTAGATGCTCTTCAACAAAGATACAACAAAGCAAAGAAAGATAACCACAAGTCATTCAGATATTCTCTACGTTTACGCATTGCTGTTCTTGATGGAATACACAACATGTTTTACGAATACGCCCACAAAAAAGCAGAGGCTGTCGTTGAACTACGACAGGAACTGTTTGGAGAAATAGTGGACGTGGTTTCCGGTGAAACAGTCGTCGAGATATATGAGTAAACATTGAAGCTCATGAAAACTTCTAAAACGGTTCTTTTCAGAGCCACACACTTTTTTCAAAAAGAGTCTAAATTGTTATTGCATAAATATCGAAGTTTGGTAGAAAAAGATTATCCCAATATATTTAGAATAATTATCTACCACTCTCTTCCATAAAACAAAAGTCCCCGATTGTGTTTCCAAGAGGAGAATATCAAAGATTTTTGTATATTTTACTCATTTCTTTCGCCTCCTTTACCCATAAAGAAATAAAAACACTGAAGATCCTGAAAACTTCTAAAACGGTTCTTTTCAGAGTCACATACTTTTTTCAAAAAGATTCTAATTGTTATTGCAAAACTACAGATGTTTAAGAGAAAATAACTATTCCAACATATTTAGAATACTTGTCGTCCACCCTCCTTTATGAAACAATATAGGTGCCATCGTGGCCGTGATCGTATGGTAGTTGGATTATTTTCCACCATCAATGAAACAAAATGTTCAATGGACGTGTCAAGAGTATCTATAACCCTCTGAAAGTGCTTTTTCCGAGAGCTTCAGGGGCATTCTACCCTCTGGGCCCGCAACCAGGGCTTTGTCTTCAGCGGCCACCAGACCCCTCGCCGAAAATTAGCTTCCATGTCATTCCGACCCTTGCTATGCCACTGGTTACGTCCCACAACTAAACTCCATTAGTTCATGCGCATAAACTTAACTTGCACCAGTTCATGCGTTTAAAACTGATCTCTGCGTTTACAAGTAAGCTCAACTATTGCATATATTAACACTATTCTACGCATCCGGGTACTGTAGAGTGACTTATAGATAGACAATATGATATGATTTGGTTGACCCATGAAAACACCTTTTTGCTATTTGGAAAACTTTCTTCGTCTATTTTTAAAACTTTTTAAGTTATTTGATGTGTAGTGTATGGCTGTCAGATGACATTCTTTACTTAATTAGAAAATGTAGTAAAATTACTGGTTTTATGAGTTTACACATTATCTCCATTAACCCCCATATCCAGAAATTAATGGTACTTTTCCTCATAAATATTAATCATATTTATATTAGATTTTGAACACGTGACCGAAGCTTCAAGCATTTACAAGGAATGTCAATTATTCCATTGAAACTAAGTACCAGGAACCCATATGTTAAAACTAAGCACCGTCAGCCCATACGATACAACTAAGTCCCGTCAGGCCATGCGTTTAAACTAAGACCCTTCAACCCATACGTTTAAAATAATCCCCACTATTACATGCGCTAAACATAAGACCCATCGGTCAATGCATTAAGGATAAATAGAAAATTCAGTTTCCCAACTCTAAAAAAAATAATAAATCAGTATTTCCGATACGAAATAATTTACATATTTTATTTTACTGAACAGACCTTTGTTTTATTTCTGTATGAGCGATTAAAAGTTTTATTCCCAATATTGTATTTATTTTTGGAAATACACAATCTGTTTCACTAAAGAGGTGATTGAATCAAATGTTTGATTACCTGACAATTAACACTGATTAATTAACAATTATGTTTGTTTAATAAACACAAGCTCGCGACACGAGGCAATCTTGACAGTCGACTCAATTATTCTATGTATGTATAAATAAGTTAAGACGATAAACAATATTGAATCGAATCTATTCTGTCAATACCCTAACCATTAAACTTTCTCAATTTCATCTGTCACACCGAGAGCTATATAACCAGCCAGGTCCTCGTCAATCTTCAGAACTTGTTTCAATTCTATAACTGTTAACACTACTACCTTAATCATGAAACCCAAAGTACAACAAAGATGTCTCGACAAAAAAATCTACATTGGTAGATAATGAAAGACGATTTGTGAACAGATTGTACAGTTGAACTACTCATTAGATGCTCTTCAACAAAGATACAACAAAGCAAATAACGATAACCACAAGTCATTCAGATATTCTCTATGTTTACGCATTGCTGTTCTTGATGGGATACACAACATGTATTATGAATACGCCCACAAAAAAAGCAGAGGCTGTCGTTGAACTACGACAGGAACTGTTTGGAGAAATAGTGGACGTCGTTTCCGATGAAACAGACGTTGAGATGAATGAATAAACACTGAAGATCCTGAAAATGTCTGAAACGGTTCTTTTCAGAGCCATACCCTTTTTTCAAAAAGAGTCTAAGTTGTTATTGTATATATATAGTAGTTTGATAGAAAAATACTATTCCAATATATCTAGAAATAATTATCTTCCACCATCCTCCATAAAACAAACGTCCCCAATTGTGTTTTCAAAAGGAGAAAATCAAAGATTTTTGTATATTTTACTCATTTCTTTCGCCTCCTTTACCTATAAAGAATTAAAGAAAAACAGCCAACACATTCCATATTGATCAGCTTAAAATCAGAAAATTAAAACAGAAATAAGTTTCATAATATTAAGCATTGCATTCGTGGCCGATTAAGAGGAAACCGTCGTGGTCTTGATCGTATGGTAGTTGGATTTATAACTACCTATGCAATCAGTGCCTATCACCACTAACATTGCGAGTTCGAATCCTGCTCAGACGAGGTGTACTCTTTACAAATTCATGTGATAAAGTTTGTCAGTGACTTACGGCAGGTCGGTGGGGGTTTTTCTTTGGGGGGGGGGGGTAATGGTATTTAACGCCACTTTTAACAATATTTCAGCTATATCGTGGTGGTCAGTTTTATTGGTGGAGGAAACCGGAGTACCCGGAGAAAACCACCGGCCTGTGGCAAGTCACTGACAAACATTTGAAATTGTACATTGACAATGTTCAAACTTTTTTCATGGCGAATATGTATGTTACTTTAAATTTCCGAACCATCTTTTCAATAAAAGTAATGTTCAAATACATGTACTGAAATTATGATCTCTTTTATTTTGTCCATACACTATTCACTGTAGACAACACTTTGAATTGCAATGTTTTCATACGTGTATACTTTTCTTTCCTTAATTGATTTTACAATGTAATTCAGGACCGTCACTTTCTGACTTGTGCATATAAGGGACCGACCATTTAACTTGAAGGGGGGGAGGTTATGGTTTTTTGCTTCGTTCCGAATTTTTTTTTCTGACAACACAAGAGTTAGAATATTTTTTTTTTCCAGAATTTAACATTAGGTTATATTACAAAAACTCTAATCAGATTATTATTTTTTTTCTCCACCAAAATCAGAATATTTTTTTCAGCAACATAGGGAATCAGAATATTTTTTTAGAAAAAATCCATAACCCCTCCTTCAAGTTAAATGGTCGTTCCCTAATCTCCACGATTTTTTTGAGTTCTCAAAGTCGTGAAATATGCACGTGCATAAATTATTCCATTGAAATGTATTTCAATTCAATTTGACAATTTCATAGAAATAATTAGCAAATTTCGTTGACCAATTAAAAACATCAATCAGAATTTCGGATACGAAATAATTTACATATTTTAATTTTCAGAATAAACTTTATTTTATTTCTGTATGAGTAATTAAAAGTTTTCTTTCCAAATTTGGAATCAAAAATCTGAATGACTTGTAGATATGTTGCCTTGTTGTATCTTTATTGGAGAGCATCTAATGAGTAGTTTAACTGTACATTCTGTTCACATGCCCTCTTAAATTGTCTTTATCTACAAATGTCGATTTTCTTTGTTAAGGCAGGATTTATTTGTGACAAGAAAACACCCCTCATTCATATATTCTCGGAATCAGGATAATATGCCCGAGTGAGACGATATGTCTATCCGCGGACTGCTGTTTCAGTGAGCTAGCACTATAAAAATCCAACTAAGCGTATTGGTCTATTAGAAAGTGGACCTTATCATCATCTCATCGAAAATTAACTTGCTCTCGCCATGATATAACTGAAAAATCGCTGAGGTAGCGCTAAACAACAATCATTCACTCACTATATACCCATTCATATATTCGAAGCACGAAAAACATATCCGTGGGTGCGCCTACTGGCTGCATGCATCCAGTTTCAATACAGCCCCTCTCTCACAGTCCGGGCAATACCGTGGGTGTTTTCTTTTTCTAGTATACGATACATTGTCAGAAAATGTATTTGTACAAGCTTCAGAAACAGGCAGTAAAGCGTGCCCTTGGCTAGATTTTCTGGCCTGATCTATAGAGTACACATAAATTTATCTGACCGCATCCCGGGTACATCCGGTTTGATGTCATCGTTTAAATTACCAATCAACGATGAACATGTCTTGAGCAGGTGAAACAAAACGTTTTTCACACATTCCTGTTCGTTTACCATTTTATAAAACTTTGTGATGTGATATTTGCTTGGAGAATAACATGTGTTAATTAATAGCGATAAGAAGATGATTTTTTTTTTATTTTTGGTTGTCATATAAATTTATGTGTACTCTATAGATCAGCAATAGTTCAGGTATATCATGGCGATCAGTTTTAGTGGTGGAAAAAGCCGGAATACCCGGAGAGAACCACCGACCATGGGCAAGCAACTGGTAAGTTTTATCACTTGCGGTTGCGAGTCGAGTGCACCCTTTTTGTAATGCACAAATCTGGGCGCGAGCCCACGCCGTATTGGTGATAGGTTTGTATGAGTTGCTAGGTAATATAACTACCTAACTCATTGAGCCACCCGGACCCTGCGATAAGAAGAGCACTCGCTGGTTAGGTTATTCTACACTACTTACAGATAACAGTAAGAAGAGTTTGAAGATACCAAAGGGGTAACCAGAATCCGTAAATCGAAGAACGACAAACAACACAATGGCCAAAAGGAGAGTTTGAAGATACCAAAGGGGTAATCAGAATCTGTAAATTGAAGGACAGCTAACACAATGCCCAAAAGAAGAGTATGAAGATACCAACGGGGTAATCAGATGATGTAATTCTAAGAAGGACAGACAACACAGTGGCCAAAAGAAAAAGGACAAAATGACAGACAACACATAAAACTACAGATCGAGTAAGACGAACCCCACAAAAAAGCGGAGGTGAACTCAGATGCTCCGGAAGAGTAACACAATGATCAAAGGAAAAAGGACAAAAGGACAAACAACGATATTATGAGAACAAAATCAATTGCAAAAGATGTTATTTTGCAAAACGTACTAGTTTGCTTTTGTTATTTTAAAGAGAGAAATGTTGGTATTTTTTTTTATGTTGTCAGTGCTTTGAATCTCAATTTTGTTTCTATATTGTGTTACTATTATTGAGGTGAGTGATTGAGTGCGTGTTTGTTGCTCATCGCCAAGTGAGCAATTTGTCTGCTATATCATGACGAGAACAAGTTACATTCAAAAAATGATAATGATCTGCACTTTGTACTAGACCAACACGCTTAGTTGGATTATCATGGTGCTAGGTCAATGAAACAACAATCTACAGGTAGACACGTCACTCCTCTCGGACATATTATATTGATTCCGAGCCAACCGGTCTTAGTCCTTTCTCTTTAATGCCTTGTGGTTTGCGGAGAGGCAAATGATGAAAGGTATGGTTTTTTTTACTATTTTAAAATACAGAATAAAAATCTAATTTCAAAATGAATTTTATTTTTTGAAGTTTTCATCATATAGAATATTCTTGGTGAAATGATAAATGAATTTCTTTGTAGCTTATCTGTTTGTTTGTTTGTTTTATGATGTTAACGCCAATTTCAACAATATTTCAGTTATATAGTGGCGTCAATTTTATTGGTGGAGGAAACATTAGGACCCGGAGAAAATCACCCAACCTGTCGCAAGTCACTGACAAACTTTATCACATAACATTGTATACCACGCCCTGATCGAGATTCGAACTCACAACATCAGTGGTGATAGACACTGATTGCATAGGTAGCTGTAATTCCAACTCCCATACGATCACGACCACGAAGGTCGCCTGTAGCTCATCTGAGTCATGTGATCTGTTGCCATCCCTAGGTGCTTGTCTGTTCGTCATCTACGTTTCACATTTTGATCATCTGTATGAATGATGTATTCGATGTCCTCTACATTCTTGTCGTCTTTTGATATAAACCGCATTGGTGACGTCATGGCGAGCGTGCTCGCCTCGAGTGCGGTAGATCAGGGTTCGAGCCTCGATTGGGTCAAACCAAAGACTATAAAATTGGTATTTGTTGCTTCTCCGCTAAACACTCAGCATTAAGGAGAAAGGGCAAAGACTGGTTGGATCGGAATCAGAACAATGTGTACGAGTGGAACGACATGTCTACCCGCGGACTGCTGTTTCAATGAGATAGCTTTATAAAAATCCAACTGAGCGTGTTGTTCTAGTACAAAGCAGACCTCATCATCATCTAAATGAAAACTAACTTGTTCTCAGCATGATATAGATGAAAAATTGCTGAATTGGCGCTAAACAACAATCACTCACTCACTCTTCTTTTGATATTTATATAAAAGTAATTTTATAGCTACTATAAATTATTATCGCCATAGATTTCCATGAAATTCAAAATATTTCTCCCACATGTTAAACTAGTTTTCGTACAATAATTTCTCCCACATATTAAACTAGTTTTCGTACAATAATTTCTCCCACATATTAAACCAGTTTTCGTACAATAATTTCTCCCACATATTAAACCAGTTTTGGTACAATAATTTCTCCCACATATCAAATCCACATCACCAACTCAATAAAAACGACTTTCTTTATTCAAATTTTGTAGTAAGAGATTCTTATGGCACCCCACCCAAAAATTTATGGAATTTGTATATTTAATCATAAGTATATTAATTTGATTATGGGTTAGGGTTTTCCAGAATCTTCTATTCGGGTGTTTATGCTATTTTTGGGTGGGAGTGCCATAAGGAACTCTTTCCAATTTTGTTTCTGTGTAAATTACAATCTTCAAAAGTGGGGGGTGGCGGGGAAATTATTCTGCCCCTTCTCTAAATGTTTTGGCAAAAATTTAAAGAAAAAGCTGAATTTTGAGAATGGAAACAGCAGAAAATTATTATTCAGTTGACCAATAACCAAAGGTATAATAATGATATGCTTTTAACCAAAGCCACCCCACAGTCCGGTCCACTACTATGCCGCTGTGAGATCATTTATATATAGACACAATGTTACAAAAGATGTTTAGACTACAGAATCATAAACAAGCTTACAAAGAACAATCAGCAGAAAACATTAAGGATTCTGTTTTGATATTTTATATTGTCTTTGCTTTCAGAGGGGCCGTCGTGGCCGTGATCGTATGGTAGTTGGATCTACAACTACCTATGCAACCAGTACCTATCACCACTGATGTTGTGAGTTCGAATCTCGATCAGGGCGAGGTGTACAACATTATGTGATAAAGATTGTCAGTGACTTGTGACAGGTCGGTGGTTTTTCTCCAGGTCCTCCGGTTTCCTCCATCAATCAAACTGACCGTCGCGATATAACTGAAATATTGTTGAAAGTGGTGTTAAGCACCATAAAAAAAACAAAATAAAGTTGTTTTACCACAGAATTATCAACAAACTTACAAAGAACAATCCACTGAACACTTTAAGGATTCTGCTTTGATATCTGATATTTTCTTTGTTTCAGGCCTATTTCTGGACTAATTAGTAGTATTGAAGAGCCACACGTAACTCATTTGTTACAATTTCTCGGGCAACACGTGATTATCGATTTCATTGTTCATTCATCTCAGCGTGAGGGTATTTACAACAATTTTTTATTCAAGAATGCTTGTTACAATTTATCTTCAAAGTCCAAGCTCCTTTAAAGTTACCATGAGAAACCAACATTGATTATCCAAGGAATAACCAACATATATATAAACAATATTTGACAACACATGTTCATAATTACTTTTCAATATACTTTTGTATCTTATTAAACAACACACTTGAATATTAATTTGTACATACATTTAAACTTGTTCGTAATCCTCTTATAAAATAAATTGTATACATCTATCCCTTTTGTTTTTTGTTCCGACACATAATATGATTTGTATATCGAATATTCTAGAATTGTTAGAATGTAGTTAAAATCAAAATATTCTTTATCAAAGATTTTGTATCCAAAAACTTGATGTTTATGAGAAATACTGACTTCAAAAATTGACATTTTTGAATAGTTCTGTAACTTTTTTTTCTCTAAAAATGTGATAGATATTTACATGATATGAATAAATGGAAATAATCTTTTTCTATTTGGCAAAAATTGCATGAACTACAATTTGAGAGTCTTCAAACGGTTAATAATTTTTTGTAGGAATAATATACTGAATCAATTTCCATCTGAAAATTTGAAGTTTATTTTCTTGCAAAAAATTAAAAATAAACGTATATATTTGTGATATATCGGGCTTTTCGACAAAATTTAAATGTCTTGACCAGTTATTGAAACCAACAGGATTTGTTGCTTTCGCTTTAATCATTGAATTGTAAAACAATATTTTCGTAAAAATATTAATATCCATATCCATGTATTTATTATTCCATATAACTTTGTCTTTTGATTTTAACCCATTCTCTTAATAATCCCTGAAATCCAATTTACTTTGCACTTTAATTTCTTGAAAATAAATTCTTGTGATATTTTTTCCTTTTCAACCAAAAGGTCATTGATGTAAATTAGATTGCTCTCTATCCAATTATTAAAACGTAAACATTTACCTTTCACTTTTATGTATTTATTACCCCATATTAGTTGTTTTCTAATATTTGCAAAATATTTAGAATATGGAAGTTGACCTCCTCCAGTGTTTACCCAGTACATAACTATATCTTTTTAGAATGCTTACAAGTTATCAATTTTAGGTAAATTCTTGATATCATCTATATTCATGTTAAAAACTAACCAATTTTGCCCAAGTTATTAAAATATTTCATTGGTATGACTTTCCAGTTTGCCAAACTAGTATTTGTCAATATTGACACCCATGAGAATTTTAATGACTTAAAATAGCTATCAATATCAACCATATTTAAACTCCCTTTTCATACGTGTTAATCAATGCGCTTCTTTTAATTTTATCAGGTTTTCCTTTCCAAATAAATTTGAAACAACAAGATTCTATTTCTTTCTTATATCTTTTAGGAACTTGCTATGAATGTACATTTGGGTAAAATCAGTGATTTTATTATTAGTATCTTTCCGATGATGGTGAGATTCCTCTTTTCCCAAGATAATAAAAAAAAAATCATTTGATTAATTTCCCCTTCCCAATTCAATTCATCACATTTGTGATATCATGGCCAAGATATATACTCAATGCCTTTATTGGTTTGTTATCCAATTGTATGCCTTCTATTCTATCTTTACATATTTTTTTATTTTCCTACCCATATCCCCTCCTGTGTTTTATTTCTGTTTATCATTAAACCAGATAAGGATCCGAAAATCTCAATTTCATTTAGAGCAAATGTAATTTCTTCTTTTGAACTCATAAAAAGATTTGTATCATCTGCGAGTTGCGAAATGGTTATACTATGATTTTTTTCATCTGTTTTTATAGTTATCCCTTTTATGTTTTTTATGACTACACAGCCTTAAAGCCATAATTTTTACAGGTAATATGAATAATAAAGCAGATAAGGGATATCCTTGTCGAATCCCTCTAGAGTTTTTGAACATTTCAGACTCCCACCCATTATTTGACCCGCAAGTTTGAATATCAGAATATGAAGTTGGGACCCAACTATTAAACGAATCATTAATTCCTAAATGTTTCAAGGTATTCAACATTAAGTTCCACTCTAGCGTATCAAATGCTTTAATGAAGTCTACAAAAATAATAGCTCCATTAATTTTATATGAATCAGCAAAATCTATAATATCTTGAATTTGTCTATGATTCAAGCCAATTAATCGATTTGGTAAATAACCTGTTTGATCTTCATTGATAAGTTTAGGTAGTATTTTCTTTAGACGTTGAGATAAAACATATGGCAAAAGCTTTAAATCAATGCTTAACAGTGAAAGTGAACGATACTTATCTAATACAAGAGAGTCTTTTTTTTTAAATGAAAGACAGAACACTCGTTCTCTGAGAGTATGTGAGAGGCTTTTCATCTTGACTTTTATCTAAAATCAAAAAAAAAAAATCTTATCCCAGAAAGTTTGATAAAATTTGACTGTTAACCCACCCAACCCTGGGGATTTATTTAATTTCAGCATATTAATATCTGAATTAAGTACATTCCTCAAACTTATCTTGAAATCTTCTGCATTAACATTTCTATCTAGATTTCTTTCGAAAATGTAGTTTTCTAGTAACTCTTTATTTGGTTTAGGTGTGATATATAATTTTTCGTAGTATTCCTTAATCATATGAAGAAGTTTTGATTGATCTGTAATTTCACTATTTTTATCATCTTTTAGCTTGTTTATTGATTTTTTTACTAGTCTTTGTTTCTCTAAACCTAAAAAATAAGAATTATTTTTCTCCCCTAACGTTAGTTTTATCCATTTCTCCCTCGACCTGATTTCCGCTCCTTTAACCTTTAAATTGTATTTTTTTTCTAATTCAGTCTGAATATTTTCTATTTCTGTATTTAGATTAATATTTTCTTCAAGTAGTTTGTCGCGTGATCGCATTTAATTTCTAAGTCTATTTCTAATTTTCGTTTTAACCCCCTTGCTTTTTATCGATTTATTCTTACAATACTCTATTGTCAAATCTTTTATTTCATTTTTTAACACGTCCCATATTAAACGAATGTCATAATTATTTTCTTTGGTGATCGACGTTAAATAATTTTCTCTTGGTTTATTTATAATAAATGTATACTCTTCATCTTTTAAAACCGAATTATTCAATTTCCAAAACCCGTTTCCTTTTTCTGGTACTCCAGTACTAAATGCTAACAATTTACAACAAATTTATTAAGAAGATATGAAGATACCACAGGTGAAATTAATTACGTATTAATATTGTTCTTGTTATATTCATACAATGTGATATTTATAAGTATAACTATTCTTGGAGATTTTTGATTAGCGTAAATCTTCAGCTTGTACCAGAATTTCCACATTCTGTAACCATTGTATATAAAGGTATCATTTATGTTTTTCACAAATAAATATTGTTTAAAATAAATTCAAAAATTATCACCAGGTTTGCAACTAGATTAACACGACGGGTACCACTAGTGGAACAGGAACTGCTTTCCCTTCCGGAGCACCTGAGTTCGCCCCCGTTTTTAATGGGATTCGTGTTATTCGATCTTTAGTTTTATGTGTATGTTTTGTAGATCGTTGTTTGTCCTTTTGTACTTTTTCTTTTGGCCATTGTTTTGTCTGTTCTTTTTCTATTTACGGATTATGATTGCCCCTTTGGTATCTGCAAACTCTTCTTCAAGATTATCACATTACGGATTAGGTGTTTATTGAAAATTACCAGATGTTAAAGTATTTATATTTAAAACAAATTTGTTGATATTATCCTTGAGCATACTATACTCATACAATGTCATAATTATATAAGTTTTTATATTTAAAACAAATGTATTGATATTAGTATTATGCATGCTATATTTATAAAATGTGATAATTATACAAGTACTCTTGGAGACTGATAATTATAAGTTTTCAGCTTGTTACACAACCTACATTCTGTAATCATTGTATATTACGTATCATATATGTTTTTCTAGAATATATCTTTTTTCATCTTTTATTTTCTCAATAAACCATTGGAATACATAGGTATATAGAATTACAAAGTTATTTACAATTCCAATATGACGTCTCTAATACGGCACACACGATAATACTCAACAACTCTATATTTAGCGCAAGTGCAGTACACAACAAATCTGGCTGTTCCGATGTGACTCCTGCTGTGAAATTACCGTGACGACCGAGTGTAAACAAACAAAACACCGGCATATAACGTATTTTTAAAGTCCTTAAAATAAAAATTTCCCCTCAGTTATAAATAAATATTCTGTAACTAAGTATTTTTTTATCATTTGTTTTGAAAATTTACATTTGGGGATCCCCAGTACGCACACATACATTCCATTGATATGTGTCGGCCATGATTCATGAATAACCGGAAAATGTACTAACCTTCATGTTTTCCTACGCATACATTGATAACTGGACGGTGATGTAATTAAGTTACTGATATTTTCCAATTTGATGGCATTTTGAATTTTGCTACTCAAACAAGTAAAATGCTCACAAAATCGTAAAATAAATCAGCAACCAGCTTGTGTCAATCAGCGTCCCTTGCACACAGGATGACAATATATTACAAAAGTCAAAGTCGATAGATGGTTGTCTTAAGTATTTATTCCGGAATTTTTTTCTATGTCAACAATACAAGCTTTTTTTTTCCATTGGCATTTATTTTTTTTATTTCATATCTAACAATAATTGTCGATTATTAACAACTGTTCAAGTGTTCGATATTATATTTGACAACTCCGCTCCGCCATCTTGTTAGCGCACGAAATGATGAACGAATGAACTCCGACTTTTTTTTAAATATTTTTACGCAGGAATTGTTCAATCGAATCTATGTTGGAAAATACACAATAAATATGTTTTTCATGTTAACATCCATATCTTTGTTTTAAAATATCTCGTTCAAATACAAATAATTCAAAATCAATTCAAAATTTCCGAAGGAGGTAAATGGAACAGCCACCAAATGCCGTGTGTATACAGTTCACGAATGGTTAAAAATTACCGTATTTGTCCTATTAGAATCGAAATAATTCATGGCAGGCATAGAGTTGTGCAAATTTACACATGGGCTGGGCCTTTGTATTCTTAGATTTTACCGAGTATAAAGGCCCAGCCCATGTGTAAATTTGCACAACTCTATGCCTGCCATGAATTATTTCTTAAATATATACAATTACAAGGAAACAAAAATGGACACAGCGATTAGCCCGCAGCACACACACCTTCATTTATGACTTTTATCAATTTAAATAACTTACGGTCATCATCAAATATTGTTGAAAGTGGCGCTAAACACCATCAAACAAACAAACAAATAAACAATACATTGCTAAATTATAACCACAATGTTAGAAGTATCGGTTATGATGTTTGTTAGCTAGTACACGTAGACAGTTAAATGCAAACATTCCTTGACCCTGCTATTGTGCTGTCCATGGTATGTGGTCTTTTTAAGTGGTAGTGAATGTGTACAAGAAAAGTTTGAAAATGTCAAAGTGGAGACCAGAATAATTAGGTAATCAATTTGTTGGAAAAATATGTTAGCAAAAATATTATTCGCAAGGATTAAGGAATTATAGTATTTTTGTTAGAGACAGGTTTACTTGGCTAAAAAAAATATAGACAATATGCGTATACAACGAATAGGTCCAACTAGCAATTAGATTAGTATATTTATATAGCATTCCATATTGTGTTCCTATTAAAAGTTAAATATTTGAATAAAAAAAAATGATGACATATTTATTCCGATCTCTTAGAAGACCATTGATTTCTGGCTAATTGGTGTTAAATGTGTTAGAAGTATCAGTTCACCCCCGATTTTTAGTGGGGGTTCGTGTTACTCGATCTTCGGTTTTATGTGTATGATTTCTGTCCTTTTGTAATTTTTCTTTTGGCCATTGTGTTGTCTATCCTTTTCCGATTTACGGATTCTGATTGCTCCTTTGGTATCTTTTGATCATTGTGTTGTCTATCCTTTTTCGATTTACGAATTCTGATTGCCCCTTTGGTATCTTCAAACTCTTCTTAATGTAGTCCAAATGAATTTATAATCTTTTAATGGGTGAACAGCAGTAACAAAGTTGGAAAAAATATCAAGTTAAATACAGTAATTCTAACAAATCAATATGTTCCTCCTTGTAGGCAGGGGGGGGGGGGGGGGGGGGGGGGGGAACCGTAAATGGGATAACCCTTGGCCAAACTGATATCCTAAATAGTCAACAGTGGCTTGCAAATTTACTTTCACCCAGATTGGCAGTCTATTAAAAGTCTCATATACGTCTAGCTTCAACTGATATCAATATCTACAATAAGATAATAACCTCGCCACATCTTTGTGCTAAATAAAACTGTCATTTGTCTCTGTCTCTGTTAAGTGCGTAACTTTTTAATGAATCAAATTTGCTAATAAATTGAGTAAATGTAGACATGATCTTAAACAAATAAGAATATCCACTATTAGTCTTTAGTAGTGTTCCAACATAATCAACCAGTACTCGACGGAAAAGTTCTTTAATGGCTTGACTTTAGTGATTAGCTGGCCCTAGGTGATTAGGTATGCATTGTATGATCTGACACATCATGTTTAAATAAACGTTAGAGAATATCAAAGGGGAACCACAAATGGACAATCCAGAGAAACTGGCAACATTGTCTACACCAGCCGAAGACAAACAAAACATAAACACAACACAATATGTGTTGGACACCACCATACGCAAACAAACACAAATAAGGTAAATAAGTCTAGCCCAGAAGGAATCATGTAAATTCCTGTGGCAATTTTTCCTCATATTTACGTAAATATTCAATGAGGCATCGAGATCTCTTGCCTATAGATTGTAT
Organism: Bathymodiolus septemdierum; assembly: GCA_963383655.1. Taxonomy (NCBI): domain Eukaryota; kingdom Metazoa; phylum Mollusca; class Bivalvia; order Mytilida; family Modiolidae; genus Bathymodiolus; species Bathymodiolus septemdierum. The sequence goes on along the minus strand of OY726528.1, from coordinate 28,430,036 downwards.
ACACTAGTACCTGATATAACTTAATACTACAAAGCAGTTGATAAGATCATGGTCAGATGTGAACAACCATTCAACTAATAAAAATATATTATCCAGGACCTATGTAAATTGTTTCATAAAAAGGATAAATGACATAATTGAAGTAAATTATATTATAGTTGAATAAAGTTGACTTTGATAACTATGTATAAGTCATCTTTTCTTTATATAAAGTGAAGCAAAATACAATTATGAAAACTTGTTTGTTTCATGATGCAGCTTAAATGGAACTCCACAACTACATATATAAATATTTTGAAAAAAAACGGGAACGAAAATATTTGATGTCACCAAAATATGAACAGGAAAAAGTGCGTGTATTTTGATAATGACCCATTTGATTAAACCAATATTCTTTGAAGTAAGACTGTTATCAAAAATATCTTCTCATTCAGTTACGAGTCTATTCTCATAAGATCTGCTGATATTTGTCTGTGTGCTTTTGCCATTAGCTCATTTGTTAAGCTTTTTTTTTAAGAAAAACCTCATTTTACAACGTTAGAAACCAGGACTATGCTCATCTGAGATAGCTAAATAAACTTCGATGTCTAGTCCATGGTTGTTTTATGGAAGTATTTCATGTGAACGCCAATTGTACAAACCCATAAAGAGAAAATGTTAATTTTATGTGAATTTTTCAGATTTTTAATAAAACAGATAATGAAGATTATAGGAAATTATACATAATATTTTGTACATCATAAAATTCCCTGTATATATATATATATGCTACAGTAAAAGAAGCGTAACCAGTAATTACACGTAAAAACTGAAAAACAGTAAATACGCGTAATCCCTTTTTGCCTTAGTAATTACTCGTATTTACTAAAATTGTTCAGGAATTACACGTAATTACTAGAAAAAAAAATTTACGCTTATTTACTGACTAATCCTTACATATTGTAAACAATGTTCTAATCATCTATTAATATAGAAAAAAAGGATATTATTTATTTTTCTTGCGTTTTTTAATTTGGTATTTAAAATGTTATACTTCTTAAAAGGAACTCGTATACGTCAAAATTTAGCTAAAGGGTAAATTCAAGATAATATGAAATGCACAACGATGTGAGTTCTTACTCACTTATAATAAATGGGCAAGTATTAGTTAAAGAGACACATTTTTTTTGGATAATACAAATAGTATTATTAAATGACTATGAATTTTCTTAATTCTGATTGGTTTAGAAGGTTCATTGCTTCCTCTAACAGAACTACATGTCCACCGCGCAATCTTGCGCGTGAGGTTAATAAATCTCATGTCGCAGTTAGTACGTACCCAAATATAGTAACAGGGGAAAACCAGTAGATTGATTAATATCGATAAATTTGATTGGCCGACATTTTGAACCTCAACCAATCAGAGGCGGTCTTGCTAACGAACTTCGATAATCAGCAGACGACTGTTAATAAACAAAAATGACCGAAGTAGTTTCGTCAGTAGAACCAGAAGTTAAGACACGTTTTATTTGTTAAAATTTTGAAATTGTATTCGTTTTTTCTTAATCAATTTTATTGTTTTGTAACATTAGAAATGTCAAGCTTTAAAAACTGGTGTTTGTTGGTTTGAAGCAGCTACATATAAAAAAGAATAGATATTTCCCCCCTTATTTACTTATTTGTCTCTTCTTCCTCCATCTCTCCCAAATTCCCTTTATTCAATCATAAATATATATACTGAAAAAGAGCTAATTCATATTGATATGGCGGACCTCACTTAATTAGTGATTTTGATTTCATAATTTCAGTTTACATGTTGTATATATTGTGTGTTAAATGTAAGTTCAGTCTATCCATCATGCTATGCCAATTCATCATCATTAATATTGTAAATAATAATAGCTTAAATATAAAGCCATAATTTGGCTATTCCAAATCATATCATACCTATTAAGAAGGGGAGAAAAAGGGAAAAAAAAAGATCCTGCTATTAATATACATATTATATCATGCCTATTAACAAAAAAAAGAAAAGAAAGGGAAAAATCTTTTTTGTTTTGTTTGTATGATTCTGCTATTAATATACATGTGTTTATGCTTGGTAATTAAGATGAATTGCATGTATACATGATGGGTAGATTGCTCTATGTCTTATGTAAATTGTGTTCTAATTGTTCCATCTTGTTGTTGGAGAGGATTTGCATAGGCATAGCCTGTTATCCAATCCTATTGATTTATCAACAAAATATTTGAAATGAAATGAAAAGAATAAATGGAAATGTCTAAGAAACAGCCACAATTCACAATTTTCACCCCAAAATTACACTTAGAATGTGTCATTTGATAAAACAATTGATGACTTTTCATTTCAGTGGACACTGATTTATCAACCCCTTGGAAGTGATGTTCACCTCAGCCGTTGGCTTCGGTGAACATCACTTCCTCGGGGTTGATAAATCACAGTGTCCACTTTATGAAAAGTCATTAATTGTATAATGTTAACTCCGTAGATGATAACAATTCAAATGATATTCCTGTACCTATGGATTATGAACACGAATGCACTATATGAAATACTCTATTTAAACAAATGAACAAGACAAATACACATGTGAACTTTGTACAAAATCAAACCAAATTCAGAGAGAACGGATAGCAAGTGGCAACAATTTATCAAAACAGGCAGAAATGATGGTATAAAGAAGTAATCAGATTTTATGCTCAATTGATATCGAGGATAATGTCGCCATATCAATACCCAGCGTCGACAGAGGACATGGCGATCCAAGTAATAGTATATGCTTAGTAACATATTTTATTTCAGACACCCAACAATATAAGCTGGGAACTAGACATGGACTACTAAATCCAACTTTTCCGAGGAACCAATTCATGTCGTCCACTTTTCATGTTTTGTCCGAAGCCGATGTCCATTCAAACACTGAAATTAGCGTCCGTGAGGCAGCCCGCTTACAATCAATAGGAAAGGGCAAGGCTGTGCTAAATGCAGTTGCAAAACAGGTTGTGCACGAAAAACTTGTAAATGTGTGAGATCAAATGTTTTATGTAATTCAAGGTGCCATAATAGTAACTCGTGCCAGAATAAGTGATGAACTTTTTAATATTGAGTTTTAGGACACATAATTTCTTATTTTACATGTAAATAGATGATGTTTTACTTATTCATGTCTTTTAGAATAAATATATTTTAGAATCAGTGTAATTTACTTCAAAAGTATATACTATTTACATTTCATATATTGGTTGTGTGAGTCTTGTCTGTTAACAAACATTCAAAATTATCAATCAGTAAATAAGTGTAAAATCATCTAATTATTTTAGTTATTACTCGTATTTACTGACAAATTAGGAATTACACGTAATTACTAAATCCATCAGTTATTACGAGTATTTACTGAAATGTTTAGTAATTACCTGTAATTACCTGTAATTACTGGTTACGCTTGCTTACTGTAACATATATATCAATAAAAAACGGTATCTCATCATTTTTGTTTTTAAGCTACAAGCCTCAAATTGTAGAGGGACCGTCGTGGTCGTGATCGTTTGGTAGTTGGATTTACAAATTGTAGATCGAGATGAAAAATGACACCAGGTTCCTTTGATGGTGTACAAGGTCAATCTTCTACTTCTGTGTAAATGCCAATTTTAATGTACAATGTATATATAAACTGAATACATGGAAACTATTTCCAAATGATTGAATATTTCCAAATTAATTTATTCATATTACCCAACAAATTACAAATACGAGTACCACTTGATTTGTTTCATTTGAGCAGCTCTGTAAATTTGAGCCCTGTGAACATTCACCAGTACCCAGGATTATACTGAGATGTCAACTAGATTGAGTGAGTGATTGTTGCTTAGCGGCAATTCAGCATTTTGTCAGCTCTATCATGGCGAGAACAAGTTAATGTTCAATGAGATGATGATAAGATGTCAACTAGAGTATTGTGTCTGTAAAGATCAAAGGTCATTTGATTACCTTCAATAGAGTCAATTACAGGTGAGTCAATTAGTGGTGAGTCAATTACAGGCGAGTCAATTACAGGTGAGTCAATTAGAGATGAGTCAATTACAGGTGAGTCAATTAGAGGTGATTCAATTACAGGTGAGTCAATTACAGGTGAGTCAATTAGAGATCACAGAAGGGTAACTAGATGTCAGAGGATTGTGTCTTGGATTTAATTAAGACTATTGGTCATTCCGCTATGACAAAGGTAGGTCAAACTAGACGTGAAGATCGTGACATTTACGTATGAGTACACATTTGCTCATTTCACAACTACATCAGGTTCAACGTAGATGCCACGTGTAATATTTCCGAGTGTAATCAATGTCGTGTAAACACCTACATGGACGTCATTCTATACGGGAGAGTATTATATATATATCTGACCTTTGCTAAAAATCAGAGACAATTTTTGTTGAAAGAACAGTTTGAAGATACCAAAGGGGTAATCAGAATCCCTATAGAAGAAGAACAGGCAGCACCAGAGCCAAAAGAAAAAGTACAAAAGGACAAACAACGATCTACAAAACATATACATAAAACTAAAGATCGAGTAACAATCGCGGTGAGTTGAGAAATTATATTGGAAACTGATGCCGAATTTATTCTAGTTGTACGAAGTCATATCATAAAACAATAAAACTACTTTTTCGCTCATATTTGCATAACATAGGCCTTACACAGGATGTATGTAAATATGTCTTATCGCCGTTTTATAAATAGCGATTCTCCGTACTGAGAGGTCATTTTATTTCCATTTATTTCTCTGTAAAATCACGATAAATGTAGCTATTTTGCTCTTTTAATTGCCCATTCAGTATTCTCTAATGATTATTTTTCTTCAACCTTGAAAACCGTATTACGCTATTTCGACCAAGTACCTGGAGTTACGATTGAGTTGAGAAATTAGAAGACAGCAATGGGCTTTTTTGTATCCCATTTTGTAGCTATATTACTAGGACACAATGTCAATAGCTTGACCATATAATAAAGATCTTAATAGCTTGACCATATGATAAAGATCTTAATAGCTTGACCATATGATAAAGATCTTAATAGCTTGACCATATGATAAAGATCTCAATAGTTTGACCATATGATAAAGATCTCAATAGCTTGACCATATGATAAAGATCTTAATAGCTTGACCATATGATAAAAATCTTAATAGCTTGACCATATGATAAAGATCTCAATAGTTTGACCATATGATAAAGATCTCAATAGCTTGACCATATAATAAAGATCTTAATAGCTTGACCATATGATAAAGATCTCAATAGTTTGACTATATGATAAAGATCTCAATAGCTTGACCATATGATAAAGATCTCAATAGCTTGACCATATAATAAAGATCTTAATAGCTTGACCATATGATAAAGATCTCAATAGTTTGACCATATGATAAAGATCTCAATAGCTTGACCATATGATAAAGATCTTAATAGCTTGACCATATGATAAAAATCCTAATAGCTTGACCATATGATAAAGATCTCAATAGTTTGACCATATGATAAAAATCTCAATAGCTTGACCATATAATAAAGATCTTAATAGCTTGACAATATAATAAAGATCTCAATAGTTTGACTATATGATAAAGATCTCAATAGCTTGACCATATGATAAAGATCTTAATAGCTTGACCATATGATAAAGATCTCAATAGTTTGACCATATGATAAAAATCTCAATAGCTTGACCATATAATAAAGATCTTAATAGCTTGACAATATAATAAAGATCTCAATAGCTTGACCATATGATAAAGATCTCAATAGCTTGACCATATGATAAAGATCTCAATAGCTTGACCATATAATAAAGATCTTAATAGCTTGACCATATGATAAAGATCTCAATAGCTTGACCATATGATAAAGATCTCAATAGCTTGACCATATGATAAAGATCTCAATAGCTTGACCATATAATAAAGATCTCAATAACTTGACCATATGATAAAGATCTCAATAGTTTGACCATATGATAAAGATCTCAATAGCTTGACCATATAATAAAGATCTCAATAGCTTGACCATATAATAAAGATCTCAATAGCTTGACCATATGATAAAGATCTTAATAGCTTGACCATATGATAAAGATCTTAATAGCTTGACCATATAATAAAGATCTTAATAGCTTGACCATATGATAAAGATCTTAATAGCTTGACCATATAATAAAGATCTCAATAGCTTAACCATATAATAAAGATCTCAATAGCATGACCATATGATACAGATCTTAATAGCTTGACCATATAATAAAGATCTCAATAACTTGACCATATAATAAAGATCCAAATAGCTTGACCATATGATAAAGATCTCAATAGCTTGACCATATGATAAAGATCTTAATAGCTTGACCATATGATAAAGATCTTAATGGCTTGACCATATAATAAAGATCTCAATAGCTTGACCATATGATAAAAATCTCAATAGCTTGACCATATGATAAAGATCTCAATAGCTTGACCATATAATAAAGATCTCAATAGCTTGACCATATGATAAAAATCTCAATAGCTTGACCATATAATAAAGATCTTAATAGCTTGATAATATGATAAAGATCTCAATAGCTTGACCATATGATAAAGATCTCAATAGCTTGACCATATGATAAAGATCTCAATAGCTTGACCATATAATAAAGATCTTAATAGCTTGACCATATGATAAAGATCTCAATAGCTTGACCATATGATAAAGATCTCAATAGCTTGACCATATGATAAAGATCTCAATAGCTTGACCATATAATAAAGATCTCAATAGCTTGACCATATGATAAAGATCTCAATAGTTTGACCATATGATAAAGATCTCAATAGCTTGACCATATAATAAAGATCTCAATAGCTTGACCATATAATAAAGATCTCAATAGCTTGACCATATGATAAAGATCTTAATAGCTTGACCATATGATAAAGATCTTAATAGCTTGACCATATAATAAAGATCTTAATAGCTTGACCATATGATAAAGATCTTAATAGCTTGACCATATAATAAAGATCTCAATAGCTTGACCATATGATAAAGATCTCAATAGTTTGACCATATGATAAAGATCTCAATAGCTTGACCATATAATAAAGATCTCAATAGCTTGACCATATAATAAAGATCTCAATAGCTTGACCATATGATAAAGATCTTAATAGCTTGACCATATGATAAAGATCTTAATAGCTTGACCATATAATAAAGATCTTAATAGCTTGACCATATGATAAAGATCTTAATAGCTTGACCATATAATAAAGATCTCAATAGCTTAACCATATAATAAAGATCTCAATAGCATGACCATATGATACAGATCTTAATAGCTTGACCATATAATAAAGATCTCAATAACTTGACCATATAATAAAGATCCAAATAGCTTGACCATATGATAAAGATCTCAATAGCTTGACCATATGATAAAGATCTTAATAGCTTGACCATATGATAAAGATCTTAATGGCTTGACCATATAATAAAGATCTCAATAGCTTGACCATATGATAAAGATCTCAATAGCTTGACCATATGATAAAGATCTCAATAGCTTGACCATATAATAAAGATCTCAATAGCTTGACCATATGATAAAAATCTCAATAGCTTGACCATATAATAAAGATCTTAATAGCTTGATAATATGATAAAGATCTCAATAGCTTGACCATATGATAAAGATCTCAATAGCTTGACCATATGATAAAGATCTCAATAGCTTGACCATATAATAAAGATCTTAATAGCTTGACCATATGATAAAGATCTCAATAGCTTGACCATATGATAAAGATCTCAATAGCTTGACCATATGATAAAGATCTCAATAGCTTGACCATATAATAAAGATCTCAATAGCTTGACCATATGATAAAGATCTCAATAGTTTGACCATATGATAAAGATCTCAATAGCTTGACCATATAATAAAGATCTCAATAGCTTGACCATATAATAAAGATCTCAATAGCTTGACCATATGATAAAGATCTTAATAGCTTGACCATATGATAAAGATCTTAATAGCTTGACCATATAATAAAGATCTTAATAGCTTGACCATATGATAAAGATCTCAATAGCTTGGCCATATGATAAAGATCTTAATAGCTTGACCATATGTTCAAGATCTTAATAGCTTGACCATATGATAAAGATCTCAATAGTTTGACCATATGATAAAGATCTTAATAGCTTGACCATATAATAAAGATCTTAATAGCTTGACCATATGATCAAGATCTTAATAGCTTGACCATATGTTCAAGATCTTAATAGCTTGACCATATGATAAAGATCTTAATAGCTTGACCATATGATAAAGATCTTAATAGCTTGACCATATGATAAAGATCTCAATAGTTTGACCATATGATAAAGATCTTAATAGCTTGACCATATGATACAGATCTTAATAGCTTGATCATATGATAAAGATCAAATAAAATGATGAAGGAAAAAACACATTGAATAAATCTTAATTTGAATCTTCCTCTCTCTTTGGGGGTACTGATATTCGGTGTCGGTGATCCACAGTTAATATAACTGAGATATGGTTGAAAGTTGCGTTTAACACGAATAACCCCATAGCTAAGGAAAAAAGGCAAATCAAGCTTGATAAAACGGATGGGGTAATCAGAAGCAGTAAATTGATGAAAGGTAGAGAATACAAATATCAAAGAAAAAGAACAAAAAAGCAATGATCGATAAAAGACCACACAGTAAGCTAAAGATTGAGCGACACGAACGTCATTAAAAACCACGCAGTAAGCTAAAGATTGAGTGACAGGAACATCATTAAACACCACACAGTAAACTAAAGATTGAGAGACACGAACGTCATTAAACACCACACAGTAAGCTAAAGATTGAGCGACACGAACGTCATTAAACACCACGCCGTAAGCTAAAGATTGAGCGACACGAACGTCATTAAACACCACACACTAAGCTAAAGATTGAGCGACACGAACGTCATTAAACACCACACAGTAAGCTAAAGATTGAGTGACAGGAACATCATTAAACACCACACAGTAAACTAAAGATTGAGAGACACGAACGTCATTAAAAACCACGCAGTAAACTAAAGATTGAGCGACACGAACGTCATTAAACACCACACACTAAGCTAAAGATTGAGCGACACGAACGTCATTAAACACCACACAGTAAGCTAAAGATTGAGCGACACGAACGTCATTAAACACCACACAGTAAACTAAAGATTGAGAGACACGAAAGTCATTAAACACCACACAGTAAACTAAAGATTGAACGACACGAACGTCATTAAACACCACACAGTAAGCTAAAGATTAAGGGACTCGAACTTCATTAAGCATCACACAGTAAACTAAAGATTGAGCGACACAAACGTCATTAAACACCACACAGTAAGCTAAAGATTGAGCGACACGAACGTCATTAAACACCACACAGTAGGCTAAAGATTGAGCGACACGAACGTCATTAAACACCACACAGTAAACTAAAGATTGAGCGACACGAACGTCATTAAACACCACACAGTAAACTAAAGATTGAGAGACACGAACGTCATTAAAAACCACGCAGTAAGCTAAAGATTGAGCGACACGAACGTCATTAAACACCACACACTAAGCTAAAGATTGAGCGACACGAACGTCATTAAACACCACACAGTAAGCTAAAGATTGAGCGACACGAACGTCATTAAACACCACACAGTAAACTAAAGATTGAGTGACAGGAACATCATTAAACACCACACAGTAAACTAAAGATTGAGAGACACGAACGTCATTAAAAACCACGCAGTAAGCTAAAGATTGAGCAACACAAACGTCATTAAAAACCACGCAGTAAACTAAAGATTCAGCGACACGAACGTCATTAAACACCACACATTAAGCTAAAGATTGAGCGCCCCCAACAACATTAAACACCACACAGTAAACTAAAGATTGAGCGACACGGACGTCATTAAACACCACACAGTAAACTAAAGATTGAGCGACACGAACGTCATCAAACACCACACAGTAAACTAAAGATTGAGCGAAATGATCACCATTAAACAACACACAGTAAACTAAAGATTGAGCGACACGAACGCCATTAAACACCACACAGTAAACTAAAGATTGAGCGACACGAACGTCATTAAACACCACACGGTCAACTAAAGATTGAGCGACACGAACGTCATTAAACACCACACTTTAAACTAAAGATTAAGCGACACGAACGTCATTAAACACCACACAGTAAACTAAAGATTGAGCGACACGAACGCCATTAAACACCACACAGTAAGCTAAAGATTGAGCGACACGAAGGTCATTAAACACCACACAGTAAACTAAAGATTGAGCGACACGAACGCCATTAAACACCACACAGTAAGCTAAAGATTGAGCGACACGAAGGTCATTAAACACCACACAGTAAACTAAAGATTGAGCGACACGAACGCCATTAAACACCACACAGTAAACTAAAGATTGAGCGATACGAACGTCATTAAACACCACACAATAAACTAATGATTGAGCGACACGAAAATCATTAAACACCACACATTAAGCTAAAGATTGAGCGACCCCAACAACATTAAACACCACACAGTAAACTAAAGATTGAGCGACACGGACGTCATTAAACACCACACAGTAAACTAAAGATTGAGCGACACGAACGTCATCAAACACCACACAGTAAACTAAAGATTGAGCGACATGAACACCATTAAACAACACACAGTAAGCTAAAGATTGAGCGACACGAACGCCATTAAACACCACACAGTAAACTAAAGATTGAGCGACACGAACGTCATTAAACACCACACGGTCAACTAAAGATTGAGCGACACGAACGTCATTAAACACCACACTGTAAGCTAAAGATTAAGCGACACGAACGCCATTAAACACCACACAGTAAGCTAAAGATTTAGCGACACGAACGTCATTAAACATCACACAATAAACTAAAGATTGAGCGACACGAACGTCATTAAACAACACACAATAAGCTAAAGATTGAGCGACACGAACATCATTAAACACCATAGAGTAAACTAATGATTGAGCGACACGAACGTCATTAAAAACCACACAGTATGCTAAAGATTGAGCGACACGAACGTCATTGAACACCACAGAGTAAGCTAAAGATTGAGCGACGCGAACGCCATTAAACACCACACAGTAAGCTAAAGATTGATCGACACGAACGTCATTAAACACCTCACAGTAAACTAAAGCTTGAGCGACACGAACGCCATTAAACACCACACAGTAAGCTAAAGATTGAGCGACACGAACATCATTAAACACCACACAGTAAACTAAAGATTGAGCGACACGAACGTCATTAAAAATTACGGAGTAAACTAAAGATTGAGCGACACGAACGTCATTAAACACCACACCGTAAACTAAAGACTGAACGACACGAACGTCATTAAACACCACACAGTAAACCAAAGATTGAGCGACACGAACGTCATTAAACACCACACAGTAAACTAATGATTGAGCGACACGAACATCATTAAACACCACGCAGTAAACGAAAGATTGAGCGACACGAACGTCATTAAACACCACACAGTAAGCTAAAGATTGAGCGACACCAACGTCATTAAACACCACACAGTAAACTAAAGATTGAGCGACACGAACACCATTAAACACCACACAGTAAACTAAAGATTGAGCGACACGAACGCCATTAAACACCACACGGTAAACTAAAGATTGAGCGACACGAACGTCATTAAACACCACACAGTAAACTAAAGATTGAGCGACACGAACGTCATTAAACACCACACAGTAAACTAAAGATTGAGCGACACGAACGCCATTAAACACCACACAGTAAACTAAAGATTGAGCGACACGAACGTCATTAAACACCACACAGTAAACTAAAGATTGAGCGACACGAACGTCATTAAATACCACGCAGTAAACTAAAGATTGAGCGACACGAACGCCATTAAACACCACACGGTAAACTAAAGATTGAGCGACACGAACGTCATTAAACACCACACAGTAATATAAAGATTGAGCGACACGAACGCCATTAAACACCACAGAGTAAACTAAAGATTGAGCGACACGAACGTCATTAAAAACCACGCAGTAAACTAAAGATTGAGCGACACGAACGTCATTAAACACCACACAGTAAACTAAAGATTGAGCGACACGAACGCCATTAAACACCACACAGTAAACTAAAGATTGAGCGACACGAACGTCATTAAACACCACACAGTAAACTAAAGATTGAGCGACACGAACGTCATTAAATACCACGCAGTAAACTAAAGATTGAGCGACACGAACGCCATTAAACACCACACGGTAAACTAAAGATTGAGCGACACGAACGTCATTAAACACCACACAGTAATATAAAGATTGAGCGACACGAACGCCATTAAACACCACAGAGTAAACTAAAGATTGAGCGACACGAACGCCATTAAACACCACACAGTAAACTAAAGATTGAGCGACACGAACGCCATTAAACACCACACAGTAAACTAAAGATTGAGCGACACGAACGTCATCAAACACCACACAGTAAACTAAAGATTGAGCGACATGAACACCATTAAACAACACACAGTAAGCTAAAGATTGAGCGACACGAACGCCATTAAACACCACACAGTAAACTAAAGATTGAGCGACACGAACGTCATTAAACACCACACGGTCAACTAAAGATTGAGCGACACGAACGTCATTAAACACCACACTGTAAGCTAAAGATTAAGCGACACGAACGCCATTAAACACCACACAGTAAGCTAAAGATTTAGCGACACGAACGTCATTAAACATCACACAATAAACTAAAGATTGAGCGACACGAACGTCATTAAACAACACACAATAAGCTAAAGATTGAGCGACACGAACATCATTAAACACCATAGAGTAAACTAATGATTGAGCGACACGAACGTCATTAAAAACCACACAGTATGCTAAAGATTGAGCGACACGAACGTCATTGAACACCACAGAGTAAGCTAAAGATTGAGCGACGCGAACGCCATTAAACACCACACAGTAAGCTAAAGATTGATCGACACGAACGTCATTAAACACCTCACAGTAAACTAAAGCTTGAGCGACACGAACGCCATTAAACACCACACAGTAAGCTAAAGATTGAGCGACACGAACATCATTAAACACCACACAGTAAACTAAAGATTGAGCGACACGAACGTCATTAAAAATTACGGAGTAAACTAAAGATTGAGCGACACGAACGTCATTAAACACCACACCGTAAACTAAAGACTGAACGACACGAACGTCATTAAACACCACACAGTAAACCAAAGATTGAGCGACACGAACGTCATTAAACACCACACAGTCAACTAATGATTGAGCGACACGAACATCATTAAACACCACGCAGTAAACGAAAGATTGAGCGACACGAACGTCATTAAACACCACACAGTAAGCTAAAGATTGAGCGACACCAACGTCATTAAACACCACACAGTAAACTAAAGATTGAGCGACACGAACACCATTAAACACCACACAGTAAACTAAAGATTGAGCGACACGAACGCCATTAAACACCACACGGTAAACTAAAGATTGAGCGACACGAACGTCATTAAACACCACACAGTAAACTAAAGATTGAGCGACACGAACGTCATTAAACACCACACAGTAAACCAAAGATTGAGCGACACGAACGCCATTAAACACCACACAGTAAACTAAAGATTGAGCGACACGAACGTCATTAAACACCACACAGTAAACTAAAGATTGAGCGACACGAACGTCATTAAATACCACGCAGTAAACTAAAGATTGAGCGACACGAACGCCATTAAACACCACACGGTAAACTAAAGATTGAGCGACACGAACGTCATTAAACACCACACAGTAATATAAAGATTGAGCGACACGAACGCCATTAAACACCACAGAGTAAACTAAAGATTGAGCGACACGAACGTCATTAAAAACCACGCAGTAAACTAAAGATTGAGCGACACGAACGTCATTAAACACCACACAGTAAACTAAAGATTGAGCGACACGAACGCCATTAAACACCACACAGTAAACTAAAGATTGAGCGACACGAACGTCATTAAACACCACACAGTAAACTAAAGATTGAGCGACACGAACGTCATTAAATACCACGCAGTAAACTAAAGATTGAGCGACACGAACGCCATTAAACACCACACGGTAAACTAAAGATTGAGCGACACGAACGTCATTAAACACCACACAGTAATATAAAGATTGAGCGACACGAACGCCATTAAACACCACAGAGTAAACTAAAGATTGAGCGACACGAACGCCATTAAACACCACACAGTAAACTAAAGATTGAGCGACACGAACGCCATTAAACACCACACAGTAAACTAAAGATTGAGCGACACGAACGCCATTAAACACCACACAGTAAACTAAAGATTGAGCGACACGAACGCCATTAAAAACCACACAGTAAACAAAAGATTGAGCGAAACGAACGTCATTAAACACCACACAGTAAACTAAAGATTGAGCTACACGAACGCCATTAAACACCACACAGTAAACTAAAGATTGAGCGACACGAACGCCATTAAACACCACACAGTAAACTAAAGATTGAGCGACACGAACGTCATTAAACACCACACAGTAAACTAAAGATTGAGCGACACGAACGTCATTAAACACCACACAGTAAACTAAAGATTCAGCGACACGAACGTCATTAAACACCACACAGTAAGCTAAAGATTGAGCGACACGAACGTCATTAAAAACCACGCAGTAAACTAAAGATTGAGCGACACGAACGTCATTAAACACCACACAGTAAACTAAAGATTGAGCGACACGAACGTCATCAAGCACCACACAATAAACTAAAGATTGAGCGACACGAACGTCATTAAACACCACACAGTAAACTAAAGATTGATCGACACGAACATCATTAAACACCAAACAGTAAGCTAAAGATTGAGCGACACGAACGTCATTAAACACCACACAGTAAACTAAAGATTGAGCGACACGAATGTCACTAAACACCACACAGTAAACTAAAGATTGAGCGACACGAACGTCATTAAACACCACACAGTAAGCTAAAGATTGAGCGACACGAACGTCATTAAACACCACACAGTAAATTAAAGATTAAGCGATTTGAACCTCATTAAACACCACACAGTAAACTAAAGATTGAGCGACACGAACGTCATTAAACACCACACAGTAAACTAAAGATTGAGCGACAAGAACGTCATTAAAAACCACGCAGTAAACTAAAGATTGAGCGACACGAACGTCATTAATTACCACACAGTAAACTAAAGATTGAGCGACACGAACGCCATTAAACACCACACAGTAAACTAAAGATTGAGCGACACGAACGCCATTAAACACCACACAGTAAACTAAAGATTGAGCGACACGAACGCCATTAAAAACCACACAGTAAACTAAAGATTGAGCGAAACGAACGTCATTAAACACCACACAGTAAACTAAAGATTGAGCTACACGAACGCCATTAAACACCACACAGTAAACTAAAGATTGAGCGACACGAACGCCATTAAACACCACACAGTAAACTAAAGATTGAGCGACACGAACGTCATTAAACACCACACAGTAAACTAAAGATTGAGCGACACGAACGTCATTAAACACCACACAGTAAACTAAAGATTCAGCGACACGAACGTCATTAAACACCACACAGTAAGCTAAAGATTGAGCGACACGAACGTCATTAAAAACCACACAGTAAACTAAAGATTGAGCGACACGAACGTCATCAAGCACCACACAATAAACTAAAGATTGAGCGACACGAACGTCATTAAACACCACACAGTAAACTAAAGATTGATCGACACGAACATCATTAAACACCAAACAGTAAGCTAAAGATTGAGCGACACGAACGTCATTAAACACCACACAGTAAACTAAAGATTGAGCGACACGAATGCCATTAAACACCACACAGTAAACTAAAGATTGAGCGACACGAACGTCATTAAACACCACACAGTAAACTAAAGATTGAGCGACACGAACGCCATTAAACACCACACAGTAAACTAAAGATTGAGCGACACGAACGCCATTAAGCACCACACAGTAAACTAAAGATTGAGCGACACGAACGTCATTAAACACCACACTGTAAACTAAAGATTGAGCGACACGAACGCCATTAAACACCACACAGTAAACTAAAGATTGAGCGACACGAACGTTATTAAACACCACACAGTAAACTAAAGATTGAGCGACACGAACGCCATTAAACACCACACAGTAAACTAAAGATTGAGAGACACGAACGTCATTAAACACCACACAGTAAACTAAAGATTGAGCGACACGAACGCCATTAAACACCACAGAGTAAACTAAAGATTGAGCGACACGAACGCCATAAAACACCACACAGTAAACTAAAGATTGAGCGACACGAACGTCATTAAACACCACACAGTAAGCCAAAGATTGAGCGACACGAACATCATTAAACACCATACAGTAAACTAAAGATTGAGCGACACGAACGCCATTAACAACCACGCAGTAAACTAAAGATTGAGCGACACGAACGTCATTAAACACCACACAGTAAACTAATGATTGAGCGACACGAACGTCATTAAACACCACACAGTAAACTAAAGACTGAGCGATACGAACGTCATTAAACGCCACACAGTAAACTAAAGATTGAGCGACACGAACGCCATTAAAAACGATGGATGAATTCAGGTGTTTCTTTTCGGTCCTTTCCTCATTCATGACTTATCACCGGGTTTGTAACTAGATGAACACGATTGGTGTCACTATTGGAGCAGGATCTGCTGACCCTTCCGGGGCACCTGAGTTCACCCCCGGGTTTTAGTGAGGCTTGTTTTACTTGATCTTTAGTTTTATATGTATGTTTTGTAGATCATTGTTTGTCCTTTTGTACTTTTTCTTTTGGCCATTATGTTGTCTGTTCTTCTTCGATTTACGGATTGTGATTACCCCTTTGGTATCTTCAAACTCTTCTTATGCAGTTCCTGTCCCAATTGTGGCACCCGTATTTTTTTACTTTTGTTAAACATTATGTGATAAGCTATAAAGGAGGAGATGAGGATGTGATTGTATTATCTCAAATTGAACATGTTGGTGGTCATATGTGACACATATATGCCGTAACGGTCAACAAACAAAGAAAAGTTTGTAGATAGCAAAGGGATAACCAGAAGTCGTAATTCGAAGAAGAATAGACAATACAATATCCAAGCAAAAAAAGACAAAAACACAGACAATGATCTACAAACACTACATAGAAAACAAATGATCGAGCAACATGAATCCCACTTAAAACGGGATGAACTCGGGTGTAAGCCGTTCCTGCTCCACTAATGGCACCAATAGCACACACGCGTCGGTATTTCGTCTTTTTAGTCCAAGTGAGTATTCTTTTATTGAAGGTATCGTTTGAAATGCGTAATTATTTACTTAATAAACTATATGTTGCTTGGCAACCACTTAACACTTTCTTTGTAATATAATTTACAGTTTTCTAAACTTTAAGTCATGATTACCTTATCATACGACAAGACGATGCTTACAGTATACTGAGCGAACACCTTTTTTATGGTGATGAAAAATGGACTATCCTCTCATCTACGTTTTCGAAAATTCAACATTATCGAAATTAAACCGAACAATGGATAATAAATTGAACAGTTCAGTGAAGGACCTAATGGACGGTACCTATGAACTACCACCTGTTTTCAAAACCGTCATGGTTTTTCTATACATGGCTATATTTGTTATTAGTCTTGGAGGGAATTCTTTGTTATGCTACATCGTAAAAATAATACACACACAGTACAATGGACGTGTAAATTACTTCTTGGTTAGTTCTGCAATCAATGATATACTTATGGGTGTAATCTGTGTTCCGTTTACGGGGATTGTAAATACCGTCATATATTGGTGGCCACTGGGAACTATGCTTTGTTCAGTGCTACAATTTATGCAGCTACTTATAATTCTTCATAAATCCTTCATAATGGTGGCTATTGTTTGTGATCAATATAATTCTATTTCAAAGCCAATGAAAAGGAGAATTAGCCGGAAGAAAATTTTGACAATTTTAATTTTTTGTTGGTTTATCCCAGCTGCAGTTGCTGCACCGACTGCATATTATTCTACCATAACGTATTTTCCTATTCATCCTGGTTCTAAAGGTCTTTGTCTAACAATATTCCCAAGTGTTAACAGTCAATTGATATACGACTATTCTATTATGAGCTTACAATATTTTATACCATTAGTCGTGACGGCGTGTTTTTACGTTGGGATAGGATGTATCATATGGAACAACAAAATACCAGGGGAGGCAGACGCCACGAGGGACATTAGGATCGCAAAATCAAAAAGAAAGGTATATTCATCTTTTTGTTGATTTGTTGAATAAACATTAGAGAAAACCGAGAGGCAATGACATATGGACAATCCAGAGAGAGAAAACATTGGAAACAAGACACAGAATGAAACAAACAAACAAGCAAAACAAAAACATCACACAAAATTAATAAAATCAGAAACACAGACAACACAAAATAGGGATGAACTCAGTGTAAGCAGTTCCTGTTTCTTATAACACGCCCGCCGTGCTACACACATAGTCACAGTCCGGTAAAAGTCTTGTTGAACATATACTTTACATTAAGCCACTTTTAGCAATTGTTAAGCCATATGGTGGTAACCAACTTCAGTCATGGAGGAAGTGGGTATCAGTAAAAAAAAAACTTGATGTAGACAAACAGCATTCTTATCTTCAACAAAATCACAAAATAAATACAGTTCAATCCTGAGGACATACCATTTAACATTTAAGGGAGATAATTTTCCCACCAGATGCAAAAGATTTTTTTTTCACATACAACAAAAATTTTATGATTCTTTCTTGGACATGACAAAACAGCAATATTTTTGTCTTCAAATTTTGCCAAATATCTCCGAGAAAATAGCAAGGTCAATATTTTTCTTTTTATTATTCTATTTCTCTTCTTCCTCTTTGTCCAACACTATTCTTAGACGTAAAGTAAGGTAAAGGAACAGGTTGTAGTGAGAAAGGGCGTAGATGTAAATGTACGTGAGAGACTGTCCAACATTACACTTTGCCACAAAGTAAAGCAAAGAAACAGCTTGTAGTAAGAAAGGATGTGGATGTAAATGAACGTGAGAGACTGCCAATACTATTCTTAGACGTAAAGTAACGTAAAGGAACAGCTTGGAGTTAGAAAGGGAGTTGATGTAAATGAACGTGAGAGACTATCCAACTTGGACACAAAGTAAAGTAAAGGAACAGCTTGTAGTAAGAAATGATATAAATGTAAATGGACATGATAGACTATCCAACATTACACATAGACACAGAGTAAAGTAAAGGAACAGCCTGTAGTAAGAAAGAAAGGATATGGATGTAAATGAACGCGAGAGACTGTCTAGCACTATTCTTAAACGTAGAGTAGGGTAAAGGAACAGCCTGTAGCGAGAAAGGGTGTGGATGTAAATGAACACGAGAGACTGTCTAGCACTATTCTTAAACGTAGAGTAGGGTAAAGGAACAGCCTGTAGCGAGAAAGGGTGTGGATGTAAGTGAACACCAGAGACTGTCTAGCACCATTCTTAGACGTAGAGTAAGGTAAAGGAACAGCCTGTAGTAAGAAAGAAAGGATATGGATGTAAATGAACGCGAGAGACTGTCTAGCACTATTCTTAAGCGTAGAGTAGGGTAAAGGAACAGCCTGTAGCGAGAAAGGGTGTGGATGTAAATGAACACGAGAGACTGTCTAGCACCATTCTTAGACGTAGAGTAAGGTAAAGGAACAGCCTGTAGTAAGAAAGAAAGGATATGGATGTAAATGAACGCGAGAGACTGTCTAGCACTATTCTTAAACGTAGAGTAGGGTAAAGGAACAGCCTGTAGCGAGAAAGGGTGTGAATGTAAATGAACACGAGAGACTGTCTAGCACCATTCTTAGACGTAGAGTAAGGTAAAGGAACAGCCTGTAGAGAGAAAGGGTGTGGTTGTAAATGAACGTGAGAGACTGTCCAACACTATTCTTAGACGTAGAGTAAGGTAAAGGAACAGCTTGTAGTAAGAAAGGATATGAATGTAAATGAACGTAAGAGACTGTCCAACATTACACATAGACACAAAGTAAAGTAAAGGAACAGTTTGTAGTAAGAAAGAAAATGAATGTAAATGAACGTGAGAGACTATCCAACATTACACATAGACACAAAGTAAAGTAAAGGAACAGTTTGTAGTAAGAAAGGATATGAATGTAAATGAACGTGAGAGACTATCCAACATTACACATAGACACAAAGTAAAGTAAAGGAACAGTTTGTAGTAAGAAAGGATATGAATGTAAATGAACGTGAGAGACTATCCAACATTACACATAGCCACAAAGTAAAGTAAAGGAACAGTTTGTAGTAAGAAAGGATATGAATGTAAATGAACGTGAGAGACTATCCAACATTACACATAGACACAAAGTATAGTAAATGAACAGTTTGATGTAAAAGAAAGGATATGAATGTAAATGAACGTGAGAGACTATCCAACATTACACATAGCCACAAAGTAAAGTAAAGGAACAGTTTGTAGCAAGAAAGAATATGAATGTAAATGAACGTGAGAGACTATCCAACATTACACATAGCCACAAAGTAAAGTAAAGGAACAGTTTGTAGTAAGAAAGAATATGAATGTAAATGAACTTGAGAAACTGTCCAACACTACACTTAGACAGAAAGAATAGTAAATGAACAGCTTGTAGTAAGAACGGAAATGAATGTAAATGAACGTGAGAGACTGTCCAACACAACACTTAGACAGAAAGTATAGTAAATGAACAGCTTGTAGTAAGAACGGATATAAATGTAAATGAACGTGAGAGACTGTCCAACATTACACTTAGACACAAAGTAAAGGAAAGGACCAACTTGTAGTAAGAAAGAATGTGGATGTATATGAACATGAGAGAATATCCAACATTACACGAAGACATAAACTAAAGTAAAGGAACAACTTGTAGTAAGAAATGATATGGATGTAAATGAACATGAGAGAGTATCCAACATTACACTTAGACACAAAGTAAAGTAAAGGAACAGCTTGTAGTAAGAAAGAATGTGGATGTATATGAACATGAGAGAGTATCCAACATTACACTTAGACACAAAGTAAAGTAAAGGAACAGCTTGTAGTAAGAAAGAATGTGGATGTATATGAACATGAGAGAGTATCCAACATTACACTTAGACACAAAGTAAAGTAAAGGAACAGCTTGTAGTAAGAAAGAATGTGGATGTATATGAACATGAGAGAGTATCCAACATTACACTTTGACACAAAGTATAGTAAAGGAACAGCTTGTAGTAAGAAACAATGTGGATGTATATGAACATGAGAGAGTATCCAACACTACACTTAGACACAAAGTATAGTAAAGGAACAGCTTGTAGTAAGAAAGAATGTGGATGTATATGAACATGAGAGAGTATCCAACATTACACTTAGACACAAAGTAAAGTAAAGGAACAGCTTGTAGTAAGAAAGAATGTGGATGTATATGAACATGAGAGAGTATCCAACACTACACTTAGACACAAAGTAAAGTAAAGGAACAGCTTGTAGCAAGAAAGTATGTGGATGTATATGAACATGAGAGAGTATCCAACATTACACTTAGACACAAAGTATAGTAAAGTAACAGCTTGTAGTAAGAAAGAATGTGGATGTATATGAACATGAGAGAGTATCCAACATTACACTTAGACACAAAGTAAAGTAAAGGAACAGCTTGTAGTAAGAAAGAATGTGGATGTATATGAACATGAGAGAGTATCCAACATTACACTTAGACACAAAGTATAGTAAAGGAACAGCTTGTAGTAAGAAAGAATGTGGATGTATATGAACTGAGAGAGTATCCAACATTACACTTAGACACAAAGTATAGTAAAGGAACAGCTTGTAGCAAGAAAGGATATGGATGTATATGAACATGAGAGAGTATCCAACATTACACTTAGACACAAAGTATAGTAAAGGAACAGCTTGTAGCAAGAAAGAATATGGATGTATATGAACATGAGAGAGTATCCAACATTACACTTAGACACAAAGTAAAGTAAAGGAACAGCTTGTAGTAAGAAAGAATGTGGATGTATATGAACATGAGAGAGTATCCAACATTACACTTAGACACAAAGTAAAGTAAAGGAACAGCTTGTAGTAAGAAAGAATGTGGATGTATATGAACATGAGAGAGTATCCAACATTACACTTAGACACAAAGTAAAGTAAAGGAACAGCTTGTAGTAAGAAAGAATGTGGATGTATATGAACATGAGAGAGTATCCAACATTACACTTTGACACAAAGTATGGTAAAGGAACAGCTTGTAGTAAGAAACAATGTGGATGTATATGAACATGAGAGAGTATCCAACACTACACTTAGACACAAAGTATAGTAAAGGAACAGCTTGTAGTAAGAAAGAATGTGGATGTATATGAACATGAGAGAGTATCCAACATTACACTTAGACACAAAGTAAAGTAAAGGAACAGCTTGTAGTAAGAAAGAATGTGGATGTATATGAACATGAGAGAGTATCCAACATTACACTTAGACACAAAGTAAAGTAAAGGAACAGCTTGTAGTAAGAAAGAATGTGGATGTATATGAACATGAGAGAGTATCCAACATTACACTTTGACACAAAGTATGGTAAAGGAACAGCTTGTAGTAAGAAACAATGTGGATGTATATGAACATGAGAGAGTATCCAACACTACACTTAGACACAAAGTATAGTAAAGGAACAGCTTGTAGTAAGAAAGAATGTGGATGTATATGAACATGAGAGAGTATCCAACATTACACTTAGACACAAAGTATAGTAAAGGAACAGCTTGTAGTAAGAAAGAATGTGGATGTATATGAACATGAGAGAGTATCCAACATTACACTTAGACACAAAGTAAAGTAAAGGAACAGCTTGTAGTAAGAAAGAATGTGGATGTATATGAACATGAGAGAGTATCCAACATTACACTTAGACACAAAGTAAAGTAAAGGAACAGCTTGTAGTAAGAAAGAATGTGGATGTATATGAACATGAGAGAGTATCCAACACTACACTTAGACACAAAGTAAAGTAAAGGAACAGCTTGTAGTAAGAAAGAATGTGGATGTATATGAACATGAGAGAGTATCCAACATTACACTTAGACACAAAGTATAGTAAAGGAACAGCTTGTAGTAAGAAAGAATGTGGATGTATATGAACATGAGAGAGTATCCAACATTACACTTAGACACAAAGTAAAGTAAAGGAACAGCTTGTAGTAAGAAAGAATGTGGATGTATATGAACATGAGAGAGTTTCCAACATTACACTTAGACACAAAGTAAAGTAAAGGAACAGCTTGTAGTAAGAAAGAATGTGGATGTATATGAACATGAGAGAGTATCCAACATTACACTTAGACACAAAGTATAGTAAAGGAACAGCTTGTAGTAAGAAAGAATGTGGATGTATATGAACATGAGAGAGTATCCAACATTACACTTAGACACAAAGTATAGTAAAGGAACAGCTTGTAGTAAGAAAGAATGTGGATGTATATGAACATGAGAGAGTATCCAACATTACACTTAGACACAAAGTAAAGTAAAGGAACAGCTTGTAGTAAGAAAGAATGTGGATGTATATGAACATGAGAGAGTATCCAACATTACACTTAGACACAAAGTAAAGTAAAGGAACAGCTTGTAGTAAGAAAGAATGTGGATGTAAATGAACATGAGAGAGTATCCAACATTACACTTAGACACAAAGTAAAGTAAAGGAACAGCTTGTAGTAAGAAAGAATGTGGATGTATATGAACATGAGAGAGTATCCAACATTACACTTAGACACAAAGTATAGTAAAGGAACAGCTTGTAGTAAGAAAGAATGTGGATGTAAATGAACATGAGAGAGTATCCAACATTACACTTAGACACAAAGTAAAGTAAAGGAACAGCTTGTAGTAAGAAAGAATGTGGATGTATATGAACATGAGAGAGTATCCAACACTACACTTAGACACAAAGTATAGTAAAGGAACAGCTTGTAGTAAGAAAGAATGTGGATGTATATGAACATGAGAGAGTATCCAACATTACACTTAGACACAAAGTATAGTAAAGGAACAGCTTGTAGTAAGAAAGAATGTGGATGTATATGAACATGAGAGAGTATCCAACACTACACTTAGACACAAAGTATAGTAAAGGAACAGCTTGTAGTAAGAAAGAATGTGGATGTATATGAACATGAGAGAGTATCCAACATTACACTTAGACACAAAGTATAGTAAAGGAACAGCTTGTAGTAAGAAAGAATGTGGATGTATATGAACATGAGAGAGTATCCAACATTACACTTAGACACAAAGTAAAGTAAAGGAACAGCTTGTAGTAAGAAAGGATATGGATGTATATGAACATGAGAGAGTATCCAACACTACACTTAGACACAAAGTAAAGTAAAGGAACAGCTTGTAGTAAGAAAGAATGTGGATGTATATGAACATGAGAGAGTATCCAACATTACACTTAGACACAAAGTAAAGTAAAGGAACAGCTTGTAGTAAGAAAGAATGTGGATGTATATGAACATGAGAGAGTATCCAACATTACACTTAGACACAAAGTAAAGTAAAGGAACAGTTTGTAGTAAGAAAGAATGTGGATGTATATGAACATGAGAGAGTATCCAACACTACACTTAGACACAAAGTAAAGTAAAGGAACAGCTTGTAGTAAGAAAGAATGTGGATGTATATGAACATGAGAGAGTATCCAACATTACACTTAGACACAAAGTAAAGGAACAGCTTGTAGTAAGAAAGAATGTGGATGTATATGAACATGAGAGAGTATCCAACATTACACTTAGACACAAAGTAAAGTAAAGGAACAGCTTGTAGTAAGAAAGAATGTGGATGTATATGAACATGAGAGAGTATCCAACACTACACTTAGACACAAAGTAAAGTAAAGGAACAGCTTGTAGTAAGAAAGAATGTGGATGTATATGAACATGAGAGAGTATCCAACATTACACTTAGACACAAAGTAAAGTAAAGGAACAGCTTGTAGTAAGAAAGAATGTGGATGTATATGAACATGAGAGAGTATCCAACACTACACTTAGACACAAAGTAAAGTAAAGGAACAGCTTGTAGTAAGAAAGAATGTGGATGTATATGAACATGAGAGAGTATCCAACATTACACTTAGACACAAAGTAAAGTAAAGGAACAGCTTGTAGCAAGAAAGAATGTGGATGTATATGAACATGATAGAGTATCCAACATTACACTTAGACACAAAGTAAAGTAAAGGAACAGCTTGTAGTAAGAAAGAATGTGGATGTAAATGAACATGAGAGAGTATCCAACATTACACTTAGACACAAAGTAAAGTAAAGGAACAGCTTGTAGTAAGAAAGAATGTGGATGTATATGAACATGAGAGAGTATCCAACATTACACTTAGACACAAAGTATAGTAAAGGAACAGCTTGTAGTAAGAAAGAATGTGGATGTAAATGAACATGAGAGAGTATCCAACATTACACTTAGACACAAAGTAAAGTAAAGGAACAGCTTGTAGTAAGAAAGAATGTGGATGTATATGAACATGAGAGAGCATCCAACACTACACTTAGACACAAAGTATGGTAAAGGAACAGCTTGTAGTAAGAAAGAATGTGGATGTATATGAACATGAGAGAGTATCCAACATTACACTTAGACACAAAGTATAGTAAAGGAACAGCTTGTAGTAAGAAAGAATGTGGATGTATATGAACATGAGAGAGTATCCAACACTACACTTAGACACAAAGTATAGTAAATGAACAGCTTGTAGTAAGAAAGAATGTGGATGTATATGAACATGAGAGAGTATCCAACATTACACTTAGACACAAAGTATAGTAAAGGAACAGCTTGTAGTAAGAAAGAATGTGGATGTATATGAACATGAGAGAGTATCCAACATTACACTTAGACACAAAGTATAGTAAAGGAACAGCGTGTAGTAAGAAAGAATGTGGATGTATATGAACATGAGAGAGTATCCAACATTACACTTAGACACAAAGTAAAGTAAAGGAACAGCTTGTAGTAAGAAAGAATGTGGATGTATATGAACATGAGAGAGTATCCAACACTACACTTAGACACAAAGTAAAGTAAAGGAACAGCTTGTAGTAAGAAAGAATGTGGATGTATATGAACATGAGAGAGTATCCAACATTACACTTAGACACAACGTATAGTAAAGGAACAGCTTGTAGTAAGAAAGAATGTGGATGTATATGAACATGAGAGAGTATCCAACAATACACTTAGACACAAAGTAAAGTAAAGGAACATCTTGTAGTAAGAAAGAATGTGGATGTATATGAACATGAGAGAGTATCCAACATTACACTTAGACACAAAGTATAGTAAAGGAACATCTTGTAGTAAGAAAGAATGTGGATGTATATGAACATGAGAGAGTATCCAACACTACACTTAGACACAAAGTAAAGTAAAGGAACAGCTTGTAGTAAGAAAGAATGTGGATGTATATGAACATGAGAGAGTATCCAACACTACACTTAGACACAAAGTAAAGTAAAGGAACAGCTTGTAGTAAGAAAGAATGTGGATGTATATGAACATGAGAGAGTATCCAACATTACACTTAGACACAAAGTAAAGTAAAGGAACAGCTTGTAGTAAGAAAGAATGTGGATGTATATGAACATGAGAGAGTATCCAACACTACACTTAGACACAAAGTAAAGTAAAGGAACAGCTTGTAGTAAGAAAGAATGTGGATGTATATGAACATGAGAGAGTATCCAACATTACACTTAGACACAAAGTAAAGTAAAGGAACAGCTTGTAGTAAGAAAGAATGTGGATGTATATGAACATGAGAGAGTATCCAACACTACACTTAGACACAAAGTAAAGTAAAGGAACAGCTTGTAGTAAGAAAGAATGTGGATGTATATGAACATGAGAGAGTATCCAACATTACACTTAGACACAAAGTAAAGTAAAGGAACAGCTTGCAGTAAGAAAGAATGTGGATGTATATGAACATGAGAGAGTATCCAACACTACACTTAGACACAAAGTAAAGTAAAGGAACATCTTGTAGTAAGAAAGAATGTGGATGTATATGAACATGAGAGAGTATCCAACATTACACTTAGACACAAAGTATAGTAAAGGAACATCTTGTAGTAAGAAAGAATGTGGATGTATATGAACATGAGAGAGTATCCAACATTACACTTAGACACAAAGTAAAGTAAAGGAACATCTTGTAGTAAGAAAGAATGTGGATGTATATGAACATGAGAGAGTATCCAACACTACACTTAGACACAAAGTAAAGTGAAGGAACAGCTTGTAGTAAGAAAGAATGTGGATGTATATGAACATGAGAGAGTATCCAACATTACACTTAGACACAAAGTATAGTAAAGGAACAGCTTGTAATAAGAAAGAATGTGGATGTATATGAACATGAGAGAGTCTCCAACATTACACTTAGACACAAAGTAAAGTAAAGGAACAGCTTGTAGTAAGAAAGAATGTGGATGTATATGAACATGAGAGAGTATCCAACATTACACTTAGACACAAAGTAAAGTAAAGGAACAGCTTGTAGTAAGAAAGAATGTGGATGTATATGAACATGAGAGAGTATCCAACATTACACTTAGACACAAAGTAAAGTAAAGGAACATTTTGTAGTAAGAAAGAATGTGGATGTATATGAACATGAGAGAGTATCCAACACTACACTTAGACACAAAGTAAAGTAAAGGAACAGCTTGTAGTAAGAAAGAATGTGGATGTATATGAACATGAGAGAGTATCCAACATTACACTTAGACACAAAGTAAAGTAAAGGAACAGCTTGTAGTAAGAAAGAATGTGGATGTATATGAACATGAGAGAGTATCCAACACTACACTTAGACACAAAGTAAAGTAAAGGAACAGCTTGTAGTAAGAAAGAATGTGGATGTATATGAACATGAGAGAGTATCCAACATTACACTTAGACACAAAGTAAAGTAAAGGAACAGCTTGTAGTAAGAAAGAATGTGGATGTATATGAACATGATAGAGTATCCAACATTACACTTAGACACAAAGTAAAGTAAAGGAACAGCTTGTAGTAAGAAAGAATGTGGATGTAAATGAACATGAGAGAGTATCCAACATTACACTTAGACACAAAGTAAAGTAAAGGAACAGCTTGTAGTAAGAAAGAATGTGGATGTATATGAACATGAGAGAGTATCCAACATTACACTTAGACACAAAGTATAGTAAAGGAACAGCTTGTAGTAAGAAAGAATGTGGATGTAAATGAACATGAGAGAGTATCCAACATTACACTTAGACACAAAGTAAAGTAAAGGAACAGCTTGTAGTAAGAAAGAATGTGGATGTATATGAACATGAGAGAGTATCCAACACTACACTTAGACACAAAGTATAGTAAAGGAACAGCTTGTAGTAAGAAAGAATGTGGATGTATATGAACATGAGAGAGTATCCAACATTACACTTAGACACAAAGTATAGTAAAGGAACAGCTTGTAGTAAGAAAGAATGTGGATGTATATGAACATGAGAGAGTATCCAACACTACACTTAGACACAAAGTAAAGTAAAGGAACAGCTTGTAGTAAGAAAGAATGTGGATGTATATGAACATGAGAGAGTATCCAACATTACACTTAGACACAAAGTATAGTAAAGGAACAGCTTGTAGTAAGAAAGAATGTGGATGTATATGAACATGAGAGAGTATCCAACATTACACTTAGACACAAAGTATAGTAAAGGAACAGCGTGTAGTAAGAAAGAATGTGGATGTATATGAACATGAGAGAGTATCCAACATTACACTTAGACACAAAGTAAAGTAAAGGAACAGCTTGTAGTAAGAAAGAATGTGGATGTATATGAACATGAGAGAGTATCCAACACTACACTTAGACACAAAGTAAAGTAAAGGAACAGCTTGTAGTAAGAAAGAATGTGGATGTATATGAACATGAGAGAGTATCCAACATTACACTTAGACACAACGTATAGTAAAGGAACAGCTTGTAGTAAGAAAGAATGTGGATGTATATGAACATGAGAGAGTATCCAACAATACACTTAGACACAAAGTAAAGTAAAGGAACAGCTTGTAGTAAGAAAGAATGTGGATGTATATGAACATGAGAGAGTATCCAACATTACACTTAGACACAAAGTATAGTAAAGGAACATCTTGTAGTAAGAAAGAATGTGGATGTATATGAACATGAGAGAGTATCCAACACTACACTTAGACACAAAGTAAAGTAAAGGAACAGCTTGTAGTAAGAAAGAATGTGGATGTATATGAACATGAGAGAGTATCCAACACTACACTTAGACACAAAGTAAAGTAAAGGAACAGCTTGTAGTAAGAAAGAATGTGGATGTATATGAACATGAGAGAGTATCCAACATTACACTTAGACACAAAGTAAAGTAAAGGAACAGCTTGTAGTAAGAAAGAATGTGGATGTATATGAACATGAGAGAGTATCCAACACTACACTTAGACACAAAGTAAAGTAAAGGAACAGCTTGTAGTAAGAAAGAATGTGGATGTATATGAACATGAGAGAGTATCCAACATTACACTTAGACACAAAGTAAAGTAAAGGAACAGCTTGTAGTAAGAAAGAATGTGGATGTATATGAACATGAGAGAGTATCCAACACTACACTTAGACACAAAGTAAAGTAAAGGAACAGCTTGTAGTAAGAAAGAATGTGGATGTATATGAACATGAGAGAGTATCCAACATTACACTTAGACACAAAGTAAAGTAAAGGAACAGCTTGTAGTAAGAAAGAATGTGGATGTAAGTGAACACTAGAGACTACATAACATTTTGATTGGTAGCTCCGGAGAAAACCGGAACTAGATATAATGAGAGAATGGTTGCTCAAGTTAAGAGTATACCATAAGCGAAAATAAAGATTGAGTTTATTATCATTATGATCATTAGGGGTACACTTTATTTGCATATCTTGACATTTGGATCATATACAGTAAACGGCGTATATCCGAACAAATATAATCAATCATATTTATACAAACAAAAGCAAAAAAACATTTGAAGTCATTAAATTAGTTGACCAGCTTCTCTTATATTGCATTGATAATTGACCTTCTCATTGACAGATACAAGATTATGTGTGTGGAGGCGTATTATAATTTTCGTAGGAAATTTTCAATGATGAACCAATCATAGGGTTGTTGCCATGTTAAAAACGTTAATTTAGACTTTCTTGCTAATTAATGTATTTGATATGCCCACAACAGTAGGATTGGATCATCCTTGAAAATCAACGCAGATAAAATAATCATCGGAGCAAATATGATATTGTTACTTATCTGGGGTTGCTTCGAAAAAAGGCGACGATTATTTTGTCAATTACAATCTTCAATGTAACAGATGATATCTCCGGGTTTTCGGTTGACCGTTATTTTCATTTAGATGAAACATGCGGGTTTTAAATTGCCGCAGATGTTTTTATTCGCAACAAAATTATCATCTTTGGACATTTAGTAAGCCGAAAATTTAATTCGCTTTGTATTAAAATAAGAAGAGTTTGAAGATACCACAGGGATAATTAGAATCCGTAAATCGTAGAAGAACAGACAACACAATGACCAAAAGAAAAAGGACAAAAGGACAAACAACGATCAACAAAACATACATATAAAACTAAAGATCGAGTACCACGAACCCCACTAAAAACCGGGTGTGAACTCAGGTGCTCCGGAAGTGTAGGCAGTTTCTGCTCCAACTATGACACCCGTCGTGTTAATCTAATTACAAACCCGTTCTGAAAATCTGACACCCGAGGATTTTAATTATTCGAGAAATAACAGTAATCTCTGGAAAGTGAAAAATGCCTAAGATTCCAGTGTTTTTGTTAGATTAAGATAATCTTCGGGGATGCTTCCTGGTTTCTATTGTAACACGAACAATGCTTTATGCTTTTTCACGTCACTTCAGAGGAAGAATGCAATTAATTGCTTATATACTGTTTAATTATTTTTTCTTTAACTTTATTTTAGAGCATTGTAATCATTGTTGCCATGGTGATGATATTTTTTGGTTCATGGTTGCCCCTACATATAGTGACAGTGGTTGGTGACGCTGATCCTACTATATATGACGACCAGAATATACACATCCTGTGGGTTATATTTCATTGGCTTGGGCTAAGTAATTGTGGCACGAACAGTATATTTTACTTTCTAAAGAGTTCTACTATTAAAATCGAGTTAAAGAGAGTTTTTTCAAGGATGGCGTGTAGTGGACGATATATGGACATTAGCATACCTCGTGTGAGATCTCGTTCAGCGGAATCAGCTCCAGGTGACGTGCCAATGACACAACAATGACTGGAATTCTATGAGGTTCCGTTTCACTTTTGATTGCCTATTTTTTATTTTTACATTAAAATGAGTTTCTGCAAATCAATTTATTTACAAAAATACTAATTTTGACGAAGAAGAAATTTTGACAAATCTCAAGTCATTCATGTCGTCAATGAATAAATATTCGTAATAATGAGGACAATGGTGACGAAATGTTAGAAAAAACAACCGAAGCGGCAATCAAGAATGGACAATCCAAAGACACAGAATGAAGACAAACTAAACAATAAAAACAACACAGAAAACAAAAAAGATGAGCAACACGAATCTGCCAAAAAAAAAACGGCCGTGTGTCCAAGTGTCTGAGTAGGGAAATGCAGTTCCTGATTCTTATAAAACGTCCGCCGTGCTACCCATATAGTCAAATCCGATATAAGTCCTGTCGGTGATAAAGGAAAGAAAAAATCTACGTCAAAATACATTACTATTTGTGAAATTGATATTTCGTAAAGGACAACCCGTTCGTGATGATGACCGTATATTTGTGTAGCGATGACGTCAATTCAAGAGCCTTTGTGCTGATGGAATAGTGCTACTGATTAAATCGAATTTTACTATTCGAAATGTTAAGTCCTCAGGTGTGTCGTAGTTTTGTTTTTAACCTTCCTCCGTTATCGATTTCAAAGTAAAGGTCAAAGTAAGAAGAAGACTTCCGAGTGTCAGTAGTATCCCTTACTTCAAACTCATGTGGATAGATGTGATGCCGAATCGAGAATTGCTCAGTGCCATAACATCATCTATATAGCGGAACTGGAATTGCATGTGTTGAGTTAATTTTCTATCTTTATTCTTGAGAAGCCCTTGAAGGGTGCACAATTTATTCCCATTGGAATACCAATCGTCTGTTGAAACACTAGTCCACCAAACAGGACACATATGTTGCTGATCAAACCATCTAACATTTGAATAATATTGTTCTGTTTATATTTATTATTAGATTTTGTATGGTTTTTAACAAAGTAAGACTTATCTCTACCAACAAAAATATACTGATATCTTTGTTCTGTTTATTATTATGTGATAAAGTTTGTCAGTGACTTGCGACAGGTCGGTGGTTTTGTCCGGGTCAGCCGGTTTCCTCCACCAATAAAATGACCGCAACGATATAACTGAAATATTGTTGAATGTGGCGTTAAACACCATAAAATCAAACCAAGCCAACTAATAAACAGAAACACGAGGAAGGTAACAACCCGTCATCAAACATGTGCCTTAACAATTAGCACCTCATATGTTTAGAAGGAAATTGTAAATTGTAAAATTATCAAAAGATGAAAAATTTATCAATTTACATAAAAACACTTTGGCTTCATTATTTA
Organism: Bathymodiolus septemdierum; assembly: GCA_963383655.1. Classification (NCBI taxonomy): domain Eukaryota; kingdom Metazoa; phylum Mollusca; class Bivalvia; order Mytilida; family Modiolidae; genus Bathymodiolus; species Bathymodiolus septemdierum. The sequence goes on along the minus strand of OY726528.1, from coordinate 28,396,953 downwards.
GGTGACTTATGGTATTTAACGCCACTTTCAACTACATTTCAATTATATCGTGGCGGTTAATTTTATTGGTGGAGTACCCTGTCGCAAGTCACGGGGTTCGAACTCGCAACTTTAGTGGTGATAGGCACTGGTTGCACATGTAGTTGTGAATCCAACTACCATACGATCATAACTACGACGGCTACTTCATTATGTGGCATGCTTTCTTTTACAGAATGCTAATAAAATCTAGATCTATTTTTTTTGTGGCAAGATGAAAAAATTACTACGAGAATAATTAAAAGTTATGTCGAAATTTGTCCTGACCCTCACAAAGAACTCCCTCCCTTTTGTAATACCATGGATCCGTAGACAACAAAAAAGAAAAAAAAGTAGAAACTTTAAAGCAAACATTATAATCTCCTTATTTGGGAAATAACGCATTATTGACGTTGTTTAAAACACAATGATTCCGTTAAGACTCATATTATAAAACTAATAACGTAGATATTAAATTTAGTGTGTACGATGCGTTTCTGGAATAAGCTTCATCAGATACGTTTCTGGAATAAGCTTCATCAGATACGTTTCTGGAATAAGCTTCATCAGATACGTTTCTGGAATAAGCTTCATCAGATACGTTTCTGGAATAAGCTTCATCAGATACGTTTCTGGAATAAGCTTCATCAGATACGTTTCTGGAATAAGCTTCATCAGATACGTTTCTGGAATAAGCTTCATCAGATACGCGATTATGGTGTGATTAAAAATAGAGATGTAATATCTACCTTTTAGAACCTGTCATTTGTGAATACGATTTCTTATTGGATAATACATATGTATTAATCATTTGATTTTCTACATAATCAACCATTTTTCATTATAATATTTCATTATATCATAGCTCAGGGTATGCATTTGAGAAATATCGAGTATGGAAAGAGACAATCAGAAGCCGTAAATTGAAGAAGAATAGATAACACAATAGTCAAAAGAAAAGAACAAATAGAAACAATGATCAATAAAACACTACACAAACTAAAGATTAAACAACACGTTCCCCGCCAAAAGGAGGTGAACTCAGGTAATCCTGCTCCATTAATGGCAGCCGTCGTGTTACTCTTGTAAACAATCCGTTGGTATGACACATGCATTCCGTAGGAAGAATTTGAAGGGGTAATCAGAATCAGAATTCGTAAATAGAAGGACAGCCAACACAATGGCCAAAAGAAAAAGAACAAAAGGAAAAACATCGATCTACAAAACAAACACATCACATCAAACTAAAAATCGAGTAACATGAACGGGTCAACCCCACTAAAAACTGGGGGTGAACTTCGGAAGGGTATGCAGCTCTTGCTCCACTAGTGGCACCCGTCGTGTTAATCTTGTTACAAACCCGGTGATACGTCATGAATGTGGAAATGACCTGGAAATGCTAACGACAAGTGGAACATATCCGTGGTCATTTGTGACACAGATATTCCATAACGGTCAACCAAGTCATGGTGGCGATCGTAAAATGGAGGTCAATTTAGGTGCTCCTCAGGGTTAATCTGTTCCTTCTTCACTAAAAGCACCCGTCGTGTTACTCTTGTAAACATCTGGTGGCAAGTCACAAAGGGATCATTTCCGTGGTTCATTTGTGACACTTGCATTCCATAACGATTACCCAGGTCATGGTACCGACCGAAAGTGTTGACTTCAACTGACCCTTAGCGGAAGCTTTGTGGAGCAGGAGCTGCTTACCCTTCCGGAGCACTGGAGTTCACCCCGGTTTTTAGTGGAGTTGGTGTTGCTCGATCTTTTGTTTTCTGTGTAATGTTTTGTAGATCGTAGATTTTCCATTTTTCCTTTTTCTTTTGGTCGTTATATTGTCTGTTCTATTTCTGATTACTCTCTTGGTATCTTCAAACTTTTTGTCAGTAGCTTCCTTGTTACCAACAATTCTCGATCAAGGAAGAGAATGAATATTGTCAGTTGTTAGACACAAGGAGGACAAAATAAGTAAAATGAAGCTGTTTCAAGGCACAATCACAAGCCGTTAATCGAAGGACAAACAATGATAGGCAAACGAAAAAAGACAAAAATAGACAAAGAATGATCTACAAAACCCTACAGAGAAAAGTAAATATTGAGATAGGTACAGTTCCTTAAAAATATAATTGATATTAAAAATAAGAATCATCTCCCCCATGCAAAGGCAACCTTAGTCGATTTTTATAACTACTATCCTGTTGAGGTCCTTTGATGTACTGGCTCCCAAAGACATTTCAATTAATTAGCTTTCAAATTCTTTTGCGTTGAGCGTGCCCGATGAATGTCATTCCAATACCGCGTCGTATTCACCAAGTTAGATTTCCACATAGTATACCAAGCAGTCTGGTAAATTTCGAGATCGAAACTGCCTTCCCGGTTATAGCATCATCTTTGTCTATCTCTATGAAAGATATAAATGACCACTGTTATTAATTTATTATTTCCTTTCAAACATTTGATAATATTGAATATTAACAACAAACAAAAACAAAACAAACAAACAAACTACCAATTCAGTCTATAGATGTAGATAGGCATATAGCTAACACGCTGTTTTGTATCTATAAATTGTATCATATTACATATACATTTTAATATCCATACTTAACAGGTATAATCTCTTCCTTGTCTGTTCCGATGGCTGTAATTGGTGCCTCGATGGTTAATATTCCCGCCACACTCAATTTAGAGGTTAATAACTCTGGTTTGACCTCTGGAGGTAGAAGATATCGTCTGCAGTATTCCTTGATGGAAGGTTCTAATCTACCATTTTCCTCATGTCTTCCATGTACAGTCACAAATTGTCCTGAGATTTTGACTGTTATTTCTTCTGGTTTATAATCTCCCAAATCGTATTCAAGACAAAATTTGCTTCTTCCTGATCGGTCATGCACTATCGCGTTATGCGTAATGAATTTTCCTCTTCCTGTCATATTCCAATCGTCTGACGTCGACGACTCAAATGAATCATCGTCAACGGGCGAAAGCCGTTCTGATATGCTATTCGCGAGCGTCCAGTTATCTGCCCTTGGTGCCACTTTGCGAAATGTATTATCCCATGTTTGTCTCATTGAAGAACTCTGGTGTTGTGCGTCTGCGTCAAAGCTATACGGCATTTCATTGTCAGATTCATTGTCGAGAGAATATCTAAAGTCCTCATTGTATCCGGAATGACTACGATTTTTATCCGAATCGTGATATATTGGTAACCGACGTTCTGACTGCTGCGATTTCCAGACATCCGGTTTGTGAATAATTGGAACAGTTTTTGATGCAGACGACATTTATTTTTTTCCACTTACATGTACATAAAACTCTCAACAAACTTCCACAAACAAGCTTATCATAATCAATCTTCCTTATGCATGTGAAAGATACGTAAACAAAAAGATAAAACTCTCAATTTTAAGATTCTCTGTCGTATATTCATAATAAACATCTAAATATTAAGTATTTGTGTCTTGTGTTTACGCCAAGAATATATGCAGCAATATTTAGATAGTACGAGAACATTGACCTTACAACTCTGTGCATTTTTTTTTAATCCTTTGGTGATATAACAGCCAGGGGAAGTATGTCCACATTAAAAAGAAATGTTTTCCTCAGTCTCTTTTTACGCCTCAGTAACTTCAATATATGATCACATAAATGTTTGTATCAGGTATGTATAAGATAAAAAATATATAAATATGTATAAATGATTAATAATTACTTTGTATTCTATTATGCAAATTTTATTTAAGGAATATGCTCAAATTTTTTAACAGGTTCTACAAGTATAAACTATTAAAAAATTTCAAATATTCCTTATAATTTAATTAGTACAACAAAATTTAATGATTCCTCCATTTTAATTACGATAATTTCATAAGACTATTTGAATTTACCGTTGGTGAATAAGGGTAATAACAAAATTACCGAACTCCGAGCAATCTTACAAAGGGAAAGTCAAAATTCATAATTATATAAACAGACAAAATCAGTCAACAACCGGAAAACTGTGAAAACCGTAATGACCCTGACTTGGTACAGGCATTTCTAAAGAAATGGTGGGTTTGTCCTTTTGTCCTTTTTCTTTTAGCCATTGTTTTGTCCGTCTTTCTGCGATTTACGGATACTGATTATCCCGTTGGTGTCTTCAAACTCTTCTACATATAAATGGAAAGTTCACAATGGAAAATTCAAATCATCTCTTTTGTTGTAAAGTTTCGTTCTTAACCGGCCATATACAGGTTCTGCTGGAATGTTGCTACATACATGTATAAATGGAAAGTTCACATTTGCAAATATAAATGTCAACATGTACTTACAATGACAATATGATTATAGGCCAAGGGCCGTCGTGGTCGTGATCGTATGGTGTTTGAATTTGCAACTACCTATGCAATCAGTGCCTATCAACACTGATGTTGTGAGTTTGAATCTCAATGAGGGCGGGGTGTATAACATTATGTAATAAAGTGTGTCGGTGACTTGCAACAGGTCGGTGGTTTTCTCCGGGTACTCCGGTCTCCTTCACTAATAAAACTGACCGCCACGATATAACTGAAATATTGTTGAAAGTGGCGTTAAAGACCATCAAGCAAACAAACAAACAAATTTATAGCCCACAATGTCAAATAATCAAGTGCAATATCTACATCCCAAGTCGCTTTGTATCTTGGAAGATTAGGCCTGTTTACAAAACTTCCTTTCATAAAACAATTAATCAACGGATGATCTCCAGAACTGTTTTGTTTCCTATAGCAAACACTGAAACTAAAGGTAATCATATTGTACATTTTGTATCTACAAAGCTGTATCCTAGCCTAATCTCAAACTAAAGGTAACCATATTGTACATTTTGTATCTACAAAGCTATATCCTAGCCTAATCTCCATCAAAAGGTAATCATATTGTACATTGTGTATCTACAAAGCTGTATCCTAGCCTAATCTCAAACTAAAGGTAATCATATTGTACATTTTGTATCTACAAAGCTATATCCTAGCCTAATCTCAATCTAAAGGTAATCATATTGTACATTGTGTATCTACAAAGCTATATCCTAGCCTAATCTCAATCTAAAGGTAATCATATTGTACATTTTGTATCTACAAAGCTGTATCCTAGCCTAATCTCAATCTAAAGGTAATCATATTGTACATTTTGTATCTACAAAGCTATATCCTAGCCTAATCTGAAACTAAAGGTAATCATATTGTACATTTTGTATCTACAAAGCTATATCCTAGCCTAATCTGAAACTAAAGGTAATCATATTGTACATTTTGTATCTACAAAGCTGTATCCTAGCCTAATCTCAAACTAAAGGTAATCATATTGTACATTGTGTATCTACAAAGCTATATCCTAGCCTAATCTCAATCTAAAGGTAATCATATTGTACATTGTGTTTTCTACAAAGCTATATCCTAGCCTAATCTCAATCTAAAGGTAATCATATTGTACATTTTGTATCTACAAAGCTGTATCCTAGCCTAATCTGAAACTAAAGGTAATCATATTGTACATTTTGTATCTACTAAGCTGTATCCTAGCCTAATCTCAAACTAAAGGTAATCATATTGTACATTTTGTATCTACTAAGCTGTATCCTAGCCTAATCTGAAACTAAAGGTAATCATATTGTACATTTTGTATCTACAAAGTTATATCCTAGCCTAATCTCAAACTAAAGGTAATCATATTGTACATTTTGTATCTACAAAGCTATATCCTAGCCTAATCTCAATCTAAAGGTAATCATATTGTACATTTTGTATCTACAAAGCTATATCCTAGCCTAATCTCAAACTAAAGGTAACCATATTGTACATTGTGTATCTACAAAGCTATATCCTAGCCTAATCTCAATCTAAAGGTAATCATATGTACATTTAGTATCTACAAAGCTATATCCTAGCCTAATCTCAATCTAAAGGTAACCATATTGTGCATTGTGTATCTACAAAGCTATATCCTAGCCTAATCTCAATCTAAAGGTAATCATATGTACATTTAGTATCTACAAAGCTATATCCTAGCCTAATCTCAATCTAAAGGTAATCATATTGTACATTGTGTATCTACAAAGCTATATTCTAGCATAATCTCAATCTAAAGGTAATCATATTGTACATTGTGTATCTACAAAGCTATATCCTAGCCTAATCTCAATCTAAAGGTAATCATATGTACATTTAGTATCTACAAAGCTATATCCTAGCCTAATCTCAATCTAAAGGTAATCATATTGTACATTGTGTATCTACAAAGCTATATCCTAGCCTAATCTCAATCTAAAGGTAATCATATTGTACATTGTGTATCTACAAAGCTATATCCTAGCCTAATCTCAATCTAAAGGTAATCATATTGTACATTGTGTATCTACAAAGCTATATCCTAGCCTAATCTCAATCTAAAGGTAATCATATGTACATTTAGTATCTACAAAGCTGTATCCTAGCCTAATCTCAATCTAAAGGTAATCATATGTACATTTAGTATCTACAAAGCTATATCCTAGCCTGATCTCAAATTAAAGGTAATCATATGTACATTTAGTATCTACAAAGCTATATCCTAGCCTAATCTCAAACTAAAGGTAATCATATTGTACATTGTGTATCTACAAAGCTACATCCTAGCCTAATCTCAAACTAAAGGTAATCATATGTACATTTAGTATCTACAAAGCTATATCCTAGCCTAATCTCAATCTAAAGGTAATCATATTGTACATTGTGTATCTACAAAGCTATATTCTAGCATAATCTCAATCTAAAGGTAATCATATTGTACATTGTGTATCTACAAAGCTATATCCTAGCCTAATCTCAATCTAAAGGTAATCATATGTACATTTAGTATCTACAAAGCTATATCCTAGCCTAATCTCAATCTAAAGGTAATCATATTGTACATTGTGTATCTACAAAGCTATATCCTAGCCTAATCTCAATCTAAAGGTAATCATATTGTACATTGTGTATCTACAAAGCTATATCCTAGCATAATCTCAATCTAAAGGTAATCATATTGTACATTGTGTATCTACAAAGCTATATCCTAGCCTAATCTCAATCTAAAGGTAATCATATGTACATTTAGTATCTACAAAGCTGTATCCTAGCCTAATCTCAATCTAAAGGTAATCATATGTACATTTAGTATCTACAAAGCTATATCCTAGCCTGATCTCAAATTAAAGGTAATCATATGTACATTTAGTATCTACAAAGCTATATCCTAGCCTAATCTCAAACTAAAGGTAATCATATTGTACATTGTGTATCTACAAAGCTATATCCTAGCCTAATCTCAAACTAAAGGTAATCATATGTACATTTAGTATCTACAAAGCTATATCCTAGCCTAATCTCAATCTAAAGGTAATCATATTGTACATTGTGTATCTACAAAGCTATATCCTAGCCTAATCTCAATCTAAAGGTAATCATATTGTACATTGTGTATCTACAAAGCTATATCCTAGCCTAATCTCAAACTAAAGGTAATCATATGTACATTTAGTATCTACAAAGCTATATCCTAGCCTAATCTCAAACTAAAGGTAATCATATTGTACATTGTGTATCTACAAAGCTATATCCTAGCCTAATCTCAAACTAAAGGTAATCATATGTACATTTAGTATCTACAAAGCTATATCCTAGCCTAATCTCAAACTAAAGGTAATCATATTGTACATTGTGTATCTACAAAGCTATATCCTAGCCTAATCTCAAACTAAAGGTAATCATATGTACATTTAGTATCTACAAAGCTATATCCTAGCCTAATCTCAAACTAAAGGTAATCATATGTACATTTAGTATCTACAAAGCTATATCCTAGCCTAATCTCAAACTAAAGGTAATCATATGTACATTTAGTATCTACAAAGCTATATCCTAGCCTAATCTCAATCTAAAGGTAATCATATTGTACATTGTGTATCTACAAAGCTATATCCTAGCCTAATCTCAAACTAAAGGTAATCATATGTACATTTAGTATCTACAAAGCTGTATCCTAGCCTAATCTCAATCTAAAGGTAATCATATGTACATTTAGTATCTACAAAGCTATATCCTAGCCTAATCTCAAACTAAAGGTAATCATATGTACATTTAGTATCTACAAAGCTGTATCCTAGCCTAATCTCAAACTAAAGGTAATCATATTGTACATTGTGTATCTACAAAGCTATATCCTAGCCTAATCTCAATCTAAAGGTAATCATATGTACATTTAGTATCTACAAAGCTATATCCTAGCCTAATCTCAAACTAAAGGTAATCATATTGTACATTTAGTATCTACAAAGCTGTATCCTAGCCTAATCTCAATCTAAAGGTAATCATATGTACATTTAGTATCTACAAAGCTATATCCTAGCCTAATCTCAAACTAAAGGTAATCATATGTACATTTAGTATCTACAAAGCTGTATCCTAGCCTAATCTCAATCTAAAGGTAATCATATGTACATTTAGTATCTACAAAGCTATATCCTAGCCTAATCTCAAACTAAAGGTAATCATATTGTACATTGTGTATCTACAAAGCTATATCCTAGCCTAATCTCAAACTAAAGGTAATCATATGTACATTTAGTATCTACAAAGCTGTATCCTAGCCTAATCTCAATCTAAAGGTAATCATATGTACATTTAGTATCTACAAAGCTATATCCTAGCCTAATCTCAAACTAAAGGTAATCATATGTACATTTAGTATCTACAAAGCTATATCCTAGCCTAATCTCAATCTAAAGGTAATCATATGTACATTTAGTATCTACAAAGCTATATCCTAGCCTAATCTCAAACTAAAGGTAATCATATGTACATTTAGTATCTACAAAGCTATATCCTAGCCTAATCTCAATCTAAAGGTAATCATATTGTACATTTAGTATCTACAAAGCTATATCCTAGCCTAATCTCAATCTAAAGGTAATCATATTGTACATTGTGTATCTACAAAGCTATATCCTAGCCTAATCTCAATCTAAAGGTAATCATATGTACATTTAGTATCTACAAAGCTATATCCTAGCCTAATCTCAAACTAAAGGTAATCATATGTACATTTAGTATCTACAAAGCTATATCCTAGCCTAATCTCAATCTAAAGGTAATCATATTGTACATTTAGTATCTACAAAGCTATATCCTAGCCTAATCTCAAACTAAAGGTAATCATATGTACATTTAGTATCTACAAAGCTATATCCTAGCCTAATCTCAATCTAAAGGTAATCATATTGTACATTTTGTATCTACTAAGCTGTATCCTAGCCTAATCTCAATCTAAAGGTAATCATATGTACATTTAGTATCTACAAAGCTATATCCTAGCCTAATCTCAATCTAAAGGTAATCATATTGTACATTTAGTATCTACAAAGCTATATCCTAGCCTAATCTCAATCTAAAGGTAATCATATTGTACATTTAGTATCTACAAAGCTATATCCTAGCCTAATCTCAAACTAAAGGTAATCATATGTACATTTAGTATCTACAAAGCTATATCCTAGCCTAATCTCAATCTAAAGGTAATCATATTGTACATTTTGTATCTACTAAGCTGTATCCTAGCCTAATCTCAATCTAAAGGTAATCATATTGTACATTGTGTATCTACAAAGCTATATCCTAGCCTAATCTCAATCTAAAGGTAATCATATTGTACATTGTGTATCTACAAAGCTATATCCTAGCCTAATCTCAATCTAAAGGTAATCATATTGTACATTTTGTATCTACTAAGCTGTATCCTAGCCTAATCTCAATCTAAAGGTAATCATATTGTACATTGTGTATCTACAAAGCTATATCCTAGCCTAATCTCAATCTAAAGGTAATCATATTGTACATTGTGTATCTACAAAGCTATATCCTAGCCTAATCTCAATCTAAAGGTAATCATATTGTACATTGTGTATCTACAAAGCTATATCCTAGCCTATTCTCAATCTAAAGGTAATCATATGTACATTTAGTATCTACAAAGCTATATCCTAGCCTATTCTCAATCTAAAGGTAATCATATGTACATTTAGTATCTACAAAGCTATATCCTAGCCTATTCTCAATCTAAAGGTAATCATATGTACATTTAGTATCTACAAAGCTATATCCTAGCCTAATCTCAATCTAAAGGTAATCATATGTACATTTAGTATCTACAAAGCTATATCCTAGCCTATTCTCAATCTAAAGGTAATCATATGTACATTTAGTATCTACAAAGCTATATCCTAGCCTATTCTCAATCTAAAGGTAATCATATGTACATTTAGTATCTACAAAGCTATATCCTAGCCTATTCTCAATCTAAAGGTAATCATATTGTACATTGTGTATCTACAAAGCTATATCCTAGCCTATTCTCAATCTAAAGGTAATCATATTGTACATTTAGTATCTACAAAGCTATATCCTAGCCTATTCTCAATCTAAAGGTAATCATATGTACATTTAGTATCTACAAAGCTATATCCTAGCCTAATCTCAATCTAAAGGTAATCATATTGTACATTGTGTATCTACAAAGCTATATCCTAGCCTATTCTCAATCTAAAGGTAATCATATTGTACATTTAGTATCTACAAAGCTATATCCTAGCCTAATCTCAATCTAAAGGTAATCATATTGTACATTTAGTATCTACAAAGCTATATCCTAGCCTAATCTCAATCTAAAGGTAATCATATTGTACATTGTGTATCTACAAAGCTATATCCTAGCCTATTCTCAATCTAAAGGTAATCATATTGTACATTTAGTATCTACAAAGCTATATCCTAGCCTAATCTCAAACTAAAGGTAATCATATTGTACATTGTGTATCTACAAAGCTATATCCTAGCCTATTCTCAATCTAAAGGTAATCATATTGTACATTTAGTATCTACAAAGCTATATCCTAGCCTAATCTCAATCTAAAGGTAATCATATTGTACATTGTGTATCTACAAAGCTATATCCTAGCCTAATCTCAAACTAAAGGTAATCATATTGTACATTGTGTATCTACAAAGCTATATCCTAGCCTATTCTCAATCTAAAGGTAATCATATTGTACATTTAGTATCTACAAAGCTATATCCTAGCCTAATCTCAATCTAAAGGTAATCATATTGTACATTGTGTATCTACAAAGCTGTATCCTAGCCTATTCTCAATCAATGCTATCAAAGCAGCAAGTACATGTTCAAGATGGTTTAAATGGATAAATTATCTTGCTTACGACAACAAAGCACAACATTCATGTTTGAATGCATGTCCAATAATGGCTTTTGTTTGGGCTCATAAAACTAGCTTAATTCCGCCACTTTTTATTCTTTTTTTTAAGTGCATGTACGAAGCCAGGAAAGTCAGCAGTCATGAATTTGTGTGTTACAGATATCTACTTAGACTCTTTCTATGCTTTTTTCTATTGGCTTTTAGAAATGTTAACCATGGTCGTTTAGTCCATAGCAATGCCAGTACAGTCAATATTGTCTTGTTTTCTCCACATTATATACATATTATATAATTATAGGTGACCATAACCGACTTTGGCTATCCTGTTTAGGCTCTTTTGCTTATTGCTCCCAAACAGTTTTAAATTGGCTTTCCAATATTTTGATATTATGCGTCGCTGGTGAAGGTTATTCCAGAAAATCTACGTTTTTTTTATTATTTTTTAAATACAACGTGTCCTATAATGCCCAAATGATGGAAAGCATACGCATTAATAGAAAGTTTCAAAGAGATTAAACCGCATAAATTGACACATTTTTCCTGCCTGATTCTTAAGTCTTGATTCGAGCAAGTTTACATCCAAATGGTCACACATTACTTTTATATCTTCAACGACAATACATAAATACACAAACGACAAAAATCCGCTCTCACTCAAAAAGATCACATACTATCATAACAATGAATGACAAGATAAACATGGAAAACATATGAAAAAAGCAATTCCATGAGAATGGGTTGACATAGTTAAAACCTAAAATATTCTCCAGAAAAGGTGTAGTCAATATTTTACCCCTTTGGTATCTTCACACTCTTCTTCAATCCTAAGAAATAAAATATTTTATGAGTTGCCTCTCAATGAGAAATTTATAAAACCAATTGGTTTTAATACATGGGATACTTATTTACACAACAAGAACTACCAAAATGTGAAACAGTATGTTATTTTATATTTAATTATTCATTAGAAAACAAGCTGAAGGTTTTCAGATGGAAATTATTACATTTCATTATTCCTACCCAAAAAATACTTTTAAAATGAAAAATGATGGAAAATAATTTATGCAATTTATGTAATATAGAAGAAGACTATAGTCACTACTTTATGACTTTTTTTCAAAGAGTTTTGGAAAATAAAAGAAGTTTTTAAAAAATGTGGAATAGAAAATGATATAACTTTATATCATCTTGTATTCGGAAATAGGGGACTATGGTGTTTGACGCAACTTTCAACAATATTTCAGTTATATCGTGGCGGTCAGTTGTATTGGTGGAGGAAACCGGGGTACCCGGAGGAAACCATCAACATGCCGCAAGTCGGTGAATGCTTGTACTTGACTGGCTACTAGCTAAGAATATAGTCTGTAGGTTGCAGACCAATACTCTCAGGACAAATTAAATCATAGCTGATACTTCTAATACAATTATTAGTCTTAAATATCTAACGAAATCAATGGTCTTTGTGGGAGACCAGAATAATAATTTGTCAATCGCCAGTTTGTTATCAACAGATAGTCTATGTATAGGAGAATGTCCAAGTAACTCTCCATTCCTTAAAAATAATGGAGCAGAGGCCCCGAAGGGGGCGAGGCCCATTGTTTTTAAGGAATGGAGAGATACGAGGACATTCTCCAACTTAAAATCCACCCATTGTACTTGATTAATTTGATTAATTATTAATCTTGTAACAAAAAAGTCTGTGCATAGTATCTAAAGTACAAAGAGAACAATAACTCCGCCCCTGTTCACATTGTTCATAACTCTCCATTCCTTAAAAATAATGGAGAGTTTAGACAATAGATTTACATCACAGGTGGATCTTAAATTGTTAAGAAAGAATAGCTGCATCGGAGTATCAATAATAAGTGCTAAATGGTAGGCTGTACCAATAAGGGTCTTCATTGATTTTAGATGTGTCAGATTTGTACTTTTTTCCTTTGTTAACTACGTCGTCATAAACATATGGATGTGAAATACCCTTTTTGAATTGATTTGATTTATTGTGTTTAGCGCCACTTACAACAATATTTCAACTATATCATGGCGACCAGTTTTAGTGGTGGAAGAATCCGGAGTACCCGGAGAGAACCACCGACCATGGGCAAGCAACTGGTAAACTTTATCAATTGTGGCTGCGAGTCGAGTGCACCCTTTTTGTAATTTACAAAGCCGGGCGCGAACCCACGTCGTATTGGTGATAAATCTGTATGAGTTGTTATGTAATCTAACTACCTAACTCATTGAGCCACCCGGTCCCTTTTTGAACAGATCTCTACATGTAGAATGGTATTTATATACAAGATCTTTACAGCTGTTGTTATATAGCTTAGTAAACGTTCTCAATAACTTATGGAAACAGATTTCATAGAGTAAAAGTTTTCCGTTTATATATTTTTATTTTCTCATATGTTTTGCTTTAATAGAAGACATTTCATATTATAAAGCGAGTTGTAATTTAATTATTTTAAATTGTTTATCATAAAAGTTTGGCCAGTTCATAACTGTGTGGTTTTCTCCGGGTACGCCGGTTTCCTCCATACAGAAAACTGACCGCCACGATATAACTGAAATATTGTTGAAAGTGGCATTAAACACCATACTCCCTAACCCCATAACTGGTACCAGTTTAGACTTTATTTGATAATCTTAGAATAACGGAGGAATGCTGATTTTGTATATTATGATCCAGTATCAGTGGTGTCGTGCTCCCTGTTCATTATGTTTTAATTTTACACAAAGGAACTTATAATATCACCTCTGTGCTCTGTTTCCATTGGGACTCATACTCAAAAAGATTAGCTTGAAGATACCAAAGGAGTACTCAGAATCCGTAAATCGTAGAAGAACAGACAACACAATGGCCAAAAGAACAAGTAGAAAATGACAAACAACGATCTGCAAAACATGCACATTGAGCAAAATATTAAAAACAGACAAACAACTTTGAAATTCAAGTAACTGATGACATCTAACAGTAAATATGATCTACACAAAATATGTAAACTTGTAACTATAAATAAAAATTTGTGCCCTACCAGTTAACTGAAATCTGTGTCTTCCAACTAAAAGTAACAGAAACCCGAAGTGGAAATCAATAATGAACAATCCAGAAACACTGGCTACATTGGATACACAAGACATATGACGAAAATATACAAAACAAAAAACACAACACAGAAAATTAAAAAGATTAAAAACACGGATCCCACCAAAAACCCGAGGGTTAACCTAGGTGCTCGTGGATGGTAAGAAGTTCCTGTCTCTTACACGACACCTACCATGTTACTCATTTAGTCAAGACGTATTAGTCACCACTATACGTAAACAAACACAAACAATGAAAAAGCTGTCAATAACATAACATCTCTATACCCAATTTGATTAAAATCACATCTCTTAGGCCAAAAAAAAAATATGTGTGTTTACGGTCACCCGACCTACCCTAATTTTTGCTAGCGACCCTATGCATTTTTACACAGAATTCGGATAACCATTTTTGTTGTTTAACCAGCAGCAATGTTTTATTTATTCAACTGCTAGCTTTTTGTCGAAATTGAGAGCAAAGAAGGTAGAAAAACTGCATAATTCGCCAGTTTACCGGAATTTTCGAAAATTAAATACCGGAATCGGATTCCGGAACCGGGAACGACTATTTCCGGTTTTGTCGATAATAAAAAAAAAAAAAAAAAAAAAAAAAAAAATTTATCCCGACCGACCGACCCTAGATTTTTTTGACATGTGACAGTAAACACACATATATTTTATCTTTTGCCTTACCTGCTCCCATCTCCTGGTATGTCGTGTCGTGTGAGATTTGAAAAAAAACACGTTATGGGTCACATGCGAGTGGCCCTATGTAATATTTCGGAAAACCGTGGTATAAATGATTTGTAATTATATCTAGGTCGTTGACTATTGCACGGTTCTTTGAGAGTAATAAAACTACAGCCCAGATTTAAAGTGTGCAATATCTGAGTTCTCGTATATGCATGTATTATTTCATAGTTTTTAGCTGTTGCTTACAGTCTGGTATGTAAACCAACAAAGACCAAAAGAAAAGAATGCATTCATGTTACAAGTCGTAAATATTTCATGACATGATAAAAACGGTTTATGACCATTTTCGATCAATTAGATTCCTCATAGTAAACAAATGAGTTTTTTTTAAATTTTAACGCTTTCATAGTCTAATAATTTGTATTTTAATTGGATGGTTACACAGTGTCACCTGCGTGTGACCTCTAATGCGGTTTCCTCAGATCTCACACTCCACGACATATCAGTAAGGGGAGAAATGAGAGATGTGATGTTAACCAGATTGTCTCTATACCATGCTTATGTCGTGGTGTAACTTTTGCACCAAATTATTTTTTTAATTCATTTATGTAAATGCAATAATTACAGTAACTATAACAATATTCATTAACATATTCCCATTGTCAAATTAGTTAAATGGAGTCAAATATGTCAAACTAAGGAGATTAGTTTGAAATTGTCTAGTATAATTTAATTTTAATTTTTGACAATCTGAATGTGTTCCGTGACGCGGCTGCTTAATCGAATGTGCACTGTTCCGAAGGTTAACTGGACTGGAGGTTCATTGGTATGATGGTTCGTTAGTCTGAATGTTTCATAATTGTATTTACACATTTTCTTTTTAATTGATGATCTTGTAAGATGTAAATTAGAAGAAATAACAGTAATCTAAAAAAGAAAAACAACCAGGATAGTAAATAACAACACTAAAAATGTGTAAAAGGTAAGAACATACTACTAGAACATTGAAATTGAAAACCTGGCTATATTAGATATGCAAGATCTTTTTTTTTGGGGGGGGGGGGGGGGGGGGCGTTTTCTAAATGTATGCAGCCTATGTGTAACGATTTATACCCTTGATTGATTGATTGATTGATTGATTATTGTTTAATGTCCAATTAACAGTATTTCAGGACGCGGAACAAGTTCAACAATATAAAAAATCCAGATTGAAAAGAGGGAGAAATGTGACTACTGGGACAACGGCTTTTGATTGACAATGGAAAAATATGGAGATTTGGGTAGAGACGAAAAATGCATTCCTTTGTTGTGGCTACAGTCTGACTTCTGTTTTTCAAAAGCAATAAAAGAGGTCTTTAACGTGCCGGGAATGTGGCTCTCTCCATCCACGTTACCCGCTATGATTTATAATATGTGCATGCATATTTACATGGTAGAATAAACTTGTAACATATGTTGGAAACCTCGTTGAAGTTGTAAATTAGGTTTAAGCTAAGAAACGTTTTAGTGGGGTTCGTGTTACTCGATCTTTAGTTTTATATGTATGTCTTGTAGAGCGTTGTTTGTCGTTTTGTACGTTTTCTTTTGGCCATTGTTTTGTCTGTTCTTCTTTGATTCATACCGTGTCAGACACCAAGTGTACTCAAATAAAAGACAACTTAAACAGAATGAAGATGGAATCTTTGTAACAGAAAATCTCACACAGTTCAGAACAAGCACAACAAAAACATTATCAAAACTAAAGTATGAACACCAAATACATGCTTACTGGGCCTCGGACGGTCGCATATTTGCCAAGAAAAAAAACAGTGAAGGACGAAAGAAAATTATAATCAATTTTGATGATATTGAAGACCTAGAGAGACAGTAATATGAGCGTTGAGAAGTATGACCCAGTATGATGAATAAAGTGTCTGACTAAACTTTTTCTCAGATTACAGATTTCTTTTTGATTGTCAGTACTGTGTTGTTTGTTTATTTATGTGTTCCTACTTGTCTGTCAATTTCATATCTATAGTTACAACTGAAAGCAGCAATGATGCACTTCAGTGAAGGGTCCAGAAAACTAAGCATACTCCATGCTAGACTACGACATCAATGTAGCTCATTGAATTCTGATTTATATCGCATAAACATTACAAATGACCCCAAATGGCAATGTGGTGCACCGTATGAAGATTCAATTCATTATCTAATGGAATGTCCATTATACCAAAACGAGAGATATTGTCTTTTTAGAAACTTAAGAGAAACCAACAAAAATATAGAAACATTACTCTTTGGAAACGATGAAATTAGTATAAACGAAAATTCTAATATCTTCAATAAAGTTCGAGCATATATTAGACAAACAAAAAGATTCTAATCAGTGGTCGGTCATCTGGTCTACATCAACATCAATTTATTTCCCATGTTTCACTATATTGTGTTAAATATTATTTATATTTGTGTATGTGCTATTTTTGTTGACATTATTATATGTGTATTATTTGTAGGAAGAGGACAGTCCATAAGTTGTGATAACTTTTTGTTCAATCCCATTGCTGTTTTATTTGCAATAAAATAATATTAAACTAAACTTCAGTCTGAAATTATATAAATAGTCTTATATGCCAAAAATTCAAGCATTCCCTATTAAGTATTTTTGCTCAAGCTTAATACCCCACAAATCTCAACCTGAATGTATCAATGGACAGATGAGTTGTTGAAGTATCATGGTTTTTTTCTTGTTACAACCTGGAAACTTTGTCAAATACTGTATTTGGTTGTTGTTTTGGGGTTTTTTTGGGGTGTTTTTGTGTGTGTGGTTTTTTTTTTTTTTTTTTAATAAGTAGTATTGCTTAAAATACTTCACCTCCAATGGAATTTCTCAAAGTTCAAATGAAGTATGATATTAATTAACCTTTGCTCATTGCTTCAAACATCAAGTTGTAATATTATTAGTAGACTTATCAGTTGTCCTTATTGTAGAGGTACAACACATACCCTGGTGCCACTGTTGTTGTACCTGTACAATAATGATATTCTGTGAGCCATACTTTATTCCTGGTAATGTCCTCCTGACACTGAGAATTAAAAACCTGTGTATTGTGTGCTGCTTTATTAACATGACTGCTTGATGTCTGTAGGGTACGTATTGGTTTAAGAGTAAGCGACTTGGATGTGCTTTTAGACTACCCCCCCCCCCTCGCCGTTTAGTGTATAGAATAGCAATTACCCCCTCCAAATACAAAAAAACTCTTGATTTTTATTAATTACGGGTGATACAGTCTTAATGTTGCTGTTGATATAAATATTCCAAAGTCATGTTATTAATTAAGATTCTCGTCGTCAGAAAATGTCAAATAAAGTTATGTCCCTTCTCTATGTAATTATTTTGAGAATACCCGCTGGAAATATTCAGTCACATGGATTTAATGTTTTGTAAATACGGAGTCACCTGATTATTTAGTTCATGTGACGTACATGTATCACATATACTTACACATTTCAAATTTAGTAAGGTTTTGACAGGTGAGCGAAATTAGCATAACAATACACCGAAAACATGGGCTACTACCTTAACTAATTGTATTTCTCCTTGGAGAAATTTGAGGGCGTGTGTTATAAAATTCAAAGAAAGTCAATACTATGAAACTAATATATTCTTATTCTTCTATCTTACCACTGTCGTGTACCCGATAAGGAATGGTCATTTCAAGATGGCGGATTGTATATCATCAAAAAGATAGGTGTGAAGATTTTGACTATTATCGTTCTTTATAGGTTATCTTAGTGTCTATGAGTTACACGTTTAGATAGGGCAGTCTTTTTTCTACTTCACCATTAAGTCAGTAAAGCTTGATCCTTTTGTTTTTATCGTAAACTGCCTTCGGTAGTTGATCAATGCAGCGACAAAGATATCGAGGCGTAGAATCCAATTTATTTCACCAAATCCTACCGCCTAGTGACTTTTTATATTAATATGTTGATGCCAAAATTATTCAAACATGTGAATTGTTCAGCAAATTTCTTTTCAGCCTTTGACAAGCCTTGTATCCCTCTTAAAACATCTATGAAAAGTTTGTTTATGTCACGGAACGGTCACGACAAAAGCATGACAAAAATGTATGGGAATGGTCTCATGTTTTGAGTGAAGGAATGGACTTTCAAGCCAAGGAATGGTCTTTTTTGTTTAGAAATGGTCTGATTTAACATATCAGATGAAAAGCGGGAGCAATGGCTTTGTCGTTCATCCAGTGTTCACACTGGCATACAATCTTAATTTTCTTGTCTTACTACATTCACTGTTATGTATTTCAATTGGTTTGTCAATATGACGACATACCACTCGCTTCTCTGATATACTGTAAGCGTACATTCTTTCCGATGTGTAGAATGTCCGGGTACGTAAATACCCTATTATATTTCTACCTTGCACTAGTGTGTTTATTCCGTCAGAAGAAATACACTAGTATATTTTTGTCGTGGAATTCCTACCCAAGTGCGTCTCAAGTGATATTTTTTTCGTATGGTAATCTAGCGAAACTCCTCAACTACAGGCAGTTATGTATTAATTTTTTTTATTTTTGGTGTTTAACGTCACTTTCAACAATATTTCATCTACCGTATATCATGGGGACCAGTTTTAGTGGTGGAGGAAGTCGGAGTACCCGGAGAGAACCATCGACCATGGGCAAGCAACTAGTAAACTAGTGAAATAGTGTCCGCCATTACAATTGTCTCCTATGATAAAGTCCGAGGACGGAATAAAGCACAGCGATGACTTCGTTCGATCTGAACCATTGGAACACTTATATTGTAATGAAGACATCTTTAATAATGCATAAATTTAGTAAATCGCTTTGTTTTTTTTAGCAACCATGCTTTTGATTTGCCGGAGAGGGCGAGGGGCACGAGAAAGCGGAAAAGTGGGAACGTTAGTAAGCCAGAAGAGCCAGCAAGGAAACCACTAACTGTCAGAGAATACCTCAGGGCTCATGAAGCAAAGATTATCCCGCATGTTCGGAGAGGATTATATCTTCAGGACGACTGACATTTGTTTGGGGGGATCAAATGACTAATTGTGATTGTTTGCAAATGATAATAAAAGATATAAAGAATTAATTTCATAAAATTTATTTAAATAACAATGAACATAACAAAAATATTTGTATGTAAAAAATGACTCCCTGTCAATATCACAAAGTTAAATATAAACCATTACAATATGTGTGCAATTGTTAAGAGTTCTTAGATCATTTTAAATTTTAGATGAATTGTAAAACTTGCTTGGTGACTGCTATAAAAACTAGAGGCTCCCAGGAGCCTGTAATCGCTCACCTGGTTTTCAATTTGACATCTAAAGTTGATAGAAAATGGGGGTGTTACACATAATTTGGGAAGTGGGCCACCCAAAGATAATTTAACTCATTTCTGAGCAAACGATTTTGATGTGATTTTCATCTCATAAAATTCGTAAACGGAATAAACTGGTTGAAAAAATCTCACAGAAAAACCCAGAATTTATGCTAAACGACGCATTGCCATGTAGCTCAGTTAAAATTTGACCTCATTTTGACTTAAACTAAAGCAGCAATGGACAATTGAAGAAATTTCTATTTTTAGTAACAGCAGCCATCTTGACACAATTTTGAAAGGGACCCACCCAAGGACCATCCCTGCCAGGTTTGGTTTCATTTGTTTCAGAGGTTTCAGAGGAGAAGATTTAAATGTGAAAGTTTACGACGTACGACGGACGGACGGACGGGCGACGACGGACGACGCACGCCAAGTGATGGCAAAAGCTCACATGGCCTTTGGCCAGGTGAGCTAATGATCTTCAAACTACATAAATATTATAAAATGACATTTGGCAAAAAGTTACAAGTTTAAAGGCACTTGTATAAAGTAAACATATTTTTTACATGAACACATCTTTCTCCTCGCATATAAAATAATTCTCTGAGGCGTAGAAAGATGTATCCATCACATTAAACCTGTAAAAATGAGAAATACACGATATATCTATTGAAGATTTAAGTAACCTCGTATATTTTTGTTTTCATGAAGTAAATACATGTACTGATTTTAAACACAGGAAAATTAAAATAATATATGTGAACCGAAGCACCTATGTACGAAAAAACTAATACATAAGCCTAACAGTGGTCTAGAATTAGGTAAGAAAACTGAAGATCGTAAAAGAAAAGAAGAAGAAAAATTACATGTATAATAAAAGTTGAGATCATCGGTCCAAATAAAATCGTGGTTTGTACTGAAATGGTGATGTATTATACATAACTTCGGGGGCCCGGGTGACTAAATGAGTTAGGTCGTTGGATCTAACAACTCATACAAGCCTATCACCAATACGCGCCCGGCTTTGTAAATTACAAAAAGGGTGTACTCGACTCGCAGCCGCAAGTGATAAAGTTTACTAGTTGCTTGCCCATGGTTCTCTCCGGGTACTCCGACTTCCTCCACCACTAAAACTGGTCCCCATGATATACGGTAGATGAAATATTGTTGAAAGTGGCGTTAAACACCAAAAATTAAAAAAAATCAATACATAACTGCCTGTAGTTGAGGAGTTTCGCTAGATTACCATACGAAGAAAATATCACTTGAGACGCACTAGGATAGGTATTCCACGACAGAAATATACTAGTGTATTTCTTCTGACGGAATAAACACACTAGTGCAAGGTAGAAATATAATAGGGTATTTACGTACCCGGACATTCTACACATCGGAAAGAATGTACGCTTACAGTATATCAGAGAAGCGAGTGGTATGTCGTCATATTGACAAACCAATTGAAATACATAACAGTGAATGTAGTAAGACAAGAAAATTAAGATTGTATGCCAGTGTGAACACTGGATGAACGACGAAGCCATTGCTCCCGCTTTTCATCTGATATGTTAAATCAGACCATTCCTAAACAAAAAAGACCATTCCTTGGCTTGAAAGTCCATTCCTTCACTCAAAACATGAGACCATTCCCATACATTTTTGTCATGCTTTTGTCGTGACCGTTCCGTGACATAAACAAACTTTTCATAGACGTTTTAAGAGGGATACAAGGCTTGTCAAAGGCTGAAAAGAAATTTGCTGGACAATTCACATGTTTGAATAATTTTGGCATCAACATATTAATATAAAAAGTCACTAGGCGGTAGGAATTGGTGAAATAAATTGGATTCTACGCCTCGATATCTTTGTCGCTGCATTGATCAACTACCGAAGGCAGTTTACGATAAAAACAAAAGGATCAAGCTTTACTGACTTAATGGTGAAGTAGAAAAAAGACTGCCCTATCTAAACGTGTAACTCATAGACACTAAGATAACCTATAAAGAACGATAATAGTCAAAATCTTCACACCTACCTTTTTGATGATGTACAATCCGCCATCTTGAAATGACCATTCCTTATCGGGTACACGACAGTGTTTACACTGACTACGGAAAAAAACAAACAAAAAAAACCCCAAAACCCAACAAAAACCCAGATTAAATACGTTGATCAAAACGAACACATCTTGTGGTAGGTAGGCTTACTTAATTGTATCAAAGAAATAAAGTATGAAAAAGTTCGTTGTATATCATACAGCCATGATGTGTTTTTTCCTTATTTTATTTAAAAATGAATATTTCATACAAAGCTCATACAAGGTAAAAATGTTCATGTTCCAAGTAAATAAGTAGTCATCAGAAATGTATGATAATTTCATGATTATATTACGAAGGTCAGATCAAATCGGCATATTTTAAAATGTTGGTCTATTAATATATGCATTGATTATTGTACATATTGTTTGCATTATTAACTACGATTGGAGTGCTATTGTCCATTATTTTTCTATTTCATGTTTACTCCTGCTTGTAAATATATTCAACATGTAGGTAATTATGAATTAATATTAGAAAGTGCCATAACTTTTAAATGGTGTAATTTCTTATAAATATATTTGATAGTATTTTGGGGTTTTTTCTAAGTTTATCTGCTGGGAAAAGAAACCCTATTTATAAATACGAATCGAGTATTATTGGTCCTGGTTAGTAGTGACATATTCATGTTGCCCTTAACGATAAAAAAAAAGAAAAAAAAAGTTGTCACTCATTAAGCAAAAACACGTGTTAACTTTGCTACGTATTGTGAAAATAACGTTATTGGATACTTTCTACAATAAGTAATTTAGGAAAACAGGGTTTTGTTGACGAAATATCATTTTGAATCGAGTTAATCCCCCCATTTCACATGAAAATGTCACTCCATACAACTTTGTACAAACGTCTTGTATTTTTCATGTATTTACTTTTATACTTTTCTATGTTTTACAGTGTGCTTAACTTCTTTCTTAAACGTACATGTGTTTTATGTGGATTTGTTGAAAACAAGGGTCTATGTGGCCGCTTTATAGAATATTTCGATTGGTTTGTTAGTCCTAATGGGTAACGACATTGAATGCTATAGGGCGGCTATAGGACTTTTTAATTTATGTAAATGAAACCACGTGATATCTTATAAACGTTCTTGTACTAGTATTTTAGAGATACTACTTACTAATTTTAGGTGCACATTTCTCGTTGCTTCACTGACAGTTTTACAGAGTGTAAATCCAAACATTGATATTGTATTTCTGCTGTTTGTACTTCACTTTACACTTATTATCGGGAATGTTGAAGTTAATTCAGGTTCATTAACGAATGAAATATCGAACACATCTTTGGTAAATACAGATAAATCACTTGCTATTTGCAATATAAATATTCGTAGTATACGAAATAAACTTGAATTCTTCCAAAGTTTTGTCGACGAATTCGATATCATAACCGTCACAGAAACTCACCTTAATTCAAATGTTAGTGATGATGATATTAAGTTTGAATCCTTTTCTCCTAATATTATGCGTCGCGACAGAGATGGTGCCGCGGGGGGTGGCTTGTTGATCTATGTCAGAGACGGAATTGGTATCTCTAGAATCAGAAACCTCGAGACCCCACTAGATGAGACAATATGGGTACTAATTCAAGGTAAAGGCCAATCCTTCTTACTATGTAACACATATCGGTCTGACTACTCAGATAATCAATACTGGACACGATTAAAGCATGCGATCGAGATGGCCTTTGAGATTAATCCAAACGTTGTGATTACAGGTGACACGAACTCTGACCTTTTCAATACACAAAATAACAAACTTTCAGAAATAATGACCTTGTTTAATTTAAAAAATGTTATTAATAAACCCACAAGAATTACAGCCCACAGTAGTACACTATTAGACCCCATTATAATCAGTGAGACGATGTCCAGTATTTATTCAGATGTACTTAATGTACCGTCTGAAATATCGGATCATGATGCTGCTGTAGCATACATTGAGTGTCCTAATTGTACAACGAGTTCATTCAAGAGAGAAATTTGGTTATATGACCGAATAGATAAAGAAACATTTAAACAAAAGTTAGATCAGGCTGATTGGAATGCGCTTCTTGGCAGTTTGAATGATGTTGACGAAATGTGTAATACTTTCACGGAGACATTCGTTCGAATAGCTAGGGAGTGTATTCCAACAAAGAAACAATGACAAACCATGGTTCACAAGTGCATTAAGAACAGAAATTAGACATAGAGATAGATTTCGGAAGATTGTATTAAAATCAAAAACAGAATCTAGCATATTGAGGTACAAACAGCAGAGAAATAAAGTTAATAACCTAAAAAGGAACGCAAAGGAAAATTTTGAGAAAAATCTGGATAATATTATAAATAGAAAATGTATCAAATTCAAAAGAATACTGGAAATTAATGAAAATGCTTATTAAGTCAAACAAACCCTCTTACAATTTACCCCCGCTAAAAAATATTGTAGATGATATAGAAGCTGATATAGTATATGATGACAATGAGAAATGTGATCTTTTTAATAAATATTTCAGTTGTATTTCTGGAATAGATGATGAAAATGTTTTATTGCCCGACTTTGAATCAAGAACAGGTAGTTCTATAAGCGACATATTTTGTACAGAGGAAAAAATAGTTGACGTTATTACGAATTTAGCTGTAAATAAGGCATCTGGTCCCGATATAATTAGCCATAAAAAGGTTGCAGGTGCCCCCTGAAAAAATTGCTGTCCCATTACGAATAATTTTTAACAAATCTCTCGAACAGTGCAAATATCCTAAATTATGGAAAAAAGCCAATGTTATACCCATTTTTAAGAAGGGTAATAATTCTTATCCGTCAAATTATCGCCCAATTTCGCTTATAAGTTGTGTTGGAAAAGACATGGAAAGAGTAGTGTATAAATACGTTTATAATCATCTCCAAAGCTTAAAGCTGATATATGAATTTCCGTCTGGATTTTTACCAAAGCATGTTCACCAACTACTTGAAATGTATAATTCAATTTTAAATTCACTAGAGAGAAAGGAAATGAGTTGCTTTGTCTTTTGTGATTTTTCAAAAGCGTTCGAAAAGGTATGGCATCGCGGTTTATTACACAAGTTAAAGGCGTATGGAATCAATGGCAATTTGTTTGATTGGTTTCATAGTTATTTGACTGAACGAGAGCAAAGAGTTATTATCAAAGACGCGTCCTCCAGTTTTACTACTATTTTGGGAGGTGTCCCCCCAAGGATCAGTTCTTGGACATTTACTGTTTATAATATATATAAATGACATTGCTGACAAATTGGCCTCCCTAACTAGACTTTTTGCTGACGACACGTTTTTTAACTGTTCACATTCTGACGGAACTGAAATCCAATCCATTATTAACCACGATTTAAAAGAGCTAGATGAATGGTCTAAGCACTGGCTTATGACGTTCAATCCAGACAAAACAGAAATAATGTTATTTACAAATTTAGAACACCCAGAAATCAATTTTACGTTTGAAGATAATATAATTTCAACGATAGAATCGCATAGACACATTGGTGTAACATTTAGTACTGATGCTAAATGGAATGTCCATATATAGAAAATATTGTGTCTAGTGTTTCTAAACATATAAATATCTTACGGAAATTAAAATTAAAAATTAATAGGTCCAATTTAGAAAAACTTTATTTAGTCTACATAAGGCCAATATTCGAATACGCTTCCGAAGTTTGGAATAATTGCGGATCTATAAATGCAAGTAAATTAGAAAGACTGCAACTAGAAGCAGCGAGAATAGTTACGGGCCTTCCCGTCTTTGCAAATGCCAATTTTATATTTCGCGAACTTGGGTGGGAGACTTTGCAAGAAAGACGGACTAGAAGAAAACTTCAGTTATTTTATAATATTCAGAACAACAATGCCCCGGGTTATCTATCTAATCTGATACCACCCTCCGAACAATCTTACAAAGGGAAAGTCAAAACTCATAATTATATAAACAGACAAAATCAGTCAACAACCGGAAAACTGTGAAAACCGTAATGACCCTGACTTGGTACAGGCATTTCTAAAGAAATGGTGGGTTGAATCAGATTTTAAAGCGCCAAACCTCCCGCTCTCATTACGGTTCAACGGTTCCGGCGGTCACTATAACAGTATTTAAATACAGGAACAAAATAGGTAAAATAGTTGTCAAAGCAGTACCATATTCGGTGACGTAAATGTCAAAAATATTTTTACGTCACACATTGATAAAAAAATATCCTTGACATTTTTCTTGACTTCTTTATCTTTATACATTTTCACTATATGAAAATGCATCGCTTATAATCGTTTCTGCAGAGACGGAATATATTTCGACAAGATCTTGGTATCGGAATATAAACTTTTTAAGAGATCGAATAAGGCGGATCTTTTAATAGCCCTGGTCCAGTAGCCTGTTTCTCAGATGAAGATGACATTTCAGGAAATCAGAATAATTGCTAATGGCCGTTGCATAGCGAATCAATTGCGAGATGTAAACACCATATGCAGGAGAAGCTGGTATATTGCTGCACATGTTTGGAAAATTTATAATTTTAAAATTGAAGTCGTCCCGTTTATCATAAATTTTAGTACTGAGTTGACCACTGTCGTCAAATTCGAGGTATAAGTCCAAAAATGATGCGGACGAAGCTGTATCTGTGGTCTCTTTAACTTCCAGCTCTGGAGGATATATCAATGGAAGAAATTCTGCAAATCTAGAATTATTGATAGATAAAACGTCATCAATATATCTGTATGTGAAATTAAAGGCTCTAGCCTCACGAATCTTCTTATCTTTTACAAGCTTTTGAAGAAACTCCGACTCATATGAGTATAAAAATAAATCGGCTAGAAGAGGGGCACAATTCTTACCCATTGGTATGCCGACGACCTGCTGAAACTCAGAAACGGGGAAGACATACTCATTCCGTTCTGCAGACTTTCCATTACAAACGACTCATACATTCCATCGACCATCAGACAGTGGAATAACTTGGACTTGTCCATAAGGAATGTTGGATCTATGCCCCATTTTAAAAGTGAACTAAAGAAATTGTCAAACTCCTATAGTGTAAATATTCCGAAATATTACTCGTATGGTCCACGTAAATTGAATATAGTGTTTACCCAGTTTAGATGTTTGGCAACATTTTTAAACTATGATCTGTTTAAAGTTAATATAATATCTAACCCACCCTGTAGCTGCGTGCCATACGAGAAGATTCCTACCATTACTTCTTTGAATGCCCCCTGTACAATGGAATTCGTAATGATCTACTAAATTGTCTGGATTGGTTACCTATTAATTGCCATTTGGATCTTAATCTGCTAATTTTTGGTAGCTCAACCCTTACAAATGAACAGAATGAACTTGTATAAAAGAAAGTGTTTGACTATATAAGAAAGTCAGAACGGTTCCTGATTGTTCAATGTACATTTAGATAATTAATATTTTTTTCAGCAAAATCCACATCCATTCAATCATTGTATTATTATCAATGTTATCAATGTTCTTTACTATTCTTACTCTCCTTTTAACCTTTTTCTTTCTCTCAATTTTTCCTATTTTTACTCTCCTTTCTTCTTTAAAATTTTGGTATAAACGTCTAAATATCAGTAATATTTAAAACTATGTTCATTTTGCATGCTTAGTATTGTTGTAAAATTGTTTGTAGGAGAAGACCTCGTAAGTACGTTGTACTTGTGACCTATCCAATTTGTTAGTTTGTGACAAATAAAATACGTTTAAACTAAATTCACCGATTCTGATTACCCCTTTGGTATCTTGGCCATTGTTTTGTCTGTTCTTCTTTGATTTACCGATTCTGATTACCCATTTGGTATCTTCAAACTCTTCTTGAGATACTAAAAGGGATAATCAAAAGCGGTAAATCAAAGATGGGCAGACAATATATACAATGGATAACAGAAAGACAGCAAAAAGACAAATCTCCACGAATCATTACATTGAGCAACACGATTTCCACTAAAAGTTGGGGTGAATTCAGATGTTCCGGAAGGGTAGCTAGTCCTGTTATTCTAGTTTAAAATGTAACAGTTATCGTCAAGTAAAGATATTTATATTCTTAGACAAGACGGTAAGAGTTTTGAATGGAAAGAAGAGCTTACTATACAAGGATACAGGAGGGATTTTTTTATTATTCTTAAGGCCTAATTTGCATATTCAGCAAAACAATTAGTGTACAACTAATCGCAAAATTATATAAAAAAATACATTATGTTTTTGAAAATGCTTTCTTTTTGCGAAAGCCCTGGGTATCAATTGTCAGCTCATATATACATATGTGTATATTGTTATTTTCGATTCAACATAACATATTTTTGATTTTCATGTAGGCTAATAAAACTATTGTTAGACCATCGAAAATGTTCCACTTTCATTGTTAGCATTCTAAATAATAAACAATATAATTCCAATTCGAATCAACTAAACCGCATCGAGTGCGGTAGATCGTGGGTTCGAGCCCCGGTCGGGTCAAACCAAAGACTATGAAATTGGTATGTGTTGCTTCTTCGCTATGCACGCAGCATTAAGGAGAAAGAGCAAAGACTGGTTGACTCGGAATCAGAATAGTGTGTCCGAGTGGGGCGACATGTCTATCCGCCAACTGTTGTTTCAATGAGTAAGCATTATAACAATCCAACTCAGCGTGTTGATCTAGTACAAAGCGGACCTCATCATGTCATTGAAAATTAACTTGTTCTCGCCATGATATAACTGATTTGCTGAATTGGCGTTAAACAACAATCACTCACTCACTCACTCACTCACTAACTCACTCACCCGAATAAACTAGAATTTTAAAGAACAAAAAAAGATTATACAACACAGAGGAATCGAACTCTACCATTCTATGATCGGAATTCGGCATTGTATTAATTTGTTTTTATTTCTAGTGATACAATAAACTTCCTGATTATCAGTTGTTTGAACTATTGAATCTTCAGAGCATTGACCTTTACTGCCAGCAGCTGACCTTTGTCTTGTTTCAGGAAGTGCCTCATATTCGCTAATAGTACATGATTAAAATTGTTACAATAAACTTTCTGATTTTCGATACTTCGGACTATTTAACCTTTTAGAGTATTGATCTTTGCCAACAGCTGACCTTTGTCTTGATTCTGTAAGAACAAGCAAGTGCCTCATATTCGCTAATAGTATCGTGTCGTGACATCTGCTCGGTTATGCAATAAAGTCGGTCACTTGTTTTGATTTACAATTCTCGCGCAGCACGAGACCAATGACGTCATTCTGTATATTCATAGCGTACATAAACACAGAGGGAATTCTTTTCAACGTCAAAATTACAAGATGAGATTAAAACAGAGAAGTTTGAATTGAATAAATTCCATGCAATAGACTACAAGTAAAAAAAAGTCCTTTTTACTAATGTCTTTTTTTCCTGATCATTATGCTTGTTAAATATGCTTCCATCGATGGTATTTCCCAAGCATTTGTACCTTTCCGGTTTGTTGATGTAATCGTCATCACAGTTCATGACCTTTTCTGGAATGTAGGCCAAGCAAATTGTATTTTAAAATACTTTGAAAACATGATGATTGATCATTCAGATTCCGCCATTTTCTAGAAAATGGCTGATTTTACCGGGAAAATACATACAAGTGCTCTCCATTAGTCACAAAATGGCAGATTATTTTGCATTTCCACTGCTGCTTTAATAACAAATATACTCCTTACTTCTTGGGGTAATGAAATGATATTCACAGAGAAGATAGAAAAAGAATTAATTTAACAGCAATAATCAAAATTTATAACATAAATTGAACAAAGAATTAAATTAAACCAAACAGAAAAATGAAATTATCTGGAGGGAAAAAACCTGTCATTATTACTAATTATTACAACAAAACTGTATTGTTACCACTCTGTGATAATAAATGTGATTGAAATAAACAGAAATCAGACATTAATTGTCTTACAAAAATATGGCAGTATGTAGTCAGTCTAATACATTGCATTGACAAAAATAAAAACACAAAATTCAGTGGATTAAATATTTTATTTTATGGGTAAGCAAGTTCAATGTTTGCACCAAATAATTAATTTTTAATACTTCAATTTCAAACTATTTAAAAAAAATAACTTTGGGAATTTTTCAGACAAAACAATTACACAGAAAAGGCTAAAATACTATTCTCTCTTAATCTGGTTTACTTTTTAAGTTTGGTTGGTCTATGACAAAATCATGAGCTTTATTGACCTTTGACCGGCCTTATGTGACGTAATAGGACGCCATTTGGAAAAAGGGTAGTAAACAAATATGGGTCAGTGTGTTATTATTATCGATCTTTTTTCCATGGAACTTTACACATGTGAGCAAGAATAGACGAGGAACATAATTAAAAAGAAAAAAATGTTTACTTTTCAAACATGAAAAAAAATAATCAAACATTATCCAACGACTGACCGACTTATTGTCACACGGGGATATATTATTAAAATTGTTCCAATTATCAATGTATATATATTAACACTGACAATTGTGACATTTAATACTATAATTATTTGCTAGCAAATTTTGAAGATATTACATGGGTAATCAGAAACCGTAATTGGAAGGACAGGCGATACAATGGCCAAATGAAAAAGGACAAAAAGACAAACAATGATCTACAAAACATATGCATAAAACTAAAGACCGAACAATACACATAACATTAAAGATCGAACAATGGCCTGCCGACTAATACAAGGGACTAATAAGCAAATAAAATGGAAACGGTTTGAAATTGTTGCCTTCCAACGGGCCACAACCGATCATTTGTAACATCTGAACTTGAAATGAAGGATACCACAGATACAGCTAGGTCTGCTTCATTTCTTGACCTACACTTTGAAAGTGACAGTGACTGTCGGTTAAGAACGAAACTCTACGACAAAAGAGATGATTTCAATTTTGCCATTGTGTCACAAATGACCAGGGATAGGCTACACTTGTCGTAAATACTTCCCGGTCCTTTCCTCAATCATGACTTATCATAGGGTTTGTAGCCAGATTAATACGACGGGTACCACTAGTGAAGCAGGAACTGCTACCCTTCCGGAGTACCTGAGCTCAACCCGTTTTTAGTGGGGTTCGTGTTACTCGATATTTAGTTTTATGTGTATGTTTTGTAGACCGTCGTATGTCCTTTTGTGCTTTTTCTTTTGGCCATTGTGTTGTCTGTCCGTCTTCGATTTACGGATTCAGATTACCCCTTTGTATCTTCAAACTCTTCTTTGTAGCCACTTCTTTGTTCCTCAAATGCAGTACATCGTGAGTTCGATCCGCCGTCAGTCAAATAAAAGACTATAAAACTGGTATCTGCTGCTTCTCCGCTAAGCGCACAGCATTAAAGAGTAAAAATCAAAGACTTGTTGGTTTGAACGCAAAATAATGTGTCGAAGTGGAGCGACATGTCTACATGTGGATTGTTGTTTCAGTGAACTAGCACAATAAAAATCCAACTAAGCGTGTTGGTATGTTAAAAAAACATACATCATCATCATGTAGCGTTAAGCAACAATTACTTACATTTGCATTTTAAGTTTAACCAAAGTCAACATTCCTGTATATACATAACACAATTTGTTTGTTTTGAATAAACAAAATTGATCGACAAAACAAAAATATATTCTAATGCTATTATAATAAACATACTACGACAGCCCCAGGACTACAACATCATTGAATATGGCAAGCTTTAAATTTAGATATTTTCATTATCTATTTAAATCATTGACTACAATTTTAACTTGAACTCCGAGTCTTGTTCCTAGCCTAATGGGATTTATGAATCCATTTCTGTTCATAGGTTTTTATTATAACTTCTTGACTAATGTTTGTAACCACGTCTATCGTTAACGTTCTTGCCTCAAATGCCGTCAACTGTGGGTTCGATCCCAATCGTAACTACTCGGTCATTCTCGCTACCCTGCAAATAACTTCGTACGTACATAGTAGAAATTCTTCTTAAATTGTTTGCCGGAAGATAAGTTAAGCTAAGCCGCACAAAAATATAGTCCACGAAAATCCAATATGAAAGCCATACTAAGTAAAATCTAATCATGCAAAACTAATTAGAACTTTAATTGAAATATAAAAAATTGTTTAAAATATAACTTTATCAAACTTTTATGTAACTGACATGTGAAAAGTAGTGCGATTTATACGCCTAATGCATACGAGGTTATTTGTAGGGTAGCGAAAATGGCCGAGTAGTTACGATTGGGTTCGATCCACGGTCGAGTCAAACTTGCTATTTGCTGCGTCTCCACTAAACACGCAGCATTAAGGAGCAAAGAGCAAAGACTGGCTGGATCGGAATCAGAATAAGGTGTCCAAGTGGAACGACATGTCTACCACATGCGGACTATTGTGTCAGTGAGCTAGCACTATAGCAATTCAACTAAGCATGTTGGTCTACTACAAAACAGATAATTCTCTTCATCATCTCATTGAAATGTTGCTTGCTATTGCTGAAGAATTGCTCATTTGGTGTCACTAACTCACTGCTTAATGGCATTTATGTAACCGCTTCGTAGGCTTGTATTGTATCCTCTTGACAAATGTTTGTAACTGCTTCATAAGTTAACGCGCTCTCCTCAAATGCGGTAAGAAGAGTTTGAAGATACCAAAAGAGGTAATCAGAATCCGTATATCGAAGAAGAACAGACAACACAATGGCCAAAAGAAAATAAACAAAAGGACAAACAACGATCTACAAAACACACACACAAAACCAAAGATCTGGTAACACGAGCCCCACTAAAAACTAGGGGTGAACTCAGGTGCTCCGGAAGGGTAACCAGTTCCTGCTCCACTAGTGACACCCTTCGTGTTAATCTAGTTACAAACCCGGTGATAAGTCATGAACGAGGAAAGGACCGAAGAGTGTTTACGACAAGTGGAACATATTCGTGGTCAATTGTGACACAGATATTCCATAACGGTCAACAAGTCATGGTGGCGACCGTAAAACTTTCGAAGTGATGACTTCAACTTAACTAAGTGAAACCCATGGTTCAGTAGCTTCCTTGTTAGCAGCAACCGTCTATCATGGTTCGATTCGCGTCCCGATCAAACCAAAGACAATCATGAATGGACAATCCAACGAAATTAGCAACATTGTGTACACAAGACACAGAAGCTAAAACAAACAAATCAAAAAACACAACACAGAAAACTAACGCAAATTAGCAACACGAACCCCACCAAAACCGGTGGTGAAAACAGGCGCTCACGAAGGTTAAGCAGTCCCTATCTCTTGTAAGACACCCGCCATGTTACTCATATAGTAAATATGTGTTGAACACCACGTAAGCAAACACAAATAACTTAAATAAGAAATGAGCCCTTCTACCAACAACTGGGAGCAAAGACCAACCGAACATAGTTTTATGTGGAAATTGTAACGGACATCACAACACGAAACTGAGAACATAAAGACACATGATAACACAACAAAGAAAACTAAAACGATGAGCAAATACGGACTCCGCCAAAAAACCCGGGTGTGAACTCAGGTTCTCGAAAAGGGTAAGCAGTTCCTGCTTCTTATAAGACACCCACCGTGTTACTCGTATTTACGGCCAAGTCCGGTAAAAGTCTTGGCAGTGATAGAAGAAAGAACATATCTACGTAAAAACTAAAAGATGCATTGTCATTTGAGATATGGATATTTCGTAACGATCCCACCAGGTCGTTAAAATCGATATCTACTGCTTCTCCACTAAAACACAACACACAGTGTTAAGGAGTAAGAACAAAGACTGGTTGGCTCCGATCAAAATTGTGTTCTAGTGGAACTACATGTCTACCGCTATCACTATAAAAAAATCCAACTCAGGTGTTGTTTAGTACAAAACAGATAACGTCATCTCATCAAAAGGTTAATAGAATCTAGCACAGGTACAAGTACATGATCGGGAAATCTCAGTCACCCGAGGGTTAGATTTTAATCGTCGAAATATAGACTTTGTATTTATTTACGTATACTGGTGTCCAATGCGATTTTCAGTAACAGTAAAACGATGGGTGTCCCTACTGGGTGGAACAGAAACTGCTCACCTTTCCGAAGCACCTGAGTTCACCCTCGATTTTTAGTGGGATTCATGTTGTTCAATCTTTAGTTTTCTCTGTAATGCTTTGTAGATCATTGTTTGTCCTTTTGTCTTTTTTCTTTTGGTCATTGTATTGTCTGTCCTTCGAATCAGTGGTTCTGAAAATACCATTTGTATCTTCAAACACTCGAGTATTGTAATCTACCCCGATGGTTTCTCAGCATTTCCCATCTACCTTACAACGGTGTTTGATTATATTTCTCACTTACGAAACCAGAGTAAATGTGTCACTGTATAATTGTGTTATTGACAGTTATTCACTTTTAACAGCTGATGTAAATTGGAGCGTTATTTCCCTTGAAAAAAAAGCAGTTCCGGTATTTATTGAATGAATTGTAGTTGTGTTATGTGTTTATTTAATCTTGAGGATGAATATACAGTATATAAGGGTAATAACAAAATTACCGAACTCCGAACAATCTTACAAAGGGAAAGTTAAAACTCATAAGTATATAAACAGACAAAATCAGTCAACAACCGGAAAACTGTGAAAACCGTAATGACCCTGACTTGGTACAGGCATTTATAAAGAAATGGTGGGTTGAATCAGATTGCAAAGCGCCAGCAAACCTCCCGCTTTCATTACGGCTCAAAGGTTCCGGCAGATTGACTTGCTTTGAAGTTCTTATGTAGAGAGTTTTGGTAGTAAAGACAGTAATACTTTGCAGGAAACTGTGCGTGTGATTTGTCTTGTACAAAAGGGTATCAGTGCGAAATTATGTTCTCGACACCATACAGCTGAATAATTACCCAAAGTTTCTCTTTTTTATAATACGAAGAACATGAACTTATGCCTTAAACATTTCTTTAAAATATAGATTTCAGTCAGTTTTCATGTTTTGCTTTAACCTACATAATATATATCCGCCGTTTAATATACATGGAACGTTTTAGCAAATGGGGCTGTCCTGGTCGTGATCGTATTGTAGTTGGATTTATAACTACCTGCGCAAACAGTGCCTATCACCACTTAAGTTGTGAGTTTGAACCCCATTCATGGCGATGTGTCCTCCATACAACATTATGTGATAAAGTTTGTCAGTGACGTGCGACAGGTCTGTGGTTTCTCCGGGTACTCCGGTTTACCCCACCAATAAAATTGACCGCCACGATATAACTGAAATATTGTTGAAAGCAGCGTTAAACACCATAACCCAAACCTCTTAGCAAAACAATGCAGTGTTAGAATATATATAAGTTTACACTTAGTCTTCTTTTTATTACGTTTAATTTACTGTTTTACACAAAAATATAGCAATGTTTTAATAAAGTTACAGATTAAATAAAAATCTTACTGTCTCTGAAGCAATATATAATGTTCTCCAACAATAGTCCATATATATAAACTATAGACATCAAGCAGTTTGATATACAAAGTAGTCTTTTTCGCAGTTTTAAGTGTTTTTACCTAATAAGTTACCGTAATAAACTTTACTTTCTGTGCTCAATGGGGATAAGTTTGTCTCTACTTCCTGGTAAAGTTACCGTAATAAACTTTACTTTCTGTGCTCAATGGAGATAAGTTTGTCTCTACTTCCTGGTAAAGTAGGTAATGGTGCCTCGATTGTTAATTTTCCTCTTTCACTTAATTTTGACATTAAAAACTCTGGTTTAACTTCTTTTGGTAATGTATATTGTCTGGCGAATTCACGGTAAGCTGTTCTGCTTGGGTCTTTATCGTCATGTCGCGCATGTACCGATAATTGACTTCCAGAAGTCTTTACATTTATCTCTTCCGGTTTAAACTGCGAAACATCAAATTCCAAGTAAAATTTTCGTGACCCATCACGCTCCTGTATTATAGGGTTATCCATTCTGAAATTTTCCGTAAGTCGCCAATCATCGACCGACGGCAGGATGGGTGCCTGTTGTGGTAGAGCAGAAGCCGACATACTGCCACGTGACATGTTATCGCACATGCGCCTCATTTCATCACTCATCCGCTTCATTTCGTTGTCATAATTTGCCATCATTCGATTTTCAGTAAAAGGTCTGCTTTCAACCATAGGTCTGGTATCAAATTCGAACGGGGTGGCCAACGGTAATGGTTCACGGTATGTTGTCATTCTGTGTTCGTATGGAAACGGATCATGATAAATTGGCATACGGCGTTCATACGATGATGGCCAAAAGTCTCGTTCATACCGTATAGGAACTGTTCTTGATAAAAGAGACATCCTAAATTATTCTTAACTCCAAGAAAAGATAGTTTTTTTTTCTCCTGTCAATCCAATAGCAGTCACCTGTTTTCGTGCACACAAATTTATAGAGTAAAGTTTTATTTACATCCACATAACACCTATATATGACTACGACTGCTGAAGGTATACCTTTATATACAAACAGAAGCTACTTCTCGAAATCTCTGAACGTCATGTTTTATGATGTGAATAAAGTAATGACGAATCTTTGATAACATATTGGCCTTAAGACATTCATTAATACAACTAAAGAAAAGAGACAGGTAAATAAATAAGTTACAATGTAGATATTTCTCCCAGGTACACGACATGCCTCAGCAACCGGTGACTCAATCATATTTTACCTTGACCAACAAGTAATACACGATTATTTGTTTTTATTTATATTGATAGAAAAATGTGCATTATCAAATTCCCTTTTTAATTACTTTATGATAAATATATTAGTAATTTTTATATATATTTTTAAATAGTTTCGTGCATAGATTCCAGAATTCTATTAATTTCTACCAGTAAATTCTTTACAATAACAGAGGCATATTATTTGTTTTCTCTGACAATTATGAGAAAGGCTTGATGATACCAAGGAGGTAATCAGAATCCGTAAATCACAGACGACACACCGTCCACAGGAGGTAATCAGAATCCGCAAATCACAGACGACACACCGTCCACAGGAGGTAATCAGAATCCGTAAATCACAGACAAAACACACCGTCCACAGGAGGTAATCAGAATCCGTAAATTACAGACGACACACCGTCCAAAATGGAAAAGGACAAACAATTATCTACAAAAACATACACATAAAACTAAAGATCGAGCAACACGAACCTCAGTAAATACCGAGAGTGAACTCAGGTACTCCGGAAGGGTTAGCAGCCCCTGCTCCACACGTGACACCCGTCGTGTTATAGCAAATACCTTTTTAATCCATTTTAAAATAAATGATAATATATTTTAATTTCGGTAATATTCAATTTTTGTGTTGCCTAGGTAACAAGGATCGACATAAAGTTTTTACTAGCCATCGTCTTGCTTTAAAGCGTCATAATCGAATCATCATATACTAATGATCAGGAACATGTGATTCGAATGTGATTCGACAACAATAAACGGCAAATTCATAAAACTAATTCCCAAAAAACAACAAGACCAGCAAACAAATTGTAGAACAACAGAACAATGCCATGAAGATCATATACAGATAACCATCTGCATAGATATAGTTTATAGATTGCCCAATACTATCTAGAGCAAAATACAACAGATATAATGGCCATATTAAACCCGAGACCTACAGAGCAGGTGAATTTCAGATAACAAAGCAAATAAAAGTACTCAATAGAATGGTAGCTGAAATAGATACAAGTTTAAACAAAGGTAAGATTAATGTCAGAAACTATTTTTTTTTTTCAGAGGTATAAAAATTAAAAACAAAAAACATACTAGATACATACATTTTTATTACTATCAATGGATCGATACGTCTGCTGGTGGACTATTAGTTCCAATGGTATCGTCCGCCCAGTAGTCAGTGTTACTATCACTGGGTCGATACGTCTGCTGGTGGACTATTAGTTCCAATGGTATCGTCTGCCCAGTAGTCAGTGTTACTATCACTGGGTCGATACGTCTGCTGGTGGACTATTAGTTACAATGGTATCGTCTGCCCAGTAGTCAGTGTTACTATCAATGGATCGATACGTCTGCTGGTGGACTATTAGTTCCAATGGTATCGTCTGCCCAGTAGTCAGTGTTACTATCATTGGGTCGATACGTCTGCTGGTGGACTATTAGTTCCAATGGTATCGTCTGCCCAGTAGTCAGTGTTACTATCATTGGGTCGATACGTCTGCTGGTGGACTATTAGTTCCAATGGTATCGTCTGCCCAGTAGTCAGTGTTACTATCACTGGATCGATACGTCTGCTGGTGGACTATTAGTTCCAATGGTATCGTCTGCCCAGTAGTCAGTGTTACTATCACTGGATCGATACGTCTGCTGGTGGACTATTAGTTCCAATGGTATCGTCTGCCCAGTAGTCAGTGTTACTATCATTGGGTCGATACGTCTGCTGGTGGACTATTAGTTCCAATGGTATCGTCTGCCCAGTAGTCAGTGTTACTATCACTGGATCGATACGTCTGCTGGTGGACTATTAGTTCCAATGGTATCGTCTGCCCAGTAGTCAGTGTTACTATCAATGGATCGATACGTCTGCTGGTGGACTATTAGTTCCAATGGTATCGTCTGCCCAGTAGTCAGTGTTACTATCACTGGATCGATACGTCTGCTGGTGGACTATTAGTTCCAATGGTATCGTCTGCCCAGTAGTCAGTGTTACTATCATTGGGTCGATACGTCTGCTGGTGGACTATTAGTTCCAATGGTATCGTCTGCCCAGTAGTCAGTGTTACTATCACTGGATCGATACGTCTGCTGGTGGACTATTAGTTCCAATGGTATCGTCTGCCCAGTAGTCAGTGTTACTATCATTGGGTCGATACGTCTGCTGGTGGACTATTAGTTCCAATGGTATCGTCTGCCCAGTAGTCAGTGTTACTATCACTGGATCGATACGTCTGCTGGTGGACTATTAGTTCCAATGGTATCGTCTGCCCAGTAGTCAGTGTTACTATCAATGGATCGATACGTCTGCTGGTGGACTATTAGTTCCAATGGTATCGTCTGCCCAGTAGTCAGTGTTACTATCAATGGATCGATACGTCTGCTGGTGGACTATTAGTTCCAATGGTATCGTCTGCCCAGTAGTCAGTGTTACTATCAATGGATCGATACGTCTGCTGGTGGACTATTAGTTCCAATGGTATCGTCTGCCCAGTAGTCAGTGTTACTATCACTGGATCGATACGTCTGCTGGTGGACTATTAGTTCTAATGGTATCGTCTGCCCAGTAGTCAGTGTTACTATCACTGGGTCGATACGTCTGCTGGTGGACTATTAGTTACAATGGTATCGTCTGCCCAGTAGTCAGTGTTACTATCACTGGGTCGATACGTCTGCTGGTGGACTATTAGTT
This sequence comes from Bathymodiolus septemdierum, assembly GCA_963383655.1. Taxonomy (NCBI): domain Eukaryota; kingdom Metazoa; phylum Mollusca; class Bivalvia; order Mytilida; family Modiolidae; genus Bathymodiolus; species Bathymodiolus septemdierum. The sequence goes on along the minus strand of OY726528.1, from coordinate 28,357,123 downwards.
ACAATGGTATCGTCTGCCCAGTAGTCAGTGTTACTATCACTGGGTCGATACGTCTGCTGGTGGACTATTAGTTACAATGGTATCGTCTGCCCAGTAGTCAGTGCTTCGGCACCAACATGGTTTATTAGACATATTTATTATTGAAATTTACTGTTCCTAAATCACGTAATTATTATCAAAGCCAAGGTTCTTCTCGCTCAAGAATAGGTCACATTAGCCTATTTTTTGTCATCCTACTCAAACCCTTTTGTCTTCGTGCTCCCAAGACTTTTAATTCATTTGGCTTTCAAATATTTTGGCATTGAATGATTAATGGTTTCCTGTCTGGAAACGCGTCGTGCGCAATGCATTTGATATCCACGTGTTTATTACATACATTGAATGCTACAACAGATAACAAGAATTCGAACTCCTGGAATCCAGGTAGCAGAAGCAGAGCTGCAGTCACTGTTTTAGTCGATTTAAAGGAAAACTAGAACTGGAAGAAGTAGAACCAACCTTGTTTATTGTAAAGGTTTAGATGTTTAGATTTTTTGTGGGATTCGTGTTGTTCAATCTTTAGTTTTCTGTGTGGTGTTATGTAGATCATTGTTTGTCTTTTTATCATTTTTTGTCTTGTGGCTATTGTATTGTCTGTCCTTCGATTTACGGGTTCTGATTACTCCATTGATGTCTCAGATTGTCGGGTTCTGATTACTCCATTGGTGTCTCAGATTGACGGGTTCTGATTACTCCATTGGTGTCTCAGATTGACGGGTTCTGATTACTCCATTGATGTCTTAGATTGACGGGTTCTGATTACTCCATTGGTGTCTTAGATTGACGGGTTCTAATTACTCCATTGATGTCTTAGATTGACGGGTTCTGATTACTCCATTGAAGTCTTAGATTGACGGGTTCTGATTACTCTATTTATGTCTTAGATTGACGGGGTCTGATTACTCCATTGATGTCTTAGATTTACGGGTTCTGATTACTCCATTGAAGTCTTAGATTGACGGGTTCTGATTACTCTATTTATGTCTTAGATTGACGGGTTCTGATTACTGCATTGGTGTCTTAGATTGACGGGTTCTGATTACTCCATTGGTGTTTTAGATTGACGAGTTCTGATTACTCCATTGATGTCTTAGATTGACGAGTTCTGATTACTCCATTGGTGTCTGAGATTGACGAGTTCTGATTACTCCATTGGTGTCTTAGATTGACGGGTTCTGATTACTCCATTGGTGTCTTAGATTGACGGGTTCTGATTACTCCATTGATGTCTGAGATTGACGAGTTCTGATTACTCCATTGGTGTCTTAGATTGACGGGTTCTGATTACTCCATTGGTGTCTTAGATTGACGGGTTCTGATTACTCCATTGGTGTCTTAGATTGACGGGTTCTGATTACTCCATTGGTGTCTTAGATTGACGGGTTCTGATTACTCCATTGGTGTCTTAGATTGACGAGTTCTGATTACTCCATTGGTGTCTTAGATTGACGGGTTCTGATTACTCCATTGGTGTCTTAGATTGACGGGTTCTGATTACTCCATTGATGTCTGAGATTGACGAGTTCTGATTACTCCATTGGTGTCTTAGATTGACGGGTTCTGATTACTCCATTGATGTCTGAGATTGACGAGTTCTGATTACTCCATTGGTGTCTTAGATTGACGGGCTCTGATTACTCCATTGGTGTCTTAGATTGACGGGTTCTGATTACTCCATTGGTGTCTTAGATTGACGGGTTCTGATTACTCCATTGATGTCTGAGATTGACGAGTTCTGATTACTCCATTGATGTCTTAGATTGACGGGTTCTGATTACTCCATTGGTGTCTTAGATAGACGGGTTCTGATTACTCAATTGGTGTCTTAGATTGACGGGTTCTGATTACTCCATTGGTGTCTGAGATTGACGAGTTCTGATTACTCCATTGGTGTCTTAGATTGACGGGTTCTGATTACTCCATTGGTGTCTTAGATAGACGGGTTCTGATTACTCAATTGGTGTCTTAGATTGACGGGTTCTGATTACTCCATTGGTGTCTCAGATTGACGGGTTCTGATTACTCCATTGGTGTCTTAGATTGACGGGTTCTGATTACTCCATTGGTGTCTTAGATTGACGGGTTCTGATTATTCCATTGGTGTTTTAGATTGACGGGTTCTGATTACTCCATTGGTGTCTTAGATTGACGGGTTCTGATTACCCCATTGGTGTCTTAGATTGACGGGTTCTGATTACTCCATTGATGTCTTAGATTGACGGGTTCTGATTACTCCATTGGATTTGGTGTCTTAGATTTACGGTTTCTGATTACTCCATTGGTGTCTTAGATTGACGGGTTCTGATTACTCCATTGGTGTCTTAGATTGACGGGTTCTGATTACTCCATTGATGTCTTAGATTGACCGGTTCTGATTACTCCATTGGTGTCTTAGATTGACGGGTTCTGGTTACTCCATTGGTGTTTTAGATTGATGGGTTCTGATTACTCCATTGGTGTCTTAGATTGACGGGTTCTGATTACTCCATTGGTGTCTTAGATTGACGGGTTCTGATTACTCCATTGGTGTCTTAGATTGACGGGTTCTGATTACTCCATTGGTGTCTTCAAACATTTCTTGGTCTTATCAGTCTTTACTACAATACATAGCACGGATCAGTGATATACATGTACTACATTATTGCGTAGTTTACACACTTTTCTTACGTCATCAAGAAAGATTGGTGGAAATATCCAAATAAGGAGTCTGATTACAGAATATTATATTGCGACAGGTCGGTGGTTTTCTCCGGGTCCTCCCATTTCCTTCACCAATAAAACTGACCGTCACGATATAGCTGAAATATTGTTGAAAGTGGCGTTAAACACCTTAAAACCAACCAACCAACAAAATAGTATAGGTAAGAATAAAATGGGGGAAAAAATGGTCGGAATAATTCCACAATCCAATAAAAAATTGCAGAATTGCAAATCGATATACAGTACCCCTAATACACAAATACATGTTAATTTGTTGGGGCTTGGTACAGGCACTTCAATGAAGAGAGTGACAGTTAAACTAGGTTATGAGCTCAAACCCATATGAACAATGCTATTATCTTACGTAATATTTGTTTCCATTGCAGTACTCATCAAGTTTGGAACTAATAATACAACATACGGTGAAGATATTTACATACAAGTATCAATTAATTAATTATTTAAGTAGATAAAAAACGTAGATATCAAATTTAGTGCGCACGACGCGTTTTGGAATAACAATCATCAGGTACATTCAAAGCCAAAATATTTGAAAGCCAAATAATTTTAAAATCTTTGGGAGTAAGAAAACCAAGAGGCCTAAACAGAATAGCCAAAAGCATAATATATATGAATTACATACAATGAATACAACCTCATCGGTGGTGTAATGGTTAGCGTGCTCGCCTCGAGTGTGGTAGATGGTGGGTTCGAGCCCCGGTCGGGTCAAACCAAAGACTATAAAATTGACATTTGCTGCTTCGGTGCAAAGCACACAGCTTTTGGGAGTAAGAGCAAAGACTGGTTGGGTCGGAATCAGGATAATGCGTCCACATGCACCCGCTTTGTTCTTTTGAATATTATTATAAATCGGATTCAAGAGACAAAAGTGAGTTACGTATTACATGTACATATGTTCAGATTTAATAGTATAGAAACATGTGTAACAGAAACTACAGAATTATTATCAATGTTTTGGCGTTATTTAAAAAAAAAAAATATTATTGCCGTCCCTATTAATGTACCACTGTAGCTGTACTGTATCATATACAAGATCAATATTCTACTATAATTTAGTTTAAGAAAGCTTTCAAATTTATATTTGTTGTTAGTCGGCCTTATTTTACTGAACATCTTGTAGTGCAGCGAATCGGTTCTGTAATTCTATTTTATTATCCTTATTCTCTAAAACCAATTTTACAAAGGCTACAGAGTGAGAGTGTTCAAATTAATGAATACATATTTCATCAATTATCATACTTGTAGCACGAATGCATTTCCTTTCCTTTGATCTTTTTATGGTTTATATACCAGAATGTAAGCAACAGTTAAGAACTATGAAATAATACACGCAGATACGAGATATTGCACACTTTAAATCTGGACTGTAGTTTTATTACTCTCAGAGAGTTGTGCAATAATCAACGACCTAGATGTGATATAGCATGACTTCATGTTACAAATCTTTAATACCACGGTCCGATTGCTTAACCGTTTAACTCGGAAAACCGTGGTACAAATATTACGTATACGTGTAAATAAGGAGAACTTGTTTTTTTCTTATTTACTACATCAATAAGATAGGTTTGAAAATACGAAAGGGGTCATAAACCGTAAATCGACGAAGAACAGACAACACAATGGCAAAAACAGAATATAAGGACAAACAATGACCTTAAACACACTATAAGGTAAATCAGAAATTTGGCAACACGAATCCCACTAAAACCCGGGGGTGGAGTAAGGTGTTTCGGGTGTGTTTGTAGTCCCTGCTCCACCAGTGACACCAGCTTACACAATTTACCCATAGTTTAAGGCTTCTTTTTGTTAAAGAATGATGACAGATTTAATACCTTAAAATAATATTGTGATATTAGATTTTTCTTCTTTTAGTTGCAAATGCGTGCACATTGTATAATACACAATGATATTTCATCATCTAATTAATTAAACTAAATGATTATCTGCCTGAATGTCTTAATATGTAAACATGTCCGCGGATAACTTCTACATGTTCATGGTCGTTCTCCTTTTTGATGATGTTTATTTACCTGGAGGTAAGAACGATAATTACAGGTGTTAACTTTAACTAAGGTAATTTGTCACATGTTAAAATGATATCACACCCTATTATGGGCAGAATCGACAAGTATTTATATACATGTACATATATGCTTGGAGCTTGTTTATACAATAACAACCTGTTAATGTTATATAACTGGTGGTGTCAGAAATATGCAAATAATTCCATTGCAATTTTCTGGATGCTACAGCATTTATAACCAGAGGTTTCAAGAAATTGTATCGCTCACAGGCACTCGGATACTGGATCTCACCTATTGCTCATCTGTACGACCCAAACAATTTTGAGTGCGTAAAAATGAGTTTCGGTTCAACACAAGTTTGTTTGTCTTCGATTATTTTGGAATCTGAGTCCACACCAACCCTCCGCGATCACGAAACACTAATCTTTTAAAAAAAAAAAAAAAAAAAAAAAGTGGTTCGTGTGGACACAAATTCTAAAATACTAGAAGATAAGCAACATTCTTGAACCGTAACATTTTAACACATATATTTTTGAAAAAAGGATAATATAATGGTTTAATTTACTGAAAATTATAATTGTCCAACAAGATTGCAAAATTTGGCTTGAAAAGTACAGGCACAGGGGGAATTCCTTAAAGAATTTAGCTAGAACAAACAAAAACTTGCAATCGGACTTGAAATAAATGATAGAAATTTGGGGCGTTGGTACTTTATCCCATCCCCTCATATCTCGGAAACGGTAAGCTACAACAAATATGCATTGGAATAATCCAGATACATTTTGTTTGAATCCCATGAAATAAACCGCATATATAAAGCAGACTTAAAATTTAACAGTTGTCATTTGTGACGATATTTGTCTCTTTTGAAACCAGAAGGAAATGTCAAATCTGCTTGTTCAAAGATGTGCAGGACATTTCACAACACATTTTTCAAAATCGGATCCTGATTAGAATTTTTTGGATGTTTCCGAACCCATTCTAACCCACTTGTCTTGAAAATATATTTTTCTACTACATAAGAAGAATTTTATAAGGAACATAAACATCATAAAAAAACTGGTTGAAAAACAGGAAACACATTGTTGGTATTTTGTGCACTTTTGTGTCTGCCATCTTGGATTTACTATCGGAAGTAAAAACTAAAAAATAAATGGCCAAAGACGACAAGAAATTGCAGATTGAAAAATTAGCAAACGACGGCGGTGACGGACGCTGAGTGAGTTTGAGGCACGTGTCGTTAAGCACATCGTCGCGGGTAACTCACAGTTGATCACCTTTGATTAATCTGTGATGAGTGGATAGTAATTGGAATTTGATCAGCTGCGGGCTATTGACGATGTGTTTAACGCCACTCAACAGTTATATCAATATGGTCAGTTTTATTGTTGGAGGAAATCTTCTTCTTTGAAAGACATTTAAGCAAAATAAATAAAAATCTGATTTTTGTCATATTGGTGTAATATAAAAGCCATTTAAAAAGCGTCCAATGACGTCTGATCCTTGTCATGTAATTATAAGTTAATAATTCTAACATACGTCCTTCTTTCGCTTTGTAAAAAATGAGCGATTTATCATTGGGTATAATCTCATTAGCACATGCGCCGGTGCATGTGACTGACTTTCCCGTCGTAAATATACATGTTGATGAATTATCGTCTGCTCGAATTTGGCAGCATAAATTGTGTGCGACATATTCCGCAAACGTAAACATAAATAACCGTCTTCCAATCAAAGTATATATAGGCCAGCGGCGAAATCTAAAAAAGTCGCTTATTTAAAGAGTTAAATCAACCCATCAGCTACACACCTAAATATACTTTCAAACGCTAGATTATGCTTTTAACTAATAAATGTAACATGCCGTAAGAAAATCGTATGGTCACGTTATCACGAAATCTACATTTTTCTAGGAATACTGCGTTTTTGGAGAAAGTCCGATCATACTCAGTAAAATCAACATTATACATGATTTATGCATCTTCGGCAAATTGTTGCACTTGTAGTTTTTAAATTTAACTTAAATAAATAAAATAAGCCAAAATATCTGATTAAAATAACTTTTATTTCATCAGTTTGGCTTCTTTGAAACCAGCAGATGTGGTAAATATGTTAACGGTCACTTTTAAAATTATGTCAAAAGAAATACTTTCATTAAATCGATCTCAAACTTTTTTAAAAACAAAAGTGTAAACATAGTTTACATAGTGCCCATTTCTACTAGTCTAAGAGGTTTGGACCGTTTTTAAATGCACATCAACATATCGAAAGTAGAAAATGATTCCGAATATTTTGCCCGTGACTTTTTAGAATTGTAATCCTCAGTCCGATCAAATCTTATTGCATCGAGACCAAAGTTGTTTTCGCATATGTTCTTAATAATTACTTATATTCTTGTGTTATCTGTATTTAATTGTTGTCACCCTTCATTATTAACATTTGCTGTTGTTAACTGTAACGTTTTAGTTACAAAAGGTGGTTTGAAATATTGTTTGTTGAGAATTTAATTAGTGTTTACAAGTTGTTAGAAAATCATTTGTCGGAACTGTTATGAGTGTTTTCCGGAAAATGGCACAGTTTGGTAGCCCACTTAAACTTCTTCCATCTAGTGCTAAGAGGAGTAAACCTTCAATAGATTGGAACCAATGTATCATTTGGCTGATTCCAACATCATTGTCTCACGACGATGGCACAATGCGCAAAACCAGCAAGGCAGATCTTGCACATCAACTGGAACAGGACGTTTCTATAATACAAACACTGGCATAGCTTTGTTGCAGTCAATAAATGCAAAAAGGTTTAGAACCTTTGGTGAGATGACACTTGATTTTGTAAAAAATCAGATCTCTTGCTTTCAGTTTGCATCCGTTGTCGTCGATATCTTTGATAGATATGACATTCAAAACTCTATCAAAAAGGCAGAACGGGACCGTCGATCCAAGTCTGTGTTCACTGCAAAGATGTATGAGGTGATTGAAGGTAGGGTTATTCCTGACTGGAAAAAGTTTATTAGTTCTGGTGAAAATAAGCAGTCGCTTATTAGATTTCTCGGCGATTACATTGTCAAACATATTAATCAGAACATTTCTCTCCAAGAAGGGCAATCACTTTACCTGGCCGGTTTATTTTCTAATCCTGAAACAGTTAAAATGTTGAATCAGAATGGTATGTTGGATTGCAGTTGTTTGGCAAGCACACAAGAAGAGGCGAATACCCGCATAATTTTGCATGCACTGTATTCTGACCAACTGTATCAAGAGAATAACGTTCAAGGTTGCATTGTTGTGAAATCTCCAGAAGTTCTTGTCCTTTATGTACATTATTTTCCAAAAATGAAAAACACAAGTGAGCTTTGGTTTCAAACAGGACTTATTACGAGCACTAAGGATTGTAGACGTTATATCCCTGTACACGATTTATGCAAGTCATTGAGCCCCGTTGTGTGTGAGATCTTGCCAGCTGCTCATGCTCTAACTGGGTGTGATACCACTTCTTCGTTCTTTGGTATCGGGAAGAAGTCTTATGTTCAAAGCTCTGAGAGAGACAACCAATCAGTTTAGTGATTTGTCTCGAATAGAATGCTCTGACATAGATGATTCAGTCGATCTAAGCCGAAAACTAATATCAAGGCTGTATGATCAGAAGGGAAAGTCAAAACGATGCCATAACGATCTGAACAAATTGCGGGTAAAATTGGCAACTGTCCGAAGATTCTACTTTGGTGATACTTCCTCCGATCGCGAGTGAAGACACATTTAAACAGCATGTTCTTAGATCTTCGTACCAAACAAAGATATTGTTAAATGCACATATTCCAAAGCCAGCATGGATGGAAAGGTGGAAAATTTGGTCTTGAACCAATATTGTTTGAAGGTCAAATGTCATCTGACTTTTTGCAGGACCTCGTATGCACATGCAAAGGAAGATCCGTTTGCAGTAAAGGCTGTGTTTGTTTTGAACAGAATTTGTCCTGCACAGAACTTTGTCCTTGCCAAGCATTAGACCTCAGTCACAATGTGATTACACACAGGACAGATATCGAAGATGACGATGCGCAAGCACGCAAGAGTTCTTTTTTTTAAACAAATCATAAAAACAACTGTATTTGTTTGATTCCCTGAATATCCCATATGCGATTGACCAGATCAAATGCATTATCCAAACACCCAATCTGATAATAATTGGGTTTCGGATTACGATGGTGAATGAAACATGTCACAGTATATTTTTTGGTTTTAAACGTTCAAAATGCCAAAGGGTGTTTTTATTTATGAATCACTTTAATAAAAAAAAAACTACAAGGGTTCACATGAGATGTACAAAATTAATGCTCGTAGCTATTTAGGGACTGACAAAATACAGACTTAACAAAAATACCTGTGTTGTGCGAATCGGGTATGTTTTGATTTACTTCCGTTGTATCGAACAGTATCACACTAAGTAAACGTCATTATTACGTAAATAGGGATGACCTTGGGTCAAGGTCATTGTTTTAATGAAGCAAATACGAGTCGCTTACATTGAAAAATCCCATTCCTATCCAAAAACGGTCATTTCGACGTCAATTGACGTCATTCATTTCTGAATTTTGGTTCAATAATCTAATTTAACGATATGTGGTCCATCAAATAAAAATCATCAAACTTGTCGAATTGAATTTCATTTTTAAAGAAAATGCACTTTTCGAACGAAAGTCGAAAGCGAAAAACAAATTGTTCTTGACCTTTGACCTTAATTATGCAAAAACGTGACCACTTCCGACTTTTACGGCATCATTATTCTGAGATTCCCGTCATTCCTCTTTCCAATGACATATGATATAGGTGTGTAGCCCATAGGTTCATTACATTTTATTTTTTTATTTTCTACCGCTGGTCTAATACTACCGTATTTGTACTCTTAAGCATATCAGTATCGAAATAATTAATGGAAGCCAGAATGTGCTTTGAGTTTTAACATGGGTTGGCGCATATTAGTAAATTGTATCCCTCGCCTCTGGCTGGGGATAAAATACTAATATCCGCCAACCCATGTTAAAATCCCCACATATCCAGAAATTGAGGTACTTTCCTCATAAATATTCATCATATTTAAATTAGATTTTGATCACGTGACTGCAGTTTCAAGCTTGATGGATCGTTTATTAGATTTGTCAAAAAAATAGCCTATAGTACGGAAATTCAATGTGTCCGTCAATGATTCGAAAATTAAAAGTTATTGTTTATTTCCGCAAAGTTTTTCTTCTGTCAAAATTCAAATATTTTTGTTTTGTAACGATTTTAGACATGTCTTTGATATCGCGATCATGCAAAAATGATCATATTATATTTAATGTGGGAACCCCGAGTTTAGAAGCTAGAAATATAAGGTTAGTTAATATAATTACATATATTATTGAGGAATCTAAATTAATTTCAGAAAATATGTCGCCAGATGTCATTCATTGTTAAATTTTGTGTCACACGCCACCAGTTTCATGTATTTCAGACATTTTTACATAGACTCTTAAGGCCAAAAAAGGGTTCGTCGCCTCGGATTTTCATTTAGTCCAGGAACCTCGAATATTTAATTGTTTTCATTAATTTTTATTTCATTTAATTCAGCTTGTTTCAATATATCATTTTCAAGTTCAGAAAATGACACCCATGCAATTATGAATGATATCGTCTATATAGATCATATAAAAATTGCAGACGTCCCGGCGTCGCCATCTTAGATATGCAAATGAGCAAATTGCCCATCATTTCTGGCTATGAACACATTCTGGCTTCCATGATTTATTTCTTAAATAAACTTTGAATTAGCAACAAGAAAGTCGAAGCGTAGTTGTTGTCAGGGTTAGTATTATGGTGTTTAACGCCACTATCAACAGTATTTCAGTTATATCGTGGCGGTCAGTTTTACTGGTGGATTAAACCGCAGAGTCCAGAGAAAACCACTGACCTGTCGCAAGTCACTGACAAATTTTTTATGTTGTATTGAGTACACCTTGCCTGTGTGAGATTCGAACCCACAAGTTCCAGTGGCGGATTCAAGGGGGGGGGGGGGGGGGGGGGTGCTTTGGGGGCTTCAAAAAAAAATACAAAATTACACGAGTTTCCGTTTTGAAAATATATGAATACAGGATATTTTAAACTCTAAATGAAAATATAAATACATATAAAATAATCAAAATTAATTAGAAATAAAATAAACTTAGATTAGATTTTTTCCCTGCTATTGTTCAAACCCTTGAGCACTTTATAAAACTGCCAAAACACACATACACCAGACCAGAAGAAGCTGATGTTACTTCTTTGTTGAATTCCATTTGCAACTTTGATTTTGTCGTAACCATTGTTATTGTTCAAATGTGCCTGGCTTTTAAGAAAGGGCTCAGCAGATCACTAGATTTAAATTAAACTTATTTTATTGTTAACTATATAACATTTGGATCGGACACAAGTTATTCCAACTTACAAAGATCCTCTACAAGATCACTACAAGAGAGATCACTTGACATAGGCAAAGCCTTAAAAAGCGTAAATTTAATTCAGAGCTCACTAGACTGCAGAACAAATGTTGAACAATTCAACCACCAGTGTTTTGAGAGGAGTACTAAAATATGTGAACCGCTAGACATAGAGGCTAAAAAACCTAGAATATGCGGGAGACAAATAATGAGAGAAAATGTTGAAGCAGAGCCTGGTAGACTACTTTAGGAAGTTAATAAATATGTACCTTTTCTCTACTGTACGCTAAATGAAATGAAAACAAGGTTTACCGACCTACACGCCAGAACCGCTTTGGGACTACAGTTGGTTCCATCAATTATTGAAAATATTGCTCCATAACTGAGCCCCCCCCCCCCCCCCCCCCTCAACAGTCTCTGGATCCGCCCCTGACAACTGCAGTGGTGATAGGCACTGATTGCATAGGTAGTTGTAAATCCAACTACCATACGATCAGTCAGTAGGTGTATAGCATGCAAAATGTATACACATATATACAGTCAATGTAGCGCTGGTTGCAGGATAAATAAACGTATGTGAAATGTAACTTTTGCACTCCATCACCACTTAGATCTTAAAAAAATTAATGTTATGCTTTTTGCTGTTTTTTTTTTTAACTCTAAAATAAAACTCAGTATTATGATTGTATTGTACCATAAATCATTATATTTGTCTTTTAAAGTACGCAGTTTATTCCATTCAAATCAAATTAGCTATTTTTTCTTTTTTTTTCTTCTGATCCTTGATATTTTAAAATTATGAACGTTGTCATTTAGTGGTCTTTGGTCAAACCTTCATCGCACCTGTCAAATGAAACGAATTTAACCAATCTACCGATATTAAAATAAAAGCAGGATACTGCATTGATTTAAACATTACAAAACTGTAATCTTGATTATCAAATAGCATTCAAACTAAATTTACAATAAAACTGGTTCATGGAATTAAAGTTCGTTTTGTTGAACAATTTGTTTTAATGTCGTTGCTGTGGAGATTCCAAAATGGCGTCATGAGTTAACTTTATTTTGAAAATTTAAATTTCTCCCATTTTACAGACAATTTCAACCCGAAGATGTCAGATACGACATCTGTCAGGGTTGTCCCTAGTGGGAAAATTTACCGACAGATGTTTGATGCACAGGTTTGTGCCTCATATGAAATAGTAAACCTCTTGTTTATAACTTGTCAACTTGTTTATATTAAGAGCAGGTGCGACCCGAGAAGCGAACGAGAGACATAATAGTCATAACGTCATGATGCTCTCGATAAGACCAAGATACAATGTCTATGGACTCTGAAAATAACATTTAAATCTTGAGTTGTGTCCCAAATTTCAATAAATCGTGTAAAAACACATTGATGTATGTATATGTAGACTCCCCATACTATTACTAGTCCTAGAGCTCGATAATGCCATGAACTCTTTTATTTTTAATAAAATATTGTAATAAATTATAATATGAGGCAGATGCAACCTGAAACGCTCCAGAAGAACAGTAATTTTTCTTCCTGTTTACAAAATATCAAGCTTAAACATAGCACCACCTAAAACTCCAAACTCCGAACAGTTTTCTTATCCGCTACCGAACATTGTTTCATTTTTATTTTAAAAAAAATCGACTAGAGTTCCGGTTTAGGTCACATGATTTTCTTTTAATTTATTTCCGGTTTGGCAGCCATATTGTTGAAGATTTTGAAGTGCCATAGTAACTATTCATACTTCTACCATTAACGCTCCCAAAAAGGGAGCGTATTATGTTGTACCTGAATGATATCTTTCAGGTCTTTGGTCACCAAGAACTAGTCATATTCGAGTACGTCTGTTCAGTTCGAATTATTGCGGGTGTCTCCTGTATGAATATATGTTTACTGTCTCGTCGCTTCAAGGATTTTGAGTCGAGTTGTTCCGATGGTATAATCATTACAATTGTTCAATGTTCAATATTTTGAGTGTAAAAAAAATATAACAAAACTATATGATGGCTTAAAAATTATTGTTGTTCTCTATAAGTTTCTTAACCAGTTGGTGAGAAGAGACTTAATGCTTTTTAAGAATATATTGCAAGGCTTTCAGTTTCATTTTTTATGACAAAAATCTGAATGAAACTGAATTAAAAAAAAATTTATATTTAAGGAAAATAATTCATTCTGTTGTACTATAATATTAATAACTTAATTGGTATAGAACAAGCATAAGCTTAAAATCTGCTCTCTGCAGACGTATGATTGTAAAGATATGATGTCATAGTAAAGACATGACATCATATAGTTCCTTCCAGAGTACATTTCTGATTCAAATATAATCAATTGTCAAAATACTTCAGATTTTAAGAAATAATTTATTACAAACAATTAAGTGCATACTTTGCTATTTTTAGGAGCGGAAACAATGTTGATTTTTTTTTGTCACATAATCAATATGATGGGAAAAATTTCAGTTTCCGGTTACGGCCAATAAATCGTCTTCTTACCACATTTCTACTATTAAGAGAGAGCTATTTCTAGCTTAATATTTTTTAAGGCTTATTCTGTCATCATCAAAATTCACTACTTCAGCTGCTATTTACATTTCACCATATCAAAAAAAAAATTAAGTATTAATAATTGTACTGTACTGATCATTATGGTGTATTATAATGATAACAATATACAGTGAAACCTACAACCCCTGAATGAAACAGAATCCTGTATAAACCTACAACCCCTGAATGAAACAGAATCCTGTATAAACCTACAACCCCTGAATGAAACAGAATCCTGTATAAACCTACAACCCCTGCATGAAACAGAATCCTGTATAAACCTACAACCCCTGAATGAAACAGAATCCTGTATAAACCTACAACCCCTGAATGAAACAGAATCTTGTATAAACCTACAACCCCTGCATGAAACAGAATCCTGTATAAACCTACAACCCCTGAATGAAACAGAATCCTGTATAAACCTACAACCCCTGAATGAAACAGAATCCTGTATAAACCTACAACCCCTGAATGAAACAGAATCCTATATAAACCTACAACCCCTGAATGAAACAGAATCCTGTATAAACCTATAACCCCTGAATGAAACAGAATCCTGTATAAACCTACAACCCCTGAATGAAACAGAATCCTGTATAAACCTACAACCCCTGAATGAAACAGAATCCTATATAAACCTACAACCCCTGAATGAAACAGAATCCTGTATAAACCTACAACCCCTGAATGAAACAGAATCCTGTATAAACCTACAACCCCTGAATGAAACAGAATCCTGTATAAACCTACAACTCCTGAATGAAACAGAATCCTGTATAAACCTACAACCCCTGAATGAAACAGAATCCTATATAAACCTACAACCCCTGAATGAAACAGAATCCTGTATAAACCTACAACCCCTGAATGAAACAGAATCCTGTATAAACCTACAACCCCTGAATGAAACAGAATCCTATATAAACCTACAACCCCTGAATGAAACAGAATCCTGTATAAACCTACAACCCCTGAATGAAACAGAATCCTATATAAACCTACAACCCATGAATGAAACAGAATCATGTATAAACCTACAACCCCTGAATGAAACAGAATCCTGTATAAACCTACAACCCCTGAATGAAACAGAATCCTGTATAAACCTACAACCCCTGAATGAAACAGAATCCTGTATAAACCTACAACCCCTGAATGAAACAGAATCCTATATAAACCTACAACCCCTGAATGAAACAGAATCCTGTATAAACCTACAACCCCTGCATGAAACAGAATCCTGTATAAACCTACAACCCCTGAATGAAACAGAATCCTATATAAACCTACAACCCCTGAATGAAACAGAATCCTGTATAAACCTACAACCCCCGAATGAAACAGAATACTGTATAAACTTACAACTCCTGAATGAAACAGAATCCTGTATAAACCTACAACCCCTGAATGAAACAGAATCCTATATAAACCTACAACCCCTGAATGAAACAGAATCCTGTATAAACCTACAACCCCTGAATGAAACAGAATCCTGTATAAACCTACAACTCCTGAATGAAACAGAATCCTGTATAAACCTACAACCCCTGAATGAAACAGAATCCTATATAAACCTACAACCCCTGAATGAAACAGAATTCTGTATAAACCTACAACCCCTGAATGAAACAGAATGCTGTATAAACCTACAACCCCTGAATGAAGCAGAATCCTATATAAACCTGCAACCCCTGAATGAAACAGAATCCTGTATAAACCTACAACCCCTGAATGAAACAGAATCCTGTATAAACCTACAACCCCTGAATGAAACAGAATCCTGTATAAACCTACAACCCCTGAATGAAACAGAATCCTGTATAAACCTACAACCCCTGAATGAAACAGAATCCTGTATAAACCTACAACCCCTGAATGAAACAGAATCCTGTATAAACCTACAACCCCAGAATGAAACAGAATCCTGTATAAACCTATAACCCCTGAATGAAACAGAATCCTGTATAAACCTACAACCCCTGAATGAAACAGAATCCTGTATAAACCTACAACCCCTGAATGAAACAGAATCCTGTATAAACCTACAACCCCTGCATGAAACAGAATCCTGTATAAACCTACAACCCCTGAATGAAACAGAATCCTGTATAAACCTACAACCCCTGAATGAAACAGAATCCTGTATAAACCTACAACCCCTGAATGAAACAGAATCCTGTATAAACCTACAACCCCTGAATGAAACAGAATCCTGTATAAACCTACAACCCCTGAATGAAACAGAATCCTGTATAAACCTACAACCCCTGAATGAAACAGAATGCTGTATAAACCTACAACCCCTGAATGAAACAGAATCCTGTATAAACCTACAACCCCTGAATGAAACAATCCTGTATAAACCTACAACCCCTGAATGAAACAGAATCCTGTATAAACCTACAACCCCTGAATGAAACAGAATCCTATATAAACCTACAACCCCTGATTGAAACAGAATCTTGTATAAACCAAACTTAAAATTACATTCCCATGTAAGAAATCCTTGTTTATTTAAACTGTATAAAACCAAACACCTGTTTATTCCAAACATGAAAGTATACAGTCCCAAGGAAGTTTGGTTTAAACAAGTTTCAGTTTACATGTACATGAAAATACAAATTGTAGGAAAGTTCAAATGATATGGGACAAAAATGATAATAATAAAAAAAACATTTGCAGATATATGTATATGTGTTTTATTCCGATATGTGTTATTTTTTAGTTACAACTGACTCAAAGTTTAACAAAGGTTAAAAGAGAGGACACCCTGAGTAGTAAAGCATTGACAAGACAGAGCACAGGAATTCCATTAGTTAGACTGACTAAAGATGAAGTCAAGCATGGTTTACTTACGGAGCGACAGAGGACATGGGCTGATGGATTCCCTAATGAACCACATATTGAAAATCCTGTACTTCACAAGTAGGCATATTTATCACGATTACTATTTTGTTTGTTATTTATGACTAGTAATGTCAGGATTGTGGTTGAACTACAACTATTAAAAACAGGATTTTGGTTAACATTTAGAATTTCATTTAATTTAGATACATGTATTAGAATTTATTTAATTGTTGAAAACTGAAAATTATTTTTCCTTTTTCAGTTCAAGATAGTTTTTTTTTAAAATAATACAAAAAACATTGACCCTGTGGTTGAACTATGACTATTAAAATCAGAAATTCAGTTGAACTATGACAAAGTTAATGTACAACATCTGTGTGAGTAAAAAGAATTTTATGTTTTGTCATAAATGGCATATTTTTGATAATCGAAAATACAGATTACATACAAATTTTTGTGTATATAATTATACTTTTGGTATATATTTTGGCAATATGGTTGTAGTGAATGTCTATTTGAAATCAAATTTAGATGATTTACATGCTACAACATATAAAAATTCCATAACATTTACGTATCCAAATAGAAAAAATTCCTCTAAAGCAACTTTTGGGCTAGTTTGTGAAAATGTTTTTGCATCTACCAGTAATTAAATTGCTTAGCTGAAATATTGTTGACAGTGTCGTTAAACACCATGACCCTACCCCCTCCCCCCATATATAGCCAGCCTTGTTATATACGTGTACAAATAGTATTCTAATTGATATATATTGATTTTAATTCAATTTAATTCTATGATATCTAGATTCTGTGCAAAACAATGAAGAATATTATCACCTGTTTGATGATATTTAGCTCATGTGGCTAAAACTTGTCATCACTTGGAGTCTGTTGTCCTTGGTGTAAACTTTAACCTTACAATTCTTTTCTCTGACATCTGTGCCATTTGTAACCAAACTTGAATTGCATGGTTATTGGATGATTCTTCATGTGGATCGAACATGCAAGATATTTGCCAGGATCAATAATAGATTCTGATTGGCTGAAATTTCAAAAATGTTCTTTTCTTAAACCTTATGGCAATGTTCCTTGGATGATTCTCTTCCAATTAAGTTTTTGGTGCTGATCTGAAGTTTAATATGGCCCCCACCGTGGGGGAGGGGGGGAAGCTACTTGCAACTTGTGTATGTGAGTCCTGGACTCACCATTTATTACAAAGAATAACAAAGAATACACTAGTGACTTTTTGTTGGGACTTATCAAAATTGTATCCTATAGGGACCTCTGTGGGATACAAAGTATAACATAGACTATGTCGATAATTATTTTGGAAGCTATTGTTCATAAGCATATATATTATTTGTAAATAGAGACGAAATAACCGGTTAAGCACTGCCACATTTTGTGCCTATCCAAATCAAGAACCTAGATTTCTTCTGTCGTTGCCATCTCTGCGTTTGGAATTTTGAGGTTCGGCACAAGGTTCATATACAGGAAAATATAAATTGTAAAATAACAGATTTTCTTAAGATCCGTTATGGGAATGGAAATATGAATGTCATGAATACACAGATTCAAGCTTGCACAAATAAAGACCTCATCATCTATAGGGTCCGATCCTTGGGGTCCAAAATCCAAATAATAAGTAAACTAGCTACAATATAAGTGAAAGGCACAATACAATTGAAATCTGCACAAATGAAGACCTCAGGGTCTATGGGGTCCGATCCTTGGGGGTCCTAAATCCAAATGATAGGTAGATTAGCTACGATATAAGTAAAAGGAACAATACAATTGAAATTTGTAGAATCTGTTCAAGATATAGAGAGTATAACAAATTATATTAAAGGAGATACAATGTATCATGATGATGATGAATTAGATAGATATTTTAAAAAAAAATATTGATTTTATCATTTTTTACCAGAAAATGTGAATTCTCTCAAAAGTTATAAATATTACAATACAATTCTATGTTACTTTAAAATCAGACATTATGATTGGGTTAAAAAATCTGACATACAGGAAGACTATTTTTGCCTTTGTTATATTTTAGGCAATTTTCTGAGTTTATCCAGGCTACACAGAAGGAAAGCGAAGGAACTTTATTTGGTAAAGAAGTACAAGGTCTACCAGATGTTGTTGGTAGGTTTTATTTAGTTCAGATAGAAATTTAAACAGTAATAATTTAATTTGATTTGTAAAGTGCAATCTGATTGGCTGATCTGCTTGTATGAAACAATAATGTTATTCATCTTCACAAGTCAAGGTTTCTTGGCTTCATTGGACACCTTGGGCTTGGACACAGAAACCTCGCCATGTGAGAAACAGACATGGATTTATGAGATATTTATGCCACGGTTTTTCCGAGTTAAACGGTTAAAAACAATCCAATCGAAAGCGAAATAAGGATTGTTTAACCGTTTAACTCGGAAAACTGTGGTATAAATGATTTGTAACATGAATCCATGCAATATCACATCTAGGTCGTTGATTATTGCACGGATCTCCGAGAGTAATAAAACTACAGATCAGATTTAAAGTGTGCAATATCTTGTATCTACATGTATTACTTCATAGTTCTTAGCTATTGCTTACATTCTGGTATATAAACCATAAAAAGATCAAGAGAAAAGAATGCATTCATGTTACAATAGATGTATATATATTTTTAATTTACAGTTCTTTAATATTATTAAAACTTAGACCAATCTGACACAGACATAGGTAACCTTAGCTGTTATTGGCTATCCTGTATAAGACCAATCTCACGCATAGGTAACCTTAGCTGTTATTGGCTATCCTGTATAAGACCAATCTCACACAGATATAACCTTAGCTGTTATTGACTATCCTGTATAAGACCAATCTCACACAGATGTAACCTTAGCTGTTATTGGCTATCCTGTATAAGACCAATCTCACACAGATGTAACCTTAGCTGTTATTGGCTATCCTGTATAAGACCAATCTCACACAGAGGTAACCTTAGCTGTTATTGGCTATCCTGTATAAGACCAATCTCACACAGAGGTAACCTTAGCTGTTATTGGCTATCCTGTATAAGACCAATCTCACACAGATGTAACCTCAGCTGTTATTGGCTATCCTGTATAAGACCAATCTCACACAGATGTAACCTTAGCTGTTATTGGCTATCCTGTATAAGACCAATCTCACACAGAGGTCACCTTAGCTGTTATTAGCTATCCTGTATCTAATGGTTTACCTCCCAAAGACTTTTAGGTTATTTGACTTTCTAGTCTTTTGACTGCATACCTGATTTAAGTTATTCCAGTCTTTTGACTGTATACCTGATTTAAGTTATTCCAGTCTTTTGACTGCATACCTGATTTAAGTTATTCCTGTCTTTTGACTGCATACCTGATTTAAGTTATTCCAGTCTTTTGACTGTATACCTGATTTAAGTTATTCCAGTCTTTTGACTGTATACCTGATTTAAGTTATTCCAGTCTTTTAACTGTATACCTGATTTAAGTTATTCCAGTCTTTTGACTGCATACCTGATTTAAGTTATTCCAGTCTTTTGACTGTATACCTGATTTAAGTTATTCCAGTCTTTTGACTGTATACCTGATTTAAGTTATTCCAGAAATGTGCTGTGCACACTAATATAAATTAATTTTAGAGTCACATGTCATTTTATGCATGTTTTGATTGGTTTAAAAAGTTGAGGTTATTTTCATATGTACTGAATCTGAAAATAGACGTCATTCTCAAGGCATCACATGCCGTTGTCATCAGGCGATTTTCTTTAAATGAGGCACCTTTGGGGTTATTTAAATTTATTTCTGATTATTTGCCTTATTTTGAAAAAATAAATATATTTTTCAATATCATAACAAAAAAAGTTTGAATTAATTTATAAGGATTGATCGAAATTATTTGTTCGGTTCATTAAGGAATATTTGAAATTGTTGAACAGGTTATACGATATAACCTGGTTTGGGTCAGTTTACGCTTAATAAACCACGAAGCGGTTTATGAAAAGCGTAAACTGACCCAAACCAGGTTATGCAAGTATAACATGTTCAACAATTTCAAATATTCCTTATAATTTAATTTATACAGCAAAATTTAATGATTCCTCGATTTTAATTACGATTATTTCATGTGACTATTTGAATTTGTCGTTGGCGGATGAACACGTTGGTGACGTCACAATACCAACCCAGGTTATCGAGTATAACCAAAATTTTCCCCAGGCGGATTAGCCAATCAGATTGAAATATTAAAATAAAATAAAATTATTTCGAAATAACCTCAATCAGGTTGTACACACCCTTGCGTAACCCGCTATTACACAGTGTGTACAACCTGATTGAGGTTATTTCTTCATGAACCAAACACAAATTGCGATCAATCCTTAATTAGATATCTACATTTTTATTCACATTCTAATTTTGAGAGGCCGTCATTGTCGTGATTACATGGAAGTTGGATTTACAACTACCTATGCAATTGGTGCCTATCACCACTGATGTTGTGGGTTCGACTCCCGCTCAGGGGGAGGTTTATCTGTGATAAAGTTTGTCAGCAACTTACAGAAGGTCAGTGGTTTTCTCTGGGTCCTCCGGTTTCCTCCACCAAAAAAACTGGCCGCCATGATATAGCTGAAATATTGTTGAAAGTGGCATTAAACACTATAAAACCAAACTAAGACAATCTAATTTTGAATCAAAATATTAGACATCTTATTTAAATAATTCCTGGGGCAAAATTAACCAGGCATGAATATTTCCAGACCACTTTTTTATTGAATAGAATTTAAAAGTAAGACAGACGATGAAATAAATGCTAGCAATACCAATATGTTTGTGTGAACTATTTTAGTGATAAAAAAAAATTTGAAATGACACAATTAATGACACAATTTTATGATTTTTATTTAGTTCCAGCCAAAGTTGGATCCAATATTATTGATAGGATAGCAGCCAGCAGAAAAGAAAGGTAAGGCATGTAAATTACCTGAGTTCACCCCCGGATTTTAGTGGGGTTCGTGTTACTCAATCTTTAGTTTTATGTGTATGTTTTGTAGATTGTTTTTTGTACTTTTTCTTTTGGCCATTGTGTTGTCTGTCCTTCTTTGATTTACAGATTCTGACTACCCCTTGGTATCTTCTTCTGTATATAATAATGTTAATGGATGACAATCCTCCACTGGATATACATGTGCCTGGTAGTATTGTTTAATGTCACTGTTTACACCTTTTTTTCATATATAATATGAGGCAGGTGCAACCTGAAGCGCCCCCGAAGAATAGCAATTTTTCTTCCTGTTTACAAAATATCAAGCTTAAAAATAACACCACCTAAAACTCCAAACTCCGGACAGTTTTCGTATCCGCTACCGAACATTGTTTCATTTTTATTTGAAAAAAAATCGACTAGAGGTCACGTGATTTTTCTTTTAATTTATTTCCAGTTTGGCAGCCATATTGTTGAAGATTTTGAAGTGCCATAGTAACTATTCATACTTCTACCATTAACGCTCCCAAAAAGGGAGCGTATAATGTACTGTAAAATCATTCATTTTTGTGAATTTACAAAAAACATTAAAATCTTATGAAACATTAAGTAAAGGGTAAAACATGACTTACAAAACTTCGCAATTTTTCATCGATTTGATCTTAGATTTGGTAATTTTAGAAATTTGTGATTTCAGGAAGTAATCGCTGTGAATGCATTGATAAAATCAGCAGTAGAAGGACAATTTTTGTATGAGAATTTCTATCTTGGTGAATAGATTTAGTAGTTGCTGTACTTTATAATGAGGGAATGCATTTTCATCTTAACTTACAAAAAAAACAAATTTAAATTCAAGCAAGAAAATGTTACTTTTATTTCTGTGACAAAATTAGATGTTTTAGTATCTTTTTTATTGATGATGTACTAACAGGGTCTAACAATACCCTGTTTGCAATCATGTCAAAAATAAGATATTGTTTGATGTTCGTTTGTCACCAAAGAAAAACATGTAAAAAATATATAACAAGGGATATGGTTAGGGGTTATGGTATTTAATGCCACTTTTGACAATATTTCAGTTATATCATGGCGGTTAGTTTTATTGGTAGAGGAAATCAGAGTACCCGGGGAAAATCACCGACCTGTCGCAAGTCACTGACAAACTTTATCATAGTTAAACACCATAAGCCTAACCTAACCTAATTTTGTTTTTATGTTTTAAATGTTACAGGCATGAAGCAGAAGTGGAGGACATGCATCAAGAACTCAGTGTAATTAATGCTGTAAGTAGTTCTTAAAAATCTGAAATCTGTCTATTAAAACAGAACCCTGAATAAACTGGAATCCTGTATAAACTGAACTTTCATGAAGATCCCAATGTAGGAAATCCTTGTTAAGCTGTATAGACAAAACACCTGTCTATTCATGAACACAAAAGTTGGTCCTAAGGAGGTTCCATTTTTTACACAACTATAAACTTCAATTATCAATGATTTATACATTTTCTCTTTGATCTTTGCACACGATAATATCTATTATCAAGTAACTAGCATGATATTAACATAATATCTATTATCAAGTAACTAGCATAATATTAACATAATATCTATTATCAAGTAACTAGCGTGATATTAACATAATATCTATTATCAAGTAACTAGCGTGATATTAACATAATATCTATTATCAAGTAACTAGCATGATATTGACATAATATCTATTATCAAGTAACTAGCATGATATTAACATAATATCTATTATCAAGTAACTAGCGTGATATTAACAGAATATCTATTATCAAGTAACTAGCATGATATTAACAATAATATCTATTATCAAGTAACTTAAGCTTGATATTAACAATAATATATATTATCAAGTAACTAGCGTGATATTAACAATAATATCTATTATCAAGTAACTAGTGGGATATTAACAATAATATCTATTATCAAGTAACTAACATGATATTAACAATGATATCTATTATCAAGTAACTGATATGTTTTGCTCGAAATGGAATTCTCATCGCATCTCACATCTCACCTTTGATACATGTGATATTGCTCTGTCTCAGACTTCACCTTCAATACATTGATATTGCTCTGTCTCAGACTTCACCTTCGATACATGTGATATTGCTCTGTCTCAGACTTCACCTTTGATACATGTGATATTGCTCTGTCTCAGACTTCACCTTTGATACATGTGATATTGCTCTGTCTCAGACTTCACCTTCAATACATGTGATATTGCTCTGTCTCAGACTTCACCTTCGATACATGAGATATTGCTCTGTCTCAGACTTCACCTTCGATACTTGTGATATTGCTCTGTCTCAGACTTCACCTTCAATACATGTGATATTGCTCTGTCTCAGACTTCACCTTTGATACATGTGATATTGCTCTGTCTCAGACTTCACCTTTGATACATGTGATATTGCTCTGTCTCAGACTTCACTTTCAATACATGTGATATTGCTCCGTCTCAGACTTCACCTTTGATATATGTGATATTGCTCTGTCTCAGACTTCACCTTTAATACATGTGATATTGTTCTGTCTCAGACTTCACCTTTGATACATGTGATATTGCTCTGTCTCAGACTTCACCTTTGATACATGTGATATTGCTCTGTCTCAGACTTCACCTTCAATACATGTGGTATTGCTCTGAGAAATCCATTCTCGTAAAACAAATCAATGATAGTATATATTTATTGTTATTTTTAAATTTGTTTAACATTTTACTAATATTTTTTTATACTGCACAATGGAGAAACTAGGTCCTATTTTGAAAAAAAAACAACATTGTACTTACTCGATATAAAGCTAATTGGTATAGCATTTTCCTATTGTTTATAATGTTATTTGTGCAGGTGGTTAAGCATTTTTGAACATTTACCATATATTGAAAGGGTTGCAGACAAATATTTATAAATTTTGTCTCTCGGAATATCAGTAAATGTTGTCCTAACAAAAAATGCAATACAAACTCTTGATTTCATTTACTATCGTGAGATGTTCGTTGACATTTGAATTCGTGGTTGTGATACTTACTCATAACTTCGCTTCTTACATTTCCCTTTCATTTCGCTAAAATTTGTGGATGATACCAACGAAAACCACGAAAATTGGTATTCAACGGGAAAAAAAAGAATTTACACAAAGAGTACAGCATGATTATCTGCTTAAGACTATATTATGACTGATTTGTACTGTCACACTCTAAGAGTGCTATTTTTCAGATCTAAACCTTTTTTAAAGGTCATTTGTTATTATCACCTTTCTCACAACACCTGTCTAGTGTCATACATGTCTGATCAATACAATTTAATCAGAGTAACATTTATAAATTTTATTGTCAAAGTCTTTTGACAATTAAACTTGTTAATGTTATATACTGATAAAATATGACATTTAATATAATGTTAACATAGCATACTTCTGTCAAGTATTTAAGTGTCCCCCTTTGGGGAGGTCCATATTGACGACCAGGGGATTTCTTCCAGTAGTTTCAGAAATTCTGTCTTTTCACGAGTAGAAAACAGAGGAACAAGGGCAAAAGACATAGGAATGGAAGATATTTTTATCTTCAACATCGGCTGAATATGAGAAACCTATATCTTCCGATTTGTCAGTGGCTTGCGGCAGGTCAGTGGTTTTCTCCAGATACTTCGGTTTCTTCCACCAATAAAACTTACCGCCATGATATAACTGAAATATTGTTAAAGGGACGTTAAACACCATAACCTAACCCTTATATCTTTCATTAAAAAACATATTCATATAGCTTCATATAGTATCTTCTATGGCTATACAGTCAAACCTGTATTAAGAGCCTGAGGTCACCATTGGGTCAAAGAAAGAGTGGCCTTATAAGACAGGTGACCTCTTAAAATAGGTTCAATTCATGTGAAATTATCTACGACAGGAGAAGAAAAAGGTGACCTGTTAATACAGGTGACTGCTTAATAGAGATGACTGCTTAATAGAGGTGACTGCTTAATACAGGTGACTGCTTGGTGAGGTTTGACTTAATAGAGATAATTGCTTGGGGAGGTTTGACTTAATAGAGATAACTGCTTGGGGAGGTTTGACTTAATAGAGATGACTGCTTGGGTAGGTTTGACTTAATAGAGATGACTGCTTGGGGAGGTTTGACTTAATAGAGATGACTGCTTGGGGAGGTTTGACTTAATAGAGATGACTGCTTGGGGAGGTTTGACTTAATAGAGATGACTGCTTGGGGAGGTTTGACTTTAAAGAGATGACTGCTTGGGGAGGTTTGACTTAATAGAGAAGACTGCTTGAGGAGGTTTGACTTAATAGAGATGACTGCTTGGGGAGGTTTGACTTAATAGAGATGACTGCTTGGGGAGGTTTGACTTAAAGAGATGACTGCTTGGGGAGTTTTGATTTAATAGAGATGACTGCTTGGGGAGGTTTGACTTAATAGAGATGACTGCTTGGGGAGGTTTGACTTAATAGAGATGACTGCTTGAGGAGGTTTGACTTAATGAGATGACTGCTTGGGGAGGTTTGACTTAATAGAAATGACTGTTTGGGGAGGTTTGACTGTATTTTGTTTATATAAATATTCAAGCAATTGAACAAATTTAGGGGAGACATCAATTTGTGTTTCCTAAGTCTTTGTTTTAACGGAAATTATGTTTGATAAAAATATCACATGTTTAGATGAGTGATAAACTTCATGTCTTTTGTGTGAAATCAAAGAAAGACCACCTGTATTAAGCAAAAACTTGTACTGAAAGGATACATTTTCAATAACCGCTGTAGTATGTTCCATATAAATTTGACCTGTTTTAAGAGATCACCTGTGTTTAAGGACCATACTTTGACTCTCCCTTGAGTGGTCATTGAACACAGGTTTGACTACTTTAACCGATTTAACCCAGCCCCATTTTTGTGTCTGTTCCAAGCCGGGACCTGGATTTCCAATGGCATATATATGGCATGGTCTTTTTTTTTTGTTCAGTGAGATAAGATGAGAGGTGATTGTTCGTTTTGTTGATATTGGCAGAATTGTTAGCCATCACTGTTTAAACTTTCTTTATTTTTGTTGATATTGGCAGAATTGTTGACCATCTCTGTTTAAACTTTCTTTATTTTTGTTGATATTGGCAGAATTGTTGACCATCTCTGTTTAAACTTTCTTTTCATAATTACATGATGCATTGTTCATGCAACAGACTGATCACACATGCTTACCTGCATTTTGGCACTATATTAGTACCAGTTGTATGGTAGTATCAAAAGATTCTTCTGTGTAAACAGTGGGAAAAATGAAATTCAAAATATAGAATTTTTTTTTTTTACTTTCAGTCATAACATGAATAAGGAAATTGATAATACGATGTATCAGTCCAAAACTGTAATGGTTAAATGGTTGAAAGACAAATTTCGACATCAACCACCAACACAATGTTATTCAGAATTTACTTTTTGCCATATATAAATGCATATAAAGTACCTTCTAAAGAACCAATACCATATAAAATTTACTAGAATATAGCTGAAGATTTATTTCTATCGCTTAGCCAAATATATAAGTTCAACAAAAGTTACAGGCGTTTAGTTTATGGTGTTTAACGCCACTTTCAACAATTTTTCAGTTATATCTTAGTGGTCAGTTTAATTGGGGGAGAAAACTACCGACCTGTCGCATGTCACTGACAAACTTTATCACATAATGTTGTAGCGAGTACACCATGAACAGGGTTCGAACTTCGAACTCACGTTAGTGGTGATAGGCACTGGTTTCATAGATAGTTGTAAATCCGACTACCATACTATCACGACCATGACGGCCCCTGACCAAAGTTACATACTTACTTTTACCTTGTTGTATTTATACAGGATATAGAACCTAGAATAGAGAAATATTGTCAAACTTTGATGACAAAACTGGAGGAGAATGATAAAGAGATAGAACAGATACTAGAGAAAATAAAGACAGATGAGGTTAGTTAACTATCAATAAAATTGACTGTAAATCTTAAATGAACAAAATCTGACACTCAATTATTGTTGTTTTAATGAGATGAGTTAACTATCAGGAAAATTGACAATAAATCTTAAATGCATGAAATCTGAGATTCAATTATCATTGTTGTAATGAGATCAATTAAATCATGAAAATTTAATTTAATTCTTTATTTATTTCATGAAGATTGCCAACAGCCTTGTTATATAAATAAAGAATTAAATTCTTTAAATATCATGAAAATTGACTGTAAATCTTAAATGTACAAAATCTGACGTTCAATTATCATTATTTAACTCTATGATTGGGTTTAATGATAAAGGGTTAAATTGATAAAGTTTTATTTCTTCAAGGTGAAAAAAAAGTAAATTTTTATTTTGCTCTACAGATATAATTTATTATCTCACTTTACTTGAAGGGTCATATGATATATTGTGTTTACTTTGCTGTCCTTCATATACACACTTTTTACATTTAAATCTTCTCCAAAAACCATGATGGCTGATCGGAACCAAGCATCACAGAAATCAATCATGAAAGTTTATTTTTGTATTGAACACAATATTTTGAAATAACATTATGCTTAGTAGACCATTTGCACATTTCCAACTTAATTTTTACTGTTTTTATAGGAGTAATGTCCCTTTAATGCAAGCAATAAGGTCCCTTTTCATGCAGTTTAATGAAAATAAAACTTTTTTTTCATAATCTAAATAAATCTTGTGAAAATTTCTATTTACTAGACAGTTATCTTCTGTTTTTTACTAAGATAAAATATCTACCGTACATATTTTAAGAAAATTATACTCTAATTCTTTGTTCTCTCCATTGCTCTCATGGAATGGGGGCCATTTTGCCCACCTGAATGGAAATAACTTTCAAAAACATGAAATTTAGAAGTACATGTATAAATTAAATTAGAAATTTAAAAGTCGAAAATATGCAAATGGTTTCTTGTATGTATATCATTGTTTTTTTTCTCTAGGATATTTTGACTTTTACATTGGATGACCTGTATAAAATATGGGAGAATGTACAAGGACATACAAATCAAAGACAAGAATGGATCAAGTTTTTAGATCAACAATTGTCTGACACAGAAGATGAAAGAATGGACGTGGTATGATATAAAACACTCTTGTATGCAAAACAAAATACAATCAAACTTTGTTATCTCTAATTCAGGATTTGGGATTGTGGTGTTTAATGCCACTTTCAACAATATTTCAGTTATATCGTGACGGTAAGTTTTATTGATGGAGGAAACCGGAGAAAACCACTGACCTGTCACAAGTCTATAACAAACTTTATCACATAATGTTGTATCGAATACACGAGTTGCACCTGAGCGAGATTCGAACTCACAACTTCAGTGGTGATAGACACTGATTACATAGGTAGTTGTAAAGCTAACTACCTTTCGACCACGACAGCCCCTCTCTAATTCAGATCAGTCCTTTTCTTGAATAACTCGATGTTTAGAAATTTAAGCCATTTGTAATAAAGATGTAGATATCTAACTTAGTGTGCACGACACATTTCTGAAATAACCTTCATCAGGTACGCTCAAGGTTAAAAGATTAGGAAAGGCAATTAACCTTCATCAGGTACGCTCAAGGTCAAAAGATTAGGAAAGGCAATTAACCTTCATCAGGTACGGTCAAGGTCAAAAGATTAGGAAAGGCAATTAACCTTCATCAGGTACGGTCAAGGTCAAAAGATTAGGAAAGGCAATTAACCTTCATCAGGTACGGTCAAGGTCAAAAGATTAGGAAAAGCAATTAACGTTCATCAGGTACGGTCAAGGTCAAAAGATTAGAAAAGGCAATTAACCTTCATCAGGTACGGTCAAGGTCAAAAGATAAGGAAAGGCAATTAACCTTCATCAGGTACACTCAAGGTCAAAAGATTAGGAAAGGCAATTAACCTTCATCAGGTACGGTCAAGGTCAAAAGATTAGGAAAGGCAATTAACCTTCATCAGGTATGGTCAAGGTCAAAAGATTAGGAAAGGCAATTAACCTTCATCAGATATGGTCAAGGTCAAAAGATTAGGAAAGGCAATTAACCTTGTAATGTATGAATATTCATTGCTATGATATATATACAGAATTCAATTTAGATAAACAATTTCACGTAGATGAACTCTGTGTGAACTCACACTGATTTAAATTCCAATATAATAAATATAGATTGATGTTACGTGTTTGAATCTATTACATGTGAACAGGGTATAGGGTACTCATTCTAAAATTCTGTTAGAAATTTTTAATTAAGACATAATATTCAACATGTTGAAAGCAGTCAGTATTTGGTAGAAGTAGGAAAATAGATAATTAAATGTCGTTCTTCTTATTACAGTGGGGCCATCGTGGCCGTGATCTTATGGTAGTTGGATTTTTAACTACCTATGCAATCAATCCCTATCCCAACTGACGTTGTGAGTTCTAATCCAGCTCAGGCGATATGTTATAAAGTTTGTCAGTGACTTTCGACAGATTGGTGGTTTTCTCCAGGTACGACGGTTTCCTTCACGATATAACTGAAATAGTGTTGAAAGTGGTGTTAAACAACATAAACGAACTAAACCAACCATCATATTATAGTTACTGTGAAGCACCACATCAAAATAATGAGAGAGGAAAAAACACACCACCATTGTTTACTGTTACACTGTAACTCATTTTTTGGGGTTGTTTTTTTTTAATAAGGTTTAAACTATAAAGTGTCCCCTTTTGCAATAAAAAAAAGTATCTCTCATGAGGAGGGGGACAATCTGGTAGTATTTTTTTTTCTATCTATCTCACTGCATATAAAATAGAACAGAGTGATGGCTTTATTAGAGGGTGACTACTATATTATTTCTTTCAATTTGACAATGGCGTGAATGTAATTTTTTTTTCAAATTATACAACACCTTAATTAAAGAATTAGGAAGGTTAAAAAAAATGGAAGATATTAATTATTTGAACAGACATTATTATAAAAACCATGGATAACTTGAACTACAGTCAAACCTGTCTAATGTGACCTTTCAAAGAAACAGTGAAATATGGTCATATAAGACAGGTGGTCACTTAATAAAGATTTAATTGATATGAAATGCACTGTGAAGGGAAATTAAAATTAAGGTCACATAATACAAGTTATTGCTTAATAGAGGTGATCACTATAGCAGGTTTATCTGTACATGTCAAGTCCTGTCAAATTTCATTTTAATTCTGTGTTTATTAAATTCCTATTTTTTTTAATATAATTTTTTAGCTGTCAGTTGAACAATTTTTAGCTCACCTTACCAAAGGGAATGTGAGCTTTTGCCATCATTTGTGGTCTGGCGTCCGTTAATTTTTCACATTTTAATCTTCTCCTCTGAAACTGCAAAGCCAATTGATCTGAAATTTGGTAAGAAGCATCTATGGAAGGTCCTCTATAAAGATTGCTAATTTCGTCCCGATCCATTAACAAACATGGCCGCCACAGACAATTCTTGGTTCTGATTGGCCGATTTTTTTAAAATCTTCTCCTCTGAAACTGCTTGGCCAAATGAACCGAAACTTGGTAGGAAGCATTTCTGGAAGGTCCTCTATAAAGATTGCTCATTTTGTCCCGATCCGTTAACAAACATGGCCACCACAGGCAATTCTTGTTTCTGATTGGTTGATTTCTAAAAAATCTTCTCCTCTGTTTAAAAGAAAGATAACTCTTGCCTAAACTGTTGAAAGAAAGATAACTCTTGATATTATCTCCCTTAGAAATTAACTAATGCTGATATAGTGTAACATGTTTATTCTATACATTACAAGTAGGTATTCACATTTTAATTTTCTTTTTAGCAAACTTTGCCAAAGGCAATATGAGCTTTTGCCATCACTTGGTGTCCATCGTCTGTCATCCGTTTACTTTTCACATTTCCAAATGAACTGAAACTTGGTAGGAAGCATCTATGGAAGGTCCTCTCTAAAGAGTGCACATTTTGTTATGATCCATTACCAAACATGGCCGCAACAGGCATTTATTGTTTTTGATTGGCCGATTTTTTTAAATCTTCTCCTCTGAAACCTCTTGGCCAAATGAACCAAAACTTGGTAAGAAGCATCTATGGAATGTCCTCTATGAAGATTGCTCATTTCGTCCCGATCGATTAGCAAACATGGCTACCACCGAAACTTGGTAGGAAGCATCTATGGAATGTCCTCTATGATGATTGCTCGTTTCGTCTCAATCGGTTTGCAAACATGGCCACCACATGCAATTCTTGTTTCTGATTGGTCGATTTCTAAAAAATCTTCTCCTTTGAAACTGTTTAGCCATATGAACCGAAACTTGGTAGGAAGCATCTACATGTATGGAAGGTTCTGTATTAAGTTTCCTCAAAGCAGAATGAAAGGTGAGCGACACAGGCTCAGCCCACTGAGCCTCTAGTTTATATAATATATCAATATAATTTTATATAGCAGAATTCTGCAATCATTTTTGCCCGACCCTTAGATAAATACATACGGATCTCGCCCACGGCATGTGTCAGCCATTTCCTGAAATAAATCAGTGTGAACAATGGCTACTGATGATAATTAACAGGTACATGCCAAGTGTGTGGTTTTATAACAATTAAGGTCAAGCTAAGTTAATTAAGATGTACTTGGTTCTCAGTACACTTTTCAGCTCAACCTTACTGTAGTCAAGGTGAACTTTCATCATGTTGTGTCGTACGGCAGCACTAATTTTGTGGTTGTTAGGAGTCTGTCGTTATTGTTTGCTATAGTTATAGTACTTATATAATAGTCGTTCTTTGTTTCACTTTGTAAATTCAAGTTCTGTTTTAATACAAATTAACTATTCAGAGGAAAAGCTATAAATAGTCTTTCAGCTAAGGTTAATTTTAAGGACAGCAGAACTGAGCAAAGTGACAAAAAACAGGTGAATTATTGAAGTACCGGTACATTGGTAATGCCTATAACAATTGAACTTTCAAATTCCAATTCCAATTCCAATAAGTGTGGGTTCACACAGAGTTCATCTACATGCAATTCTTAATTTAAATTGAATTCTGTATATATAACATAGCAATGAATATTCCTGCATGCACATGTATATGATTTTTAAATTATTGCACAGAAACCATTATTGCACAGAAATCAATACAACCACACAATTTTTGTGATCATATAAAAACTAATGAATATAACCCTACAATGAATTCAAATAATTTTTTGGGAAATAGCGCATAAGATAGTTGTAATCCAACAGCATGCAAAATACTATACAATTTTAGCAATATATGATATATAATATTATTTCATGCTATAAATTTTAGATGAAAAGATCATTTTCAGGGCTTTTTTATTTTATTTTTTTTATTATTATTTTTTTTTTTTTGCAAATACAATTGTACCTCTTTATCTCAAACTCATATAAGCCGCATCCCTGGATAGCTCAAACTAAGCATTGTGTCCATATGTCTTAGTTCTCAGATCAATTAACTGGAATATTGAATTTAATTCTTTAATTATTTAACGAGGATTGTCGACAGTTCATACATGAATACATAATTTGAATTAATATATGCAGTCAAACCTGTATTAAGAGGACACCATTGGGACAAAGAAAAAGTGACCTTATAAGACAGGTGACCTCTTAAAAGAGGTTTGATTCATATGAAATTTTCTAAGACAGGACAAGAAAAGGTGATCTTTAAATACAGGTGACTGCTTAATAGAGGTGAGTGCATGGGCAGGTTCGACTATATACATGTATATTCATGCATGTACTTTGAGGAAAACTGCTCTTTTTTTTTAGATTAAAGTAGAATATTTGCATATAATGAGGTAAAAATCATCTGTCCGTTCAACTTCGACACAACACTGTATATTTATTTACAATTAAAAAATATTAATTTTTTTCCTTTTTAGATTAGAGAAGTATTTTTAACCTATGCCAAAAAATTAGAGAAGATTTCTCATTTGATGCCTCCTGATTTACAGAGATTTATGGACCAAGAAGCTCAGGTTTGTTACCGTAAAAGGCCTTATATTGCCCTCATTGGTGCATTATCCGCACCCTTTTTGCTCCCAAAATCTCGGGAGAAATAATCTAGTTCAGGTATATAATCCGCATCAACTTTTAACCCGTTCGTGTGGAGGACAAATGTGTGGAAAAGTTTAAAATTTGGCAAGAAAAATGTAATACAATGAAAAACGTGTTTAAATATCGGTAAATATTTCTGTCCTTTGTGGGTACCATTTAGAAGGGAAAAAAAAGAATTATTATATTAAATTATAGTAGATTGAAGTCAATTTGATTTAAAATCAGATCTCTCACGTACTATCCTTTACTGATATGTCGCGGAGTGGGAGATCTGAGGAAACGCCATTAAGGGTCAAATATGAGTGACCTTATGTCATGAATATATAATGATATGATAAATACAGCTATAAACTTTTTCTGCCAACCTGAAATTTGTAGCAGGCAAAGAACTTTAGTAACACTTTCATAGTTTTGCAAGCATAATTTACATTGAATGGTACATAGGGTCACTCACAGGTCATTCACATGTACATGTGACCTATAATGGGGTTTCTTCAGATCTCCCATGCTGTGACAAGT
Source organism: Bathymodiolus septemdierum (assembly GCA_963383655.1). Classification (NCBI taxonomy): domain Eukaryota; kingdom Metazoa; phylum Mollusca; class Bivalvia; order Mytilida; family Modiolidae; genus Bathymodiolus; species Bathymodiolus septemdierum. The sequence continues at coordinate 28,322,876 of OY726528.1, read as the reverse complement.
ATCAGTTAATTGAATCAAGTGACAGATCTGATTTTAAAAGATAAGAGGTGAAGTTTATGTGTAAATTCAGCATTTTTTCTTTGGTCTCAATGAGTGATATTGTCAGTATCATCTTAGTGACTCTGATACCGGTAAATATCAGTCAGTGTGACGTATCAGTATCATCTTAGTGACTCTGATACTGGTAAATATCAGTCAGTGTGACGTATCAGTATCATCTTAGTGACTCTGAAACTGGTAAATATCAGTCAGTGTGACGTATCAGTATCATCTTAGTGACTGATACTGGTAAATATCAGTCGTGTGACGTATCAGTATCATCTTAGTGACTCTGAAACTGGTAAATATCGGTCAGTGTGACATCATATTGTCAGTATCATCTTAGTGACTCTGATACTGGTAAATATTAGTCAGTGTGATGTCATATTGTCAGTATCATCTTAGTGACTCTGATACTGGTAAATATCAGTCAGTGTGACGTATCAGTATCATCTTAGTGACTGATACTGGTAAATATCAGTCGTGTGACGTATCAGTATCATCTTAGTGACTCTGAAACTGGTAAATATCGGTCAGTGTGACATCATATTGTCAGTATCATCTTAGTGACTCTGATACTGGTAAATATTAGTCAGTGTGATGTCATATTGTCAGTATCATCTTAGTGACTCTGATACTGGTAAATATCAGTCAGTGTGACGTATCAGTATCATCTTAGTGACTCTAATACTGGTAAATATCAGTCTGTGACGTATCAGTATCATCTTAGTGACTCTGATACTGGTAAATATCAGTCAGTGTGACATCATATTGTCAGTATCATCTTAGTGACTAATACTGGTAAATATCAGTCAGTGTGACGTCATATTGTCAGTATCATCTTAGTGACTCTGATACTGGTAAATATCAGTCGTGTGACGTATCAGTATCATCTTAGTGACTCTGATACTGGTAAATATCAGTCAGTGTGACGTCATATTGTCAGTATCATCTTAGTGACTCTGATACTGGTAAATATCAGTCAGTGTGACATCATATTGTCAGTATCTTCTTAGTGACTTTGATACTGGTAAATATCAGTCAGTGTGACGTATCAGTATCATCTTAGTGACTCTGATACTGGTAAATATCAGTCGTGTGACGTATCAGTATCATCTTAGTGACTCTGATACTGGTAAATATCAGTCAGTGTGACATATCAGTTTCATCTTAGTGACTCTGATACTGGTAAATATCAGTCAGTGTGACGTATCAGTATCATCTTAGTGACTGATACTGGTAAATATCAGTCAGTGTGACGTATCAGTATCATCTTAGTGACTCTGATACTGGTAAATATCAGTCAGTGTGACGTATCAGTATCATCTTAGTGACTCTGATAATGGTAAATATCAGTCTGTGACATCATATTGTCAGTATCATCTTAGTGACTCTGATACTGGTAAATATCAGTCAGTGTGACGTATCAGTATCATCTTAGTGACTCTGATACTGGTAAATATCAGTCAGTGTGACGTATCAGTATCATCTTAGTGACTCTGATACTGGTAAATATCAGTCAGTGTGACGTATCAGTATCATCTTAGTGACTCTGATACAGGTAAATATCAGTCAGTGTGACGTATCAGTATCATCTTAGTGACTCTGATACAGGTAAATATCAGTCAGTGTGACGTATCAGTATCATCTTAGTGACTCTGATACAGGTAAATATCAGTCAGTGTGACGTATCAGTATCATCTTAGTGACTCTGCAAACGTCAAAAATTCATATTATTCTATTATTGTCTTCTCCTGTGGAAATTGTTTTCGTATAGTGTTGTCTGGTGAAGTATAGCACCCAAGCCAAAGACGAAAAGACAAGGGCACTATACCTCACCAGACAACACTATAGGAAAACTGTTCCAGAGGGAGCACACAATAATATATTTAGTACATAACATCTCATTCTGGACATAAAAGAAAAAAACACACTAAAATTTTACATTGGCAAGCCTTGCCATGTTGACAGCAAACGATAAACGGACTACAGCATCTTCTATCCTAAGGGAGGTAAATCTAGCCAAAAATACATAAAAATAACACTGGAAAATCTATTCCACTGGTATATTCCCACGGGAAATCGTTTAAACTGGTATAGTCACCTGTTGCCAAGAAAATAAAGCATTTTCATATGTTATGTACTAAATTTTGATGTTGACTGGTTGAAAGTGATAGTCATTGGTTTACGTGTAAATATAAGAAAACTCCTTTGGCTTCGTCTCAGTCAATGTTGGTTTATCTGGTCAATATCACACCAGATTTACCACACGAAAAGTCCATAATTGTATAATATAATTATGGCGACCATTTCTTACTGGACCTAATCAAAAGTATTTGAAAGTGAAAATTTGAAGAAGAAAAAAATCTAGAAAAGGGTTAGATGAGACCTATACATGAAGGTCGGGCACTGAGCAGATATTATTATCATCTGATCAAAAGTAATTAATTCTCGCCATGATACAGGTTAAAGAAATTAACATGGAGGTTTGATGCTAAACAGATATCATTAACATCTCATCAGAAGTAACCTGTTCTTGCCATGATATAGTTTAAAAAAATTAGCATGGAGGTATCATTCAATCAAAAGTAATTTGTTCTCGCCATGATATAGTTCTTAAAAAAATTGCATGTTTGTCATGGAAACAAGAATGATTCACTCACATGTAACAAATATTACACTAGTAGGGTCAGACTTTTTTTGAAAATGTGTTAACATATCTTAAAGTACACACCAATGAGCGGATCTCCTGAAGATACTTACAGTGGTGTTTAGTTTTTTAAAATCTGTTAAGCGGTTCAAAAGTTATGACAATTTGAAGTTCGGAAAATGACCACTTATATTTTATAATGGTGGCCATTTTGAATTTTATCTGTCTTTACCAAGAAATAGAATATCAGAACTTATTTGAAATGAAACTGTACTTGATAAATGTAGTTTAGACATTGTTCTAAAAGAAATTGCATAGTTGTAGTCTTTGTTTCATCAGCAACATGTGTTTCCAAACACATTTTTAAAATTATTTTTTACCATGCATTTCAATGGGAAAATTGAAAACGGCACCAAAATTGGATAAATTTTACCCATAAAATTGAACGTATAAATAAAGATTTTGAATTTTCTCATCAAACTGTATGAGATTATTAAAACCTAGCCTACTATCCACTACAGAAGAGTTTTACTTTCAGTCTAACTGGTCAGCAACATGTGTTTCAGGGAATAAATAGTTTCAAAATAGCAGTGCCATTTCCAAAGTTTCCATTCAATTTTGGTCGCTTCTGTCCAGTTTAAATATAAAAAAATTGTGACATATGAAGAATTTTCTCCAAACATGTGCATTATTTATTTATTTCAACATGTCACCTTTTAAATAATTCACTTTAAATAATAGTATTCTAGTGCATTGTCACTGCAGCTGTCTTCAAATGTAAGACAGAATTACAGAATTTGCCATTGTGTAAATAAAATTGAAAAATGTCTGACCTCCCTAATTTACACAGTCAAACTTGTCTAATATGTGACCTTCCAAGGGAACATTGAAATAGCTTCACATAAGACAGGTGGTCGCTAAAATACAGGTTTAATTAATATGAAATGCACTGTGAAGGGAAATTAAAAATTAAGGTCGCATAATACTATACAATTATCAACCTTGTAAGAGTGTGGTATGACGGATTGTCTCCTAGAGAAAGATTATGTCACCAGAGGGTAGTATGAACTTTCGAGGGGACACAATCCATCATATCACACTCTTACGAGGTTGACAATTGTTTTATTACATCGAATATCCAACACAGTGCCATAATTATTTGGTCTAGTTCAAATCTGATGACAGATACCAAGTGATGACCCATATTCAGTAAATTCTGCTAGTCATGTCACACTTTTACCAAGGGAAGTTAAACCGGATTTAGAAGCATGTGAGGCTCACAAGGGAATTTCGATTGGGGTTTTCTCGCATCCGGTTGATATAACCATGTGACCTAACGTCCATCGATTGATCGAACGGAATGTCAAATGTCATGTGACGTTCTTAAGACTAATCAAATTCAAGATATCTATATGAGTATTTAATAAAAGTTATTATATTGTTCATGTGGCATTAAATAACAATCACTCACTCACTTATAGCATATGTCAATGATATTTACATGTTATCAACCAAACTATGTTCAGTGTCAATGATATTTACATGTTATCAACCAAACTATGTTCAGTGTCAATGATATTTACATGTTATCAACCAAACTATGTTCAGTGTCAATGATATTTACAGGTTATCAACCAAACTATGTTCAGTGTCAATGATATTTACATGTTATCAACCAAACTATGTTAAATGTCAATAATATTTACAGGTTATCAACCAAACTATGTTCAGTGTCAATGATATTTACAGGTTATCAACCAAACTATGTTCAGTGTCAATAATATTTACAGGTTATCAACCAAACTATGTTAAGTAATAGAAGAGCTTACTCAGATCTGTATGTCAGACTTATGTCATCTGACATAGAGAGAGAAAAGACACAACATACGACATGGAAGCGAAGAGTCGAAGACTGGAGACAACTTAAAACTGACTTAGCTATACAGAAATTTATGTAAGTCTTTAGGACAGAAGAAAAAAAAATAGCTGTGTTTCTGCTATCTCTACCAATCCCAATTTTTAATGTCATTCCAAACGAATTAATATAAGTTTTAATGCCAACCCAAACGAATTAATATAAGTTTGAATGCCAACCCAAACAAATTAATATAAGTTTTAATGCCAACCCAAACAAATTAATATAAGTTTTAATGCCAATCCAATCAAATTAATATAAGTTTTAATGCCAACCCAAACAAATTAATATAAGTTTTAATGCCAACCCAAACAAATTAATATAAGTTTTAATGCCAACCCAAGTGAATTAATATAAGTTTTAATGCCAACCCAAACAAATTAATATAAGTTTTAATGCCAACCCAAGTGAATTAATATAAGTTTTAATGCCAACCCAAACAAATTAATATAAGTTTTAATGCCAACCCAAACAAATTAATATAAGTTTTAATGCCAACCCAAACAAATTAATATAAGTTTTAATGCCAACCCAAACAAATTAATATAAGTTTTAATGCCAACCCAAACAAATTAATATAAGTTTTAATGCCAACCCAAACAAATTAATATAAGTTTTAATGCCAACCCAAATGAATTAATATAAGTTTTAATGCCAACCCAAACAAATTAATATAAGTTTTAATGCCAACCCAAACAAATTAATATAAGTTTTAATGCCAACCCAAATGAATTAATATAAGTTTTAATGCCAACCCAAACAAATTAATATAAGTTTTAATGCCAACCCAAACAAATTAATATAAGTTTTAATGCCAACCCAAACAAATTAATATAAGTTTTAATGCCAACCCAAATGAATTAATATAAGTTTTAATGCCAACCCAAACAAATTAATATAAGTTTTAATGCCAACCCAAACAAATTAATATAAGTTTTAATGCCAACCCAAACAAATTAATATAAGTTTTAATGCCAACCCAAATGAATTAATATAAGTTTTAATGCCAACCCAAACAAATTAATATAAGTTTTAATGCCAACCCAAACAAATTAATATAAGTTTTAATGCCAACCCAAACAAATTAATATAAGTTTTAATGCCAACCCAAACAAATTAATATAAGTTTTAATGCCAACCCAAACAAATTAATATAAGTTTTAATGCCAACCCAAATGAATTAATATAAGTTTTAATGCCAACCCAAACAAATTAATATAAGTTTTAATGCCAACCCAAGTGAATTAATATAAGTTTTAATGCCAACCCAAACAAATTAATATAAGTTTTAATGCCAACCCAAACAATTAATATAAGTTTTAATGCCAACCCAAGTGAATTAATATAAGTTTTAATGCCAACCCAAACGAATTAATATAAGTTTTTCTAAACTTGTTTTCGAATCCCTTTAATTATGTGTATTATATCATATTGAAATCTATCTTATTGTACAATATTTATTAATTAATAGAATATGTTTAAACTAAAATATTTTAGTTTCATTTTAGACAAGTACTTTTAAAGTCAGATCATTGTCATGTATTACCTAAGTAAACATAAAAAAGATATTTTTTTTCCTTTGCCTTATTGTGATCCAACTCGGCTCTGCAAAAAAAAAAGGGAGTGAATTTGCTTTCGTTTCTGACAATATTGTTACTGGGTAATTCTTTTTGATTGTCACACATTTGTCAAAGTTATGCCAGTATTTTGACTTATAACAGGGGTTTGATAGACCCAGGAAGCAAGTCTGCCACTTATCAATATGAGATATTTTTGTGACCAGTGATTCCAATCTGGAATTTAATAGTCATAGTCCAAGCAAAATCTCTCTATTCCTTCTTGGTTTACAAGAGGGGTTTGTTTGAACTCCTGAACTCTTATTATCCACCCCTCTTTCCTACCGAACCAAATACTTGGCAGGAATATGCTTATTCTTCTAGCAATTATAATACCATAATACAAATAAACATTTTAAGGAAAAATTCTACAATCAAAATATATATAAATATTATTTTTGCTATAAGAGTTATTAAAAATTTATTTAAAATACTATGGTTACAGGATAATAAAAAAAAATCAAAATCGAATGGCATCAGTGAAACAAAAAAAATTCTAGAATAATGTGAGAAAATTTTGTTTATACAGAGATTATATACGAGGAGAAAACATAATAGACCCTCCATCTGTAAAGAAAGTTATGGGAGAACTAGCAGAGGAACAGAACAAGTTAAATGATAAACGCAAGGAGTTTGTCATCCAACTCAGGTATGTAAAGTAGACAAAAAGTATGGTAGTTTACAGCTTTTAGGTCGATACTTTGTTTTGATCTATCTGTGTTGTAAAGCTAAAATAAAAACTCTATATACAGCCAAACCTGTGTAATGTGACCTTCCAAGGAAACAGTGAAATAGGGTCACATAAGACAGGTGGTTGCTTAATACAGGTTTAATTGATATGAAATGCACTGTGAAGGGAAATAAAAATTAAGGTCAGATGAAACAAGTTATTGTTTTAGAGGTGGTCACTAATTATTTGACTGTATACTGGCATTGAACGTGATTTTAGGTTGTTAATTTTTACGATTTTGTTAAGAAAGATGTGGATCGTGGGACTGACTAAAAAAAATTTGGGATTAGTGTTTCTATATCAGGATTTCAACTTCATGATTTAATAATTTGAATTAATTAAAGTTGGTTACCGAATATTATGAAATGTTTGTTGTTTATGTTAATAATATGAAAAAGTCAAAGAAATAGATTCTGAAATTTTGGGATAGTTAATCAACGAAAATGGTTCACCACAAATAAATTCTTTCAGGGTATGTTGTTTTAAAGGAAAGATTCTTCACAGTCTGTTTTTATCAACCTTTTTTTTATCTACAGGGACCTAAGACCACCAGCTTCTACAAAGTCAGCTGTTTATCAATGGAATAAAAATGTCCAGAATGTTTCAAAAGAAATTGGTATGTACATTTAGTATACGACTAATCTTTGAAATACATTTTTTAAATATTTCTTTTATTTCGTGGTTGTCAGTTTTATTGGTGAAGGAAACAGGAGTACCAGAAGAAAACCACCAACCTGCTGAAAGCCATTGGCAAGCTTTATCACATAAAGTACACCTCATCATCATCGGGATTCGAACTCACAACTTTCGTAGTGATAAGCCCTGATTGCATAGATAGTTGTAAATCTAACTACCATATATACAATCACGACCATGATGGCCCTATTAATAAGATAATACTTGGAAGTCAATCTTGTATCAGATTCTAACATTTTCATTTTTTTTTTTGCTTTAAGTATAAGAAAAATGTTCCAAAATCAGATAAGAATGGATTTTTCTTCATATGATATTGAACTGGAACTGGCTATTCCTATGAAACATGCAAGGCTTCTGTCTCTACTATGAAACACATGTACTAATCTAAGAAACCTGTAAATAGTTTTAATCTTTTTCAATTGTCATGTACAACCTCTGACATAATTTTCAACTTGTTGAAGGCAGTCAGTAACTGTTAGAAGTAAAAATAGAAGAAATTGAGGTTTATGTTTAGGTTTTAGGTTTATGGTGTTTAATGCCACTTTCAACAATATTTCAGTTATGTCATGGCGGTCAGTTTTATTGATGGAGGAAACCGGAAGACCCAGAGAAAACCACCAACCTGTCGCAAGTCACTGACAAACTTTTTCCCATTATGTTGTATCGAGTACACCTCACCCGACAAATATAATGTTTAGATATAATATTTTGAACCATCCACTATCAATACATATTTTTCATCTATATGTTTGTAGATACTACAAACCAGATTTTCCTGACACGACTGCACGAAGAATATGAAAAAGTTTGTCAAGATTGTCTAGAACAAGTTGATTCTATAAAGGTTAGTGTGTCAGATTGACACATTTTTTTAATTTTTTTTTCAGGCTATTTTTCCAATCAAGTTTAAATTTAAACTCTATAATGGTTACCGTGCCATTTAATTTAATGGTTTATTGTATTAACGCTAGTTTTCCAATCAATTTAATTCTTAACTCTATAAAAGTTAGTGTGTGAGACTATTTAATGGTTGATTTTATACTGTGAAAGTACTTAAATTCGTTAGTACAAATGTTCTTGGTTTCTACAAAATGCTTTGATTCATGTGTTCTTGAATTCGTGGTTTCAGACATTGGATTTAAATTTTCGTTGTTTAAGTGAACCACGAAATTCATGAAAATTTATACCCCACGATTAATAAACGATTTCACAGTAATGGTCAAGTGTTCCATATATACCTGTAATGAGTAATGGGGAATAATTGCATCATGGTCTTGGATCACATAATTTGGTCTTTTATCATTATATTATGTTTCCATAGCTAATTACAAAAGGTTAAATTTAAATAAAAAGATCTGCTTAATTCTTTTATCTGGACATCCTGGCATTTATTAATTGAGGGAGGTGAAGCCAGCAGATAACCTCACGATTTTACCTCAATTTCAATAGAAAATTTGAATTCTGTTTTTTATAAAAATAGAATAAACTTGTCATATATAAATTGAAGAAAATCAAAATAAAGATTTGATTTAGTATTAACAAGGACCAGGGGTGATTTTCATTACTGTACTATATTTCTCTTTGTAGATATTAAGTAAATTAATTTGCACTGAAGTCTATGTAGAATCCCGAGGATTTTGCTTGGCTTATTTTCTTCATATCAAAAATGTTAATCATTGATTGGTCAATTACTTCTAAATGGGATGTCACTCCAGATATGAGAATATTTTCTTTGTTCATTTGTTCTATGTACTCTACTTAATACAATCAACTCTGAATAATACCCTTTTTATTTCAGAAATACTTAATTGAAGCAGGAATCTGTGCTGAACTTAAAGCTAAACATATTGTAGAAAACAGAATGTTACCATGGGTCGGGGATCGGCAAAGGGTATTTGAACAAAATCTGGAAACAATGGAGGTGAGAATTTCTCTGAAATAAACATTTTTTCACGACCACAAATTTTGTTCATAATGTGAAAATACCCAACAAAATATTTGTATTTGTTATTAGCACTCCTTGATCAAAGGTCTATATGAGATTATGTCATTGTTTTGTATCTGTCGCTGCATCCATCATCTGTAAATTACATTTTCACATTTCAATCTTCTTCACTGATTCCACCGGGTCAAATAAAGCCAAACTTGTTAGAAATGTTCATTGGATCATCCTGTACAAAGTTTGTGTAATTTTCCAATCAGAAATCCATAGTAGTAACCAGAGGCCCCAAGTTGCCAAAAGGGATGTTTTCTATTTTTGTATGTGAACCAACTTTGATGATTATTTTTATTTATGTTCCCATTTCATTAATGGAGTATTCTAACTGATTTGTTGTAGCTTATACCATGTCTGAAAATGTCATATTTCAATAATTTTTGTTTCTTAAGATTCCTTACAAAATTTCCTGCATGAGTTGCGCAATCATATTTGACCTATTTATTGTGGTTTCCAAGATAAAATGAATCAAAACGACCAACACTCAAGGGATAATATTTTTATTTTATATCTTTATATAAATTTGTATTTGAATACAAATCATACTTAAAAAAAACTCTTCGTAATTTACCCTTTTGTTTGGCAAGTTTATATTTATCTGACTATGATACGTCTTATATTTTATTTGAAGCAATTATACCTGTGTGTACCTATGTTGTTTTGACTGTTTCTTTGTTTCTTACAGAAAAACTTGGAAGAACATAATACAAAAACAAATGAACAGCTGAAATCATTGTTTAAGTATGCTCAGGGATCTGCCCATGTCTGGGATGTACATGAAATTGGTTTAGCCAGACAGGAAAGAGCACTACAAGAAAAGTTGGAACATTGTAGACAGCATCACGATCACCAGAACCAGGTAAGGGAAGTAACTTTTACAAGAAGCTATTATTGCTAAAAACTGTTATTAATTGGTCACTCATTCATTTTTTTCAATAAATTGATGTGTGAAAAAAACTAAAGAAATGATAAATTGTTCAACAACGTATCTGTAATATGGAGTTATATAAATAAAATACTTATTTTCTCAATGTTTTAATATTAAGAAATATTAACAATATTTCAGTTATATTTTCCACTCAGTTTTATTGGTGGAGGAAACCAGAGTACCCGGAGAAAACCACCGACCTGTCGCAAGTCCCTGACAAACTTTATCACATAATGTTATACACCTTGCCCTGATCGAGATTCGAACTCACAGCATCAGTGGTGATAGGCACTGATTGCATAGGTAGTTGTAAATCCAACTACCATACGTTCATGGCCATGACAGCCCCCATTGATGATGGTACATTGTTTGTACTTTATATATATAAAACATGACTTACTTTATATTTTAGGATAAAGAAGCTCACTTAGATATAATTATGGATAAAATGAGACAGGACGCTACAGAAGGAGCTCTGAAAGTCAACTTGGTAAAGGCTCTAGATATGTTGGAAAAGATCAAAGATGCGTAAGTCAGATAAAAGTAGAATCATATGTATTTGTTGAGGATTTCCTTACGAACACAATAAATGTTATTATGACATGACTGTAATTTAGCTTGCATATGATTGGCTTAAAACTGATTAAGAGGTTTTGAAAACTTGTGATATCACCCCCTCTGCTAGTTAAGTCGTTTCTTATTATTATTATTATTATTATTATTAATATTATTATTCTTATTCTTCTCTTTATTCTCTTTCTCCTTTCTTTCTTTGGCACATGAACTTGTCCACGGCAGATCTCAGGAACTACTGGACAGAATTTCATGAAACTTGGTGGAGTTATAGATATATGTTTATAGTTGGTCCTAAAGTTTTCAGCTTTGTGGTAAAGGGGGTCAAAGTCATATTTTGAGGGCTTCAAAGGGGGTGGGGGTTACTATAGAATCCTATGGGAAAGTTGAAATTTCGTACATTAATGTTGATAACTTCTAAATGGATAATGATAGAGACATAAAATTTGACATAGTGATAGGTTACCATTAGAGGAGCAATTCTGCGTTTTCAAAATTTTCAAAATGGCTGCCAAAACACGGCATAAAATATGGGCGGTAAAAATTCAACATTGTCCGATATCATCAAAATTTGATATGTGGGTAGATAATGAAGTCCCGACATTGAAAAATTTCTATCGGTTGCCATTTTCAAAATGGCCACCACAATACCGCAAAAATTCAACATTGTCCGATTTCAAAGGTAGCTTTTAATTTATTTTTTAAACCGGTTGTCAGTGGCCGGTTTGGGAGACTTCATAATCATTAGATTATAATCATATCTTGGTTTTTTTTGCATAAATATTTCGAAGATAAAAATAGATCCTGAGAGGGGTCCGGAAAGTGATATCACCCTCGCAAGGCATAAAAATAGATGGGGTAAACCAGACTTTTGCTATCCTATCAAATTCGTTCTTTCGTTGTTCAATAACCAATGAGATTGCATTTAACATTTGTTTTTCATATGAAACAATAAAACATTTTTATGAAATAAAACAATCATTGACTTTGAGATAGGTTGCTATCTGGATTTATCAGCCAATATTGTACTCAAAAGTTATATCCCAGCAAGGTTTTGATAGATTACAGGGAAACACTGTCTAAACCAAACTCTGAATAAAATGGAATTCTGTTTAACCAAACTTTGAATATTGTTCCAATATATTAAATATTTGCTAATTTTACCCTGTATAAACCAAACTCCTGCCTATTCTGAACACAAAAGTTGGCCCCAAGGAGGTTTGGTATAGACAGGTTTCATTGTATATGTAAATTACATTATATATTTTCATTTTTTATACCCCCCACAACAAAGTTGTAGGGGGTATACTGGTTTCACCATGTCCGTCCGTCTGTCCGTCCGTCTGTAGACAAATCCTATGTCGTACGATAACTTGAGTTGTGTTTCTCAGAATGTTTTGAAATTTTATCAGCAGCTTACTGGTGAAGAGAGGAGGATCCCTTTCATTTTTGACGATTTTCACTTTTGCCGTTCCAGAGTTATTGAACTTGATATGACAGAAAATAGGATTTTTACCCTATGTCGTATGATAAATTGAGTAGTGTTTCTCAGAATGTTTTGCAATTTTATCAGCAGCTTACTGGTGAAGAGAGGAGGATCCCTTTCATTTTTGACGATTTTCACTTTTGCCGTTCCAGAGTTATTGGACTTGATATGACGGAAAATAGGATTTTTACCCTATGTCGTATGATAACTTGAGTAGTGTTTCTCAGAATGTTTTGAAATTTTATCAGCAGCTTACCGGTGAAGAGAGGAGGATCCCTTTCATTTTTGACGATTTCCACTTTTGCCATTCCAGAGTTATTGGACTTGATATGACGGAAAATAGGATTTTTACCCTATGTCGTATGATAGCTTGAGTAGTGTTTCTCAGAATGTTTTGAAATTTTATCAGCAGCTTACCGGTGAAGAGAGGAGGATCCCTTTCATTTTTGACGATTTTCACTTTTGCTGTTCCAGAGTTATTGGTCTTGGTATGATGGAAAATAGAATGTTTACCCTACATGTATGTCATATGATAACTTGAGTAGTGTGTCTCAGAATATTTTGAAATTTGAGCAGTAGTTTGCTCATGAAGAGAGAAGGGTCTCTTTCATTTTTGATGATATTCACTTATATTGTTCCAGAGTTAGGGACCTTATATTTTATGCAATGTCAGGAAAATTTTAGTAATGTATGATGGAATCTGATGAAACTTTACTATGGTAAATAATCATTGGCTGGGTAATAGAGGAGGGTCCCTTTCATTTTTGGTTGGAACAATCAGTAATATTTTGGTTATGGAAATAGGTTGGACAGATGTGGGGAGCGGGGGGTATATCTTAGTGAGCTGTGCTCACAGTAATACTAGTTCATTATGTTGTTTTTCAAATTACATTATAGGTATGAAGTATTTCACCAAGACCAAACAGGCATTGTTAAACTGTATCCTGATATGGTTAAACAAGAGCTAGAAGGATATGATATGGCTGTTTGTAAATTCTTTATGGTCGGACGAAGTCCAGACGTAAGTTTTTATATCACCTGCCTAGCAGAATCGACATTTAGAGATCACTGTCCACTGTCCTTGTCCCCTGTATAGCAAAGGCGACATCACTGTTCCCCGTCCTGCATCATCATCTTTCACCGTCCTGCATCGTCATCTTTCTCAGTTTTACATTTTCCTTAATCTGTAACTCATCCTAAACCACTTCATAGAAAACAAGCAAATATACACATGACCTTTTACAGGACTTGAAGTTGTGAACCTGCTATTTTTTTTTTTATCACATTGATTTCTGGGGTCTTCCTCAGTCAATCAAGGATTTTACATTTGCATATTTTCCCTTCCAGAAAGTAAAGTCGTGCACCTGTTATTTATAATGTATGATGATATTTATATTATGGTTTTCTAGAGCCAAACATGGATTTTAAGTGTTGGTTTGAGGGGAAGAGGGGGTAAGCATCTCTAAGCTGCAACTAGATACTCTTAATACAGTCAAACCTGTCCATGCAGTCACCTCTATTAAGCAGTCATCTGTATTAAAAGGTCGTATTTTTCTTGTCCTGTCATAGAAAATTTCATATGAATTGAACCTGTTTTAGGAGGTCACCTGTCTTTTAAGGCCATTTTTTCTTTGTCCCAAATGTGACCTCTTAATACAGGTTAGATTGTATATATATTTTAAGTTACTAGTGAAAATAGGCAGGTGACACACCTTCAATGGAAAACTCTCTTCTAAGTTAAAGATATTTTTTTCATTATAAATGATTTCTAGTTTTTTTCCTTTGTTCACACAGAATGATGTTGTCAGGATCAATGGACTAACCATGATACTAAAAATTATCGGTCAGTACTTGTGTGATGCTGAACTCGTTATAATGTTATCAATAAAAACAATAGCATCACTTTTGAAGGTTTCGACATAGATTATCACTAGTATCAGAGCTTGTTCTATCTTTGACATAGATTATCACTAATATCAGAGCTTGTCCTATCTTTGACATAGATTATCACTAGCATCAGAGCTTGTCCTATCTTCGACATAGATTATCACTAGTATCAGAGCTTGTCCTATCAGACATAGATTATCACTAGTATCAGAGCTTGTCCTATCAGACATAGATTATCACTAGTATCAGAGCTTGTTCTATCAGACTTGATGCTATACTAGTGATAATGTCTGTCTCTATATATATTCCCTTGATTCTGATAGAAGAATAGCTCATTGAGTACTCAAATCAATTTTGTCTTGAATTTGTATAATATTGGTACAAATTACAAAATATCCTTTGAGAAGTCTGAACCAAATTAAGGCAAGTTATTAACCAGTTGTTTTGTATAATAAAATAAAGTTTAGAAATATTTCAACACCAAAATTAATAAAATTATATAAATTGATAATATTGGTACATATGATTTTTAATACCTAGTATCTGGGGCATTTAGTTTTACCCCCCTCCCCGCCTCCCCCCGTGCATCCAACACTTGATTTCTGCGCAATAACTGAAGTACCCATTAAAAGTAAGTCATTTAAAAGTTATACACAAGATTAGAGACAGTAAAAGGAAGGCTAAGTTTGATTTAGGACTTTTTATTACTTTTTCTGTTCTGGAGTTATGGCCCTGTTTACTTTAGCTGGAAACGGAGGGCATAAGTGTCATATGATAAATATCGCTTTTTAGATTTAAAACCACAGACTGTAAAATTCAAAAATATTTTATATGTTCATGGTTTTTTTTCAGGGTGATAAAAAAGTGCCAGAAAAGGTGAAGGCACCATCAAAGAAAACAAAAGTAAGTCCAAGCATTTTTGTTACGGTTGATATATACATGTAGCATGATGAATATAGGATTCCATTGTTATGCTATATATTTTGTTTATTATTGGTATAATGCTATAACTGGTATCAGTTTGTTAGAACCTGGTACCAGTTTAAATGTGAGAATGTCTAGATCACAAAGATGTTTATTATTAGCATGTCTAGATCACAAAGATGTTTGTTATTTGTATTATGCTATGATTAGTTACAGTTTAGTAGAACTGATATTAATCTATTTTTAGTTTGTCTAGATCACAAACATATTTATTGTTCACCACAACTGTAATCAGGATGTCAAACTGTAACCGTAGTTTTATTCTGAGTGTAATTTGATGTTGAATCCCTAAGGTTAATTGGTTTTTGTCCTAGGAGATTCTTTTTAACTGTAAGATGTAATGTTTGTCGTGGAAAGAATTTTCTGTTAAAAAGCCAGCATGGTAGTTAGATTGACATCTTCCTATACAATCAGTGCCTATCGCCACTAAAATTGTGATTTGAATCTCATCCAGAGCCAGGTTTTCTCAATACTATTTTATGTGATAAAGTTTGTTAGTGAATTTGTAGTCAGTCTTCTCCAAAAATAAAACTGACTGTGATGATATAACTGTAATATTATTGACAATGGCTTTAAGCATACCTTTTACTTTTTCACAGAATCTCCCAACTGTGATGTACAATAATTTTTCTTGTATTTTTGAACTGGTTCAATGAAATATCTTGCTTTCTTGCTTTCAAGCATATATTTACTAATTTTAATAAAATTTAGATTTAAAATGTAATACAAGGGAGTATGCATTCACCTTAGCAGAATAGAATTAGAATTATCAATGTGTTAACTTTTAAATATTTGCTGTATCGTACAATGAAATTCAAGGAAACAGCAATATGCAAATAAAAATAGAATTATTAGAAAATAATAATGCTTTTTTTAAGGATTGAAGTATGTTTTTTCTTCTATAAGACATCATCTGCATATGATTGCTAAAAGATGAACAATGACTCAGTAAACCGTGTGTAAACATAACCATCGCCATGGTTGTATGATCGTTAGATTTACATTTATCTATGTAATCAATGCTTATCACCATTAAACCTGTGAGTTCAATCTTTGCCTGTGTGGCAAGGTGTATCGGTACTTGATTCAGCTTTATGCAATAAATTTGTCAATGATGTCCAACATTTCAGTGGTGTTCTCTGGGTCCTCCAATTTCCTTCACCAATAAAACGGATTGCCACAATATTACTGAAATATTGTTTGATTTGCCCTTAAACATCCATAATTTTAATGCTGTTTTGATGACGGAATACTAATTGGGGTTATTTTGGCGGTTTCAATTGTAGGACCACCACGATATAACTGAAATATTGTTGAAAGTGGCGTTAAACACCATAACCAACAAAACCAATCAATTGTAGCATTAGTACCACTGTTCAAATCACTACATTTATATAAGAATACAATGATACATAAATATAATCATATGATGAAATGTGACGTGCACTCTCAATTTGAAATATCTGTTTTTTTATGTAGAACCTTTCATAGGAAGATAAAACTGAAATAGATAAAACATCTGAAAGATGCATTGTTATTAACACGCTAGCATTAAAACTTTGATTGTTTTCGTCACTTCTGACATTTGTTATCATGTCTTATCTCCTTATCATTTGGATGTTTTTAACATGTAACAGTAAGACTGTAACTAATAAAGTACAAACATCAACCACTGTATTGTGCTTAAATTTGTTTTCTAATTTAATTTTTTTTTTTTATTATTATATCTATATTACACCTGTGAACAATTTACCTCTGGGTGCCAGGAAACCTCAAAGGTTTACAAATATTTACAAATGAACAAATAATTAGATAAATAAGTGGCCTGAGAGTAAGAATATCATTTACCCACGGCTAAGTGTCACTACAATAATTCAAATTTGTGTTCATGCCAACTTATACTCTTTTGGCTCTCTGATCCCAACAATGACCCTAAATAACATGATTTGGACAACATTGACATGGAAAAAAAAACATGAAATACTATCATTTTCTCAAAGGTTCTCTCATATGTTAAAGATTCTCCAAAGAGTATTGAGAAATTTGATTTAGTCTTGAGGGAAGGTGTCATTAATACTTTTTAAACAGAGGGTGTCAATCAAAACCGACAGGGGCTGTCGTGATCTTGATCGTATGGTAGTTGGATTTACAACTACCTGTGGAATCATTGCCTATCACCACTAAACCTGTGAGTTTTAACTCGGTTCATGGCGAGGTGTACTCGATACAACATTATGTGATATAGTTTGTCAGTGACTTGCGACAGGTCGGTGGTTTTTTCCTGGTAC
Organism: Bathymodiolus septemdierum; assembly: GCA_963383655.1. Classification (NCBI taxonomy): domain Eukaryota; kingdom Metazoa; phylum Mollusca; class Bivalvia; order Mytilida; family Modiolidae; genus Bathymodiolus; species Bathymodiolus septemdierum. The sequence goes on along the minus strand of OY726528.1, from coordinate 28,305,088 downwards.
TCTGGTTTCCTCCATTAATAAAACTGACCGCCGCAATATAACTGAAATATTGTTGAAAGTGGCATTAAACACCATAAACCAACCAATCCATATGTTAAGCATTCTCCAAAGTATATTGAGGAATTTTATTTAGTATTGAGGGATCAAACATCTTACTTGAAAAAAAAATCACTAAATTTGGAAGGTGTTATTATTATTGCATAATAATTTTTTTTAAAAATAGTGTGACATTCTCTACTTGTTAAACAGAGGGTGTCAATCACGACCAACAAAGCATAATTTGGGTCTTTTCAGGCATTTTGTTAAATTCTGTGTAAAATTAGTCATTTAAAATTAGAAATTGATGTTCATCAAGGGTATATTGTTTTTCTTCTGTGTGCTATAGTAAACAAAGTACATGTAGTTTAAAATAATCAGTATATATCTACAAGTTTATACCTTCCATGTGCTATATATATAGTAAACAAAGAAGTTTAAAATAATCAGCATATCTACAAGTCAGTTCATTGAGATGTCACAAGGAGTATAAGTTGTCAGTTTATCAATGGTTTGGTCATACATTGTAAGGATGGAGGATCATTGACTAAAGATATAAGTTTACAATTTATCGATGGTTTGGTCGTATAATGTGAGGACGGAGAGTCATTGACTTTGTAACTGTCTTTATTTAAAGGTGAAAAGGTTTATCTCTTAAAAGGTCATATTTTTCTTGTCCTGGCATGGAAAATTTCATATGAATTGAATCTCTTTTAAAAGGTCACCTGTTTTAAAAGACCACTTTTTCTTTGTCCCAATGGTGACCTCTTAATGCAGGTTTGACTGTATAAATTTGTGGTGAAACTTGTCCCAATTTTTTATTCTGCTCTTTGACTTGTTTTATTTTGGTCATTTCACTGGGTGAAATATTGGTTTTTCTTTCATATGGAAATCTCAGTATTTCAGTGGTATCTATCTCATAAAATTGAAATATTGTTGAAAGTGGCATTTAAACACCCATAATTTTAATCCCAAGTAAAATTATTCAAGGTTTGTTTGCTAAATTGAATTAACAAAATTTTATGAGAAATCACCAACATGTCAAGTTAGCTTAGGTAAAATCAATGCTACCTCAACTTATTTAAATAGGTTTTCTTATATTTTCAAGTGCTGTCTTCTTTTTGTATGAAATACTTTCTTTCATGTAGATAGAATTGACCTACAGTCAAACCTGTAAATAAAGGCCACTCAAGGGAACCTGAAAATGTGGCCCTTTATGAGTAGTTGACTTTTATATACAGGTTAGCATTATATGCACTTTAAATCAATAATGGGAAAAACGAGACTGCCCTTTATAGACAGTGAATTTTATATAGAGATGTCCTTTAAGGAAGGGTTGCCTGTATTTAGCAATCCCTTATGTTCGTAATATTATCCTAAAGAAAATCAGAAAACAGTTACTTCAAATTGGCTTCAAACATTTTTGGTGCTAATGTTGAATTTGAAGGGTATAGTAATGTGTTTAGATGATCACATTAGAACCTATCAAACTCTCCTCTAATATTTGAAAGACCCACTAAGCATGTTTTGACAACGTGTTTAGACAGTCAAATTATTGTGTTGTGAAGTCCTTTATGATTTCTGCATAAAAACGATGTTCGGTTCGTCTTTACCTCCAGTTGTTTGTAGGAGGGATCATGTCTTATTTACGCTATTTTTGTTTGTTTGCATGTGGTGGTTTCCAGCACATATTGTGTTGTATTTACCGTGTGTTGCCAGTTTCTCTGGATTGTCTGTTTTTGATTGCCCCTTTGGTATTCTCTAACATTTATTTATTACACACAGTACAGTCAGAAACATAGTGTAATAAATCAGTGGTAGACTTATCACTCATCTTGGTGATTTGGATATGCATGTATCTTTTTTTCTGTTTAATATATTTTTTGTTTAGTATTGAAGTGTTAATTTTATAAATATTTGAAGGTAAAAACTAGTATTTTTTTATAGGTCAAGAAAAAAGCATGACTTTAAGGTTGACCCTTTGATATTTTTTTAGCAGAGATATGATATTTGACCATAGAAAATGTAATTTTTCATTAACAAGTAAAACCATTTGGAAATCTAGGTTTTTGATTTGGTCTTTGAAAAATGAATGTCAAATATATAACATGAGACAAGACGTAAACAAGATGGACGAGTTTGAAGTGTGAAATATTTAATTGTTGAATCAGTTAGGTGCATGTGTGGACTATTTAGGCCTGTGTGTCAACGGAGAAATCGATAACTTTTATATAAGTCAAATAAATGGCTTATGTCTAATGATTGATACAAGGCTGTCCATTACTGAGGCCATACTTCGTCAATCGTTTGTAAAATTGCCCCATTGCAACCTATCAGGAAAAGAAGTTGCCTGTTCAAATCCTTTTTTTTTTCAAAAACAATTGTTTTTTTTATATTTCCAAGTTCCATAGCAATAAGGTATCTTAATCCAAAATTTAACACATTTAAAAGAAAAAACAATTCTACCTACCTACCCATGTCCAACATTCATGAAGGGCCGTCATGATTATATAGTAGTTGGATTTACAGCTACCTGTGCAATCAGTGCATATCACCACTAAAGTGAGTTTGAACCTCGTTCATGGCGAGGTGTACTCAATACAACATTATGTGATAAAGTTTGTCAGTGACTTGCGACAGGTCGGTGGTTTTCTTTGGGTACTCTGGTTTCCTCAACAAATAAAACTGACCACCACGATATAACTGAAATATTGTTGAAAGTGGCATTTAACACCATAAAACACCACCAACCTACACTCATGGGTCAGGTTTGGGCAATGTAGCATTTTGTTAAGGCTGGTCTGATCAATGATCTTTACAAAAGTACATAATATGATGTTTTTTCATTTTACTTGAAAAAAAATAATTTAAAGTTAAACAGTTATGGTCAACATTTCCATAAGATCTTAGAAATAAGTTTCTTGTTTATCTCCAGCTTTTACCACAAATAATATGTTTTTAATGGGAATGTTCTATTTATGAGGGCTATGATGATCCCTCTGATACATGTATAATCTTCAGCTTGTTGAAGATGGTCAGTATTTGGGTAGTAATAACAATCAGGGGTTTTAAACTACCAGTTTGTGATGATAATTATTGAGTTCCTTTTAGTATAATGTTTAATAGGTTCTTTCACAACAACTTAAATAAGATGTGTAGAAATATTTTTCATGAATGTGGGAAATTCTGTCTTTTCTTTTATCTCAGAGAGGCAAATATTTTATGATTTAGGACTAATTATTGTTTTACAAAAAGGTGAATAGATATATATCAATAACAGGGAATCCCCTCAAGGAGCCCCATACTTTCAATTTTCAATGGTGGATGTATCATGTAGGAGGGAATACAATTGTGAAAATATAGTACAAAAACAACTTATCTTACAAAATTGTATACATTTATCAACTTGTTGAATTAAACCAGAAATTCAGTGAAGCTTGTACATAATTTACATCCCATGGTTCAGTAAAGTGTTAAAATTGTTTATATAAATTAAAAACTTGAATTACAAATACCTTGGTTTCATATTTGTTTAAATATATGTGTTCCAATTTTACAGTACATGTAATGAACATTGTGTCATCTGGGTGTCGTGCCATTGTCCGTTTGTTTGTGAACATAGTTCACACTCTTAACGTTAAAATCTACTCCTATGCTCAGAAGAAGGGAACAACAATTTTTTTAATCTGTAGGGTGATAGGGGGGTATTTGGATTTCTAGTTCGAACATAATTTTTTTCACCTCTGAGTCATTGCATAAACTATATTTTTTCAAAATCAAAAAAGTGCATATACGACAGAACCTCAAAAAAGGGGGGTAGGGAATACTGAATCTGTGTATTTTTTTTTTGCCCAGACAGTAGACAAGATTACAAAATTGTAGGTGCCTTAAATGAATAAGAATATATAGGTATAAATTTGGATAGTTTTCAAACTTGTAACAAGATGTTGATTTTTACCCGAAAACTTGGGTTTGGGTTTGTCAGTGACTTGTGACAGGTCGGTGGCTTTGTCCAGGTACTTCGGTTTCCTCCACCAATAAAACTGACTGTCATGATATCACTGAAATACTGCTGAAAGTGGTATTAAACACCATAAACCAAACCAAAACCCGAGAAGTTGGGATGTAGTGCGGTCTCTTGTGATAAATTCTCCTGGTGTATAAGATTGTCATATATTTAAATTAAGTTGTATAACAAACAATCAAAAGAGTTTTCTGAACTTAACAAAATTTAATATACTATCAATGATACCATGTAAAACAATTTTTAGAGTTTGGTAGTTTCTATGATTTCTTCAGGAAGGTCCTTTGTATCAAACAGTGGGTTAATCTTGGTAGAATCGAATGGTTCTAACTCGGGAACTATCCCACGGCTCCATTCAGTAGCCTCTGTTTGGAAATCATTATAATGATTGTGTTCTTCCACAACTTGCCCAGGACTTCCCCACTGTTTGTTTTGCAGTGGATTCATCTTGACTGGAATATCAAGTCCTTTTGGCACAGAGCCAATTAGTAAAGGTATTTCTGCTCGTAATTCTTTTCCACCAGAAATTTCAACTCTAAATTGAAATGAATACGAAATTTCTATGATGTCACAATATTCTAATTTTGATTCAGGTATATATGGTGGAATTGTCAATCGTACATTTTGCCACTTACGGCCATCTCCGTTTGTCATTTCCTGTTCGTCACGTCTTTTATTCACAATTTGACGGAAGGGAATAAGTTTTTTTTTAGCATGATACAAGGTATTCATGATAATTGATGCCTGTACGGCTGTGACACGTAATGGACTTTTATTCGCTACCTCAGACTGAATGAACACATCTTCACCGGGGCAAGCACCTGTTTTATCTATTGTTACATCAAATTTAATTTTTCCCGTTGAACACAATGACCAAAATCTCTGTTCCTGAGATCTACTTTCAGATGAACGTGATTTTTCAGGAAGTTCTGCTTTACGTATAACTAGAAATGGTTCACTTGTAATATTAGTTTCACCTTTTTCACCATTCACTATGGCTTTAAGAACGTAAGTAACACTTCCGAACTTACCAATGAAAGATGACGGTAGATTATCAGGTAGTTGATATTCAAACGAGAATCTGTGACTTCCTTTGTCAAGAACTAAAGGGTCACTTAATCCACGATCTTCTACCGTATGTTTTACATTTATATATTCCTCACTAGCGTTAAACGATCCAAACTGTGGATCCTCCCAAGCCACGACACCTTGTCCCGTTATGGAGATGTAAATTTTTGTAATAAAAGTTTTACGAATCGTTGCTACGGAAACATAACCACGGAGAATTTCACAAGGTTGATACTGATATTGTTCGTCTATATCATGTTCCAAAGTGACTTCTAAAGATTCTATTGCAGTTCCCATGGTGATTAAGGGAGATTACTCTATCATCGTCTTTATTCTGAATAAAAAACACAAGAAGCGTTAATATCCTTAGGAAATCTACCATGTATAGAATATAAAGTTTAATTTGTCATTAGCAAGTCTACCATATATAGAATATAAAGTTTAATTTGTCATTAGCAAATCTACCATATATAGAATATAAAGTTTAATTTGTCATTAGCAAATCTACCATATATAGAATATAAAGTTTAATTTGTCATTAGCTTTCATTTTATTTAATGAAGGTAAAAATCATATGTACTGGTACCAGTTGTCTTTAAATGGTGAGCTTTGTATAATATGTAACCTAGGACTAAAGATAAAGTACTTATGTTTTCACTAACCTTTCCGACTCTAATTTTTAGTAGCTACAATAAAGGTTTTATTGCAATTTTTGAACAAGCACTGATGAAGTAAGATTCTTGTCTTGTATTACCTAGGTAAAAGAATTTTTTCCCCCTATCTTCCTACCCTATTTTTTTCATGCAGAAATACATGTTTTTGGGGGATTTTTTGGCCTTAAACAAATTGTGTACATGTATGTTAATGAAAAAATTTCATTTTATGCACTGTTTTATCAAATAGAAATATTATATTTCTTCAGTTATGTGTAACTTAATCATGTACAACAAAAAGTAATTGCTGTTATTCAACTTGTGTAACAAGAATTAATACTTTATATTAAAGTTCATTCAGCTTCTGTTTTATGAGTGAACACTTTATAAATTACTTTGGTATATATGCTAAATTAGTATGTATACAATGTCCTCATAATTAAAAATTCATTTTTTTTCTTTTTTAAATCACATTTCTTTACAATTATAATCTTAATTGCCTGTACCCAAAAGCAAAAACATGTTAAGTATCAGTTTAATCTAAAATGAAGCTATGTATTTTAAATCTGACATAATGCAATATATAAGTCACCTCAGTTTATCTGAAATCTGACCTTTGTTGTGAGGGGATGGCCTTATAAGAGGGGTGACCTTTGTTGTGAGGGGATGACCTTGACCTTTGTTGTCAGGGGATGACCTTATAAGGGGTGACCTTTGTTGTGAGGGGATGACCTTATAAGAGGGTTGATTTTGTTGTGAGGGGATGACCTTATAAGAGGGTTGACCTTTGTTGTGAGGGGATGACCTTATAAGAGGGCAACTACCGTACTGCATAACTCAAAACATCAAAATTTAAATATGTAAATTGACACTTCTACTTACTTTTACTTTTTAGAAAAAAAAACAAAAACAAAATGTAATAAAATCTTTCCCAAACCTATTTTAAATGAAAACAAATATTTCTTACCCTTAAGTATACAATAAAAGAAAAATTCCTTTGTTTCTGGGCTATGTTACGATAAAATCAATAAATATATAAGTCTATTAAAATATCAAACAAATTTCTTTCATGTAAATTTTTATTGCATAACTTTGTGATAAGATATATATATAATATATCATCAACATGTTGTAAATGGATTTTTTAATGAACTTCGTAACACCAGATCTTACGGTTATACCTTCTGGTGGTTTTATGGTTTATGGGATTTAATGCCACTAATGCCACTTTAGACAATATTTCAGTTATTTCGTGGTGGTCAGTTTTATTGGTGGAGGAAAACGAAATACCCGGAGAAAGCCACCAACCAGTCACTGACAAACTTTATCACATAATGTATCGAGTACCCCTCGCCTGAACGGAACGTTAGAAAACTCCTGAGTATATGTTTCATACTGGTACTCCAAAATTATACAGTCAAAACACTACAATGTATACGATACGATCCTATAGTAATGTGTGTTCTATGACTGTGTATTCACATGCTATATATTTCAAGCAAATTTCTCTACCATTTTGTTTATTTAACTACAGTGGTAGCATAGGACCCTGATGTATATATATACATACTTGATATAGTGATGAGTGTTCTAGTTGGCAGGGTTTTTATTCTTATATGAATAGAATACTGGTATTCAAAACTTCTACGGCTGAACAAAATGTGATTGGACAATTTTGGAGTTATAGTACCAAACTCAAATTCAATGGCCTAAAGACCTAATTTAAATGGTGATTTAACTTCTTTCTCCAAACCTTCAATGATCAGTTATTTATTATACAAAGTTTGGGAGGTATATAGGAATCACCCTGTCCATCCATCCGTCCATGTACCTTGTAAGCACAACTCCTCCTAAACGGCTTATTGGATTTTTATGAAACTTTACACATTTGTAGTACACTACCTGCAGATGTGCATGAAGGAATATGGTTGCTGTCCAAAATTTAAAAGGGGAGATAATTCAACTTATACTTTCACGAAAAGGGGGGGGGGGGGATGTACCTTGTAAGCACAACTCCTACTAAATTCCAAAGTTTGAACATCATAGTATTGCAAGCGGGGGGTATCATTAATACTGAGGTCAATCTCTCTCAGGTTAGGTAACTTTAGACAATTTTGGCTATGCTGTTTACTTGCTCTCAAATACATTTAGTTTATTTGGCTTTTCAATCTTTTGACTAGGAGCGTACCTATTGAAGGTTATTCCAGAAACTTGTCTTGTACACTAAATTAGATATCTACATTCTTATATCATTTGTATAAGAAGAACAAGAAACTTTAAAACTGAACCGAGTATTGTTGGGCTATATTTAGATGTATTTTCTCTGTTTACAAGTTATTTATAGACAGATTTATATAATATATATATAGACTACAGTAGAGCAATAATTAACTTTGAATAATTTTACTCTCTGATGATATAAAGAGATACTTTAGTTTGGTTGTTGTCTTGTATAAAATACATGTACCATGACTTTTCAAAGGGTGCTTCATATCACTTTCTTATGTAATGATATAATGATTTTTGGGTGTTGTCTTGCATAAAAATACACCATTTACTACTCAGAATGTATTGTGCAAACTACAGACATTCACTGCCATAATTTAAATTTGCATGTGAAATGTGTATTTTATTTGTTTCATTAGATAAGTTTAACGTAACTTAAAATCCCATAATTCAAATTACATCAGTGACTTGCTGCTAGTCTCAGGTTTTCTTGGGTACTGCAGTTTTCTTCACCCAAACTGACCACAATAACGATATGTGAGAGAAATATTGTTGAAAGTGACACTAACCAGAGCTCACAACACTTACCCTTATCAAAGGTATTTTTACACGATCCAATTTGTCCTTCAAAAAATTTGCGTTAAGACTTTTCCTGTTCATTATTGTTTCAAACACAAATTTAGCTGTCTAAACACCTCTCCAACTCCTTTTCAATATTTGATGAACCTATCAAAGTGTTTGATGACATGTTTGTCTAATTTGTGTATGAAACAGGTGAATTTGTAAAACTGGAAGCAAATTGAAGGAAAAATTGAACAGTGTAAATGCTCCTGATTATTACCATATAAATTGTAAGGTGATATTATGATAAAAATATAATACACATTAATTACTATAAGAAAGTTGTACTAATATATGTCCTCAATCAATTAAATTTAAGCTTCAAACATCTTAATAATGAGAAGCATTAAATCTTTAAACTAAGATTAAAGATCATGTATTTTTAGGTACATTATTCAATTAAATATTGAACTAAGATTAATGTTAGCTTATTATTAGGTACCGGTATTCAATTTTTCAGACCAGTTTAAAAGATACTAAATTTTGAAATATTATTTTTCATAATTTTCTAAAATAATACCATTTCTAAACATGTTAGGTCAATATTTATATTGATATACATATACTTATGGTTTAAGCAACAATTGATATTATCCTTCTTAAGAACATACAATGTATTACAGCAGAATGGTTTCCACAGGAAGCTTGTTAAAAATTATGCACAGCAGCTAAGACACAGTTTTTAACCCAACCGTGCAGCTAAGACACAGTTTTTATCCCAACCGTGACCCAAGAACCAATATTTATTGAATTAAGACAATACCCATAGTTCAAGGATACATATTAATTAAATTATAATCAATCTAAATTCTCACCTGTATAAGCAGCTAAGTTTCCTGTGTGTATTGTAAATCACCTGGGTACTTTGATGTTACAGGTAAATTGTCTATGTTTAGAACTGTATAAAACAGGTTTGAGATTCTATTAAAGATCTGTAGACCATGTAATAATCAATAAGCCACTGAGGAACTTTAAATAAAGAGGCCCAGGTGGGACTCATATATTATCCAATTAATGGATTACATTCAAATAAATTATTAATCTTGAGTTCACAAAATACAATATGTTAACTTAAATTTGTTTAATTTTTTTTTATATATACCAGTATATATACCTTTCTATTCAGATGTCTTCTTTAAAAAGATTTTTAAAAATTATATGAAGTAAAGGATTGTATCTACGTTCCTTGATGATGTACACGATAAACCATAAACCTAATAAATAAACAGGATACATTCAGCAAAATATCATTAATTTTAGCTATGATTGAATGTTATCATACAAAAAACTTAAAAATAAAGAATCGTAAAATAGATTCCCATCTAATTAAAATTAGATCCCATTACTTACTCACTTTTTTTTTAATTGTTTACTTGATCACTGCGTGAACAAGTGAGCACAGAGATCTAATTTTAATTAGAGTGAATAGATCCATTCAAGAAATAAAAATACCAGTCTGAATTTTAATTTAATTTTGTAAAGAAATGTTTATTTTGTATGTGCCTTCCTACAGCTTATCTTGTTTGATTAAAGTTTATATTGTGTTAAAATGAAAAAAAATAATTACCATACCCGGGTAGATTGAATTCACTTTTTGTGAAGATTTTATTTTATTTATGAATTATACTATAACTAATTGACGAGTTTCATTATCAACAATATGTCACGAATGACCAAATAACACAGTGATTCACGAATGTGGGCAGTGCATGAGTGAGTTACAATGTTATTTGGTCATGAGTGACATATTTTTGATAATGAAACTCGTCAATTAGTTATAGTATTTATTATATAGATAAAAAAAAATGTTTTGAATCGAATTTGATATAAAATGATTTAATTGCACTATATTACGTGTGTAGGCGTAGAGATATATTATAATGTGTATCGCTTCAAAAAACATGGCGCCACCCACCCACGACAATACAATAATTAAAATGCTTACCTTGAAATATTATTTTAGTTAAATTTGATCCAAATTGAAGCGTACACAAAGACAAATAACGTCTAATTTTTACGTTTCAAACTGGAAGTCTTCATATGACATCGACAACGAAATGGCGTGAAATAAAAATGGTAATTTCACTAGTGAAATTATCGTTTTTATTTAACTTGGAAATCACGGTATTTCATCGATATCTATATAATAATTCTTTTTTATTATGCATTCTTTGAAGAAGAAAAAATTCAAATTCAAATTATGTTTGAATATAAAGTATTCATTCTTGTTACACAAGTTGAATAACAGCAATTACTTTTTGTTGTGCATGATTAAGTTACACATAACTGAAGAAATATAATATTTCTATTTGATAAAACGGTGCATAAAATGAAATTTTCACATTAATATACATGTACACAATATGACTCCAACTTTTTTAACAAAATTTACTCTTTAAAATATGTTTGAATTTGCCATGTGAAACACTTCAAAGTAAAAACCTAAACTGATCTTAAGAAATGAAAAGGCAATCTGAAATTCAATTTAATTTTGTGAAGATTTTTTTATCGTGTTTGTTTAAGATTTATTTAAAATCTTTCATACTGTAGAGTCTATTTGGTTTGTACATGTATATCTTTGTTCCTGTATGTCACGCCTTGGGTCACAAACAGATGGCATGAAATGAACATCTTGTTATCAGATGTAAATACCTGCAACGAACACCTGTACATCATGCATGCCTGAGGTCAGAAACAGATGGCATGAAATGAACACCTTCTTATCAGGTGTAAATACCTCCAATGAACCATGGCGACAAGTTCTTGTAATACATGTGTTACATTTGTTAACAATGAGGCTGTTGTGGTCGTGATCTTATGATAGTTGGATTTATAACTACCCATTCGATCAGTGCCTATCACCACTAAAGTTGTGAGTTCGAATCCCTCTCATGGCGAGATGTACTCGATACAACATTATGTGTTAAAGTTTTTCAGTGACTTGCAGCAGGTCGGTGGTTTTCTCCGGGTACTCATGTTTTCTCCACCAATAAAACTGACTGCTACAATAAAATAATATATTTTTGGCTGGACTTTCTTATGCAACATTTATCACTGTATTGTTATTAAATATTTTAGTATATAATGTCAAATGTTTGTCTTGTAGCAAGATGGGGATGTCCAGGAGCAGGAGGAATCTGTTGGTGTGAGTGTTATATCACTCTGCACGATTATATCCCATTTGAATTTGCATCAATGTCTGATTATTTCCCTTTGATGTGCATGAATGTCTGTACAAATTCACATCAACTGTAAACTTTAATGATTATAACATGCCTAAAAAAACAGTAATTTTGCAATTAATGTCAAATTTGCACAGTATTTCACAGCACAAACACTAAAATAATCGATTTATGTCTGTAATATTGTTCAAATTACATGTGTTATTTAAATGTTTTAATTTCTTTTAATTTTCATTTCGTTATTTGGTAATTTGACATGCCATAGTTTTAAGCTGATCTATTGTATTATTTAAATGTTTTAATTTCTTTTTATTTTCATTTTATTATTTGGTAACTTGACATGCCATAGTTTTAAGCTGATTTTTACTGAGTAAAATCAGTTCCTTAGGAAATATATGAAATTGAAATGAAATCTTAAACTATGCAAGCTAACTAAAATCAGCTGTTATGCTAAACTGCTCTTAAAATCTGACAGAACCAGATTAGAGGTTATGTCCAGATGAACTTTCTTATTTAAATACCTATTAAAAAGTTCAACCAATCAGAAAGCTTGAAGAAAGTGGGAAAGGCACTGTTATGATTTTTCCAGCAATGTTTCATTGGCTGATCATGAGTTCATCTGGATATGACCTCTAATCAGGTTCTGTCCGCATAGCTTATTGTAAGATCTGATTTTAATCAGATTGTAAACTATGGTGATCAACTTTTAACTCACCTTAAACTCATATGAAAAATGTTTATTACTTTTTGCGAGGATCGTCGTGGTGGTGATCGTATGGTAGTTGGATTTAAACTACCTGTGCAATCATTGCCTATCACCACTAAAGTTGTGAGTTAGAAACCCGTTCATGGCGAGGTATGCTCAATACAACATTATGTGATAAAGTAAATCAGTGACCTGTGACAGATCAGTTGTTTTCTCTGGGTACTCCGGTTTCTTCCACCAATAAAACTGACCGCCACAAAATAACTAAAATATTGTTGAAAGTGACGTACCATGAACCTAAACCTTAAGATTTTGCTGAAAAATATTAGCTACCCGAGCAACTAGGCTTGTTACAAGCCTCTATCATGATAATACTCCCTTTAAAATAAATGTTGCTGTGAAATGTCAAATTTTGACTGACAACTTATATTTACTAACATTGCCAATTACACGTTCTCAACAAGGGCATATTAGATATTAGTGGTCGGTCAAGATTCTTATATTTGCCTGACCCACATAGATTTTGACACTATGTCACGTGTTAGACTCTTGTGTTGACCTGATTCACTTAGATTTTAACTTTTACACCTGAAAACAGTGTTTTTTACCTGGTATAGGGTACTTACCTTTGGTAGAACCCTATGGTTGATCAAATTTACAGCTTTATATTAATTATATGACCAAAATCAACTAAATTTGATTTTGGCATGCAAATGACTAGTTGCACTCGGTAATATGGCCTAGCAACACCAAGGAATATGAGTTTTTTATACCTGGGGTTTTAACCAATCAAAAGTTGTTATAATTTTCAAGCCGAGGATAATAGATTTTGACACTATGTCATGTGTTAGACTCTTGTGTTGACCTGATTCACTTAGATTTTGACACCTTGCCAGATGTTGAAATCTTATTTTCACCTGTAACACTTAAATTTGCCTCAGCTGCAGGGAGTGATTATAAAACTTGGTCAAAAATACATGTAGTTGCTAATGAAAGTATGATAAATGCACCTGTTTTATAAGAATTTGTGTTATTTATAGATATAGTCAAACATCATTATCACAATGTCAGAATAATCTTATTTCAAGCATAACTTGAAACAAACCATTAGTAAGACCAAAGTTTGAGGGGCCGTTGTGGTCGTAATCATATGGTAGAGCATAACTTGAAACAAATCGTAATCATATGGTAGTTAGATTTACAACTACCTGTACTAAAGTTGTGAGTTCGAACCTGTATACAAAAATGTTTTGAGAATAATTATCACCTATGCACACCAGCAAGTGAACTTCAGTTTTGAAGTTTTGCTGAAAACTTAAGAAGAAGGAAAAAAACTTTAGTGTGTTAATTAATTAAAGGTAGATGCTTGTTGTATCTTTTTTTTCTCTTTTGCAAAACACTAACATCTAAAGAACTTCCTGTTTTGGAGTCATGTCAGATAACTTTTCATTCATGTTTTTTGATTCATTGGAATTCAAGATCATGCCCTCTTTCAGCTCCTCATACATGTTATGTATCATTGGTATTGGCAACATAACCAAAAAATCCAAGACTTTTTGTTTGAACTTTAAAAAAATTTCTTGTATTTTTTAGGGTAAAGTTGCCAAAGACAACACACTTCCTGATACAATAACAATCGGTGATATAACCAAAAAATCTAAGACTATTTGTTTAAGCTTAAACTTTGATGTATTTTTTAGGATATAGCTACCAAAGACAACACACTTCCTGATACAATAACAATCGGTGATATAACCAAAAGATCTAAAACTATTTGTTTAAGCTTAAACTTTGATGTATTTTTTAGGATAAAGCTACCAAAGACAATACACTGTATGATACAATAACAGATAGTTTGTGTATATTCCTGGAGAATGGTACAGGATGTTTGATTCACATGTTGATAACACTTTTTGTTTGAACTTTAAAGAAAAAAAACTATGTATTTTATAGGCTAAAGTCGCCAAAGACAGTACACTGCCAGATACAATAACAGAGATTTTGAAAACCAGCAAGGGAACAATGTTTTATGTACTGACAGAGGCTGGAGAATATGGGGAGACAGGAGGAGACAAGGACAAAGTAGATGCTGCAGCATTCATGACAGAAGTAGAATCTCCTAGAACAACAAACCCAGATTATGTTAAACATGTCACTGTAGAGATCTCATTGATTAATGATGTCAAGAAAGGGTGAGATAAAAAAGAAAAAATTAGTTTTATGTTTATGTTTTGTAGATCGTTGTTTGTCCTTTTGTACTTTTTCTGTTGGCCAATGTGTTGTCTGTTCTTCTTCGATTTACGGATTCTGATTACCCCTTTGGGATCTTCAAACTCTTCTTCCAGTAATGGTTCCAAAATCTAATCAGGGAAGTCATATAAACAGATGCAAAATCCATACCCCTGACACACATATACATGACTGCTTAATTTTCTGTCTTGGTACCAGTCTTTGCACCCCTGACACACATATACATGACTGCTTAATTTTCTGTCTTGGTACCAGTCTTAACGCTAGCCCACTTGCCTGAAGCCAGGGACAAGTAAAACTGGATTCGGACAAGTGAAAATTATGAAAGAATTTGTTTGAATAAATAGAAAATTTTACTAAATTTGGCTTTCGGGCAAATAGGTGAAACAAATTTAAGGCAAGAACTGTGGTACATGCACTTCAATAAAAAGTGTCAGGATTCAGCTTGTTTTGTGGGCCCATTCCGTCTTTTGTGAAATGATGTGGTCATGCAAGTATTTTCCACATGTAAGTAAAGTACCAACACAATCCTCACATATAGCACAATAAATCAATCCTAATCTTGACCTTCATAGATATTGTATACCAGCAAGTAATCTTCAGTTTTAAAGTTTTGCTGAAAACTGAAGAAGAAGGAAAAAAAACTTTGGTCCGTTTAGTAGAATCTAATATATGATAATAATGTAGATCAAAATGATAAGAACAGGAGATGACGTGGAGAGTTGCAGTGACATGATAACACTGCTAAAATGTCACCTGTCAGTCAATAAGAATCACTAAAAGTTCAATTTAGTATTAAAAAGATACAATCCAATGTACAGAAGTAAATTTAATCTAGCAGTAAGGAAATTGTGAAATTAACACTGATATTGGCACATGCTTAATGGTATTTGTCACTGAGGTATAAAACAGGGTTCCAACTGCCTCAAATGCTCTGATTAATGATAAAATCAGAGTCCAGCATATTAAATTAATTGTGGAGGTGTAATAATTTACCGGATCTGGAACATACCAATAGTCCAGGGTTGTTTTTTTTTGCACATTCTCATCATGGTCGACCATTCTGATTAGCTTTGAGTTAAGGTTAGGGCTATGGTGTTTAGCGTCACTTTCAACAATATTTCAGTTATATCATGGTGGCCAGTTTTATTGGGGGAGGAAACCGAAGTACCCGGAGAAAACCATCGACCTACCTCAAGTCACTGACAAACTTGATCACATAATGTTGTATCGAGTGACTAGTTTTGAACCTGTCTCATCAATCGTCCACTCAATTAACGCTTTTAGTAAACTAATGACGCTCAAACTTGAAAATTAATTAGATCAGTTAATGTCAATTCCTCCCCCTCCCCAGTTATCGTTTGTCAAAATGTGAAGTATTTTAATCATGGTTATTAGGCTTTCATTTGTTTTGGATATATAATAATTGTGAAAACAATATTCAGTCAAACTTGTGTATGAAGGCCACTCGAGGGAACCTGAAAATATAGCCTTTATGAGCAGTTGCCCCATATATACAGGTTAAGATGATATGTTCTATTCATTAATGGGAAAAACGATACATTATGTGATAAAGTTTATCAGTGACTTGCGACAGGTCAGGGATTTTCTCCGGGTATTCCGGTTTCCTCCACCGATAAGACTGACTGCCACGATATAACTGAAATATTGTTGAAAGTGGCATTGAACACCATAAACCTAAACCAAACCTTTATGGGTAAAATGAGACTTCCCTTTATAGACAGTGATTTGTTATGTAGAGGTGTCCTTTATAGACAGTGATTTGTTATATAGAGGTGTCCTTTATAGACAAGTGATTTGTTATATAGAGGTGTCCTTTATAGACAGTGATTTGTTATGTAGAGGTGTCCTTTATAGACAGTGATTTGTTATATAGAGGTGTCCTTTATAGACAAGTGATTTGTTATATAGAGGTGTCCTTTATAGACAGTGATTTGTTATATAGAGGTGTCCTTTATAGACAGTGATTTGTTATATAGAGGTGTCCTTTATAGACAAGTGATTTGTTATATAGAGGTGTCCTTTATAGACAGTGATTTGTTATATAGAGGTGTCCTTTATAGACAGTGATTTGTTATATAGAGGTGTCCTTTATAGACAGTGATTTGTTATATAGAGGTGTCCTTTATAGACAGTGATTTGTTATATAGAGGTGTCCTTTAAGACAGGTTTGACTGTATTTGATTTTGTATGGTAAATGATTCAATGGTACATTGTAATTATAATGTGTCAAAAGATGGAATATTTTAATAATTTATTTATACTTTTACTAAATTAACAGTTTTCTTAATGGTTTTTTGTTGGGTTTTTTTCAGAATACGTATGAATTTTTTAAATCACTTAGAAGAGTGGACAGAACAAGCTACAGACAGGTCTGAAAGTGTTGTTGTTTCTAAGGTAAGATTCAACTATTTTTATGAGTTTTAACAAATGACCTGCCATTGTCATATGGTAGTTTGATTCACATCTACCTATGTAATCTATGCTTATCACCATTATAATTCAAATCCTGCTCATGGCAAGGTGTACTTGATACAACATTATTTGATCAAGTTTGTCAGTGACTCGTGGCAGGTCAGTTGCTATGTTTGGGTACTCTGAAGTTTTTTATTTGGCATCTGAAAGGTCCTGTGTACTGGTCTCTCTTTTCCTAGTAATTCATACATGTACATGTATTTTAATTATCAAAAATCGTTCTATCTATAACTTGAGGTTCAGCTAGAAAGGGTAAACATAAGGGATATTCCAGAATGAGTTGTATGGGGGAAGAGGGGTTGGGTTGGAAGACATTTTATTTTGGTATTTACCTTACATGAAATTTTTATTTTTATTCTATACTGCTCTTGTATCTGCTTCTAAAATATACCTCCACTCAGTAAATTTTATTTAGAGTGTCTTCATTTTAGATTGAAAGATATCTTGAAAAGATAGCAGATTTCTTATGTAAGTTCCATTCAAAATGATTGATATGATTCTGTGTATATATTTCTTGTTAATATTTACAATAATTAATTATCAGTACCGGTAATTAGTAAATACTTTGATTATATTTATAGTGTGAAGAATTGAACAGTGAGTTAGATCTACGTTTACATCTACATAAACCTAGAGCTAGGAGAGCTGAATTTGATGTACACAATGTCAGAGCAGGTCAGTTATCTCCCTTGAAAGTAGTTTGAAATCATATTCAAAATTATTAGTTACCTCCCCTGTCATTAACAATTATTTGTGACTAATGTTTGCATTTCTAGTTAAATCGGGGGCCATCATGATTTTATGCTATGCAACCAGTGCCTATCACCACTAAAGTTGTGAGTTCGAATCCTGCTCATGGTGAGGTGTACTCCATGCGACATTATGTAATAAAGTTTATCAGTGACTTGCAGCAGGTCGGTGGTTTTCACCGGGTACTCTGCTTTCCTCCATCAATAAAACTGACCGCCATGATATAACTGAAATATTGTTGAAAGTGGCGTTAAACACCATAACCCTAACCCTCTAGTTAACTCTCTATACTACGGTGTAAAAGTTAACTCAATATGTATCAACTTTGCAAAGACATGGATTTATAGTCATAAAGCTTTTGAGTAAGATATTTTACCTGATAAATTGACAATTAAGATGCTATTTCCAATTACGACAGTGTTGAATTCCACGATTTTAGTATTAGTACAAAAATCATACTCAAATGTTTAATAACCATATGACATGAAGTCTAGAAAAGTAAACATATTATAAAGCTAAACAGAAATTATTTTCTTTCAGTTTAAATATTTGACCTCAGTGAAAAAGTTATACAAAGATTTGTCATTTTCTTAGTTGTACAGTGAAAACTATAAACCTTGAATAAAATGGAAGGATAATATGAAGCAGCTGGCCGCGATACTGGTATTACCAGTATTGTACACAATACTGGTATTACCAGTATTTTTACCAGTATCTGCAATACTAGAAGATACTGGTCATTGCCAAAATATGAGTATTGCAGATACTGGAAGATTCTGGAAAAATACTGGTTAGACCAGTATTGCAGATACTGGAAGATTCTAGAAAATACTGGTTATACCAATATTGCAAATACTGGAAGATTCTAGAAAATACTGGTTATACCAGTATTGCAGATACTGGAAGATTCTGGAAAATACTGGTAATACCAGTATTGCAGATACTGGAAGATTCTGGAAAATACTGGTTATACCAGTATTACAGATACTGGAAGATTAGGTACGAAGTTGCGGAATGTACTTGTATATTGTTTTTTTTTGTCCTGTCTGTTATGAGAGAACTTAGGCTCTGCCCACTCATGTCAAATTGCCAGAGCAATGCATAAAAATGTCCCTCTCTCCATGTTATTTTTGGTGGGGAATTAGGGGAGGGGGGGGGGGTAAATTCGGCACCTACCTGATAAGTCAATTCGGCACCTGGTAAAATCAGCACTTGGTCAGTTGGACACCAATCATTGGTTAATGTATTGTAAAGTTTACCAGTTATTTGCCCAAGGTCAGGAATTTTTACTGGTGAATTCAGGATACTAGAATTTCCAGTATTGTGTGTTTTGCAATACTAGTATTACCAGTATTGTTGGATGAAGAATACTGGAGCTTCTGGTATTGTGTGTTTTACAATACTAGTATTGCCAGTATTGCTGGATGAAGAATACTGGAGTTTCCAGTATTGTGTGCTTTACAATACTAGTATTACCAGTATTGCTGGATGAAGAATACTGGAGCTTCTGGTATTGTGTGTTTTACAATACTAGTATTACCAGTATTGTTGGATGAAGAATACTGGAGCTTCCGGTATTGTGCATAGATCAAGGATTCTGGTATTCCAGTATTGTAAATGTACAATACTGGTACATCCAGTATTGTATATATACGATACTGGATTTCCGGTATTGTAACATTACAATACTGGTATTTCTAGTATTGTACAGTGTTACAATACTGGTATTACCGGTATCGCGGCCGGCTGCTTCATATTATCCGAAAGGGAATCCTACAATAAACAAAGTCCTAATGTAAGAAATCTTTGTTAATTTAATCCGTATAAGCTGAACACTATTTTATTCTGAACACAAAAGTTGATCCTAATGAGGTTCAATTTAAACAGATTTCACTGTATTATATTGTGTAATTTTTCTATGACATCTCACCCATTTTGTTTTGTTTTTTCTATGACATCTCACCCATTTTGTTTTGTTTTTTGTATGACATCTCACCCATTTTGTTTTGTTTTTTCTATAACATCTCACCCATTGTGTTTTGTTTTTTGTATGACATCTCACCCATTGTGTTTTGTTTTTTGTATGACATCTCACCCATTTTGTTTTGTTTTTTGTATGACATCTCACCCATTGTGTTTTGTTTTTTGTATGACATCTCACCCATTTTGTTTTGTTTTTTGTATGACATCTCACCCATTGTGTTTTGTTTTTTGTGTGACATCTCACCCATTTTGTTTTGTTTTTTGTATGACATCTCACCCATTTTGTTTTGTTTTTTGTATGACATCTCACCCATTGTGTTTTGTTTTTTGTATGACATCTCACCCATTTTGTTTTGTTTTTTGTATGACATCTCGCCCATTGTGTTTTGTTTTTTGTATAACATCTCACCCATTTTGTTTTGTTTTTTGTATGACATCTCACCCATTGTGTTTTGTTTTTTGTGTGACATCTCACCCATTTTGTTTTGTTTTTTGTATGACATCTCACCCATTTTGTTTTGTTTTTTGTATGACATCTCACCCATTGTGTTTTGTTTTTTGTATGACATCTCACCCATTTTGTTTTGTTTTTTGTATGACATCTCACCCATTTTGTTTTGTTTTTTGTATGACATCTCACCCATTTTGTTTTGTTTTTTGTATGACATCTCACCCATTTTGTTTTGTTTTTTGTATGACATCTCACCCATTTTGTTTTGTTTTTTCTATGACATCTCACCCGTTTTGTTTTGTTTTTTGTATGACATCTCACCCATTTTGTTTTGTTTTTTGTATGACATCTCACCCATTTTGTTTTGTTTTTTGTATGACATCTCACCCATTGTGTTTTGTTTTTTGTATGACATCTCACCCATTGTGTTTTGTTTTTTGTATGACATCTCACCCATTTTGTTTTGTTTTTTGTATGACATCTCACCCATTGTGTTTTGTTTTTTGTATGACATCTCACCCATTTTGTTTTGTTTTTTGTATGACATCTCACCCATTTTGTTTTGTTTTTTGTATGACATCTCACCCATTTTGTTTTGTTTTTTGTATGACATCTCACCCATTTTGTTTTGTTTTTTCTATGACATCTCACCCGTTTTGTTTTGTTTTTTGTATGACATCTCACCCGTTTTGTTTTGTTTTTTGTATGACATCTCACCCATTTTGTTTTGTTTTTTCTGTGACATCTCACCCGTTTTGTTTTGTTTTTTGTATGACATCTCACCCATTTTGTTTTGTTTTTTCTATGACATCTCACCCATTTTGTTTTGTTTTTTGTATGACATCTCACCCATTTTGTTTTGTTTTTTGTATGACATCTCACCCATTTTGTTTTGTTTTTTTGTATGACATCTCACCCATTTTGTTTTGTTTTTTGTATGACATCTCACCCATTTTGTTTTGTTTTTTGTATGACATCTCACCCATTTTGTTTTGTTTTTTGTATGACATCTCACCCATTTTGTTTTGTTTTTTTGTATGACATCTCACCCATTTTGTTTTGTTTTTACAGCTGAGTTAGTAATGCACTCTGAGAGAGTGGCTAGACATACTAAAGGAGTACAGCAGGCTCTGACAGATTTAAACCAGGAGTTCCACAACATGGAGGAGCAGCATAATAAATTAACTCGCAAGTTCAGAGAAAGTATAGAGGCTCTAGAACTTGTCTTTATAAATGCTACTAAATCTTCAAAGTAAGAACCCCTCTTTTTTTTTAAGCAAGATTAAAGAAAAAGATATGAACTTTCTATGAAAAAAACAGACAAAGTTGTGTGGTGTTTTATCAGGATGTAGATAAAACTTTCAAAATTGTCATATTTTTTGTTTGTTGTGAAAATTTTTTCATTTTAAGAGATTTATTCTTCTTAAAATTATGCTAATTAAAAGATATATCAAATTTGTATTACAATGTACTATGAAACATACTATGGTGTCATCGTGCAAGACAAATATTTGTCATTATCATAACGTTGAAAAAAAAAACATGTATTGTGGTATAAAGAAGGTCGGTGGTTTTCTCTACGTACTCTGGTTACCTCCACCAATAAAACTGACTGCCACAATATAGCTGTAATATTGTTGAAAATGGTGTTAAATACCATAACTCCCCTGATATCACACTTGTGGAATGTTGAAATTGTGCATGTTAATAATTATATTTATTTCACTGGAGTATTTCCTATTGCACATTATGTGATAAAGTTTGTCAGTAACTTGCACCAGGTCGGTGGTTTTTTTCTCCAGATACTCTAGTTTCCTCCACCAATAACACTGACCACCATGATATACAGCTGAACTTCGTTTTGTCAAACTCGGTTATCTCGAAATTTCAGTAAGCCGAAATTTTTCTGAAGTTCCGTTTAAGCTTAGTGCTTTTCAACTTAATTTACTCCTCTTATCTCAAATTTCGATGTGTCGAAATTTCGGGTATCTTGAGGCAGCTTTTCAGTCCCTAATATTCAAATCCATTCAAATTATGTTCGTTATGTCGAAATTATAAATTAAATCAATTAACAAACCTGTCCAGGTGTCAACAGCATGGCTTCCGGTGCTTACCACGTCAGGTGATATTTATTTTGATAACTGTTAATTATCATTTGTAAAGAAAACAATTGATTTCTTAATTGAAGCCTTGAAGTCATAATCAGGAATGAAATATTATTTAATGATAAATTTCAAAGCGTTTGATGTCGTGACACCTTGAGTGTACAGAAAAAAAACGAAATTATTAAACAGCCTGTTGTGTACAGCGATATCACTAATTTTTTTATGAAACAATTAATTTAATAACGCTGAACGCTCTGTTAAGAATAACATTTCAACATTTTGTCAGATTGCTAATCAGCTTTAACAGCAGAATATTGAAAGATCAATTATGTGGTATTTATTGATTTTTATGAAAGATCGTTTTGTTGACAGTTTCGTAATTTTTAAATACACGATTGTGTATTGCCGTATTATGTGTACATATACATGCTGTAATCAAATGCATGTTTCTTTTTTCTTTCGAAGGTTCTTGACAATTATTGAATCTATACTTGGTAAAAATTCAGATAATAACACATCATCAAAGAATGTTTTATTTATTTAAAAAAAACCAAGCAATACATACGTACGTGTTAAAAATACGTACACAATACGTAGAAATGATGATCAAAATATTGTAAATAGTTTGCATCCCCTTTTGTCAGACTTACCTGACAGAGTTGCCTATCTTACTTAATCCCTTACTCCCCTTAAATCGAATTTCGGATAACTCGAAATTTTGCAACGGTCCCGTGAACTTCGAGATAACGAGATTCACTTGTAACTGAAATATTGTTGAAAGTAGCATTCAACACCATAACCCTAACCCTATTGCACATTTATAATGATAACTTTTATTTCGTGTTTCTTAGATTGGCATCTTTACGTACACAGTTGAAAGAAGAATCAGAAAAGTTTATGACAATGATCAGAACATCACTGAAGAATTTCCGTCAACATTTGGACGATACGCTTCAGAGATTACGTGAATCTAATGCCAGATTTATAAAATCATTCAAGTAAGTTTTTC
This sequence comes from Bathymodiolus septemdierum, assembly GCA_963383655.1. NCBI lineage: Eukaryota > Metazoa > Mollusca > Bivalvia > Mytilida > Modiolidae > Bathymodiolus > Bathymodiolus septemdierum. The sequence goes on along the minus strand of OY726528.1, from coordinate 28,281,528 downwards.
TATGTCATTTGAATTTTTTTAGTATCAAGCCGAAATCCAAGAAGGCCACCATGGTAAAAAGAAGGACCTGGTTAGAGAGAATTCTCTGAAACCACAAATCTGTTTAAGACCAACTCAGCAAGAATGTTATTTTGATGCTGCTTTTCACAGTTTATTGATTTTATATTGATCAGGTACAGTAGGCCCCCTCTTATAAAGCCCATCCCACTTAAGGCCACCCTTTTTATCAAGTCAGATTCCAGGTGCACTGAGATAATAAAATACTACTTAATTATCCCCCTGAAGAGGGTACTTATGAGGTTACACTTCTTTACAGAAGTAGTGTTATAAGAGAGGAACTACTGTAATAAAGAATAAGTTTGCCCCTACGTCAATGGTTCAAACATCTCCTATACATGAAAGTCTACAAAGTTCATATAAAATGTTTGATTTTGTGTTTTATTCTTTGAAAAGTGTGAACCACATCGGTAGTGTAATGGTTAGCGTGTTCGTAGATCTTGGGTCAAACCAAAGACTTTTTATTGCTTCTCCGCTAAGCATGCAGCATTAAGGAGAAAGAGCAAAGACCGGTTGGCTCGGAATCAGGATAATGTGTGGGGTGAGATGTCTATCTGTGAATTGTTGTGTTTGTAAGCTAGCACTATTGTCTATTATAACAATCCAACTAAGCATATTGGTCTACTACAAAGCGGACCTCATCATCATCTCATTGAAAATTAACTTGTTCTCGCCATGATATAGCTGAAAAATTGCTGAGTTTGTCGTTAAATAACAATCACTCACTCACTCTCACACTCAAAAATCATTAACCTAAATGTATGCAAAAAAGGATAACTCCAGGTAATGCTGTTACTTAATTACAGAGTATTTTCTGATGGTGGAAATTTTTGCCCCGAGGAAATTAAAGAATACTGTAAGAAGCTGGACCAATCATCACAGAAGATAGACAAATGTGAAGGTGCTGTAATGTTAGAATTAGAAGGCCTGGAATCTAAGCGTAGGGAACAAGTTACCAGAGTGGTCGTAGAATTTGATGATAGGTGAGACTTTATGGATTATCTTCCTTATATTTGTTAATGATCTCCCTTAGATTGTTTATTATCTGCCTTTGATTTGTTAATTATCTCCCTTAGATTATGAATGATCTCCTTTAGATTGTTAATTATCTCCCTTAGATTTGTTAATTTTTCTCTCTTAGATTTTTTAATTTATCTCCCTTAGATTGTTTATTATCTCCCTTAGATTTGTTAATTATCTCCCTTAGATTATTATTTATCACCCCTTATATTATTAATTATCTCCCTTAGATTATGAATTATCTCCCTTAGATTGTTAATTATCTTTCTTTGTCTTTTAGTGGTTATCAAAATATTCTTCACATATGGGCCTTTTCCATGGGAGACAACCCATAGGAGACAGGGTCACATGAACAAAATACATTTTCTTTGTTTTTTTTACCTTTTTATATATATATATATATATATATATACAATAACGGCAGGTTTGAAGTTTGAGACACACATTATTGTTTATATTGGTATTAAGCGTCATAAAATATCAGGTTGACACAGGGATTGAACTTAACTTTTTTTGACCATTGAAATGAATTTGCGCATAATATTCTTACTACATAATACTTTGAGTTCCCGTTGTACAGGAAGATAGAAGAAACACTATATTTTTCATGTATATGATAGAAACTTGTGCTTTCTTTTGAAATTTTAGAGAAAATATTAATGTTATGAAGAATTCTCTGTTGAAAATGTCAAATTCTATCTTCATTGATTGAAAACTTACTAAATATTAAAACCTATGCTGTCATATTTGGTATGCAAATTTTCATTTGTAGTGCAACAAATCAGACATAAATTTAAAATCCAAAAAGTAGATGAAATGGAAGAAAAACGTCAAAGGTATTCCTACCTGTCATTCCGTGTGACGTAGATATGATCTGAGTTCCCGATAGCATCTGTTGTCCAGATAGCCGGTTGTAGGGTGTGACGGATGGCGAGTGGGCGACGGTTAATTTCAAACTCTGCGGTTCAGTGTGACATTATCACTCTGTGAGATCAAAGTAAAAATGATAAATTAACAGATAAGAAACATTTGCAGGTGGAAACTTTTATCAGAACATAATAATTAACACAATTATTTATTGGATCGTTACAGCTGCTCATAATTTACATCACAGTTTTTGCCTTATTTTTTTTCTCCTACTTCCCGAAAGCCAAATTTAGAAAATTGTTTCTATTTATTCAAACAACTTCTTTCATAACATTCACTTGTCCGAATCCATTTTTACTTGTCCCTGCTTTCGGGCAAGTGGGTTAGGGCGAAGACTGACCTCAAAACATCATAATAAACACCTATATAGCTGCTCAGGTGATCTCGTTACAGAACATTACCTTATAGATTTGGTTCCTTCTAATTGTATTTACTATACTAAGCTATGTATAAGGTCATGTTCTGGAACGAAGATACCTGAGAAGTAACAAAGGTGTAAACAAGAAAACATATTTACATATTTACGATTGTAATTATGCTATAACACATTTTCCATTTAGCTAATGTTTGCCGTCAAATTCACAAATGGAATGTCGTAACTAAGGGTTCTGGTGTAAATCAGTCACCATTTTGAATTCTTGAAATCCAACATGTCAGTTAATACAATATGATAGAAAATAAAGGCATTACCTACCTTTGAAATAATTTCTTGTTATATTTTATCCAAAATTAAAGCGTACATGTTGCGAAATAACATCAAGTGTTTACTTTCTATGCTGAAAATGTTCAAATGACGTCACGATTTTCTATGTTTATGTGCCAAAGTCATCAACAACATATTTTATTTTTTGCAATTTTTATTCCCTTTCTTAAGATCAATTGACCTTTTTTTTTTGTCTTGCTTAAGAATAGAAATATCAGTTTTGTGTTTGAAGAGTTGTCTGTGTCAATTTGATATTTGATGCTTGCAAATATCGGTGTTATTGGCTCCTCTACACGTCACCAAGTAAAACTGCATTTGCGACCGTCAAATCATCAATTGCTGCTGGCAACTCTTCAAATACAATACAATTATTTCCTAAGTTCATTCTTCTAATTTCTATTAATGTGATCTTAGTTCGATAAAATTTTCTCATTTATAAAAACATCGCAAATATTTCCAAATAGTATTTACAGTGGAACTTTGCTAGCTCGAACTCGGATGGCTCGAATACCATGGATCCCTCACACTGTTTTTAGCTCACCTTGCCAAAGGCAATGTGAGCTTTTGCCATTACTTGGCGTCTGTCGTCCGTTAACTTTTCACATTTTAATCTTCTCCTCTGAAACCCCTAAGCCAAATGAACTGAAACTTGGAAGGAAGCATCTATGGAAGGTCTTCTATAAAGATTGCTAAATTCGTCCCGATCCATTAACAAACATGGCCACCACAGGCAATTCTTGTTTCTGATTGGCCTATTTTTTAAAATCTTCTCCTCTGAAACCACTGGGCCAAATGAACTGAAACTTGGTAGGAAGCATCTATGGAAGGCCCTCATTGCTCATTTCATCCCGATCCGTTAACAAACGTGGCCGCCATAGGTGACTCTTGTTTCTGATTGGCTGATTTAAACAATTCTTTTCTTCTGTAACCGTTTGGCCAAATGAACCGAAACTTGGTAGGAAGCATCTATGGAAAGTCCTCTGTTGCGATTACTTATGTCATTCTGATCCGTTAACAAACATGGCCACCACAGGCAATTCTTGTTTCTGATTGGCCTATTTTTAAAAATCTTCTCCTCTGAAACTGCTTGGCCAAATGTACCGAAACTTTGTAGGATGTATCTATGGGATTACTCATTTCGTCCCGATCCATTAACAAACATGACCACCACAGGCAATTCTTGTTTCTGATTGGTCGATTTCCAAAAATCTTCTCTGAAACCACTTGGCCAAATGAACCGAAACTTGGTAGGATGCATCTATGGAGGTCCTCTATAAACATTGCTCATTTCGTCCCTATCAATTAACAAATATGGCTGCCACAGGCAAGTCTTGTTTCTTATTAGTAAATTTCTAAAACAGCTTTTCCTTTGAAGCCGCTTGGCCAAATGATATGAAACTTGGTAAGAAGCATTTATGGAAGATCCTCTATAGACATTACTCATTTCGTTTTGATCCATTTACAAACATGGCTGCCACAGGCAATTCCTGTTTTAGATTGGTCAATTTCTAAAAATCTTCTTATCTGAAACTGTTTTGCCAAAATGAACAATATTTGGTGGGAAGCACCTATGGAAGGTTCTGTATTAAATTTCCTCAAAGCAGAATGAAAGGTGAGTGACACAAGCTCAACCCACTGAGCCTCTAGTTTTAGTCCCAACAATTATGCCATTAATTCCTTGTCAAATAAACCCCTGATTTCTTGAACATCAATTTCTCAAACAGTCAAACTATTTTTATGGTCTGGTAATAATAAATAGGGACAAATTACCTTTTCAAACTCAAACTCAAATTCACCATAAGTGTCAAGCATTTAATTAGACATAATAACAATATCGAGATAAAAGAAAAATACATGCACTGCATAACTGTTAAGCATTTAATTAGACATAATAACAATATCGAGATAAAAGAAAAATACATGTGCTGCATAACTGTTAAGCATTTAATTAGACATAATAACAATATCGAGATAAAAGAAAAATACATGTACTGCATAACTGTTTACACAGCAATTAAAGGTTATATAGCTGTGGCTTGATTATTAATATTGTTGAAAGTGGCATTTAACACCGTAACCCTAACCCAGATAATCAAGTTCTATTGTGGGTTTTTCCCCAAAATAATTATAGACTTTTTATTAGTTATATTATATTCTGTAGGTTCAAACACCACATGATAGATTTGGTATTTATGGAGAGAATAGCTCGATGGTTAACAAACACTCAGGTTAAAATAAAAGCTGAAGTAGCTAACAGTAATTCTCAAGCTCAACAACTGGCCCAGTTTCTTAATGATGTAGTGAGAAGGATTGATGCATGTGAAAGACCAAACTTAGATAAAGAGGTGAGAGAAAATAGTTATCTTTTAAATGGCAAAAGCTAATATTCATCCTTTTTAAAGATTTAATTGCACATGTAAGCATAATACTATAAAAACAAAATCAAAAATCAAAACGGAAAAAACCATAACCTTTGATAAGAAATAAGGAATTTGAAGGAAAAAAAAATGCCTGTCCCAAACCAGAACCTGGATTTCCTTCATTTGTGATTGTTCGTTTTGTTGATATTGAAATTGTTGACCATCACTGTTGCAACTTTCTTTTCATAATGGTACGGCTTTAGGCAAATGTAAGAAATAAAAATCTCATTGTGGTGATGCCAATGGTGAAAATATCCATTTTCTCTTTAAGCTATGAAAATCATATGATAACCAAACATTTACTCAAACAGGAAATACAATAACCACACGTTTACTCAAACAGGAAGTATGATAACCACACGTTTACTCAAACAGGAAGTACGATAACCACACGTTTACTCAAACAGGAAGTACGATAATCACACGTTTACTCAAACAGGAAGTATGATAACCACACGTCTACTCAAACAGGAAGTGTGATAACCACACGTTTACTCAAACAGGAAGTACGATAACCACACGTTTACTCAAACAGGAAGTATGATAACCACACGTTTACTCAAACAGGAAGTATGATAACCACACGTCTACTCAAACAGGATGTGTGATAACCACACGTTTACTCAAACAGGAAGTACGATAACCACACGTTTACTCAAACCTTTAGAAAAGTCAAAAGTTTTGGTTTTTTTTTTACTTTTACAGTTTATATATGACTTTTTTTTAACGATTTTGTTAATTCTTAGACTTTTGTCTGTAAATCAGCATTTTGAGAAAGTCACCTTAAAAAACCATAATCAATCAATCCCAGTTTCATCGAAACCTGAGGAAAAGTCTTCAGTTACATTGAAACCTGTCTAAATGAATGCTTATGTTTATGGGAATACTGTGTATACTAGACTTGCATAATGTAGATATGAAATCTTTACAAATTTAATCTGTATAATCTGACCATCTTTACAAATTTAATCTGCATAATCTGACCAACTCTCTAATCCATTTTGGTGACCATTGGTGAAATTCTTGACCATCACTGTATCAACTTTCATTTTCATATTTGGTGAAATTGTTGACCATTACTGTTTAAACTTTCTTTTCATATTCATTAAAAAGTTGGTCCTAGAGGTGTTAAGTTCAAACATATTTTAACTGTAATAAAAAAAAAATCAATACAATTAAAAAAATATATAAAAATAATTTTAAAAACCATGATATTATTTATCACTAGTGTAAAGCTGTAATAGATGTAAGTATGTTTATTTTTACAGGTAAATTTCATTTTTTATTTATTCATAATTAATAGATAACTGTATTGTATTTTAAGCTTTGCAGACGTAAATCATCAGTTTTACGGTCGCAAATTGAGTTTACCTAGAAACACGTTGCAGAGCGAGGTTAACAGGTAGTTGTGACAGTAAAACCCAGATTTATGTCCACAAAGCTTAAAATACAATACAGTTATCTCCATTCTAATGCAATACTAAACATAAAAATGTATTCTTGCATTTCCGTTGGTCTAAGAATCACACAAATTAAAATTCTACAAAATGTTGTTGTCTACTTTGGAATGTAAATACCATGAGGTCATGTGAAGACTTTCAGTTTAAAATGTAAAGATCAGACGTTTTTTGGCTTCGTGTACGCTTCAATTTTGATGAATTTAGCTAAAAATAAGTTTGTAACGTAGGCATTTTAATTATTTTTGTGTCTTGTTGTAAATTTGACATGAATTTCACATTTTCAAGATGGCGGATCCTTCCAGCTGGACCCCTTACTTACGACTTGTAGATTGAGAATTTTACTTAGAATAATAACCAATGAAATCCGACAATACAAACAAATTGCATTATAATATTTGTTTAGTCTTTAATTTGGTGTTGATTTTAAAATTGGAATAGAAAAGAAAACATAGCATGTTTTTTCTACAATGTGCATGGGTAATTTATTAAATGTTCTTTGCTCCTCCGTAGGGGGAGTGGGGCTTGGTTTAATTATATTCTCTCTTCGATAGGGTAATATCATGAAAATGAAGATTGCATTTTTGTCATTTATTTTCAATTGAGATATTATTTTAAGGTATTTCATAGAAAATTAAATGACACACAATATTATTTATATGTCGTAGTTTAAAGTGATTGTTCCTTCTTGTTTAAGGGGCTGTCTTGATCATGATCGTATGGTAGTTGGATTTACAACTACCTGTGCAATCACTACCTATAACCAGTTGTGAGATCGAATCACGCTCATCAAAGTGAAATGTACTCGAAATAACATTATGTGATAAAGTTTGTCAGTAACTTGCGACAGGTCGGTGGTTTTCTCTGAGTACTCCGGTGTCCTCCACCAATAAAACTGACCACCACGGTATAACTGAAATATTGTTGAAAGTGACGTTAAACACCAGAACACCCCCTACACTTTCTTGTTTAAAATTACTTTACATTATTAGTTATATATATTTATAGAATTTGTCAAAGAACAGAATATGGTGAAATTGAACTAATTATAATTAAACTGTTTGGTTTAATTTGGAGCAATGAAAAATGAACATTGTAATTGATATTCTATAATTTACTGTATCTTAATTTTTACAGCAAATTACATCAAAACAATTGAACGAGTCTCTGAAGCTTGTTTTTGATGCCTTCCATGCTAGAAGTATATACCTAAACAGTGTAAAGGATACTGTTGTTAGACCAGCTTCAGCAATGCAGGGACCACCAGCCATAGGTAAATATCTAGTTTACTGTTTGATTGTAATTTTAGACATATTAAGAGGGGGGATCCCATTAACCAGCTTGAGAGGGGGAGCCCTTTAACCAGCTTAAGAGGGGGGAGTCCATTAACCAGCTTAAGGAGGGGGGAGCCCATTAACCAGCTTAAGGAGGGGGGGAGCCCATTAACCAGCTTAAGGAGGGGGAGCCCATTAACCAGCTTAAGGAGGGGGGGGGAGCCCATTAACCAGCTTAAGGAGGAGGGGAGCCCATTAACCAGCTTAAGGAGGGAGGGAACCCATTAACCAGCTTAAGGAGGGGAGGAGCCCATTAACCAGCTTAAGGAGGAGGGGAGCCCATTAACCAGCTTAAGGAGGAGGGGAGCCCATTAACCAGCTTAAGGAGGGGAGAGCCCATTAACCAGCTTAAGGAGGAGGGGAGCCCATTAACCAGCTTAAGGAGGAGGGGAGTCCATTAACCAGCTTAAGGAGGAGGGGAGCCCATTAACCAGCTTAAGGAGGAGGGGAGTCCATTAACCAGCTTAAGGAGGAGGGGAGTCCATTAACCAGCTTAAGGAGGAGGGGAGTCCATTAATCAGCTTAAGGAGGAGGGGAGCCCATTAACCAGCTTAAGGAGGGGGGGGGAGCCCATTAACCAGCTTAACCATACCACATTTTTGTACAAAGCCATGACCTAGAATTCTAACATTATTTGTTGTGGTCTTTTTTATGTTCCATAACTTGAAGCGAGATGTGATAGTTCATTTTATTGATATTGATGGAGACCCTGATTGTTTAAAATGCCAATTTGACCTATATTTCCCTTTATTTATGTTTTCTAGATGTTGATATTCCTTTTATCATACCTCTTTCTCAGATGTTCAAAATTTTAGATATTCCATATATTGACAGGAATCATAATATTTTATTTGTTTTATAAAGATTTTATATATTTTGTATATTAAACAAGAATCACAACATTATATTCTTTTCTTCACAGCTCGTGTAGTGTTTACAGCGGCTGAATCTACACCAACACCGATCAGTAAGGCGGGAAAACAACCAGCCGAAGATCCATCAGTCGGAGTTATTAAAAGTATTCTTAAGTAAGTTTTATATGTTGAAGTTTAAAAAATAACATTAGCAAAATTTCAGGTACATTTGTATTAAGGTAGATTGAATTTTTTTTTAGATATGTTTTTCTTATAGCATGCAATGCAACAACAATAGGTGATAAAGTTTGTCAGTAACGGATTCTACCAATAAACATGGGATGAATCTAGATGCTTGTGAAGAGTAAGCAGTTCCTGCTTCTTATAGGACACCCGCCATGTTAAGCATACATATAGTCAAGTCAGGAACATTGGAATAATTGTTTAGAATTAAATGAACATTGATATGCATATGACTTCCCTTTTTTTTTAGACTAAATAAATAAATCTTTATTTACATTAAGTTATACATATGACTCCTGCCTAAAAAACCTTACAATTCGTTTTTATCTAGAAATTAATGAAATAAATCCTTTTTTATTTTAAATTATGTATATTTTTTTAATAACACTAGGACACAGAAGACAAAGATGAGATTTGGTATTGATGCTGAGTTTGATGGGGATACAACTCCATGTAAGTAGTCACAAAATGTTCACCCCCGGCTTTTAGTGGGGTTCGTGTTACTCGATCTTTAGTTTTATGTGTATGTTTTGTAGATCGCTGTTTGTCCTTTTGTACTTTTTCTTTTGGCCATTGTGTTGTCTGTTCTTCTTCCATATATAGATTCTGATTACCCCTTTGGTATTTTTAAACTCTTCTTAGGAAATTATTTATATTTAGCTTTGAATTGTTTTTATCATATTGTCACTTTTAGGAATCTAATAATCAGCTCATTGCTGGTATATGTGAATGTAGTGTTCATATAAATTATATAATATTGTACAGAATGTACACAATATTTTTTTTTAAATCCCATTCATGGTAGGTTGTACTCGATACAACATTATGTGATAAAGTTTGTCAGTGACTTGCTGCATATGGCAGGTTGGTGGATTGCTTCATTTACTCTGGTTTCCTCCACCAATAAAACTGACCTCCACGATATAGCTGAAATATTGTTGAAAGTGGTGTTAAGCACCATAATACTAATTACCCACAGTATTTTTGAAAATGAAAGCTAGAAATAATAGAGATATGAGGATCAGGAAAATTTCTATCTTGGAATTTAACTATAGATCAATGGAAACAAAACACATTTTAGTCTCACGATAGCATATCATTATATTTAAAAGTTTTTCAGTGACTTGCAACAGATCATTGGTTTTCTGGGATTTCCTCCACCAGTAAAACTGACTACTATAATATAGCTGATATATTATTGAAAGTGTCGTTAAACACCATAAACCTAACCCTAAAAACACATAAGGACAATGTAAAAATGACAAATGATCCGTTAAAATCTGTCACTCCAGATTTTCCAATCCTTATTTGATAGCTTAAAGTCTAGAATGAAATGTGACTGTTAAATACTTGTTAGCTGATACAATGGGACAAACTTTTAGTGACTGTTGTCTGGGGGAGACATATTGTTATCATCCTGTCCTGTCATCCATCTTTCAGTTTGTCACAAGTTTGTATGCCTAACTTCTCCTACATATTAAAAGAGAATTCCTTAACACTTTGCATGCTTGCTTATTACCATATGGAAAAATTGTGTATTGTTTTGGCATTTAGATTGGACCATTTTTGAAGGAGTTATTGCCCTTTTTTACCTAGAATATTTCATCAAAATTGGTAGGGGAAGGAGATACATATTATATTTTTGTAGTAAAACACAACCATTAAATACTTATATATTTTTTTTTCAGTTGGTCAGCCACTTGAGATGAGGGAGAAAATGAAATCGTCTTTGTCAGCTAGTACCCCAACAGAGAAAGGCAAGACAAAACGAGGGTCTAATAGTGCTCATCCCACAGATAGTCCACCAAAACGTGTCCAGTCAGGGTAAACATCAATTTTCTCTTATATCACCAAAAATTATACAATATATCGATTTTTGTCATTTCAGAAACTGTTGCATTCTGGGATTTTCTGAATTACTATAATGTCATTGGTTGAAAATGCTGTAAGCAATTCAGCATTGACCAATGACGTGTAACATCAATTCAAATTTTGATGAAGAAAATTACCAATGTTTCAGGAGATTCTGAAATGGCAATTTGCACACCAATGTTCCCATATATAGTTTGCATCAATACCTGTGTATTTTCCATTGTGATTATATAGTAGTCGAAATAAACCCTTTATTTTTAAAAAAAAAATGTCTGCACAGAATTTTAATACTTTTCTCTTTAATAATTTGAAATATTTCTATTTGTATGTTATCCAAGAAATAATCTGTTCTAACGTTCATGATTTTTTTTCAATTGGAATGATTTTTTTTAAATTGGAGAATCTGTTGCGTCTTCATTTAGGTTAAAAAAAATTAGTGAATACCAGTAGATATGAATTTGTCTTCTCCATATAGAGTCACTCTGTCACTGTGTTATGTGTATATTTTGTAGATAGTAGAATTTTTGTTTTTAACACAAGATTTACTTTCAAAAGCAAGAAAGTATTTTGAATAGATACAATTGAAAATGTGATTTTGATTGAGAATTTTTGTAGATATTATTGGCCATTTGATTTTTTTAGAGAGCCCAGTTTTCATGGGACTCCTACAGCGGCCCCTAGGTAAAGAGTGATTTTGTGGTGCACTTGATTTAAATAATAGAGTGTGATTGTGTTTGTAGCTTTATTTAGGCATTGCAGCAAAGAGAATGGTGGAGTGCTTCAACAATTAACACATAAATACAACTGGTTTTTTTTTGTGTGTGTGTCTTTTTAGCATTTCCGATACATAGGGATTACTTTTTGTCTTCTGTAGCATTTTATGATACATAAGGATTATTTTTGTCTTTTTAGCATTTCCGTTAAATATGGATTATTTTTTTTGTCTTTGTAGCATTTCTGATACATAAAGGTCACTTTGTCTGTAAATTTTAACCTTGTGTGGTCCTGCATCACATTTATGGCAGTTTCTCAACTTTCTTTTCTAATATTATGCAAGCTATGGGAACCGTGTGATCTCTCTATCTTATACAGCTTAAATCAGATGACTTTCTAATTTCATTGCTACATCAACATAAAATGCTCATCATTTTGAAATATTTTAAGGTTTAAATATTTTCGGAGTCTTTCCTCCTTTTCAAAATTGTGATATTTTTTTTTAATTTCATGTAGAGGTATGACCCTTAGATCCCTTAGATAGCCCCATAGAGACTAGTGACACATGTCTATTGAAAAAGATTTATTGCTAAGTTTCTTTTTCACTTTTGACATGAAACTGACTGAAAAACAATAATTACAGTGAAACAGGACACAAGGGAGATATCTTTAAATGGAGACCAAACAGGACACAAGGGAGATATCTTTAAATGGAGACCAAACAGGACACAAGGGAGATATCTTTAAATGGAGACCAAACAGGACACAAGGGAGATATCTTTAAATGGAGACCAAACAGGACACAAGGGAGATATCTTTAAACGGAGACAAAACAGGACACAAGGGAGATATCTTTAAACGGAGACCAAACAGGACACAAGGGAGATATCTTTAAATGAAGACCAAACAGGACACAAGGGGGATATCTTTAAACGGAGACCAAACAGGACACAAGGGTGATATCTTTAAACGGAGACAAAACAGGACACAAGGGAGATATCTTTAAACGGAGACCAAACAGGACACAAGGGAGATATCTTTAAACGGAGACCAAACAGGACACAAGGGAGATATCATTAAAGGGAGACCATCCTCTTTTGAGAAACACCTTTGAAATATCCCAAGTCTTACTTCTTTTTACCAAATACTGACCACCTTCAGCAAGTTGAAGATGATATCAGAGTCTTTATTATCTATATGTCAATTCTGTGTTGATAGATCTCTTTTATGACAGAGAACCCTCTTTTGTGAAACTGCTTTGAAATGTCACAATTCTTAATTATTTATGATACAAATCAATCCTTTATTGAGTGACGACCTGTCTTGAAAGGACAAATTAATCTGGCAGAAGATTTGGTTCCCCATGACTGGTTTTACTCGGGCTATGGTTGAGTGAGCTCTCAAATCTTGATCTTTATGCATTATTATCAGTTAATATTTATATTTGTATTTTGAATGTTTGTTTAATGGGTTTTGTCAGTACATATATAGCTAATTCAGATTGAGTTTTGATGTTATAACTTTTTCTGGGATATTAAGTGTACCATTGCGAAGTGGAATATGATTTTGTTTAGAAGCGGATAATTGGAAAAATGTCCATACTTTCTTGTAAATAGCCAATTGCATACCAGAAGTATTGAAACTTTTTACTGCAGTTGTGCATCTTCATAATACATTCATTTATTTGCTGCACATTTCATTGGATAAAATGTTAGATATTTAGCAATGATTTTGAAGTCAAAGTTTAAACAGTGATGGTCAACAGTTCCACCAATATCAACAAAGCAAACAATCATCTCTAAACAGTGATGGTCAACAGTTCAACCAATATCAACAAAGCAAACAATCACCTCTAAACAGTGATGGTCAACAGTTCCACCAATATCAACAAAGCAAACAATCGCCTCTAAACAGTGATGGTCAACAGTTCCACCAATATCAACAAAGTAAACAATCACCTCTAAACAGTGATGGTCAACAGTTCCACCAATATCAACAAAACAAACAATCACCTCTAAACAATGCTGGTCAATAATTCCACCAATATCAACAAAGCAAACCTCTCTACTATTCACTAAGCACAAAAAGACCACGATATGTGACGTTAAAAATCCAGGTCATGACTTTGAACAGGTACAACAATGTGGTGGTGTTATACCGGTTAATGGGATCCCCACCCTCCTCTCTTGATAATAAGTTAATGGGATCCCCACCCTCCTCTCTTGATAATAAGTTAATGGGATCCCCACCCTCCTCTCTTGATAATAAGTTAATGGGATCCCCACCCTCCTCTCTTGATAATAAGTTAATGGGATCCCCACCCTCCTCTCTTGATAATAAGTTAATGGGATCCCCACCCTCCTCTCTTGATAATAAGTTAATGGGATCCCCACCCTCCTCTCTTGATAATAAGTTAATGGGATCCCCACCCTCCTCTCTTGATAATAAGTTAATGGGATCCCCACCCTCCTCTCTTGATAATAAGTTAATGGGATCACCACCCTCCTCTCTTGATAATAAGTTAATGGGATCCCCACCATCCTCTCTTGATAATAAGTTAATGGAATCCCCACCCTCCTCTCTTGATAATAAGTTAATGGGATCCCCACCCTCCTCTCTTGATAATAAGTTAATGGGATCCCCACCCTCCTCTCTTGATAATAAGTTAATGGGATCCCCACCCTCCTCTCTTGATAATAAGTTAATGGGATCCCCACCCTCCTCTCTTGATAATAAGCCAATGGGATCCCCACCATCCTCTTGATAATAAGCCAAAAATGATTCAATATGATTTAAATATTTATTAATATCTTTAAACAGAATTAGTTATACTAGATTTATTTGATGTATCTATATTTAGTAGTTATATATTTGATATTATTTAATATTAGTAAAGGTAGAGGTATCCGGGCTTATCCTATAACTTTACACACATCTTTCAAAGCATGGAACGGGTAAAGTTTTATAGTTTTTGTTTGTGTTATTTTAAAGTTGGATAATCAGTTATTTTTTATTATTATTAATCATTTTCTCCAGAATTATCTAAAGATCACACCTCTGTCACTTTTGCAAAATTCATTCCTCCTTTGGTGCCAGCTGTTTTTTAAAAAATACAGTCAAACATGTTTTAAGAGGTCACCTTTGGGACAAAGAAAAAGTGACCTCTTAAAAGAGGTTCAGTTCTATTGAACTTTTCCATGACATGACAAGAAAAAAGTGACCTTTAACACAGGTGGCTGCTTAATAGAGGTGACTGCAAGGGCAGGTTTGACTACCATCTAAAATTAGACTTTTTGTATGTTGTTGAGAGTGCGCAGAATAAAAATTTATATACATAGACTTCCTTCCCCATTCCATGTTCTTTTGCATTTCTTGAAGAAATTGTTGAAGAAGAAACTATATTTACAGTTTGTTGGCTTGATGAGACTTCTTTAAAGGCAGGGGCGGATCCAGGGGGGGGGGGCGCACCCGGTGCACGCCCCCCCCCTAAAATTGGAAAAAATAAGATTTGTTGGCGTAAAATTGAGATTTTTCACACGAAATACCCCAAAAATATTCGCACCTCCCTCCGCTTGGCGCAATATTTTTAAGTATGCCACCCCCCCCCCTAGCTTAAAACCCTGGATCCTTCCCTGAAAGGGTTGGGCTAGGTTATGGGTTTATAACACCTCTTTCAAAAATATTTCAGTTGTATCATGGCGGTCAGTTTTAGTCGTGATGGAACACAGAGGAACCAATTGACATGCTACACATCACTGACATACTTTATCATACAGTTGTATCAAGTACACCTCATCATGGATAAAGGTTGGAAGGCACTTTTTGTTGACCCACTGCCCATACAATTTTCAGTTACAATAAAAGAATCAGTAAACAATTATTAAATAGACACCACTCATATGTTAATATATAAAGTGCCTTCCTATCACCCCATGCATATTTTTGTATTAGCCCTACTGTGGTAATCTATGTTACATTCCTTATTGAAAATCAATGCTCTAAAAAGAAAGCACCCTGTGAGATAAATTTGAATAATGATATTCCTGTTAAGCCAAAATGACTTTACAGAGCCAGATTTACATCCATGTAATACACAATGTAGCATTTATCAACAGAAGTAAATATTACAGCTCAGCTACAGGCTAGGGGACATTTCACACTCATTTTAGGGTATGAGTTTTGCTCATTGTTAGAGACCCTACTGTGACTGTGAAATGCAGAACAGCAAAAAAATGGATGTTCTTTTACTTGAATTGATGTCTAAGTGTAATGTTGAATAGTCTCTCATGTCCATTTATATTCATATCTTTTCTTACTAACAAATTATCTTTTGTTTTGTTTTGTTTCTTCGTTTTCTTTCAAGAATTTGATTGTGTGACGTTTTCTTGATATTGTTTTCACTGTAAGCAAGTATATATGTGCTTTAGAAACAGGTAGAAAAGTGAGTCTTTGACAAGCTTTTCTGCCCTGTTTAGCAGCAAATGCAAATGAATTTGATATTTTCCGACAATGTATGTATATTGTGTTTATCCTACAATGTCAAAAATCCCAAAACAACTGCCAAATTGTCTAAAAAGAGCAGAAACAAGCGTAATTCTAATGGTTTTTGATGGTGTCCTCTCTGAAGTCTGTGCTTATATTGTTACCATTTCTTACCATGGCTCAACATGAATAAAGTACCAGAAAAATTATATCTTGTTCAGTGACTGCGTATAACAAAAATTTATCCAGTCAATGCAATTTGACAGCTCAAATAGAACCAGTGCAGGATAAACATGTATATGTACTTGTTTTATTCATTTAATAAAGGGATTGCTGCTTCTGATTTTCAAAACAAACATTATATTGACTGTTCAGCTGAAGGAAAGATTTTTGAAAAATAACTAATATTTTTTTTCTTTCATACATTTTTTCCCATAAAATTCTTACTACACGTGAAAGTCATATACTTTAATTTTATAAAATTTATATTTACTGTGTGATTTTGTTATAATCAAATATTAAAATATAAAAGAGAAGAGTTTTAATATCTTTATTGTGCATGCTTCATGATCAGGCTTATTGTATGTTGATGGTTCAATCAAATGATGTTTCACATATTCTTATAGTGATGTATCTTATGGTCTTATTAATTTACAGATTGAGAAGAACCAGTAAATCCACAAAATTTGATAAAAAATACTTGATTTTTGGAGAAAAAGACGAGGAAGGAGAGGAGCGACACCTGTTGGGCATTATTAGGCGTAATTTAAGAGAGGCTCTCGATGGACTTTTAACATCTGCTGAGGTATTATTACAAATATGGTTATTTTTTTTCTCTGCTTTAGCAACACACAGCAATTGATTTTTGATTCTCATGTACATTCCTTTGGTGAGATTGGCACTTACCCTTTGCAAGAGCCTAGATTCACCCCTATTTTTTGGTGGTGTCTGTTTTTTGTTTTGTTTGTCTTTGTTCTGTGTCTTGTGCCCTATATTGCCCGTGTCTCTGGATTGTCCATTCTGGATTGCCAGTGTCTATGGATTGTCCATTCTGTATTGCCAGTGTCTCTGGATTGTTCATTCTGAATTGCCAGTGTCTCTGGATTGTCCATTCTGGATTGCCAGTGTCTCTGGATTGTCCATTCTGTATTGCCAGTGTCTCTGGATTGTCCATTCTGGATTGCCAGTGTCTCTGGATTGTCCATTCTGGATTGCCAGTGTCTCTGGATTGTCCATTCTGGATTGCCAGTGTCTCTGGATTGTCCATTCTGGATTGCCAGTGTCTCTAGATTGTCCATTCTGGATTGCCAGTGTCTCTAGATTGTTCATTCTGGATTGCCCATTTGGTTTTCTCTTGCATTTATTTATTAAATGTTTTAGTTATTTTTTCTAAGTTTTATTTAATGAGTGAATGATTGTTGTTTAGTTCCAAGTTACATTTCAATAAGATGACTGCGATGTCTGCATTGTGCTAGACCAACACGCTTGGTTTAGTTAGATTTTTATAGGGCTAGCTCATTGAAACAACTGTCCGTGGGAAAACATATTGCTTCACTCTGACAAATTATCCTGGCTTCAGCGAGGAAAGAACAGGATTGATTACTACAAACAGAATGTATCTGTGATACTTTGTGATTCAGATTATCTGTAACAATTAAGCAAGTCTAGCTAATGATGGTAGAAAATTGAATAAATCCTAGAAGAACAATTTAATATGTAATCAAATCAAGAATTTCCTAATGGTTTAATAACAAGTGATATATACAGTAGCCCCCCTCTTGTAAGACCACTCCCACCAAAAACCATTCCTCTTAGCCAGCCAGATTTCATATGCACTGAGATAGTAAAATACTACTAAATTGTTCTCCTCAAGGTGAGTCACCCGTTTTATTTGGTGTTTTTTCACTGTAGAATGTGCAGTCTTATAAGAGAAGGACTACTGTATCATATACAGTGGAAATGATTTTTACTTGTGTTTTACTTATTAGCTCACCTGGCCTTTAGGCCATGTGAGCTATTGTCATCACTTTTCGTCCGTCGTCTGTCGTCCGTCCGTCAACATTTCACATTTTAATCTTCTCCTCAGAAACCACTGGGCCAATTGCAACCAAACTTTGGTGGAGTGGTCCTTGGATGGCCCCCTTCCAAAATTGTGTCCGGTGATCCCGACTTCCAACCAAGATGGCCACCAAGCTAAAAATAGAAAAAAGGGGGGATGAAATTTTAACTACAGCTACATGGCAATGAGTAGTTTAACATATATTCCGGGTTTTTCTGTTAAATTTTTCTTTCAGCCGATTTATACTGATTATGCAAATTAGGCATATTTTGATAAAAGATCACATTTAAATCATCTTCTCTGAAACCCCTGAACCAAATTAAACCAAACCTGGCAGGGATGGTCCCTGGGTGGGTCCCTTTCAAAATCGTGTCCGACAGCCCCGCCTTCCATCCAAGATGGCCGCCATTACTAAAAATAGATATATCAAAAAATCATTTAAAAATCTTCTTGTTAGAAACCACTAGGCCAATTTCAACCAAACTTTGTCTGAATGATCCTTAGGTGGCCCCCTTTCAAAATTGTGTCCGTCAGCGCCGTCCTGTATCCAAGATGGCTGCCATTACTAAAAATAGAAATTTCTTCAAATGGCCAAAACTGCTCTATTTTAAGCCAGAATGTGCCCAAATTTGAACTGTTAAAGCATAATGATGAACTTTTAAACATATATTACGGGATGTTTTATGAACTTTGAACTTTTGCCGATTTTGACCGATTATGCATATTAGAAAAAAGGGGGGATGAAATTTAAAAAAAATCTTCTCCTCTGAAACTACTGAGCCAATCTCAACCAAACTTTGCTGAAATGATTCTTGGGTGGTTTTTGCAATCTATTAAATTGGAGTTACCTCCCTTTTTTATTTTGCGCGATTGCATTGCAATCTGTTAAATTGGAGTTACCTCCCTTTTATATTTGCACGATTGCATTGCAATCTATTAAATTGGAGTTACCTCCCTTTTTTGCTTAGCGCGATTGCATTGCAATCTATTAATTTGGAGTTGCCTCCCTTTTTTATTTTGCGCAATTGCATTGCAATCTATTAATTTGGAGTTACCTCCCTTTTATATTTTAAGCGATTGCATTGCAATCTATGAAATTGGAGTTGCCTCCCTTTTTCATTTTGCACGATTGCACTGCAATCTATTAAATTAGAGTTACCTCCCTTTTTTATTTTGCACGATTGCATTGCAATCTATTAAATTGGAGTTACCTCCCTGTTATATTTTGCACGATTACATTGCAATCTATTAAATTGGAGTTACCTCCCTTTTATGTTTTGCACGATTGCATTGCAATTTATTAAAATGGAGTTATCTCCCTTTTTTATTTTGCACGATTGCATTGCAATCTAATAAATTGGAGTTACCTCCCTTTTTTGTTTTGTGCGTTTGCATTGCAATCTATTAAATTGGAGTTACCTCCCTTTTTTATTTTGCGCGATTCCATTGCAATCTATGAAATTGGAGTTACCTCCCTTTTATATTTTGCATGATTGCATTGCAATCTATTATATTGGAGTTACCTCCTTTTTTCATTTTGCACGATTGCATTGCAATCTATTAAATTGGAGTTACCTCCCTTTTATATTTTGAGCGATTGTATTGCAATCTATTAAATTGGAGTTACCTCCCTTTTTGTTTTGCACGATTGCATTGCAATCTATTAAATTGGAGTTACCTCCCTTTTTTATTTTGCGCAATTGCATTGCAATCTATGAAATTGGAGTTACCTCCCTTTTTTTATTTTGCGTGATTGCATTGCAATCTATTAAATTGGAGTTACCTCCCTTTTATATTTTGCATGATTGCATTGCAATCTATTATATTGGAGTTACCTCCCTTTTATATTTTGCACGATTGCATTGCAATCTATTAAATTGGAGTTACCTCCCTTTTATATTTTGCACGATTGCATTACAATCTATTAAATTGGAGTTACCTCCCTTTTATATTTTGCACGATTGCATTGCAATCTATTAAATTGGAGTTACCTCCCTTTTATATTTTGTGCGATTGCATTGCAATTTATTAAAATGGAGTTACCTCCCTTTTATATTTTGCACGATTGCATTGCAATCTATTATATTGGAGTTACCTCCCTTTTTCATTTTGCACGATTGCACTGCAATCTATTAAATTGGAGTTACCTCCCTTTTAAATTTTGCACGATTGCATTGCAATCTATGAAATTGGAGTGCCTCCCTTTTATATTTTGAGCGATTGCATTCCAATCTATTAAATTGGAGTTTCCTCCCTTTTTTATTTTGCGCGATTGCATTGCAATCTATGAAATTGGAGTTACCTCCCTTTTTTATTTTGCGCGATTGCATTGCAATCTATTAAATTGGAGTTACCTCCCTTTTATATTTTGCACGATTGCATTGCAATCTATTAAATAGGAGTTACCTCCCTTTTTCATTTTGCACGATTGCATTGCAATCTATTAAATTGGAGTTACCTCCCTTTTATATTTTGAGCGATTGCATTGCAATCTGTTAAATTGGAGTTACCTCCCTTTTTTGTTTTGCACGATTGCATTGCAATCTATTAAATTAGAGTTACCTCCCTTTTATATTTTGCATGATTGCATTGCAATCTATTATATTGGAATTACCTCCTTTTTTCATTTTGCACGATTGCATTGCAATCTATTAAATTGGAGTTACCTCCCTTTTATATTTTGAGCGATTGTATTGCAATCTATTAAATTGGAGTTACCTCCCTTTTTGTTTTGCACGATTGCATTGCAATCTATTAAATTGGAGTTACCTCCCTTTTTTATTTTGCGCAATTGCATTGCAATCTATGAAATTGGAGTTACCTCCCTTTTTTTATTTTGCGTGATTGCATTGCAATCTATTAAATTGGAGTTACCTCCCTTTTATATTTTGCATGATTGCATTGCAATCTATTATATGGGAGTTACCTCCCTTTTTAATTTTGCACGATTGCATTGCAATCTATTAAATTGGAGTTACCTCCCTTTTATATTTTGAGCGATTGTATTGCAATCTATTAAATTGGAGTTACCTCCCTTTTTTGTTTTGCACGATTGCACTGCAATCTATTAAATTAGAGTTACCTCCCTTTTATATTTTCAGCGATTGCATAGCAATCTATGAAATTGGAGTTAACTCCCTTTTTTATTTTGCACGATTGCATTGCAATCTATTAAATTGGAGTTACCTCCCTTTTATATTTTGCACGATTTCATTGCAATCTATTAAATTGGAGTTACCTCCCTTTTATATTTTGCACGATTGCATTGCAATCTATTAAATTGGAGTTACCTCCCTTTTATATTTTGTGCGATTGCATTGCAATTTATTAAAATGGAGTTATCTCCCTTTTTTATTTTGCACGATTGCATTGCAATCTATTAAATTGAAGTTACCTCCCTTTTTTGTTTTGTGCGTTTGCATTGCAATCTATTAAATTGGAGTTACCTCCCTTTTTTATTTTGTGCGATTGCTTTGCAATCTATTAAATTGGAGTTACCTCCCTTTTATATTTTGAACGATTGCATTGCAATCTATTAAATTGGAACTACCTCACTTTTTTGTTTTGCGCGATTGCATTGCAATCTATTAAATTGGAGTTACCTCCCTTTTTTGTTTTGCACGATTGCATTGCAATCTATTAAATTGGAGTTACCTCCCTTTTATATTTTGTGCGATTGCATTGCAATCTATTAAATTGGAGTTACCTCCCTTTTTTGTTTAGCGCAATTGCATTGCAATCTATTAAATTGGAGTTACCTCCCTTTTTTGTTTTGTGCGATTGCACTGCAATCTATTAAATTAGAGTTACCTCCCTTTTTTATTTTGCACGATTGCATTGCAATCTATTAAATTGGAGTTACCTCCCTTTTATGTTTTGCACGATTGCATTGCAATCTATTAAATTGGAGTTACCCTCCTTTTTTATTTTGAACGATTGCAATATGTATATTTTTAATATGAACATTGATCAAATGAAGCGAGCAATACATATTAGATGCACTCAACAATTTTTATATTTCGAGAGCCATAAAAAATCATTAAAACAGCTATGTACACATTATTGTTTGTTTCAGTTCCACATTTACAATATCAACATATTTTGTTAACGAGGGTATTTAGAAGAAATTTCAAGAAATGAACGATATCGGGTACATGTACAAACAATGGCTAAAAAATATATTTAAGCACAAACAGAGGGCACATTACATTTGCATGTATTTGGGGATTAACAGGTATTCCACTTGCACGGAGAAAGAGCATTACAATTGTCTGTAAAATATACCTGAGAGTTTGTTTTTTTTACATTTGTGCGGATTGCCTGTTATTTAGAATATACATGTATTTAAGTTATTCATAACATTTTCTGCATTTTGCAGCATGACTGACGATGCAATATGGATTATTCACCACTTTCGTCAGCCTTTAAAATGAAAAAAAAAAAATATAAGAATAACATACAAATATATGAAATATAAATTTAAAAAAGATTAATTTGTGAATTTGCAACATACATGTATAAAAGAAAAGAAAAAACAATAATTTTGAAGGCAACAGATATTTCTACAGTCCAAATGTTAACATGCATTGGTAGTTTTTATTGATTATATAACACTATGAATATAAATCAACAGTACATATACATGTTAAGGTTTAATATCGTAAGATGTGTATTTTGTTGTTTTATGTATTGATGAAGCATTATTTTATATGTGTGAATACAGTGATGCAATAAAACTACCCAAATACTACACTTAACAATTTTTTTCTAATAGCTTTGGTTTATTCATTTGAAAAATCAATTTAGAGTTTTAGAATTAGTTAAATATTAAAAATGTATTTTAACACATTTAAAATGTGATTATTAATGTAATTAGCTTCCGAGCAATTAATGTAATCAGCTGGTTTTGGCATTACTGTTTAGGCCCTTCAGGTTATTTGTTCTCAATCAGACATTGTTCTTTCGGTTTTTGATCTTCCAAATCTTTTGACTTTATCTGCACTGATGAGACATATATTGTTGAAATGACCATTTGCAGAATTTAAATTAACTGCAATCTCAGTCCTTTGTTAGTTTGCTTACCTTTGAATATAGTAGTAATCCACTTTGTTTTCTTTTTCTCCAGTCTTTATTTTGTTTAGAATATTGTAGTATTTATCTCTTTTCCATATGATTGATTTTGAATTAGACTCCAAAGTCTCACAAAGCTTATTAGTAAATGTTTGCTCATTGGAGAGCACACTGCATTCTTCTGCCATGACAATTTTTACAGAATGATAGAATTAATTCAGTTTTGAGTGAAGACAAACTCACCCTAAGATAATGTTGACAACAATTTTAACCTGTTCAATTAGTTATACATAAATAAAGCCTAAGGGTATTTTCGTATATGTAAAAACATGATAATCTCCTTCTTCATGATTAAGAACGTGTGAAGCGAGTACTTAATTATGAAGGAGGGGATTATCATTTTCTTACAATCTTTCTTATAAACATTCAATATGATATAATGTATTGGACAAAACTGTGAATTTCTTTTATTTAAAGTATTAGTAATAACATTCAGGCAATTTATTGAAAATAGCTAAAAAAAATTCAGGCATTCTATTGAATGATTAGATATTTTTAGGCATTCAATAGAATTCCTATTGATGTTAGGCATTCTATAGATTGCCTAAAATTACAGTCATTCTACAGAATGCCTGATTCTTTAAATCGCCTGTAACATATACAATGTATTTTTACCTCCACTATAGGAGATGTTGCTTGTCGCAAGTCGTAAGTCGTAACTGAGTTTAGGACTAGTTTAGTGAAACCACGTATATATGCACATAAGGAAATCTTAAGAGTGATTTTAGACTTACGATTTACGATCACTTTAGTGAAACGGTTGCCTGGCCTTTAGGCCATGTGAGCTATTGTCATCACTTTTCGTCCGTCGTCCGTCCATCAACATTTCACATTTTAATCTTCTCCTCAGAAACCACTGGGCCAATTGCAACCAAACTTTGGTGGAATGGTCCTTGGATGGCCCCCTTCCAAAATTGTGTCCAACTTCCAACCAAGATGGCCACCAAGCTAAAAATAGAAAAAAGGGGGAATGAAATTTTAATTGTCCATTGCTGCTTTAGTATAAGTCAAAATGAGCTCAAATTTTAACTGCAGCTACATGGCTAGGAGTAGTTTAACATATATTCCGTCCGTCCGTCAACATTTCACATTTTAATCTTCTCCTCAGAAACCACTGGGCCAATTGCAACCAAACTTTGGTGGAATGGTCCTTGGATGGCCCCCTTAAAAATTGTGTCCGGTGATCCCAACTTCCAATCAAGATGGCCACCAAGCTAAGAATAGAAAAAAGAGGGATGATATTTTAAAAAAGTCTTGTCCTCTGAAACTACTGAGCCAATCTCAACCAAACTTTGCTGAAATGATCCTTGGGTGGTCCCCTTCCAAAATTGTGTCCGGCATTTCAGACCTCCGACCAAGATGGCCACCACAGCCGAACTTAATTTAACAGGACCCTATGGGAAATTCCCATAAAAATCTTCTTGTCTGAAACCATTTGCTCAATAAGAACTAGATTTTGATGAAATAGTCATTGGATGGTTTTCTTCCAAAAATGTGTCCGGCGGTTTGGCCCACTGACCAAGATGGTCTGAACTTAGTTTAACATAGGACCCTATGGGAAATTCACATAAAAAACATCTTGTCTGGAACCAGTAGCTCAATTAGAACCAAACTTTGATGGAATAGTCATTGGATGGTCCTTTTCTAAAATTGTGTCCGGCAGTCGCGCTCTCCCACCAAGATGGCCACCACAGTGCAGTTGCGTTGTTATTGAAAGCAGCTTTGATCCAGGTGAGCGATTACAGGCTCCTGGGAGCCTCTGGTTATTATGTTGTTTTCTGTTTTCAGTTATACTACAAAAACAAGGGAAATCGTCAAGTGACAAGACCCCAAGTTTTACAGGAAACATTTGAGCAGTGTGCTGAGGTAGTGGTACAGAAATTACAGTCTTATTTTACCCAGGCTGATGAATATCATAACCAATGTCTTCAAGGTAGATACTGTTTAAGTTTAGCATTGGAGTCTTCATCTGATTCTAACCCATAACCTATTTCTCCTGCTTTGGAATAGTGTTATCATTAGGAAGGAGACACGTTCAGGAAAAATGTACAATTGATTGATTGGTTGGTTGGTTTATAACATTCAGTTAGCACTATTTCAGCTATTTTTTATCATTCAGTTAGCACTATTTCAGCTATTTTTTAACATTCAGTTAGCACTATTTCAGCTATTTTCATTCAAACATTGTATTCAAGGATCACCGTTGAGACAAAATAAAAAAAAAAAAACCCAAATAGTCAAGTGATCACATGTACAAGATTGACAGATACAGTCAGTTCTGCTTTGTATTGATTGTTACTAGGTTTACTGGAATGTCATTTTTTGGCAAACATGGCAGTAGTTTTGTAATGTTGTGGTGTTTTTGTAGCGATTTACAATTAATTATTCATTAATTTTCCAGCTTAATTAGTATGATAATGTATTGAGAAAACATTGTTTATTGTCACTGATTTTTTAAGGGCTACAATGAAAACTGGCCAATAAATACCTGTAAGCTGATACAATATGATAAACTTGAGTGACTGCTGACGGGGAATTACAAGGAGTCTTTCTAAAAAAATGACAGAATTTAGGAGGGAGACATTTGTTTCATGACAAAAACAATCTTTATTTTACTGTTGTGTATTTTATCGCTATTTTGTTTACTTTCCCTTTGATGTTTAAAACCAATGTGTTTCATATTACATTTGCACTGAGAAGATTCAAATTATCGCTAATAGCTAAGCGTTGTCAAGGACACATAGTAATATTGCTGTTTTCTAATATGACGTTATAATGATACCACATTACCAAATCCTTGATAAACATACTATCATAGCGATAAAATAATTAAAGATATTTTTTAAAACTCAAGGACGTTTCTCAGTCATCTCTCATCTCAGGGCTTCCCCCTTCGATGAGATGACTGAGAAACGTCCTTGAGTTTTAAAAAAAACATTGTTAATCACTTATTACAGAGTTCAGAAGTCAATTAATTAAGCTAGAGGAAGCTGTTTCTCATGTTCCTGGTCTATTGTTGAAAGATCTACTAGATGATGAACTTTCTAAATCTAAGGATGCCAGAGATACAGTGTCTAAACAGTTCTCTATCACATTGAATGATCTACAGGAAAAACAGGTATGGTCACGACTAAAATGGTACTTTCTGTAAGGTTTCAAGAATACTGTATTTAGGAGTAAAATGTTACTTTTTAATGTACCTTTCTCCAAATAGTTATAAATCACACTTATTAGAAAGAAAGAATATGGATGTAAATGAACATGAGAGATTATCCAACATTACACTTAGAAGAGGTTAAGGGTTTGGTTTATGGTGTTTAACGTCACTTTCAACAATATTTCAGTTATATCATGGCGGTCAGTTTTATTGATGGAGGAAACCGGAGTACCCAGAGAAAACCACAGACCTGAGGCAAGTCACTGACAAACTTTATCACATAATATTGTGTTGGGTACACCTGGCCATGGGCAAGATTCGAACTCACAACATTAGTGATCATAGGCACTGATTGCACAGGTAGTTGTAAATACAACTGCCATGTGATCACATCAATGACAGCCCCAACATTTCACTGAGACAATTAAAGTGTTATGAATGGCACAAAAAGTAGGTATATATGACTGTACATGCATTTGATTAATACAATAAATATCTTATTATATAACAGGAAGTAAGTTAACAGGACTTCAGTGTTATAATTGTTATTTATAATTTGTAGGATGAACATTCCACACTTTTACGTCCCTCACTTGGACATCCACACCAGAAAGATGAAATTGCCTCCCTTTGTCTGAAAGAAGAAGAACGACACAAATGTTATATATCAACTGTAGAGGACCAAACAAAACAGTTAAAGGTAGAGTTATCTCCCCAAACAAAACAGTTAAAGGTAGAGTTATCTCCCCAAACAAAACAGTTAAAGGTAGAGTTTTCTCCCCAAACAAAACAGTTAAAGGTAGAGTTATCTCACCAAGCAAACAGTTAAAGGTAGAGTTATCTCACCAAACAAAACAGTTAAAGGTAGAGTTATCTCACCAAACAAAACAGTTAAAGGTAGAGTTATCTCACCAAACAAAACAGTTAAAGGTAGAGTTATCTCACCAAGCAAAACAGTTAAAGGTAGAGTTATCTCACATTGTCTGGAAATAAACAATGATGGGTTGAATTCAAGTAGAGCTTAAATAGAATGCATATCTTTTACTTCTTAAACTGATTCAATAAATCTGTGATTGATGAGTGATTGAATGGTTCTTGTTTAATGTCAAGTCAGCAATTTTTCAGCTATATCATGAGATGAGAAAGTCCCTTTTTGATGAGATGATGTTGATGTCTGTTTTGTACTAGAATGATATGCAGAGTGAGATTTTTATAGTGCAACAGTCCACAGTTAGACATGTCAATCCTCTCGGACACATTATTCTAACTCCAAGCCAATTTTACAATCACGGGATGACAAAGTTTCAACTAATTTTGTCCAGAACTGATCAAGAATTGTTGAACAGAATTTCCAATATGTTAAGCCAAACCAAATTTGTTAAATTAAATGTTTCCATAATGTGTTTGTTTTTGCATCATTTAAAAATCTGAAGCTTGATCAAATATGCAAAACTTTTTAAGACAACAAGGTGATAAAGGTAATGAATTTATATGTCGACCAGGGGCACAGGTTGTGTGATTTGTTGTTATTTTAATGCTTACTTTGAAATTGCTGACAAAGTGATTAAATTAAGTGAAACTTGAATCTGTTGATCGACTTCTTGTTAAATTTAGTGCATGGTTGTTCTGTCATTAAATTCTAATATATTTAACCAGGTGTTTTATTATAAAGATGGATACATGTAATTGATATATTAATGTTTTATATTTTATCAGGACACTACATTAGAACAAGCTAAAACATTTGTGGAGCAGCTTTCACGTACAGCAGAGAATCAGCTTGTTCAGTATGATAATCTACTTACTGTAGATGACGTAGAAAAAGGAAGTAAGTATTTTGTAAAACCAGTAGATATTATTTTAATGGGTTTTTTTATTATTAAGTTTTACCCAAGTCTGTCTGTACATCCTGCATATGATTTCCTCTCAATGACATTTAGGTACCCTTAAGCAAATCATTGCAAATTTATACACAAAGTTAGGGATCATTTGAGGAAGAAGGCCAAGTTGGATTTTGAACTTTAACACTTTATTCGTTCTATAGATATGCCCTTCTTTACTTTAGGTGAAAGTGAGGCTTTAACACTTTATCCATTCTATAAATAAGCCCTTCTTTACTTTAGTTGAAAGTGAGGCTTTAACACTTTATCCGTTCTATAGATATGCCCTTCTTTACTTTAGCTGAAAGTGAGGCTTTAACACTTTATCCGTTCTATAGATATGCCCTTCTTTACTTTAGCTGAAAGTGAGGCCACCTGTATCCTATGAACATATTCTTTAGCTGAAAGTGAGGCCCATCTGTATCCTATGAACACATTCTTTTTCCATTTTTTTTGTCATAATATATAAAGAAGAAAAAAACAGTCATGAAATTTTTTAATGTAACTGTAACATCTTCTTCCCTACTGAAATATTTGATTATTCTTCTACCTGGAATATTATTTAAGTACTTTGTCTTTATATTTGTGGGTAACTGAAATTTTAAAGTAAAACCATGTAATGAAATTCTATACATTGCACTAAAATGGCTGTATATACATGTTGTGTAGACATTTTGTGAACATCTTTTAGAAAATTAGTTTGCACTTTTATTGATTGTACAACTAGCAGACATTCCTTCCTCTGGGGTTTGCTTGCCACAGATGAGAAACTGGGTCCTCTTTCTATATATAACATGGAATTACATTGGGAGTGATTTTCAAATTTCACCAAGTCAAAATAGACATTAATCACATTTCTTGTTTCAAAGAATTATTTTTTTTATGTGGGGTTTGTTTGCCACAGACAAGAAACCAGGTCTTCTTTCTATAACATAGAATTCCATTTGAAGTGATTTTCAAAACTTGCCAAGTTACAATAAATATTAATTGTTTCAATGAATTATTTTAGTTTTTTTATTGTCAAGTAATGTTATTTGTCTATACAGGGATAGAGCCTAAGAAATATCCCACTAGTGAACTCATCCGAAGAAAGAATGCAGGTCAGCCATTACAAGATGATGAGGATAAGGACGCTTTACCTAGAGGAAAGAATATTTGGACAGGTAACATAGTGTTTCGTGGAAAGGAAAGAAAATAATTTATGCTCTGACAAGTTCTGTCAAAAAAAATTATTCTCGGACAAGTTCTGTCAAAAAAAATGTATGCTCGGACAAGTTTTGTCACAATAAAGAAAAATACACATAAAAGACTTATAATACTGTGGAATATAAGAAAGTACTTTTTTTTATAGCATTGAAACACTGCTGTAAAATATAAACAACAAAATTCTGGATATCCAATCATAAGATCTATTCTTTTTTAATCTGTAATGTTTTTAATCATATTTAGTCTTTAACTAAGAGATCTTTTTTTAAGTTTTAAAAACAAGGGTAATATGATTTTCACTGGGTATTTCTTTTGATTCATACCGAAATCCAAAATATAAAATATCTACTATATCTATGCATGTTTTAATATAGTAAAGACATTAGTTAACATATTATTTCAACTACCATAATGACCTATGTATAATACACTAGATTTTACATAGATTCTTTATTTTGCAGGAGGGGTGCACATTATAAACAAGGACAATTTACTTTGCTCTTTTTTCACATATTTTCTATGTTTTTAGGTATACCATCTAATGAGCTGGTGATAGAGGGGGTAGTTAGTAAACCACAGTTAACACCATCAGTAACTACAGCTAAGACAACCTTGGGTCACAGTGCTACTGTCGCTGCTAGAGCTACATCTTATAAGGTTTGTTCAATGTTTTTTATAATTCCTATCTAAAGCAGGTTGGGGGCTTCAGTGGACGAGTAGTTGTTGTTGTTGACTTCAGACCACAATCCTAACACAAATGATGTGAGTTCGCACACCAATACCAGCATCAAGTTTTAAGGTTCCCAGACACCTAACCAAGGCCAGGGGTTTAATCGACTAGATCATTATATCTCTCCAGACTTTCCTTTCACAGTAAGACTGGTAGTCACAAAATAGCTGAAATAATGCAGAAAATAACAAATAACATCAACAACCCTAACCTTCCTGACATTTTTCTTTTAGAAATTGTAAAAATGATAAAAAAAAAAAGTATAAATCATTTATCAACATAGAAAACAAGAAAGGAGATAGATATCCCTCTTAATGAGATTTTTTTTATTTTGTAGGATTATAAACTTAACTTTGAAAAAACACTTGAAGCCATCGAAGAAGAAAAACAGAAATTACTGCTAGCAGAACAGAGATGGATGGATAGTTGGAACATGTCTGTGGAAAAAGTTAAACAACTTTTCTAAAAATGTTAAGAATATCGTACTTATTATCTGTGATAAAAAAACTATGGAAGACAGACATATATATTGTATTTATGATAATAAATTATTGACTATTTTTATTTTTTCCCGTCCAGATGAGAATGTACATGTATTGTAAAATTTATTTTTTATGCATTATTATTTCTTAAATTATCGGTTGTGATTTTTTCCGTCCATTTACATCTTTACATTTACGGTAAATATATAGAGTAAAATCTGTCTAAACCGAACCCTCTCTGAACCAGCTTTTGTGTTCGGAAGATACAGGTTTTCAGTTTCTACAGGTTAAATTTACAAAGATTTCCTACATTGGGATTTTACTTTAAGTTTGGTTTACACAGGATTCTGTTTTGTTCGGGGTTCAGTTTAGACAGGGATCACTGTATTAGAATTATTGTACATTGCACTTGAGTTTTTAGTTTTTATATGCAATAAAGCTAGAGATATCATTCTTGAAACTCTCTGCTTAAACAAGAGTCATTACTTACAAAAAAAATTCAATTAGGTCTACACTGTATCCTTGAATTGTTTTGTTTTTATCTTTGTTATTGTTCAATATGCATTTACATTCTAGACTACTGAAAAAACCATTACTTGTAGCATTTAGATGATAAATTGCTGCCTTTGAACTTCGTAATTTTTTTCACCATAATTTACATGTAGAATAATTAAGGTTATGTACTTTATATTATGTCTTGGTAGTGAACAATAAAAAGCATATCAAGGGACCTTTAATTCTATTTGAACCTTTTTCTTAAATACTGTGAAATCATTATTAATCATGGATTTCGTGGTTCACTTAAACTTAAATCTAATAAATACAATTTTCCCATTGACTGTTTCCTGTAATGTTTGAAACCACGAATTCAAGAACCCATGGATCAAAGCATTTTGTAGAAACCACTAAAATTGGTGTCAACGAATAAAAATACTTTCACAGTAGCTTATTTTTTTTTTCTGTTTGATGGCATTAAGCTGAATGTGGTAATTACATCTGCTGTAACTGATAATGAAAAATTATCATGTATTCTGTGAAGAATTAGGCAATCAAAATACATTTAAATATAATGAACTTGTCATGAAAATACAGATTTATACTTTTCATTATTATTTTTATATGCATTACGGAAAAATAAAGCACATGTTTGTATCAGTTCTGTTTTGTTTGCAATTGTACTGATTAATAAATAATGTGAAAAAAGTTGTTCATGTAATTTGTTTGTGAAATGCAGTGTCAGAATACTGAGAATAAATAGATCCAAGATTTATTAAAGTTGATATTTAGGAACTGTAAATTTCAAATATTAAGAGTACCGACTAATATGTGGGTGTTACCTGCACAGACTAATTGTCCACCAGCAGAGGAGTCTTCCCAGTAATAAAAACGTAGATATCTAATTTAGTGTGTACAACACGTTTCTGGAAGTACCTTCATCAGGTATGCTCTAAATCAAAAGATTGGATACGATAGCCAAATAATTTTAAAATCTTTGGAGTAATTAATCCAAAGAGTCTAAGGAGGATAGCCAAACTCAGCTATTTGGGGGGGGGGGGGGAGTATATAAACACCATAGCCCCCCTCCCCCCCCCCCCCCCAAACTCGGCTAAGGTTATCTAGACTGAAGGGAGATGAACCTTTGTTTTAATAATTACAAAAGTTCTATCTTATAAACCATGTCAGTGCATGACAGAACATTGACTATTGGATGGATATGACACCCTCTAGAACTAAAGTCTACCAGCCTGACAGAACATTGACTATTGGACGGATGACACCCTCTAGAACTAAAGTCTACCAGCATGACAGAACATTGACTATTAGACGGATGACACCCTCTAGAACTAAAGTCTACCAGCATGACAGAACATTGACTATTGGACGGATGACACCCTCTAGAACTAAAGTCTACCAGCATGACAGAACATTGACTATTGGACGGATGACACCCTCTAGAATTAAAGTCTACCATCATGACAGAACATTGACTATTGGATGGATGACACCCTCTAGAACTAGTCTACCAGCATGACAGAACATTGACTATTGGACGGATGACACCCTCTAGAGCTAAAGTCTACCAGCATGACAGAACATTGACTATTGGACGGATGACACCCTCTAGAACTAAAGTCTACCAGCATGACAGAACATTGACTATTGGACGGATGACACCCTCTAGAACTAAAGTCTACCATCATGACAGAACATTGACTATTGGATGGATGACACCCTCTAGAACTAAAGTCTACCAGCATGACAGAACATTGACTATTGGATGGATGACACCCTCTAGAACTAAAGTCTACCAGTATGACAGAACATTGACTATTGGACGGATGACACCCTCTAGAACTAAAGTCTACCATCATGACAGAACATTGACTATTGGATGGATATGACACCCTCTAGAACTAAAGTCTACCAGCATGACAGAACATTGACTATTGGACGGATGACACCCTCTAGAACTAAAGTCTACCATCATGACAGAACATTGACTATTGGATGGATATGACACCCTCTAGAACTAAAGTCTACCAGCATGACAGAACATTGACTATTGGACGGATGACACCCTCTAGAACTAAAGTCTACCAGCATGACAGAACATTGACTATTGGACGGATGACACCCTCTAGAACTAAAGTCTACCAGCATGACAGAACATTGACTATTGTACGGATGACACCCTCTAGAACTAAAGTCTACCAGCATGACAGAACATTGACTTGTACGGATGACACCCTCTAGAACTAAAGTCTACCAGCATGACAGAACATTGACTATTGGACGGATGACACCCTCTAGAACTAAAGTCTACCAGCATGACAGAACATTGACTATTGGACGGATGACACCCTCTAGAACTAAAGTCTACCAGCATGACAGAACATTGACTATTGAACGGATGACACCCTCTAGAACTAAAGTCTACCAGCATGACAGACCATTGACTATTGGACGGATGACACCCTCTAGAACTAAAGTCTACCAGCATGACAGAACATTGACTATTGGACGGATGACACCCTCTAGAACTAAAGTCTACCAGCATGACAGAACATTGACTATTGGACGGATGACACCCTCTAGAACTAAAGTCTACCAGCATGACAGAACATTGACTATTGGACGGATGACACCCTCTAGAACTAAAGTCTAACAGCATGACAGAACATTGACTATTGGACGGATGACACCCTCTAGAACTAAAGTCTACCAGCAAAGATATCAACCTAGTGATAGTAAATAAATATGTATCATGTAGATACAGTCAAACCTGTATTAAGAGGTCACATTTGGGACGAAGAAAGAGTGGCCTTATAAGACAGGTGACCTCTCAAAAGAGGTTCAATCCATATGAAATTTCTATGATAGGACAATATAAAGATTACTTTTCAATACAGGTGACCTCTTAAAAGAGGTGACCGCATGGGCAGGTTTAACTGTATATAGTATAACTAATCGTAGATTTTGAATATCAAAATAAGACCACGAGTGACCTAAGTACGCATAAGGATTAAACGAGGGGGCGGAACTTGTTTTTTTTTGTAAGTAATGATTACAAAATTATCTAATTCAATGCACATGCATAGATTCCAATCCACTCAAAAAGACCACATAATATGACAAACATGAATCATACCATACACATGGACAGTACAATAGCAGGGTCAATGAATGCTCATAGTTAACTAACTACTAGCCAGGAAGGTAGAATCTGTTGGTCACATGGACAGTACAATAGCAGGGTCAATGAATGCTCATAGTTAACTAACTACTAGCCAGGAAGGTAGAATCTGTTGGTCACATGGACAGTACAATAGCAGGGTCAATGAATTCTCATAGTTAACTGACTACTAGCCAGGAAGGTAGAATCTGTTGGTCACATGGACAGTACAATAGCAGGGTCAATGAATGCTCATAGTTAACTGACTACTAGCCAGGAAGGTAGAATCTGTTGGTCACATGAACAGTACAATAGCATGGTCAATGAATGCTCATAGTTAACTAACTACTAGCC
This sequence comes from Bathymodiolus septemdierum, assembly GCA_963383655.1. Taxonomy (NCBI): domain Eukaryota; kingdom Metazoa; phylum Mollusca; class Bivalvia; order Mytilida; family Modiolidae; genus Bathymodiolus; species Bathymodiolus septemdierum. The sequence continues at coordinate 28,246,774 of OY726528.1, read as the reverse complement.
AGGAAGGCAGAATCTGTTGGTCATATGGACAGTACAATAGCAGGATCAATGAATGCTAATAGTTAACTGACTACTAGCCAGGAAGGCAGACTCTGTTGGTCACATGGACAGTACAATAGCAGGATCAATGAATGCTCATAGTTAACTAACTACTAGCCAGGAAGGCAGAATCTGTTGGTCACATGGACAGTACAATAGCATGGTCAATGAATGCTAATAGTTAACTGACTACTAGCTAGGAAGGCAGAATCTGTTGGTCATATGGACAGTACAATAGCATGGTCAATGAATGCTCATAGTTAACTAACTACTAGCCAGGAAGGCAGAATCTGTTGGTCATATGAACAGTACAATAGCAGGATCAATGAATGCTCATAGTTAACTAACTACTAGCCAGGAAGGCAGAATCTGTTGGTCATATGGATAGTACAATAGCAGGATCAATGAATGCTCATAGTTAACTGTATACTAGCCAGGAAGGCAGAATCTGTTGGTCACATGGACAGTACAATAGCATGGTCAATGAATGCTAATAGTTAACTGACTACTAGCTAGGAAGGTAGAATCTGTTGTCATATGGACAGTCAGTACAATAGCATGGTCAATGAATGCTCATAGTTAACTAACTATTAGCCAGGAAGGCAGAATCTGTTGGTCACATGGACAGTACAATAGCATGGTCAATGAATGCTAATAGTTAACTAACTACTAGCCAGGAAGGCAGAATATGTTGGTCATATGGACAGTACAATAGCAGGATCAATGAATGCTCATAGTTAACTGACTACTAGCTAGGAAGGCAGAATCTGTTGGTCACATGGACAGTAAAATAGCATGGTCAATGAATGCTAATAGTTAACTAACTACTAGCCAGGAAGGCAGAATCTGTTGGTCATATGGACAGTACAATAGCAGGATCAATGAATGCTAATAGTTAACTAACTACTAGCCAGGAAGGCAGAATCGGTTGGTCATATGGACAATACAATAGCAGGGTCAATGAATGCTCATAGTTAACTGACTACTAGCCAGGAAGGCAGAATCTGTTGGTCATATGGACAGTACAATAGCAGGATCAATGAATGCTAATAGTTAACTGACTACTAGCCAGGAAGGCAGAATCTGTTGGTCATATGGACAGTACAATAGCATGGTCAATGAATGCTAATAGTTAACTAACTACTAGCCAGGAAGGCAGAATCTGTTGGTCACATGGACAGTACAATAGCAGGATCAATGAATGCGCATAGTTAACTGACTACTAGCCAGGAAGGTAGAATCTGTTGGTAACATTGACAGTACAATAGCATGGTCAATGAATGCTCATAGTTAACTGACTACTAGCCAGGAAGGTAGAATCTGTTGGTCATATGGACAGTACAATAGCAGGATCAATGAATGCTCATAGTTAACTGTATACTAGCCAGAAAGGCAGTATCTGATATATGTAATGCTATGTTATTTCAATTTGGTTGGTAACAATTGTCTACGTTGTTCTAGGGGTTCGTTGACTGTATGATTTCACATGATAGAGATATCATTATGCGGAGAAAACATAATATTCAATATAAATATATCAATTTAATGACATTTCAGAAACAAATTTGATGACAATTCTAAAATTTCTTAAAATCAATAAATTATGCAAAAATCTGAAATCCGAGAAGATCAGAAAATATCTCGAGATAAAGTTTGTATTGTATCAATATGGCAACCTTTAATAACTGTTAATAAAACAAAAGCTGTGCCATTTCAGTAATATAATATCATACTTGATAATTATAATTAATTTTACATAATTTTACATAAATAAAATGACAACAGCTAAAAAAAAAAACCAATATAACAAAATATTGAAAATATTCAGAAAAAAAATCCCAGGTTACATGTAAAACTCTCTAAAAAAAGGGACAATATTTAATTTACAATGCTTGATTTTCTAAATTTGAAAATGGTAATTTTCTGGAATTACTTCTGTAGCTAGTTTTTAATATATAATATAGAAATGTATATTTTTTTCTTTTATGCAAAAATGAAAATGATTAATCACAAGAAAGAACCATCAAATCAAAACCAGAACAAGTCACTTGAAATGATGGAGTATGTTTTGTACTAGACTAACAACCAGAGCTAGAATTGTCCACAGCTAGACATCTCAATCTGCACTCTCTGTCCCGACAGTCTTTACTTTAACTCTTATTTCTATGCTGTCTAGTGGAGAGGTGACCAATTTATACAGTGTAGTCTACCAAATACTGTATCTTGTTAAAGGAATGTGAATGTGTTTCAATCTGTTGGTTGAAAGAAATTGCTGAAAAGCGGAGTTTGATGTTTGTTGAAGAGATTACGGGCGCCACCAGTGGAACAGAAACTCCTACCCTTCCGGAGCATGGGTTCGTATTGCTCAATCTTTAGTTGTCTGTGTAATGTTTTGTACATTATTGTTTGTCCTTTAGTCATTGTTCTTCGGTGTGTTCTTTCTGATTACCCATTTGGTATCTTCAAACTTTTCTTAGTGCTGATATCAAAAGGCTATCATAGATAATAACAGACGTGGAGTTAGAAAGGCATGATGGTCGTCCACACCTCCCCAAATTTGTCTAGCATACGTTATACAGCATTTAAATTGTCAGAATATGAGTAATGGCTATGATTGCTCAAACCTATTGAGCTTGGAAGGGGGGGGGGGGGCTCCTCTCTCTGGTCTCTGTCTCTACACTGCACCCACTAAATTTCACGCCCCTCCTCAAACCAAAACCTGGATGGGTTATGGTGTTTAATGCCACGTTCAATAATATTTCAGCAACGGTTTGCAGGAGAAAACTACCGACCTGCCGCTAGTCACCGACAAACTTTATCACTTACAGTTGTATGGAGTACACCTCGCCATGAACAGGATTAGAACTCACAATGGTCGCGTCTTTATCAGATACATTATGAAAATAAAGCCTGTTTAAACAGATAACTCTGACATTGGTTAAATTGCTCTTTACAGCATCAGCAACCATGACAATAAACCAACTATAATGACGTTATAAAGGGATTCTTTCCAGTGAAGCACTGAATACGAAAGCTCTCCATATGATCCTTTTATTTAAATAAATACGTAATTTAAGCAATGCTATTAAATAACCAGAAAAATAATATTTCAATGATTTTCAGGAAGCAATCAATTAAATTATGAAACAGCTGTTTGTTTGATTAAAATACGGGAACATATGTTGTTTGTTTGTCTTTTTTATTAGAGTTTAAACAACACTTGAATTTAATGAAAACTAGGTTTATTAATAACTCTAACTGATTATGGAAACAACAAAATAAACAGAAGTAAAAGTTTATGACAACTATATATGGCCCGATTTCCCCAACCTTATTGATTTGTTTTTTCAAATCAAGATATTTCGGATAAATAAACAATTCTGTTTTCTTCAAACGGATCACAAAATATAATTATTTTTGTGACAAACGTGCACAAAAAATTATCGTATCGAACAGTGTTAGTTCTTAGTTCCGTGTTGTGACGTCCGTTACGATGTTCATATATAAAAACGATGTTCGGGTCGTTTTTAGACTTTACCTATATGGATATATAGATTCTAACACCGAGTGAAGTGCAAGGGTCTAACACCGAGAGAGGTGCAAGATAGTAAAATCTGTGACACCCGAGGGTAAGATTTAAATCGTATCGGACAAGTCTTGTCCGAGTCGGATACGATTTAAATCTTACCTGAGGGTGTCACAGATTTTACTATCTTGCACCTTCTACGAAGTTTGACCCTTTTTCTGACCCCTTTCTACCGTGTCAATATTTGTTTACTTTTTGTGTAGTTTGGCGCATTAATTTGCGAACCGCATCACAGAACCAAAATGCCACGTAATAAAATAAAACAAGATTTTAATTTTACTACTTTAAAAGGGTTCAAAATAATAAAGTTAACAACTTGTGATTGATTCTACAATAAAAAAAATCCTGCACCTTTTACGGTGTTTGACTGTTCTTTTTTTCTCATCTCTTGTCAATATTTGTTTACGTTGAGAAAATATAGAGTGCTCTCCCTTGTTAGTAACTAACGTAAATACAAAAAATTACCTCCCTTTGTCCAACGTCAAATAACCTTTGTAGAGGTATTTATTGCTGCTGTAGTAACATATATAATATAGTTATAAAATACATTGTATTTTATTGTGAAATACATTTAAAATACTGCCAAGACACGGATGCATATCTATAAATCGACAGTTTAATTCAACAATGGAAAACAATTTTGCGGGAATAAGGGCGTGTAGCTTGTCTTACCCAGGACGGCAGGAGCCGGGGTAAGATAGTCAAATCTTTTTCAGCTAAATTAACGGACTACTTTATCCAAGGGGTGAGAAAAACATTTTCCTGATTTATCAGTTTGAATCGTGTCCATGGCCTTTAAATTTACTACAATTTCCAAGTGAAATTAATGAAAAATTTCATAGTTTGAAAAAAAAATTATTCTTGAATTTGGCAGTGTACCAATAAGAAAAGTTTGATGATACTAAAGGGGTAAATCAAAGATGTAATCAGAAGCCGTAAATCAAAGGGGTAATCAGAAGCCGTAAATCAAAGGGGTAGTCAGAAGCCGTGAATCAAAGGGGTAATCAGAAGCCGTAAATCAAATGGGTAATCAGAAGACGTAAATCAAAGGGGTAATCAAAAGACGTAAATCAAAGGGGTAATCAAAAGACGTAAATCAAAGGGGTAAGCAGAAGCCGTAAATCAAAGGGATAATCAGAAGCGTAAATCAAAGAGGTAACCAGAAGCCGTAAATCAAAGGGGTAATCAGAAGCCGTAAATCAAAGGGGTAATCAGAAGACGTAAATCCATGGGGTAATCAGAAGCCGTAAATCAAAGGGATAATCAGAAGCCGTAAATCAAAGGGGTAATCAGAAGCCGTAAATCAAAGGGGTAATCAGAAGCCGTAAATCAGGGGTAATCAGAAGCCGTAAATCAAAGGGATAATCAGAAGCCGTAAATCAAAGAGGTAATCAGAAGCCGTAAATCAAAGGGATAATCAGAAGCCGTAAATCAAAGGGATAATCAGAAGACGTAAATCCATGGGGTAATCAGAAGCCGTAAATCAAAGGGATAATCAGAAGCGTAAATCAAAGGGGTAATCAGAAGCCGTAAATCAAAGGGGTAATCAAAAGCCGTAAATCAGGGGTAATCAGAAGCCGTAAATCAAAGGGGTAATCAGAAGCCGTAAATCAGGGGTAATCAGAAGCCGTAAATCAAAGGGGTAATCAGAAGCCGTAAATCAAAGAGGTAATCAGAAGCCGTAAATCAAAGGGGTAAGCAGAAGCCGTAAATCAAAGGGGTAAGCAGAAGCCGTAAATCAAAGGGGTAATCAGAAGCCGTAAATCAAAGGGGTAATCAGAAACCGTAAATCAAAGATGTAATCAGAAGCCGTATATCAAAGGGATAATCAGAAGCCGTAAATCAAAGGGGTAATCAGAAGCCGTAAATCAAAGAGGTATTCAGAAGCCGTAAATCAAAGGGATAATCAGAAGCCTTAAATCAAAGGGGTAATCAGAAGCCGTAAGTCAAAGGGGTAATCAGAAGCCGTAAGTCAAAGGGGTAATCAGAAGCCGTAAATCAAAGGGGTAATCAGAAGCCGTAAATCAAAGGAGTAATCAGAAGCCGTAAATCAGGGGTAATCAGAAGCCGTAAATCAAAGGGGTAATCAGAAGCCGTAAATCAAAGGGATAATCAGAAGCCGTAAAACAAAGGGGTAATCAGAAGCCGTAAAACAAAGGGGTAATCAGAAGCCGTAAATCAAAGAGGTAATCAGAAGCCGTAAATCAAAGATGTAATCAGAAGCCGTAAATCAAAGGGGTAATCAGAAGCGTAAATCAAAGGGGTAATCAGAAGCCGTAAATTAAAGATGTAATTAGAAGCCGTAAATCAAAGGGGTAATCAGAAGCCGTAAATCAAAGAGGTAATCAGAAGCCGTAAATCGAAAAAGACAGACAATACAATGGTCAAGCAAAATAACAAACAATGATCTACAAAACACTACACAACAACACGAACCTACAAAAACGGTGTTTAATTAAGGTGCCCCGGAGTATGAATAGCCCCTGCTCCACCCGTTGGGTTACTAATATGAGACAGACGCAACCTGTTTGAAGGACGAAGTCCTATAATCTTAAGAGGGAGGCGTGAGAAGCGAATGTATTTTTTTTCAAGTACTTTTTAAAGTTTTTTTTTTTATTATTTGGCTGGAGTTATCTCTCTATGACTTATGGCTGTTCCGTTCATTTTACCTACGCCGCTCTTCCGCCGAGAATCTCGTAGAAAGAGATTGTTTAATTATAATTTTATTTCAAGTTTATTTCGATTTTTCATAGAGTAAATGATTAAAGAAATGGGAATTTTTCATTGAAATTTATATTTTTTGTGTTTCTTGATATCTATTTTTAAAACTTCCGGTGAAAAGATATTTGGCTATGAATAGATACATAGGAAAAATCGCACAGCCTACAGTTAAAATGATTCCGTTCTTTATTACATGACACGAACGTCATCTGATATTTATATTTTAATATGTTCGTGTGGATAGTATAGATACGTTGATTGAGACAAGGGCTTGTGATAAAATGTGCATATTGCATGTATTATGTAGTCAGTAATTAGTAATATATTTAGTTTTCACTGTTACAATGCATGTACATAAAATTACCAATTGGTTCCTGATTACTAATTACAGCCATTTAACTTGTGCTGCCGCGGAGATTCAGTTTGTCTTGCGTCAATGCCTTTCAAATAGAATTCATGATTATTTAACAAAAAAAACGTTCAGGTATTTTCGTATAGGTTTACGTTAGGCATAGACTAAACATTTGGGGGTTTGTGGTGTATAACGCCACCTTCAACACTATTTCAGTTATATCCTTTTTATTTGTGAAGGAAACCGGAGTACGTGGAGAAAGTGAAATCACTGACAAACTTTACCACATAATGTTGTATCGAGTACAACTCACAGCTTTAGCGGTGCTAGGCAGGCACTGATTGCACGGATAGATGTAAATCCTACAATGTACATGTACCATACGATCACGACCACGACCTCCCCCCTCCTTGGTTTTACCCGATCGGGACTCGAACACACGATCTACCGCACTCGAGGCGAGCAAGCTAGCCAAGTACACCACCGATGTGGTTTATAATAACAGAGTTTGTTCTCGCCATGATATAGCAGAACAAATAATGACTTAGCTTAAAACAACAATCAGTCATTCACTCTCCAAATCCTAGCATTTTCTTGAATAAACCCACCAATAATGATCAGAACAAGTGCTAATTACTTTTTCTGTGAAGTGTTTTGTAGATCATTTTTATCCCGCTGTTCTTGCTATTTTTGGCCATTGTATTGTGTGTCCATCTTCAATTTACGGCTTCTGATAACTCCTTTGGTATCTTCAACTTTTTCTTTATTAAGAGGAGAACATGTAAAGGTATGTTGTTATGGTATTCTGTGACGTAATTAAGGCGTCTGCCTTTTATGTCTGTTTTATTACACCGTGCATGATAACGATCTATTTGTTTTGAGTTCAGACTTCAAAGTTATCACCTGGTATAGTCTACTGATAGCCTCATCTTCTATTCTTACCGTAGAAATCCCAAAGGGTTCATAAACTAGTAGTCTCGGATAAGTTAAATAGTTTCTTTGCTTAATTATTAATAAACTTCATGCATCATAATTGATAATGTCATGGGTTTGTCTGTCACATGGCAACGGATGCATTAAGTATAACAGATACATTGAAATGTTACATTCAATAATCAGGACACACTTGTAAGAAAGGAGGAGAAAATCATCGTTAAATTTCAATGGGTGACTTTCCATTAAGACAAATTCGGAACAAAAGCATGGAAGCCGTACGGACAAGTATGCTAAATACAGACCAGAGAAGAACAAAAAGAAGCAAGTTTGACAAAATGTTCCGTGAACAAAATATTACGAAAAAGCCAGCAAGAATCAAAGTTATAGAAGCATTTGATTCTCCGAAACAATTCGTTTTGAGAAATGAGGTCCTATCTGATCCAGAGGAATATGTAAATATTGAAACAGACGACCGAACTCGAAGGTCAAAATCTAGGTTGAAATCTGGAAGAATGAAACCATCCGTACAGGAGAAACCGTCATCAGATTACCTAGACTTAGACTTTATGATGCCGATTCAGGTTAGAGAGATTTTACTGGAGGAAGGACTGACTAAAGATGTAATCGATTCTACTCTGGGCGTGGATGAAAAACGTCACAGAAAAACCATGCAGTTGACTTTATTAGCAGAAAAGTAAGTAGTATTTTAAATTTCGCTTCGTTTAGTCTGAAAATATGCTCATGCCAATTTAGGTACAAGATCTCATACCATAACCAGAAGTGAAACATGTTCACGGGAAAAGTGACGGGGTTAAGCTAGTTCTATGGGCCCAGATTTCCCCTCCTAGTAAATTGATGTGGTCATGCATGCAAGTGTTTTCCACATACAATTAAAAAAAACAAAAAAAACATTAATTTGTGTGATCAGATAATACATTTTCAAGATTTGCATGCGTTTATATAAAATACTAATTAGGTTATTATACAGTGTTATGTACAATATGGAAAGATATGGTACGAGTCTGTATTGTATTGAAAATCCGTATTGGAAGCGATGCCTGCGGCGTCTCGTCCAATACGGGTTATCAATACAATACGGACGAGTACAATATATTTCCATATTGTACATAACACTGTATAATGACCTATTTATTATACAGCTGAAATGATCAATACTATAACAACAATTTTATGTTTAACTTTTAATACAGTCTAAATAGAACAACTGCACAATACTGTGTGTCAATAGTATCGTTAGGAAGATGTTCTGTATCAATACAGATCTCGTAATCTCTAAAATGAATTAAAAACAGCAAAATAACTTGTCAACAATTATTCTAAACAACTTTTTTCCCTCAAACTGTTAAATATCGAACAAGCTAATTTGATTGTAGATTGCAATTAAAAATAATTTACTAGCAGACGACAAAAACCAACGAGTTACTTCCCTTACATAATGTACAATACGAAAAAAACCAATACAGGGAAAAATACAGCTTCCGGTTGTACAATACGGGAAAAATAATGTACGGTCACTTGTCTTAAATGGGTGTTTTTGATTGGATTAAAATTATAGCTGTATAATAATAATAATAGGTTATTATACAGTGTTATGTACAATATGGAAATATATTGTACTCGTCCGTATTGTATTGAAAACCCGTATTGGACGAGACGCCTGCATATATTTCCATATTGTACATAACACTGTATAATGACCTATTTATTATACAGATGAAATGATCAATACTATAACAACAATTTTATGTTTAACTTTTAATAGTCTAAATAGAACAACTGCACAATAGTATTTCGTTAGGAAAATGTTCTGTATACAGATCTTGTAATCTCCAAAATGAATTAAAAACAGCAAAATAACTGATCAACAATTATTCTAAGCAACTTTTTTCCCCTCAAACTGTTAAATACCGAGCAAGTTAATTTGATTGTAGATTACAATTAGAAATAATTTACTAGCAGAAAAACCAACGAGTTACTTCCCTTACATAATGCACAATACGAAAAAAAAAACGTATTGGACTCCAGACGTCCAATACGGAAAAAATACAGCTTCCGGTTGTACAATACGGGAAACATAATGTACGGTCACATGTCTTAAATGGGTATTTTTGATTGGATTAAAATTATAGCTGTATAATAACTATCTCTACATGAATTTATAAGATATATTTGGTATTGAAATTTACACTTCTTAAATAATGCAATTATTATCAAAACTAAGGTTCTCTTCCCTCAACCATATGTGACCTTAGCCGATTTCGACTATCCTGTGTAGGACCTTTAGTTTACTTGCTCCCAAACTTTAAAATTATTTGGTTTTCCAACTTTTCGACTTTGAACGTACCTGATGAAGGTTATTCCAGAAACGTGTCGTGTACACTAAATTTGATATCTACTTTTTTATTTACATTACGAATTGATTGACAACCCAAGACCTTTTAGGTTTGTCAGACCTTAAACAGAAATCATAATTAAATAAAATGATTGACATTTGTTGTTAATGAGATGATAAGTTACTACGCCATGAGTGATATGTTTTTAGGGATTATTTTGTCAATATTTCAGATAATCTATACAATGAATTAATTAGCAGAAGAGTTTGAAGATACCAAAGGGGTAATCAGAATCCGTAAATAGAAGAAGAACAGACTATCATATATCATATTTCAATGGTTGTCTATAATATGGGAACCAACCTTTATACAGCGGTTTTCAATCAATGTAAATGCTTATAACATAATCTTGAATCATGAATCTTGTAATTTAACGTTTATTATTAGATGATTTACAAGCAGTGGTTGATATGTATTTTGAATGCTAGACAGCTTTGTATCCAGAAATGTTCTGATCATCTCATTAAGGGGGGCATTGTCGGCTCTCAATTTAACAGTTTGATTCAAATAAGATGGCAGTTTGTTAGTACGGATCGTTAGATAATGTCATGGTCAAGATCCACCAAATAAAAAACACATTCTCGCTTCCAAAGACTTTTAAGTTATTTGGCTTTTTGACATTGAGGGTACCAAATGAAGAGCATTCCAGAAACGCGTCGTACCCACTAAATTTGATATCTACGTTATTATTTAATCAATTTGTCCATTTGAAATGCTTCAAATTATTTAATGGCCGCTTCTGTGATATAAAGGTTAATCGTACTTGCCTCGAGTGGTATAATCGTTTCACTCCGGTGGTCTGGTCAAGCCAGTGACTTTAAGATTGGCATAGCTTTCTTTTCATAATAGACACAGTGTTCAATAACAATGAATTTTATCCCCGGTTTGAAAATTATAACAACTTTTGATTGGTTAAAACCCCGGCTATGAAAAAAAACATATTACCGGGTGTTGCTAGGCCATATTACCGGATGTAACTAGCCATTAACCAATCAAACGTTGTTATAATTTTCAAAACGGGGGGAAATATGATGTTAAAGCTCGCGACGTTGCGCTCCAGAATCAAATTTAGTTAATTTTGGCTATATATTGAATATAAAGCTGTTACTTTGATAAACTGTAGGGTACTACCAAACCAAAGGTAGTACCCTACACCGGGAAAAAAACACTCGAAACTTTCATATTTTTTACCTATACTTTCCAAAAACAAAGAAAACGTCACTTTTACGTGGGTCACCGAGGTCCAAAATGTCTCATTGTTTACCATAACCGGGGATAAATTCGTTATTTACGTTCCTATCCGTAGATATTGAGATTTTGACACCATTCATTAGCCCGTACACCCTTCGGCTGCGCCTCAGGATGTACTTGGCTACTTCAGGGTGTTAAAATCTCCATATCTACGGAGAGGAACGTAAATAACTTATATTATTATACCTCACATAATAAAGAATCAATTCTATTGGTTAAAAGATAAACACATGACATAAAATAATCTGGATATTTTTGCTTCTAATCGCCGCCAACGGTGAATAACCTCAAGAATTACACACGTCCATTGAATAACCCTATTATTCAACGGTGAAAAACCCTCGAAAATTACAACGTCCAGAGAATAACCCTAATGAAATAATACTTTAACAATTCAAATATTGAACAGTATATTTCCACTGTTTGTTCGGTATAATAAAACAGTTACGACCCTCTGAATCGGTGAATACCCACAATTGTCATCCCCACTAGGGTTATTTCCCTCGGGCTAAGCCCTCGGGGAAATAACCCTAGTGGGGTTGACAATTTTGGATATTCACCTCTTCCGAGGGCCGTAATTGTATAATATGAGGCAGGTGCAACCTGAAATGCTCCCGAAGAACAGTAATTTTTCTTCCTGTTTACAAAATATCAAGCTTAAAAATAACACTACCTAAAACTCCAACCTCCGGATAGTTTTCGCATCCGCTACCGAACATTGCTTCATATTTATTTGAAAAAATATCGACTAGAATTTCGGTTTAGGTCACGTGATTTTTCTTTTAATTTATTTCCGGTTTGGCAGCCATATTGTTGAAGATTTTGAAGTGCCATAGTACCTATTCATACTTCTACCATTAAGGGAGCGTATTATCCCCGGCTTAAAAATTATAACAACTTTTGATTGGTTAAAACCCCGGGTATAATAAACCCATATTCCCGGGTGTTGCTAGGCCATATTGCCGGGTGTAACTAGCCATTAACCAATCAAATGTTGTTATATTTTTCAAAACGGGGATAATATGACGTCAAAGCTCGCGACGTTACACTCCAAAATCAAATTTAGTTAATTTTAGTTATATATTGAATAAAAAGCTGTTAATTTGATCAGCTGAAGGGTTCTACCAAAGGTAGTACCCTATGTCGTGTAAAAAACACTTAAAACTTTCATATTTTTTACTTATTCTTTCCAAAAACAAAGAGAACGTTATTTTCACGTGGCCCGCCGTGATCCAAAATGTCTTATTTTTTACTATAGCCGGGGATAAATTCGTTATTGACGTTCCTATCCGTAGATATGGAGATTTTAACGCCTCAGGATGTAATTGGCTACTTCAGGGTGTTAAAATCTCCATATCTACGGATAGGAACTTAAATAACTTATAATGGAGTGTGCAAATGAATTAGATTCTCTATATTTATCTTTATCTTAAATGGTCTGGACAACACAATGAATATTTTCCTCAGTTCGTGACATTATGTCGGAAATTTGTTTCTGCTCGTGACATTGTGGTGAAAGTTTTCTTCTGTTTGTGACACTGATATTATACTTTGAATGACTTCGTGACGTTGTTATAGATTTTAACTTTGAAAAATCTATTTCTGGCATTTTACCTTCAAAAACATAAAGAACACAAGCTTCTTGTCTTAGAGCCTTCTCCAATTACCAAAATATCTATCTAGTGAACAGGATTTGTCATGAATTTAAAAACAAAACAACAAATATCGCACTGCTAAAAAAGCTTCAAACTGTAGAAACGGAGACAACATGACCATAACACAGGTAAAATACATGACCATAGCACAGGTAAAATACATGACCATAACACAAGTAAAATACATGACCATAACACAGGTCAAATACATCACCATAACACAGATGAAATACATGACCATAACACAGGTCAAATACATGACCGTAACATAGGTAAAATACATGACCATAACACAGGTAAAATACATGACCATGACACAGGTAAAATATATGACCATGACACAGGTAAAATGCATGACCATGACACAGGTAAATACATGACGATAATACAGGTAAAATACGTGACCATAAAACAGGTAAAATACATGACCATAACACAGGTAAAATACATGACCATAACACAGGTAAAATACATGACCATAGCACAGGTTAAATACATGACCATAGCGCAGGTAAAATTCATGACCATAACACAGGTAAAATACATGACCATAAAACAGGTAAAATACATGACCATAGCAGAGGTAAAATACATGACCATAACACAGGTAAAATACATGACCATGACACAGGTCAAATACATGACCATAACACAGGTAAAATACATGACCATAGCACAGGTAGAATACATGACCATAACACAGGTAAAATACATCACCATAGCACAGGTAAAATATATGACCATAACACAGGTCAAATACATGACCATGACACAGGTCAAGTACATGACCATGACAGAGGTAAAATACATGACCATAACACAGGTAAAATACATGACCATAGCACAGGTAAAATACATGACCATAACACAAGTAAAATACATGACCATAACACAGGTAAAATACATGACCATGACACAGGTAAAATACATGACCATAGCACAGGTAAAATATATGACCATAACACAGGTCAAATACATGACCATGACACAAGTCAAGTACATGACAATGACACAGGTAAAATACATGACCATAGCACAGGTAAAATACATGACCATAGCACAGGTAAAATACATGACCATAACACAAGTAAAATACATGACCATAACACAGGTAAAATACATGACCATGACACAGGTAAAATACATGACCAGAGTCCAGGTAAAATACATGACCATGACACAGGTAAAATACATTACCATGACACAGGTAAAATACATGCCCATTACACAGGTAAAATACATGACCATGACACAAGTCAAGTACATGACAATGACACAGGTAAAATACATGACCATAACACAGGTAAAATACATGTCCATAGCACAGGTCAAATACATGACCATGACACAGGTAAAATACATAACCATAAAACAGGTCAAATACATGACCATAACACAAGTAAATACATGACCATAACACAGGAAAAATGCATGACCATAACACAGGTAAAATACATGACCATAACACAGGTAAAATAAATGACCATGACACAGGTCAAATACATGACCATAACACAGGTCAAATACATGACCATAACACAGGTCAAATACATGAACATAGCACAGGTAAAATAAATGACCATAACACAGGTAAAATACATCACCATAACACAGGTCAAATACATGACCATAATACAGGTCAAATACATAACCATAACACAAGTAAATACATGACCATAACACAGGTAAAATGCATCACCATAACACAGGTAAAATACATGACCATAACATAGGTAAAATAAATGACCATGACACAGGTCAAATACATGACCATAACACAGGTAAAATACATGACCGTGACACAGGTAAAATACATGACCATGACACAGGTAAAATGCATGACCATGACACAGGTAAAATACATGACGATAATACAGGTAAAATACGTGACCATAACACAGGTAAAATACATGACCATAACACAGGTAAATACATGACCATAACACAGGTAAAATACATGACCATAGCACAGGTTAAATACATGACCATAGCACAGGTAAAATACATGACCATAACACAGGTCAAATACATGACCATAACACAGGTCAAATACATGACCATAACACAGGTCAAATACATTACCATAGCACAAGTAAAATACATGACCATAATACAGGTAAAATACATGACCATGACACAGGTAAAATACATGACCATGACACAGGTACAATGCATGACCATGACACAGGTAAATACATGACTATAATACAGGTAAAATACGTGACCATAAAACAGGTAAAATACATGACCATAACACAGGTAAAATACATGACCATAACACAGGTAAAATACATGACCATAGCACAGGTTAAATACATAACCATAGCACAGGTAAAATTCATGACCATAACACAGGTAAAATACATGACCATAAAACAGGTAAAATACATGACCATAGCACAGGTAAAATACATGACCATAACACAGGTAAAATACATGACCATGACACAGGTAAAATACATGACCATGACACAGGTAAAATACATGACCATAGCACAGGTAAAATATATGACCATAACACAGGTCAAATACATGACCATGACACAGGTCAAGTACATGACCATGACACAGGTAAAATACATGACCATAACACAGGTAAAATACATGACCATAGCACAGGTAGAATACATGACCATAACACAGGTAAAATACATCACCATAGCACAGGTAAAATATATGACCATAACACAGGTCAAATACATGACCATGACACAGGTCAAGTACATGACCATGACAGAGGTAAAATACATGACCATAACACAGGTAAAATACATGACCATAGCACAGGTAAAATACATGACCATAACACAAGTAAAATACATGACCATAACACAGGTAAAATACATGACCATGACACAGGTAAAATACATGACCATAGTACAGGTAAAATACATGACCATGACACAGGTAAAATACATGACCATGACACAGGTCAAATACATGCCCATTACACAGGTAAAATACATGACAATGACACAGATAAAATACATGACCATAATACAGGTAAAATACATGTCCATATCACAGGTCAAATAAATGACCATGCCACAGGTAAAATACATGACCATAATACAGGTCAAATACATGACCATAACACAAGTAAATACATGACCATAACACAGGTAAAATGCATGACCATAACACAGGTATAATACATGACCATAACACAAGTAAAATAAATGACCATGACACAGTTCAAATACATGACCATAACACAGGTCAAATACATGACCATAACACAAGTAAATACATGACCATAACACAGGTAAAATGCATGATCATAGCACAGGTAAAATACATGACCATAGCACATGTCAAATACATGACTATAGCACATGTAAAATGCATGACCATAACACAGGTAAAATACATGACCATAACACAGGTCAAATACATGACCATAACACAGTTTAATACATGACCATAACACAGGTCAAATAAATGACCATAACACAGGTAAAATACATGACCATAACACAGGTCAAATACATGACCATAATACAGGTCAAATATATGACCATAACACAAGTAAATACATGACCATAACACAGGTAAAATGCATGACCAATAACACAGGTAAAATATATGACCATAACACAGGTAAAATAAATGACCATGACACAGGTCAAATACATGACCATAACACAGGTAAAATACATGACCGTGACACAGGTAAAGTACATGACCATGACACAGGTAAAATGCATGACCATGACACAGGTAAAATACATGACGATAATACAGGTAAAATACGTGACCATAACACAGGTAAAATGCATGACCATAACACAGGTAAATACATGACCATAACACAGGTAAAATACATGACCATAGCACAGGTTAAATACATGACCATAGCACAGGTAAAATACATGACCATAACACATGTCAAATACATGACCATAACAGAGGTCAAATACATGACCATAACACAGGTCAAATACATGACCATAACACAGGTCAAATACATTACCATAACACAGATGAAATACATGACCATAACACAGGTCAAATACATGACCGTAACACAGGTAAAATGCATGACCATAACACAGGTAAAATACATGACCATAACACAGGTAAAATACATGACCATAACAGAGGTCAAATACATGACCATAATACAGGTAAAATACATGACCATAACACAAGTAAATACATGACCATAGCACAGGTGAAATGCATGACCATAACACAGGTAAAATGCATGACCATAACACAGGTCAAATACATGACCATAACACAAGTAAATACATGACCATAACACAGGTAAAATGCATGACCATAACACAGGTAAAATACATGACCATAACACAGGTAAAATAAATGACCATGACAAAGGTCAAATACATGACCATAACACAGGTAAAATACATGACTGTGACACAGGTAAAATACATGACCATGACACAGGTAAAATGCATTACCATGACACAGGTAAAATACATGACGATAACACAGGTAAAATACATGACCATAACACAGGTAAAATACATGACCATAACACAGGTAAATACATGTCCATAACAGGTAAAATACATGACCATAGCACAGGTTAAGTACATGACCATAGCACAAGTAAAATACATGACCATAACACATGTCAAATACATGACCATAACACAGGTCAAATACATGACCATAACACAGGTCAAATACATGACCATAACACAGGTCAAATACATCACCATAACACAGGTCAAATACATCACCATAACACAGATGAAATACATCACCATAACACAGGTAAAATACATGACCATGACACAGGTAAAATACATGACCATGACACAGGTAAAATGCATGACCATGACAAAGGTAAATACATGACGATAATACAGGTAAAATACGTGACCATAAAACAGGTAAAATACATGATCATAACACAGGTAAAATACATGACCCTAACACAGGTAAAATACATGACCATGACACAGGTAAAATACATGACCATAACGCAGGTAAAATACATGACCATAACACAGGTAAAATACATGACAAGATTCACAAGATTTTATTGATAACACTCAGACACATAAATGTGTTACATGAGGACATAACATATATACAGTGTTACATGGCGAAATGATCATATATTATCAAAAACATTAAAACATACCAGCAATTTTCTTTATGAACAATGATAACCTTTTATAAACTTCTACATTACAAAAAGATAGGAACACCATTCTTTTTAACAATGCTAGGATAAGTACCATAATACCTAGGTAAAGATATACGTCTCATGTTTACTAAATAGTCATTGCAACAAACAAATAACAAGTGGAACTCATCACCAATTGATTGTCCACACAAAGTACAAAACCTCTCATCTTTAGGAATATTATACCACCGCCCAGTTTCTATTGGAATTCGTAAATTTGACGCCCTTAATTCTATCATCCAAATTCTAGTTTTCTTGTTTAATTTCACTAGATAATTTTCTAATCTAAAGTCTTTTTTGAAAGAGCCATAAAATTGTCCTCGAGGTGAATTTTTAATGTCATTATACCATAAACTGACATACTGATCGGTTAAAATTTGGTTAAGATATGCTTTATCACAATATCCAACCTGATTTATAACAATATATCCTAAGCCAGCTCTATTTAATATAGATTCTATATAATTAATCCACTTGAAATTATTCTGACCCTGATTTTTTAAACATAACATCAACCTGTATAAGGAACTACTCAATTTTGTTTCGTTATTCACAAGTTTACACCAATATGAAATCATACGAAGTTTTACTCGAATTTCCAAAGGAAATCTACCTAATTCCCCATAAACGATAACATTTGGAGTAGTATTTCTAACTTTTAGAATTCGTTTACAAAATTTAAGATGAATCTGTTCTAATATTTTTAAATTCTCATATCTCCAAACTTCAGAACCATATAAAAGTATTGGTTCAATCATAGAATCAAACAATTTTAATTGTAAGTCGACAGGTATGCTTTCGTTCCTGATAGTCTTATAAATAAAATGTAAGGACCTTTGAGCCTGATCTACAAGTTTCTTTTTTGTATCAAAAAAGGTACCATTATATTTAAAAATAATACCTAGATATGAAATTTTTTCTACAACTTCTAACTGTTTATCTTGTAATATAAATGAATAATTAAGATTCTTCTTTTTGCTAAAAACCATAACCTTTGTTTTGTTAATATTTACATCCAATTTCCACAAATCACAATACAACTGAAAGATATTTAGCGATTGTTGCATACCCTCCTTTGTTTCAGACATTAAAACAGTGTCGTCAGCATATAATATGACAAATAATTCAAACAATATATGCAATTCATTATAAAACCGTTCTTTTAGCTTTTCTAAAGGAACACCATCTAAAGTCTTAAAGTAGTCTTCTAAATCATTTAGAAAAACTGAGAATAAAAAAGGGATAAATGTTCACCTTGTCTTACACCTGTAAGACAAGGGAAAAAATCAGACTGACATTCTTTATACTTAACACAAGATTTAATACCCTGGTACATATTAAATATTACTTTAAAACACTTTCCTTTAATATTAATAAATTGAAGTTTTTTCCACAGGTCAGGTCTACTGACCGTATCAAAAGCCTTCCGAAAGTCTATGAAGGTACAAAATAATTTCTTTCCGAAAGAAAAATACAACTCTATGAGGACATGTAGTACAAAAATATTGTCTATTGTAGAGTATCCTTTTCGAAAGCCCGCTTGATTTTCGTGTATAAGTGTGACCTCATTTGCAAAACAATTGAGTCTAGTGTTAACAATGGATGTAAACAATTTAGCTAATCAACTAATTAACGTTATAGCTCTAAAATTGTCTGGATCTGTTGGACATCCTTTGTTTTTATAAACTGGTATAATTATTCCAGTTGTCCAAGTTTCTGGTATAATACCTGTATCAAGAACAACATTAAACAATTTGGTATAAATAGATACTAAAAACGGCGGAGAATTTTTAAAAAAATCATTAATTAATTTGTCACTACCCGGCGCTTTATTATTTTTCAAACATTTTATTGCATCTAAAACCTCCTTTTCTGTAATTAAAATACATGACCATAACACAGGTAAAATACATAACCATAACACAGGTAAAATACATGATCGTGATACAGGTAAAATACATGACCATGACCATAACACAGGTAAAATACATGACCATAACACAGGTAAAATACATGATCGTGATACAGGTAAAATACATGACCATGACCATAACACAGGTCAAATACATGACCATGACATAGGTAAAATACATGACCATAACACAGGTAAAATACATGACCATAATAACGCAGGTAAAATACATGACCATAACACAGGTAAAATACATGACCATAACACAGGTAAAATACATGACCATAACACAGGTAAAATACATGACCATGATACAGGTAAAATACATGACCACGACACAGGTAAAATACATGACCGTAACACAGGTAAAATACATGACCATAACACAGGTAAAATACATGACCATAACACAGGTAAAATACATGACCATGACCATAGCAGAGGTAAAATACATGACCATGACACAGGTAAAATACATGACCATAACACAGGTAAAATACATGACCATGACCATAGCAGAGGTAAAATACATGACTATGACACAGGTAAAATACATGACCATGACACACGTAAAATACATGGCCATAACACAGGTAAAATACATGACCATAACACAGGTAAAATACATGACCATAGCACAGGTAAAATACATGACCATAACACAGGTAAAATACATGACCATGACACAGGTAAAATACATGACCATGATACAGGTAAAATACATGACCACGACACAGGTAAAATACATGACCGTAACACAGGTAAAATACATGACCATAACACAGGTAAAATACATGACCATAACACAGGTAAAATACATGACCATGACCATAGCAGAGGTAAAATACATGACCATGACACAGGTAAAATACATGACCATAACACAGGTAAAATACATGACCATGACCATAGCAGAGGTAAAATACATGACTATGACACAGGTAAAATACATGACCATGACACACGTAAAATACATGGCCATAACACAGGTAAAATACATGACCATAACACAGGTAAAATACATGACCATAGCACAGGTAAAATACATGACCATAACACAGGTAAAATACATGACCATGACACAGGTAAAATACATGACCATGACACCCGTAAAATACATGGCCATAACACAGGTAAAATACATGACCATAACACAGGTAAAATACATGACCATAACACAGGTAAAATACATGACCACTCACTTTGCTTTTTGACAAATAAATCCCTGACAAATGTTGAAATTGACAGGATATGGACTCGGTATTCAGGTACAAACTGATAGAAGACTAAAGTTTATTGGTTTATTCAGTTAAACCTGTATTAAGAGGTCACATTTGGGACAAAGAAAAAGTGGACTTTTAAGGCAGGTAACCTCTTATACGAAGTTCAATTCATAAGAAACTTTATACGACAGAACAAGAAAATGGTGACCTTTTTACGGGTGACTGTTTAATAGAGATGACCTTATGGGCAGGTTTGACTATATCACATAAAACCCTTTTGACAAATATTAAAACTGACGGGATAGGGATTCGGTATTCCGGTACAAACTGCTATGTAAGACAAAATAATATTGGTTTATATTTCAGTGATATTTTTAAATAACTCATCGATTTCTGTGTAATAAAGCAACACTAACTACATTGATCTCTCTCGTGTATTATTATCATAGTTAATAACTATATATTGTCCATTGATGCAGCTAGGGGAAAATATCACTATGTTTCATTGACACTTCTAAAGATAAAAGAATATTATCTAAGTTATATACACCAGGAGTGGTTATTTGATTTCCCACAAGAAATGGGGATGGCCTGCATGACTTCTTGTTACAATTTTTTGTTTAATTTACGTAAGTGACGGTTAAGGCAATCGACTCTCTTTTTATAGAACTCATATTTAACTCTTGACATTTTCTGTGTCATGAAGAAATACAATATTATTTAATATATAAAGGTCAAGATTAGGACTCAGCGCTCTATATATTAATGTCACTCACCCAGTTATATGTGAGAGTAGACATTATAGTCACTTATGGAAACCACTTGAATGACCGCATCATTTCACTGAATGTTGGCCATACAAAACTATACACAAAGAAATAAGTTAAGCACCCCCATGTTTTTGGAAATGACAAATGATACGACAAGTATCACGAGATTACTGACCAAATAATCTCAAGAACACAATGGTGACCTGTTGGGACATTACATTGGCTGAAGAATACCACAAAAAAAATAAAGAAAAATGTTAATTTAATGAATATTTAATCACAATATCACAAGGCCAGTTTTTGCAGTTAAACATGTCCATTTTAAGTATTGACCTTCACAGTTCAAAAAGAACGATACGTTTTTGTCATTTCACTTTCAAAACGTCACTTATTAATCACTTGACGACATTTATTTTTCAAAATTCAGTACCGGGTGTAACCCCCATGTGCTTGGATGACGGCCTCAACCCTGCGTCTCATCCCTCCAGTTTGACGTCGGATGTCCTGTTGTGATAGCTGCTGCCATTCCCGATGCAATGCTGCTTCCAACTGACGAATGTTTTTCACATGAGGTTCCCGAGCATATATACGACGGCCTAACATGTCCCAAATATGCTCTATGGGATTCAAATCCGGGCTCATGGCTGGCCAAGGAACAGAAGTCACGGCTTCGCTTTGGAGGTAGGCGGTTGCTGCATGCTCTTGAACGATGAGGCCTGGCGTTGTCATTCATATACACAGGCCTTGTAGCTAGTGGGTGGTTGTCGAAATGGGGGACAACAACTGGTTGCAAGATGTCTCTGATGTACTGATCACCAGTTAGGTTGCCTTGTATGGTGACTAAATCCAGCTTGCAGTCATGAGAGATACACCCCAAATCATTACGGAGCCTCCACCGTAAGGAACAGCTGGCTGGATGTTCCTTGGGGTATAGGCTGTATTTTTGCGTCTCCAAACCCTCATCCGGCCGTCGGTTACATGAAGCAGAAACCGGCTCGCGTCTGACCAATGGATCTTGCGCCATGTCCTTAAATTCCAACCACGTCGTGCTAAACACCATGCCAAACGTGATCGTCGATGTTGGTCTGCCAACAGTGGACGTTTAATGACTCTCCTTGACTTAAGTCCCGCTGATTTCAGACGGTTTCTAACTGTTCTTGTTGACAGACGTCTATTGGGAAGCCAGTGTTGTTTGAGTACGGGACTGGTTGCGAATGGCATCCGTCTAACCAAACGCTGCAATGCCATGTAGTCACGATCAAATGTTACCCGTGGTCTGCCGGATCTTGGCAAGTCTTTCACATTGTTGGTTTGTGTGTGTTTTCTCACCAGTCGGCTGACTACAGTAATGTGGTAGCCGATCTGACGTCCAATAGCTTTGAAGGTCATCCCTGTTGTATGCATGCCGATTATGTGCCATCTTTGTGCTGCTGATATTCGCCTTTGTACCATACTTACTGAGAATGAATACATTTTTAAAAACACCGGACTTAAATACCCAAATTCGAAGCGTGAACACACTGAATTTTGAGTAATGCGTGAGAGGCATGGTTCACGTGCATGACTAGTCGATATTAGACATAATGGTCACACCTGTGTGAGCACATCTTTTTAATGGAACATTGTTCTTGCTATAATCAATATAAATATTAGAATCTAAACTTAGTGTAGCTTATTATGTTTTAATGTATCAGGGGGTGCTTAACTGTTTTCTTTGTGTATAGCTTAACCCCCACCTCTTTTTATTGTAATGCCTATGCCAATCCAAGAAAGTGAGCAATCTCAGAAATCAGCTTTATGCGCTTTAGGAGTACTGGTAATTTTTACCATGTACTCGTGCTTCCTACACCAATATACAAAAACAACCTGCTAATTGACATATTATGGAAGGTAGCATTAAAACACCCATAGCTATACCAATTGACCCCTCAATTGAATCTATCAAAAGATAAAATCGTATTAGTAGTGAAATTGGTAGCGTGTTCGCCTCGAGCGCAATCGATCCTTAGTCAGATCCAAACAAATACTATGAAAGTGGTATTTCTTCTTCCCTGCTAAGTACGCATCATTAGAGAGTAAGAGTAAAGACTGATAGTATTTCTTCTTCCCTGCTAAGTACGCACCATTAGAGAGTAAGAGTAAAGACTGATAGTATTTCTTCTTCCCTGCTAAGCACGCACCATTAGAGAGTAAGAGTAAAGACTGATAGTATTTCTTCTTCCCTGCTAAGTACGCACCATTAGAGAGTTAAGAGTAAAGACTGATGGTATTTCTTCTTCCCTGCTAAGCACGCACCATTAGAGAGTAAGAGTAAAGACTGATAGTATTTCTTCTTCCCTGCTAAGTACGCACCATTAGAGAGTAAGAGTAAAGACTGATAGTATTTCTTCTTCCCTGCTAAGTACGCACCATTAGAGAGTTAAGAGTAAAGACTGATAGTATTTCTTCTTCCCTGCTAAGTACGCACCATTAGAGAGTAAGAGTAAAGACTGATAGTATTTCTTCTTCCCTGCTAAGTACGCACCATTAGAGAGTTAAGAGTAAAGACTGATAGTATTTCTTCTTCCCTGCTAAGTACGCACCATTAGAGAGTAAGAGTAAAGACTGATAGTATTTCTTCTTCCCTGCTAAGCACGCACCATTAGAGAGTAAGAGTAAAGACTGATAGTATTTCTTCTTCCCTGCTAAGTACGCACCATTAGAGAGTAAGAGTAAAGACTGATAGTATTTCTTCTTCCCTGCTAAGTACGCACCATTAGAGAGTAAGAGTAAAGACTGATAGTATTTCTTCTTCCCTGCTAAGTACGCACCATTAGAGAGTAAGAGTAAAGACTGATAGTATTTCTTCTTCCCTGCTAAGTACACACCATTAGAGAGTAAGAGTAAAGGCTGGTAGTATTTCTTCTTCCCTGCTAAGTACGCACCATTAGAGAGTAAGAGTAAAGACTGATAGTATTTCTTCTTCCCTGCTAAGTACTCACCATTAGAGAGTAAGAGTAAAGACTGATAGTATTTCTTCTTCCTTGCTAAGTACTCACCATTAGAGAGTAAGAGTAAAGACTGATAGTATTTCTTCTTCCCTGCTAAGTACTCACCATTAGAGAGTAAGAGTAAAGACTGATAGTATTTCTTCTTCCTTGCTAAGTACTCACCATTAGAGAGTAAGAGTAAAGACTGATAGTATTTCTTCTTCCCTGCTAAGTACTCACCATTAGAGAGTAAGAGTAAAGACTGATAGTATTTCTTCTTCCCTGCTAAGTACGCACCATTAGAGAGTAAGAGTAAAGACTGATAGTATTTCTTCTTCCCTGCTAAGTACGCACCATTAGAGAGTAAGAGTAAAGACTGATAGTATTTCTTCTTCCCTACTAAGTACGCACCATTAGAGAGTAAGAGTAAAGACTGATAGTATTTCTTCTTCCCTGCTAAGTACGCACCATTAGAGAGTAAGAGTAAAGACTGATAGTATTTCTTCTTCCCTGTTAAGTACGCACCATTAGAGAGTAAGAGTAAAGACTGATAGGATTGGACTATTGTTTCAGTGAATTAGGACTAAACAAATCCAACAAAGCGAGTTGGTCTAGAACGAAGCTGGTATCATCATCTCATCGAACTTGTTCTCGCCAAATACGGCTGAAAAATTGCTCACTTGGAGTCAGATAATAATCACTCGCCCCAATATATTACTGTTTATACAAGTGTAAATATATAAAAACTTATAGTAGTTAAATAAACGTTAGAGAATACGGAAGGGACAATCAAATATTGACAATGCAGAAAAACTGGCAACATTGACACACAAGATACAAGACGTAGACTTACAAAATAAAAACACAACACAATATGTGTTTGATACCACTATGCACAAGCAAACACAAATAACGTATATAAGACGTGAGAACTCATACCCTACAAATAGCTGGAGGTAAGGACAAACTAAACAAACACAAATAACGTATATAAGACGTGAGCACTCATACCCTACAAACAGCTGGAGGTAAAGACAAACCAAACAAACACAAATAACGTATATAAGACGTGAGCACTCATACCCTACAAACAGCTGGAGGTAAAGACAAACCAAACAAACACAAATAACGTATATAAGACGTGAGCACTCATACCCTACAAACAGCTGGAGGTAAAGACAAACCAAACAAACACAAATAACGTATATAAGACGTGAGAACTCATACCCTACAAACAGCTGGAGGTAAAGACAAACTAAACAAACACAAATAACGTATATAAGACGTGAGAACTCATACCCTACAAACAGCTGGAGGTTAAAGACAAACTAAACAAACACAAATAACGTATATAAGACGTGAGAACTCATACCCTACAAACAGCTGGAGGTAAAGACAAACTAAACAAACACAAATAACGTATATAAGACGTGAGAACTCATACCCTACAAACAGCTGGAGGTTAAAGACAAACTAAACAAACACAAATAACGTATATAAGACGTGAGAACTCATACCCTACAAACAGCTGGAGGTAAGGACAAACCAAACATCGTTTATTAGCGGATATCGTAGCCGACATCACAACTCATACCCTACAAATAGCTGGAGGTAAAGACAAACCAAACATCGTTTTTAAGTGGATATCGTAGCCGACATCACAACTCATACCCTACAAATAGCTGGAGGTAAAGACAAACCAAACATCGTTTTTAAGTGGATATCGTAGCCGACATCACAACTCATACCCTACAAACAGCTGGAGGTAAAGACAAACCAAACATCGTTTTTAAGTGGATATCGTAGCCGACATCACAACTCATACCCTACAAATAGCTGGAGGTAAAGACAAACCAAACATCGTTTTTAAGTGGATATCGTAGCCGACATCACAACTCATACCCTACAAATAGCTGGAGGTAAAGACAAACCAAACATCGTTTTTAAGTGGATATCGTAGCCGACATCACAACTCATACCCTACAAACAGCTGGAGGTAAAGACAAACCAAACATCGTTTTTAAGTGGATATCGTAGCCGACATCACAACTCATACCCTACAAATAGCTGGAGGTAAAGACAAACCAAACATCGTTTTTAAGTGGATATCGTAGCCGACATCACAACTCATACCCTACAAACAGCTGGAGGTAAAGACAAACCAAACATCGTTTATTAGCGGATATCGTAGCCGACATCACAACTCATACCCTACAAATAGCTGGAGGTAAAGACAAACCAAACATCGTTTTTAAGTGGATATCGTAGCCGACATCACAACTCATACCCTACAAATAGCTGGAGGTAAAGACAAACCAAACATCGTTTTTAAGTGGATATCGTAGCCGACATCACAACTCATACCCTACAAACAGCTGGAGGTAAAGACAAACCAAACATCGTTTTTAAGTGGATATCGTAGCCGACATCACAACTCATACCCTACAAATAGCTGGAGGTAAAGACAAACCAAACATCGTTTTTAAGTGGATATCGTAGCCGACATCACAACTCATACCCTACAAATAGCTGGAGGTAAAGACAAACCAAACATCGTTTTTAAGTGGATATCGTAGCCGACATCACAACTCATACCCTACAAACAGCTGGAGGTAAAGACAAACCAAACATCGTTTTTAAGTGGATATCGTAGCCGACATCACAACTCATACCCTACAAATAGCTGGAGGTAAAGACAAACCAAACATCGTTTTTAAGTGGATATCGTAGCCGACATCACAACTCATACCCTACAAACAGCTGGAGGTAAAGACAAACCAAACATCGTTTTTAAGTGGATATCGTAGCCGACATCACAACTCATACCCTACAAATAGCTGGAGGTAAAGACAAACCAAACATCGTTTTTAAGTGGATATCGTAGCCGACATCACAACTCATACCCTACAAATAGCTGGAGGTAAAGACAAACCAAACATCGTTTTTAAGTGGATATCGTAGCCGACATCACAACTCATACCCTACAAACAGCTGGAGGTAAAGACAAACCAAACATCGTTTTTAAGTGGATATCGTAGCCGACATCACAACTCATACCCTACAAATAGCTGGAGGTAAAGACAAACCAAACATCGTTTTTAAGTGGATATCGTAGCCGACATCACAACTCATACCCTACAAACAGCTGGAGGTAAAGACAAACCAAACATCGTTTTTAAGTGGATATCGTAGCCGACATCACAACTCATACCCTACAAATAGCTGGAGGTAAAGACAAACCAAACATCGTTTTTAAGTGGATATCGTAGCCGACATCACAACTCATACCCTACAAACAGCTGGAGGTAAAGACAAACCAAACATCGTTTTTAAGTGGATATCGTAGCCGACATCACAACTCATACCCTACAAATAGCTGGAGGTAAAGACAAACCAAACATCGTTTTTAAGTGGATATCGTAGCCGACATCACAACTCATACCCTACAAACAGCTGGAGGTAAAGACAAACCAAACATCGTTTTTAAGTGGATATCGTAGCCGACATCACAACTCATACCCTACAAATAGCTGGAGGTAAAGACAAACCAAACATCGTTTTTAAGTGGATATCGTAGCCGACATCACAACTCATACCCTACAAATAGCTGGAGGTAAAGACAAACCAAACATCGTTTTTAAGTGGATATCGTAGCCGACATCACAACTCATACCCTACAAATAGCTGGAGGTAAAGACAAACCAAACATCGTTTTTAAGCGGATATCGTAGCCGACATCACAACACAGAACTCAGAACTTAAAGACACATAATAGGACAACACAAAAAAACTAAAATTATGTTTCATTTGTAATCTCAAACCAGTTTACATTTTAGATCCTAATCTTTGGTTTCTAAATTGTTTAATTCTTTGGGTTTCTAATATTTCGATATTGTGCGTACCTGAAGAATGTTTTGTGCGTACCTGAAGAATGCTATTCCAGAAACGCGTCGTGTGCACTAAATTTGATATCTACGTTTGTATTAGCATTACTGATTGTATTTATTTATTTTTCATTTTATGCTTGCCCATTGTTGACTTTGTCTGTCCAGATCGTGCACGTCCTGTACCGTTCGCTCTTAATTGATAAATGTTCGTTATTTGTCTTCTCATTAATTGACAA
Source organism: Bathymodiolus septemdierum (assembly GCA_963383655.1). NCBI lineage: Eukaryota > Metazoa > Mollusca > Bivalvia > Mytilida > Modiolidae > Bathymodiolus > Bathymodiolus septemdierum. Next base: position 28,217,659 of record OY726528.1, on the reverse strand, counting down.
TGCGGAAGTAAACAGGGGGAGTGTGTATTATGTTTACTATATTATTTGTCGCTAAGAATCTGGTAAACTTAATTATTTCCTTTATTTGTTACAACGAGAGGGTGAAACGAAAACCAGAAAGCGTAAGACTGTAACACACTTCGATTTCTGTTGATTAAATCTCAGTAATTGATATATTCTTCATTCATGCAACAAAATAGCAACGACCTGAACTGGCAACATTGGGTACACAAGACGAAGAAAAACAAAGCAGAAACACAACACAATATACATTGGACACCACTATACGCAAACAAACACAAATAACGTAAATAAGACATCCCTCCTACAAACAACTGGAGGTAAAGACGAACTGATTTTTTTACTAGAAACTTATCAGATCATTTCATATCTATAAGATATTGGTAGTATTGTCTTGCTCATCTTACTAGTTTTCTGTCTTATGTTTCTCTGTTTTGTTTATCTTTGTTCGTTCTGTGTCTTGTACCTAATGTTGCCTGTGTCTCTAGATTGTCTCCGGATTGCCCCTTTTTCATTGTTCCTTCGATTTTTCATATACACTGATTACCCTTGCCTTAATTCAACATTAAATACATTTCGTAACTCTTGTCAGATATTCAGCGTATTTTCAGATGATCTTGGTGATTTTATGGTTAGCGTGCACGTGTTGCCCATAATCAGGACAAAACAAAAACTATTAAATTGGTATTTCATGCTTCTCTGATAATCACACAGCATTGAGAAGTAAGAACAGAGTAGTGTATTTGGAGTCTACGGGTCTACTCGCGGCCTGTTTCTTTATCTAGCCATCACTATCAAGCTTCAGTGTTGGATTTCTGAAAACAGTCACTATGATCATTTCATCAAAAAGAAAGCTTTCATCCATTCTTAGTTGTCATTACGATCACTGGATCAGTACCTCTGCTGGTGAACTATTAGTCCCTGAGGGTATCATCCGCCCATTAGTCAGTACTTCGGCACTGACATGGTTTATTAGATATATGTATGTCTTCGTCCCTGACATGGTTTATTAGATATATTTATGTCTTCGGCACTGACATGGTTTATTAGATATATTTATGTCTTCGGTACTGACATGGTTTATTAGACCTATTTATGTCTTCGGCACTGACATGCTTTATTAGATATATTTATGTCTTCGGCACTGACATGGTTTATTAGATATATTTATGTCTTCGGCATTGACATGGTTTATTAGATATATTTATGTCTTCGGCACTGACATGGTTTATTAGATATGTTGATGTCTTCGTGACTGACATGGTTTATTAGATATATTTATGTCTTCGGCACTGACATGGTTTATTAGATATATGTATGTCTTCGTCCCTGACATGGTTTATTAGATATAGTTATGTCTTCGGCACTGACATGGTTTATTAGATATATTTATGTCTTCGGCACTGACATGGTTTATTAGATATATGTATGTCTTCGTCCCTGACATGGTTTATTAGATATAGTTATGTCTTCGGCACTGACATGGTTTATTAGATATATTTATGTCTTCGGCACTGACATGGTTTATTAGATATATGTATGTCTTCGTCCCTGACATGGTTTATTAGATATAGTTATGTCTTCGGCACTGACATGGTTTATTAGATATATTTATGTTTTCGTGACTGACATGGTTTATTAGATATATTTATGTCTTCGGCACTGACATGGTTTATTAGATATATTTATGTCTTCGGCACTGACATGGTTTATTAGATATATTTATGTCTTCGGCACTGACATGGTTTATTAGATATATTTATGTCTTCGGCACTGACATGGTTTATTAGATATATTTATATCTTCGTCACCGACATGGTTTATTAGATATATTGATGTTTTCGTGACTGACATGGTTTATTAGATATATTTATGTCTTCGGCACTGACATGGTTTATTAGATATATTTATGTCTTCGTCACTGATATGGTTTATTAGATATATTGATGTCTTCGTGACTGATATGGTTTATTAGATATATTTATGTCTTCGGCACTGACATGGTTTATTAGATATATTTATGTCTTCGTCACTGACATGGTTTATTAGATATATTTATGTCTTCGTCACTGATATGGTTTATTAGATATATTTATGTCTTCGTCACTGATATGGTTTATTAGATATATTTATGTCTTCGTCACTGACATGGTTTATTAGATATATTTATGTCTTCGGCACTGACATGGTTTAGTAGATATATTTATTTCTTCGGCACTGACATGGTTTATTAGATATATTTATGTTTGAAATTTATAGTTCCTTAGTAATCCAAGGTGTACCTCACTCAGATATTGGTGACCTTGGCCGATATTTGGCTATCTTGCTTAGACCATTTGGTCAAATTGCTCCCAAAGTTATTTGAATTATTTGGCTTTTCCAACTTTTGATCATGAGCATACACGATTCTAGAAACTCGTCGTGCATGCGTGCGCACTAACCTAGATATCCACGTTTTTATTATATAACTGAACATTTGTTCACTTAGCTTATGCAACACCACTTACCCACTCATTAAACGATTTTAAATATGATTGTTCTAAATCATGTCGATTGACTATATAACTGTCAGAGTGTCTAGAGGTTTTCAAAATCGGAAAGTTTTTTTTTTCATTTGTGGGACCTCAAATTAACTCGACAGAATTAAACTCGAGTGTTCTAAAAACGATAATCAATTCCACGCTGAGAATATTATTGTCTATTGAATATGAGATATATTAGTTATGTGACAGTCTTTGTTGCACAGTAACAATGAACAGTTATTAATTTGTAATTGTTTATTCAAGCAGTTCAATGATTCATATCCTGCCTATTAACTCTGAGAGATAATCAATTACAAGTATATATCAGGAGTAGGGGAAATTGACAAGAGGATGTAGGTTTCTATGTGTTGTTCATCATGATATAATTATTAAATTTATTGGAATATACAGTTCTTAAAACACATGGTAAGAATATATAGAAATATACATTTGTATTAAGTTTAATGGAATATACTGTTCTTAAAGTACACATTGTAAGCATAAATAAAAATATATTAAGTTCATTGGAATATACAGTTCTTAAAACACATGGTAAACATATATACAAAAGTATTAAAAACTGAGGAGTATTCACAAACACTGTTTATATAATAATTTTATTGTCAAATAAACATTCATGCATGTTTGTGAAAAACAAAAACAACAAAAACAAAACAAAAAACAAAAAAAACAAAAAACAATGTAAACAAGATATCTCAATGTATCATGAACAAATTAAGAGACTTATCTGTCCTCAGTTCTAATGACTTTATTATGTAGAAGCCTATAATTTTGACATGTGTTTATATAATATTTGTTATTTAAGAAATAATGTCTTTGCTTCCTTTGTGTTATTTTAAGATTCTTGAAAGGTTTTTTTTTCGTCGTGTATTTACGATCTTGACTCGTTATCTTTTCTTCTTGTTTTTACATTTAATACTTGACGAAGTAAAAATAAAGTATATGTATATTTTATGAAAATGTTTCATTCCAATAAGTCACATTTTTACTTTTCTAAATCCTTTTAGTTGAAATGCTTTATTATATATGTTTATGTTTGAAATTTACATTTCTCCAAAATATTAATTTACTAAACTAATACCTCTGCTGCTTGACTATTGGGCCAGCGGGTATTATTCGCCCGGAAGTCGGTGCTTTGGCAACGACGTGGTTTATTAGATATATATGTGTCTATGCTTCAATAACTTTAAAACTGACATAAGTAACATTACCCGATATTGATTATCATGTTATTGTGGTCCATTGGTTGACTTGCCCCATAAAACTTTTATTAAATTATTTTGTTTTCCAAACGTATGACAATGAGCGTACATAATAAAGATTATTTCAGAAACGCGTCGTGCACTAAATAAACGTTAGAGAATACCAAAGGGACAATAAAAAAATGGACAATCCAGAGAAACTGAATACTAAATTAAATATCTACATATATATCCATTGTTTATGAGTGGCCGTTCATGTCATTGGCGCGATAATATACGCGTATAATATTATATACGCGTATATTGTTGTTATATACGCGTATATTATTGTTATATACGCGTATATTGTTGTTATATACGCGTATATTATTGTTATATACGCGTATATTATTGTTATATACGCGTATATTGTTGTTATATACGCGTATATTATTGTTATATACGCGTATATTGTTGTTATATACGCGTATATTGTTGTTATATACGCGTATATTATTGTTA